>CAJGYO010000009.1:65979228-67179228 GCA_904845875.1 Miscanthus lutarioriparius
ACAAGTTCATACAATTGTCACAGTATGCACCGACTGAGGTAGATGAGGACAGAAAGTGGCAGGAGCTATTTATGGAGGGTCTGAATGATGGTCTCCAGTATCAGTTGCTGTCTCACACTTTTGCTAACTTCCAGCAGCTGGTGGATAAGGCTTTAGTGATTGAGAACAAGCGCCGCTAGATGGAGGACAAAAAGAGGAAGTTTCAGGGACAACAATCTGGGAGCAACTCTCGCTTCCGTACCAACCCTCAACAAGCTCAACCTCAGCAGCGCTATCAAGGTCAGACAGGTCCCAACCGCAACCAGCAACCCCAGCATGTACAGCAGCAGCAGCAGCAGTACAAGGCACCAGCTCAGCGCTAGCAGCAGCCCAACAATGTACCGGTGAGGAATAATGCCCCTAATGCTCCACAGAGGAATGGCGCACCAAAAGCGCCAAATGCAGTTAATGATAACAAATGCTTCAATTGTGGAGAGCCGAGACATTACTCCAACAGATGCCCTAAGAGGACGGCTAACTCATAGCAGAATTATGTTTGGGGGAAGGTGAACCATGTGACTGCTGAAATAGCTCAGGAGGCACCAGATGTGGTGATCAGTACGTTTCCGGTCAACTCAAACTCAGCTACAGTACTTTTTGATTCTGGTGCTTCGCATTCCTTCATAGCATATACATTCATAAAGAAACATGGTATTCCAGTAAGTGTTATGAAGAAACACATGTTAGTAAGCTCACCTAGAGGGGTAATGAAAGCGGAGTGGATATGCTTAGCTGCTAGTCTCAGCATAAGGGGGGGTAGAATTTCAAGCAAATCTTGTAGTCATAAACTCAACTGGTATTGATGTCATCTTGGGTATGGATTGGTTAAGGTTGCAGAAGGTAGTTATAAATTGTGGCAATAGTTCTGTGAATCTTACCACTTCATCCGGAGAGGAAGTTGTGTATGTGGCAACTCAGTCAGCTGCAGAAATCTGCCGAGTTAATCAGTTGGAGGGCACAACCTTAGAAGAAATAACGATAGTAAATGAGTACCCAGATGTCTTCCCTGAGGAATTGCCAGGTATGCCACCTGAATGAGACATCGAGTTTATAATTGAACTTTTACCTAGAACTGCACCCATAGCTAAGAGACCCTATAGAATGGGAGTGAATGAATTAGCAGAACTTAAGAAACAATTATGGGAATTAGTAGATAAGGGTTATGTTCAACCTAGTTCTTCACCCTGGGGTGCACCCGTACTATTTGTAGAGAAGAAAGATGGTACACAGAGAATGTGCATAGATTATAGGTCACTTAATGAGGTCATAATTAAGAACAAGTACCCACTGCCTAGAATCGATGACCTGTTTGACCAGTTGAAAGGGGCTTGTGTGTTTTCCAAGATCGACCTTCGATCTGGATATCATCAGTTGAGGATAAGACATACTGACATCCCCAAGACTACTTTTGTGACCCGATATGGACTGTATGAGTTCACAGTCATGTCTTTTGGTCTGACAAATGCACCTGCTTACTTCATGTATCTAATGAACAAAGTTTTCATGGAGTACCTTGACAAGTTTGTCGTCGTGTTCATTGATGACATATTAGTGTACTCTAAGAATGAAGAAGAACATGAAGAACATTTGAGGGTGGTGTTGCAGAAGCTTAGAGAACATCAGCTTTATGCCAAGTTTAGCAAATGTGAGTTTTGGCTAAAATAAGTATCTTTCCTTGGTCACATAATCTCTAATGGAGGAGTAGGAGTGGATCCCAAGAAGGTTAGAGATGTGTTGAGTTGGAAGACACCTAAGGATGTTAGTGAGATTCGAAGTTTTCTGGGTATGGCCGGGTACTATAGAAGATTCATCGAGGGATTCTCTAAGTTAGCCAAGCCCATGACTGCTTTGTTAGAAAAGAATGCCAAATTTGTATGGACTAAGCAATGCCAGGACAGTTTTGAGGAGTTGAAGAAGAGACTGACTTCTGCTCTAGTGCTCATCTTACCTGATCTCACCAAAAGTTTCTCTATCTATTGTGATGCCTCACGGCAAGGTCTAGGAGGCGTTCTTATGAAAGAAGGCAGAGTTGTTGCCTATGCATCTAGACAGCTGAGGAAACATGAGTTAAATTATCCAACTCATGATCTAGAGTTAGCAGCTGTGGTACATGCTCTCAAGATTTGGAGGCATTACTTGATTGGTCATAAGTGTGAGATTTATACGGACCATAAGAGTTTGAAGTACATATTCACATAGTCAGACCTGAATCTGAGGCAGCGCAGATGGCTAGAGTTAATCAAGGATTATGATTTAGATATACACTATCACCCGGGAAAGGCTAATGTTGTAGCAGATGCCCTGAGTAGAAGGAGTTATGTGAACATGGCCTATACAACGCAACTACCTAAAGAGTTGTGTGAGGAGTTCAAATACCTGAATTTGGGTATTGTGGCTAACACCATGGAGTTAGAGGTAGAACCTACTCTAGAATAAGAGATTCGTAAGGGACAGCTGAATGATGAGAGGATCAAGGATATTGCAGAGCGTATAGTGATTGGTAAAGCCCTAGCATTCCACTTGGATGATCAAGGGACAGTATGGTTTGGCAAAAGGATTTGTGTGCCAGAAGTAAAATCTATTAGGGAGTCTATCTTGAGGGAAGCTCATGACTCAGCTTATTCCATACACCCAGGAAGTACTAAAATGTATCTTGATCTTAAAGAGAGATACTGGTGGTATGGACTAAAGAGAGATGTAGCTGAACATGTGGCCATATGCGACACGTGCCAAAGAGTAAAAGCAGAACATCAGAGGCCAGCAGGTTTGCTATAGCCTATGAAGATACCCGAGTGGAAATGGGAAGAAGTTGGGATGGACTTTATAGTTGGTTTACCCCGTATACAGAGAGGATTTGACTCTATCTGGGTAATTGTAGACCGTCTGACAAAAGTGGCACATTTCATTCCGGTCAAGGTAACTTATTCGGGTGCAAAGTTGGCAGAGTTTTATATGGAAAGGATTGTATGTTTACATGGAGTACCGAAGAAGATTGTTTCAGATAGGGGTACACAGTTCACATCACATTTTTGGCAGAAATTGCATGAGTCCATGGATACGAAGTTGAACTTTAGCTCAGCCTACCATCCACAGACATATGGGCAGACTAAGAGAACAAATCAGATCTTAGAGGATATGCTAAGAGCTTGTGCTCTGTAGTATGGGACAAGTTGGGATAAGAGTTTACCTTATGCCGAATTCTCCTATAATAATAGCTACCAAAAGAGTCTCAAGATGGCACCGTTTGAGGCATTGTATGGCAGAAAGTGTAGGACCCCATTGTTTTGGAATCAAACAGGGGAAAGTCAAGTCTTTGGACCAGATGTTTTGCAACTGGCAGAAAAACAAGTACAAACAATAAGGCAAAACTTGAAGGTTGCACAGTCTCGACAGAAAAGCTATGCGGACACGAGAAGAAGAGATTTGGTGTTTGAAATCGGTGACTTTGTCTATCTCAAAGTTTCACCTATGAAAGGAGTTAAGAGATTTCATACCAAGGGAAAGTTGTCACCCAGGTATGTGGGACCATTCAAGATCATCAACAGGAGAGGAGAAGTTGCTTACCAGCTAGAATTACCGAAGCAGCTCTCAGGTGTTCATGATGTCTTCCATGTGTCGCAACTTAAGAAATGTTTGAGAGTACCTGAGGAACAACTACCTTTGGAAGAACTGGATATCCGAGGAGATTTATCATACGAAGAATATCCAGTAAGAATCTTGGAAACAGCAGAGAGAATCACAAGGAGCAAGATAATAAGAATGTGCAAGGTTCAGTGGAACAGACACTCTGTGGATGAGGCAACTTGGGAAAGAGAGGAGGATCTGAGAACTGACTATCCCAATCTCTTTGAACCATCCGAATCTCGAGGACGAGATTCATCTTAAGGGGGGTAGGTTTGTAACACCCAAAATTTTTACCACAAGTTAGCAATTAATTCTTAGCCTTTATTACATTTTCTAGGTATTTTTAACTTAGGCCAAATAATAAATATTGGTTAAATAAAATAAACTATAAGGTTTAGAAACATGTTTGTTGCATTCATGCCGAAGCATATTGTTTTTGGTTGAGTGTAGGGCTAGTTGATTTGAAGTTGAATTCAATTTCCATTTGAATTTGGCTTAGAGTTGAAAAATATATTTGGAAAAGAATTTGGTTTTGAAAAATTTACTTTTCTTCCTTATTCAGCCCAGCACAGGCCCAGCCTTTTCTTTCTTTTCTCCCATTCCCGCGCGGCCCACTAGCAGCCCAGCAGTGCTTCCTCCCTTCTCTCTTTTCCCCCACACTGGCCTGCTACCGCGCGCAGCCCAGCCTGTCGGCGGCCCACTGCTCGGCCTGCCTTGCGCTTCCACTGCGCGCGCACTGCACGCGGCCTAGCTAGGCGCACCAGCCCACTCGGCGGTCTGCCCCACACACCAGCGCGCGGCCCGCTCGGCCTTCACCCGAAGCCACCGCACCTGCTCGTCCGCTCTCTCCCTCCCACTGCGCACTGGCCCCCACATCTCAGCTCCTTCTTTTTCCTTCCTTTCTTCTTCCTCAGCCTTTCCTTTCTTCATCACTCGGTTCTTTCCTTTCTCCGGCCGCCGTCAGTGCTGCACGGCAAGGAAATCCCGCCGCCGTCGCCACTTATGGAAAGCGGCCAATCCTGCTTGCTCCCCTTCCTTATTTCTCCCACCGCCCGGCCTATAAATCTCCATGTCGACCCCTTCTTCCTCCCCCATCCTCTGCTCGTAGCCGAGAACCACCGCCGCCGTAGCTCTCCCTTGCCCGTGCCTCAATCGCCGACGCCGACGTGACACCGAGCTCCGCCGTACTTCCCCGCAGCCAAAGGTACCTCCATCTCGTCGATTTGATGACCCCATGCTCGGATTCGACCTCACCCGCACATTCTCTCTCTCTCCAGAGCCCCGCTGCCGTCGACCAAACCCCTGGAGCCCATCCCGAATGCCGAGAACGCCCCCATCCGACTCATGGTGAGCTACCGACCCCTCCCGTACCTTCCATTCTCCATTTCACGCCCTAGAATGCCGTACCGGCGATTCCAGTTCACGCCGGCCATGGCGCCGCCGTCATGCGCTTCTTCCCCGATGACCCGCTGCCCCTGTACATGTCTGCGCCGTTAGATCTAGACGGACGGCCTAGCTTACCCCGTACCGGTTCGGTCCACCAAGGGCTGTGGACTCGATCCACAGGGCTGCGTCAGCACCCATGTCAGCGCGCCCACGCATCTGTGGTGCACCGCGCTTACCAAAAGCTGTCACGTGGCCATCTAGTCAACAGCCGCAGTCAAACCGCGGTCAGCAGCGCGCATTTTTCAGAAAACCCCCTCTGTTTTCGTAGAATTAACCCGCGGTATTCATCAGTTCAAATTAATTTCTATTCAGTCCTGTTTTTATTCAATTTAGACCCTGTATTTTCCAGATTTAATGCCCGCAGTCCTGTAACCGTGATAATATATATTTTTAATTGTTTTAATTCAAAAATAGGTTGAGTTTATTTACAGAATTGCCATTACATCTTATTTCATTCATAACTTTCGCGTTTTAAGTCCGATTTGAGTGATTCTTTCGCTCACATATTCGTAGCAGTACGTAGAATAGATTTATAAGCTTTTCAACTTATGTTTTTACTGTTTGGTGTACTGTTCTAATGAAAGTCTATCTTGTATGCATGTAATGATTGGTATGATGTCTGATTGATGATTGGATCACGATTAGAGGGTGAGCCATTTGAAGTGACTGAGGACCCCCAGCAGGATTAGCAGTACTTCCAGGACAACTTTGAGGAAGGCAAGTATACCAAAGGCCCCTTGTTACCTATGAACTATTACCACTTACATTCATGCATGTGTTTAATTTGAAATGCCTTTAAGGACTTTACCTAGATGATTACTTGTACCACATATCCTTGATACCTGGGGTCCTGCAGCGCTTAACATGAAATAATTATTAAATATGATTAAAGGCTATATGCAATGTGATAAAATGGAGCTTTTTAGCAATAGATAGGGGGCTGGAGTACGAGGTTGAGTACTCTAGTGCCTCTCCCTAAGGACTTAATCCTAAAGCGGCAACCCAGGAGGGATCGTACAACCCCGAGTGTCATATGGCTCTGACTTTAACCTGTTAACTAGATTGTACTAGCTCGTCTATAGCTCCAGTAAGGGTAAGAGGGTATCTTTCCTTTTTCTGCTAGGGTGTGTACCGTGCTGCGATGGCCACGTGTGCCATTCCTTTGTAGCTACGACTTGTTAGTGCAACTAGCTAAGGGTTTCATAGTGATACCTTGCCACACTTCCTAGGAAGAGGTGTAGTGGGCCTTGCAAACCCCGGCATTGGGAATCACGGCTCGGTGGGTAAAGATGTATAGTTTCTACAGAAATAATTAACCTGTTATAACAGCCGTGCTCACGGATACGAGCGGTCTGGATCCTTCAAGATTAGTGGTTACTGGGAATGGTGGATGGTTGGGAATTGAGATGAATATGACTATACTTTAATATCACTTGGGATTTGGGACTGTTCATTAAAGTAGTGATTCAGGATGCTAAAATTTGATTAACTAAAATTGCGAACCGCAGTCAAACTGTGTCAAGCCTTTTTTAGCCTCATAGATCCCTTTGATATACTTGCTAAGCATGGTGAGCTTACACTTGCTTTACATCCAATGAAAATCCCGGATGGGTAACAGATAATGGATATGAAGAGTTTCCGGAGGATGTCCAGGACTACTAGGGAGACATTCACCAGTTGGAGTCCCTGTGGCAGTTGGGCTAGTTATTCCACTGTGATTGTAATAATATTGCCATCGAGCAAACTTTGTATTTACTTTATGATAAGATATGCGATGTAATAAGTACTTTACTTTGATACTATTGCAATTTGTGATATATGTGTGTGTTTGGACATCCTGGGCGCACATATATGAGTACTTGGTTTTGCTATGCAAAATTGGGTGCGGCAATCATGTCATCAAGGAATCAATTGCGTGCAGATCGGAACCAGCTGATTCAGATGCAAAAAGTAGAATCGACTTTCTTCAGATAGCGCCAGCGGATAACGACAAAGGCTACATTTGGCGCCAAGATGAAACATGTTGGACTCTACAAAAAGGGAAAGATTAGAGTCCAAGTTATCTTAAATTAGGAATGTTTTCTTTAGGGTCAAAAATTGTGATGAGTCATGCTTAGACAGGAGTCATGCGCAAGTCCCGGGTATAAATATCAAGCCTCGGCTATTGTAAGAAGAATAATCAATCCAATATACAAGTTATTTACTTTTTCGGCTCCGGCCACCCTTAGGAGTAGGAGTAGAGTAGATCTCGGTGAGTTCTTCAGCAAGTATGGCTGCATCGATCCGGTCGACCTCCACTGCTTGTTGTAAGTACTGTCATGGCTTATACCTCTGTTCGTACGGCTATATCGAACCGGTCGACCTCCACTGTGACTCTGGTATAAGTTAGTTATCGATTCTTGCCTAGTTCAAGTATGGCTGCATCGATCCAGTCGACTCCCACTACATGAACTAGATCAAGGTCAAGTTATCGGCTCTACCTTAGAATGGCAGTCTTTGATAGATTCATTAAGTTACCGATATTGCTTATTGCTTTCATTATTTATCTAATTACAGCAATATCACTCTGCACGATTGGGATTGATCTAGATCGGCCTTATATCTTGTTTAGTCCATCGTTTGCTAATCTAAGTTGATCTAATCTACACCTTAAATGATAGTTATGTTTTATCGGCTTTTTATGTCAATCCTGATCATGCATAGCGTGCGGTTAAGGAATGTTGCGTCTTGAGTAGATTTATATGGCTAGCAAAAACCGTTCCATGGCCCGTTATCACGGCCTGTGTGATTCTGCCTCACACCCCACTGTTAGTACCGTGGAGTGGGGACCGTTATCTGGTAGATCTATTCCTGATAAGGCATGACTTTAGTTGTGCGCTATACCTGAATCGGCTGTTTTAGCCGATATCAAGTGCTTTCACGAACAGTTCACATCACGAGACCATTGAAGTAAAGATATGTTGAAAGATGTGTTAGCCCCATGATCTTATTATTGTATTACGGCCTACATGATTCTGCCTCATGCCCCATTGATATTAGTAAGGAGTTAGGGTCATCGAGTCTATTGTTATTTCTACGGCCTGCATGATTCTGCCTCATGTCCCACTGGTCATAGCGATGGATGAGATCTAACATATTCATTAAATTTATCTTTATCAAACGGTCAAATGGTGTTGAATTGTTTCTTTATATAAAAAAGGGGTTCGGTTACTTGTAATCATTGGCTCAGCATAAACCGATCATTGTTGACATCTTATTGCCATTGATTAATATTTGTTCGAATAATGATATTTACCCTGAATGATAACTGATTCTTCTTATACAACCCAATGAGCTTGAATCAATTTATTCATATGAATATGCAGGAATCGACTGTTTAGTCGATGTCCTTTCATATCGGCTCTCATAGCCGCATATTCGGGACTGTCTGGCAACACCAGCAAGTTCCGCCCTTAATTACTGTTGAACTTTCTCTCCTTGTCAATTATAGGGTCAAATTGACTGGCATGTCTCGGGAGGAGTGCGTAGAATCGACCACCCCTGCGCTGAAGATTGGTGGATCTATAGCTCCATTGAGCTGACCCTTCTGGCTTGCTACATGTGTCCTTGGCACGGGACAAAAATTCTGTGTCGACACATGTTTCTGACACGCTCGGTGGGACCCCACAATCGTCATGGTGGTTCACAAGAACGACGACATCCTTATGCTGCATTATGAAGATCTACCTGGTGGGGATAAGGGTATCATCAACAAAGCTACAGAGGAGTTTCAGAACAAATGTTTGTTGTCCTACACCAAAACACGTGACAACACAATTGTTCAGAAATTTTCACTACCAAGAGTTCTGTTACACGGGCAGACAGACACAACTGAAGCTGAAGACAGGTGTTTCTTTAAGGAGGTTGTAGACAAATATGTTCGTGATGCCATATCAAGCCATAACAAAGCTTTCATGGACGTATTCCACAACGCCATGAAAGAGGCGATTCATGGATTTCTAGTTGGTCAAGGCGGACCGGCTTATTACAACATTCCAGATCCGTTGACCCAAGGGACCAATCAAGTCGGTACCAACCATCAAGAAGCAGCACCGGCTGGTAGTGGTGATGTCCAGATAGTTCAGGGTTCATCTGAATAAACTCAAGGAACTACTGCAAATCAGACACAGTACAATCCTGAACGATCAGTACAGCATGTACAACAGCCGACGGGGCAAAGTCAGAACCAGGTGATCAATTTTGGCACATCAGGCCACATACCGTCGTCGGCTCAAAAAATAGCACCATCAATTCAAAGGATTCGTAGGGATACAGATCCTTATATCTATAATCAGAGACTTCAAGCAGCGAGTCAGCAAAGGACCCAGCAAATTGAGATTCCACAAGGGTATCACTATGGCATAGATTATAACACCATCCACATGATGCCAAATCTAGGATATCAAGGCACACGAGATTTCAATCCACAGATAGGTCAGCAGGTACAGAGAAATCCAAATCCGCAAGCTGATGAATTATTGCTGAGGGTGAACGAGATGATGAAGAATCAGTTCAGTCTGAAGCCAAAAGGGCTGACCTTTTCATACAAATGCCCATATCTAGAATGGTATGATTTGGTCGCTCTTCCCACAAATTATAGGCTCCCAGAATTCGTTAGTTCACTGGCCAAGACAGTACAAGCACGGTAGAACATATCAGTCAATATCTTACACAATTGGGCGAAGCGTCAGTTGAGGATGCCCATCGAGTTCGTTTCTTCTCTCTATCCTTATCAGGGCCAGCCTTAACTTGGTTTTCATCATTGCCAGTCAATTCCATCGCCAATTGGGCTGACCTAGAAAAGAAGTTTCATACATATTTTTACACTAGGACTGGAGAAAATAAAATTACCAATTTGACAACTATAAAACAGAAGACTAATGAATCGGGCACTGAATTCCTTCAGAGGTTCCAAGAAACCAGGAACTTGTGCTTTTCCTTAAACTTGGCCGATGATCAATTAGCTGCTCTAGCTGTTCAAGGAATGCTACCGATGTGGAAAGAAAAGCTGCTGGGACAAGAATTTGACAACTTGGGTCAATTGGCTCAACGAGTAGCAGCGCTCAATAGCCAATTCCAGAGTATGCGCAGAGATACCCGGTTCTAGAAGAGTACCATAGTAGCCGAAGCTTATGATCCATACTCAGTCGATGATGGCTATGAAGATGAAGAAGAAGAGGTTGCCGTGGCTGAATGGAATTAGGGCAAGAAGACAGTGATGGTGCCAAATCCCTGGAGAAGAGGAGTCGAGGAGAGCTATGACTTTGATGTCACCAAATCAGACAAGCTCTTCGATTTCTTGCTAGAGAAAGGGCAGATCAAGTTGCCCGATGGTCATGTCATGTTGCCCCCTGATCAGTTGAAGAATAAGAAGTTCTGCAAGTTCCATAATGCTACTTCTCATTCCACTAATGAATGTAGAATCTTCAGGCAGCATATACAGAGAGCTATTCAGCAGGGGAGGCTCAAATTTGATACGCCTCGAAAAATGAAAGTTTATGATAATCCTTTCCTAGGAGATCAAAACATGGTTGATGCTGGGCTATTCAAAGGAAAAACTAAGGTCTTAACATCAACTAAATCAAAAGAAGCTGGAACAGTCGATCCCAAGATGCAAATATCGGCTGACGAGTACAGAGAGATTGGAAGACATCGTGCCGAGCAAAAGAGCCGATACGAGCAGGGGAAGACATCAAAAGCAGAGACGATGAAGCAGTGGGTCACATCTCGGATTTTGTTGAATAAATGGCAGCGGCAGAAGAAAAAGGATTATCAGTGTTGGTTGGAAGATCAAGCGTACCAGCATCAACTGAAATAAGAGAGGTATGAGAGGGAACAAGACGAATTACATTGGAATTGTCCTTTCTTCAGACATTGCTGGAATGAAGGTTTGAAATTGCCTACCAGACATGACTATGCAGAATGCATCAATCAATATCGGGAGTATAGGCAGGCTCAAACCAACCACCGATCTATCCATGCTCAAGATACGTATCATCATAATAACATGGACTAGCGCTTAAAAAATAAAAGTGTTCATGATCGGCTTGGAAAAAGAGTCGTTGATCAAGACTGAGCTGATCATGAAGAGGAAGGCACTGAAAAGAGATATATGTGGCAGGAAGGCCAGTGGTGCCTAGGAGGTGTAACAAGAAGCCAGAAGAGAAGGGTGCAACGTCGAAGAAATAAAGAGATGGAACAGGCTTAGGCATCCGGTAAAACTCAAGTGTGGCGTGCTAAGCAAATAGCCGATAGGAAGCAACCATCGGCTAATATCCAAATGGCTTTTCTGTTGCCATTAGAATTCAGAACTCCGGCATATCAAGAAGTTTATTTGGATTTTGATGAATCAGAGTATGACGAGATAGTTGCCAAGTTAACTGTTGTACAGCAAGCAATATTTGACAAACCAGTCAAACATCGACACTTAAAAGCTTTATATATGAAAGGTCTTGTTGATGGGAAGCCGATGAACAAGATGTTGGTGGACGGAGGTGCTTCTGTCAATCTTATGCCTTACACCACTTTTTGTAAACTTGGCAAAGGGCCAGAAGATCTGATGGAGACTGACATGATGCTTAAGGATTTCGGAGGTAATACGTCTAAGACCCGAGGGGCAGTAAACGTCGAACTAACAATTGGAAGCAAGACTCTGCTCACTACATTCTTCGTCATCGATGGGAAAGGGTCTTACAGTTTACTCCACGGTCATGATTGGATTCATGCGAACTGCTGCATACCATCAACCATGCATCAATGTGTGATTCAATGGCGTGGGGATGACGTCGAACTGGTTCACGCTGATGAGTCCATGAGCATCACAACAGCCGATCCAGTCTTTTGGGAACTAGGAGACTTCGAATGTTTTTCTAGCAAGTCATGGGAAGGAGGCTTCATTAAGATCAGCAATGAAAGCCAACAACCAATGCAAGCGATTGGCTCTGAGAGTTTGTTTTAGTAGAAACAATCGCGGCTTCACATCGGCCATTGGATTAAAGGAAAAATAAGCGTTGAGTCTTGAAGATGGGTTTAGGCCGACGTATGTGAATGCTGAGTCAAAGTGTAAGTGCGATTTAGAGTTAATGGATGTCTTAAAGAGGTTCTGTTTCGCTTAGTAGGATGCTTGACCTGGGTTGATTGATCATTTGACCTTTGATATGAAGTTCTATGGGGTGTTATCCTAACATTTGATCAACACTTGATAGCTGATTCATTCTCGGCTCTAATAGCCGGTACCAGAAAGGTATCGCCTCTAGTTCAAAAATGAAAATCTTCACGGATAATAAAAGCCGATACGAAATGTATCGCCTATAGAGCAAAAATAAAAGATAAAAATAATTATACAAAAAGGCATTGCACTAAGGCGCATTCATGAAAGAGAAGTCTTTGTTCATTGGATTCCCTAAGTACAATCTAGTCGAAGACTTTGTTCACCACATCCTGAGCAGATGTGATGTCCACGATGGCCTCCGCCGCTGCGGTGAAATCTTCTATCAAATCTTCATGTCCTTCAGGGCCATCGCCAATCGGGAAGCCAACCTCCATGGTGTGGAGATCATGCCTGGTTTGGACCTGCACCATGGTTAACGCCACCGACGCGCCGTGATGAACGCCGTGGAGGGCAATCTCCTAGACTTGGGCCAGGATGTCTTGGAGACGAGCATCAATGAGGGAACCCCTAGCATTGACAGCGTCCACGGCCGTGTTTGCCGCTAATTGGAGAGACTCCAATTGCACCGTTTGAGCTGGTGATTGCAGAAGAATAACAAGACAAAGGCACTGGAAACCAGAATAGAAATGTTCATGGAGCTCATCTTACCTGCTACCGCGGCGTCAGACTCAGCCAGCCGCGCTGGCCTCCTCCTCAGCCGCATTAAGGGCCGCTTGGAAGACTCCTAGACGAATCTCCAGCTGGCCGTTGTTCTAAATCGCCTCGGAATAGCGGTCCTTGGCTGCCCTCCATTATCAAAAGAAGCACCGAGCATCATCACCATCATATGAGTTGGAAGAACCCGACGATGAAGCCGGCGCGAAAGAAGTAGCATTAGTGGGTTCGCCGATCCTGGGGAAAGGATGAAGGCTGTCATTCGCAACAAACCTATAGGCGAGTTAGAATAGGTCATCATCATGAACAGAGGTTACCAATCTCACCTCATGCGTCGGAGACGCTGGTTCATCGGCATGTCTTCTACCGGGAGCTCTTCTGCCGCGCGCTTACCTCGATTATCTTCACCGGCCATGAGAAATGATTGGATTTGTGGAAGAAAGGAAGAAAACCGTTGTAGGGTTTTTGGCAGACAAAAGAGAGCAAATGAACAGTTGTGAATAGAGATGTGTTTGAGGCCGAAGCCTTTGGCTGGTATTTGAAGACATGAAGCGAAGAGGCAGATGCCTCGGGACGCGCAAAAGGCAACCGCAGTTAATAGAAGGTGAAACGCCACTTCACCAATGTCGAAGAGAATGCAGCACCGGATGACTAAGGATGGAGGATCGAATGGCTCTCTTAATAAAGGTCGTGTTTTCAGACCTAGATAGAGTTAAAACCGATAGTCTGGAATCGGCTATTTTCAAAATCGGTTCCTCAGCCGGAGCAAAGGACCTGATCTTCAAAAATGGGAAAGGGAAGGCTAGGAATGGATTGCCTTTGATAACCAAGAGTAAAGGAGTTGATTGTCTTATGAACTTGTGCATAGACACGATGCAGTCTTTCCTTGGGAAGTTCAAACTAGGTCAGGGCGTGTTATGTTGCAGAGTGATATATCAGCCGAAGTCTACCAGAATATTATGATGAATAACTTAAAGGACTTGAGTTAACTTTGACTGCATGCCCTTGAAAAACATTGAACCGGGGTTTGTAAAATATAAAAGGTTGCGATTAAGCAATTCTCTGAAGGAGACTTGGTCTGGAAAGTGAAATTGTCGATCGGGTCAAAGGACAATAAATTTGGTAAATGGTCACCTAACTGGGAAGGACCCTATCGGATCAAACGTTGTGCGCCTAGTAATGCTTATATCTTGGAAACGCTAAAAGGAGAGGAAGAATTTGGCCGAGCAATCAATGGGAAATATTTAAAGAAATATTATCCTAGCGTTTGGATCAATACTTAATAAACGATCTGTTCGGTTGATAGCTTTAATAGCCGATATTGGAAAGATATCGTCTCCAGTGCAAAAAATGAACCCAAAGGAGTAAAAGCCGATACAAGGTGTATCGCCTATAGAAGCAAAGCAAACACAAACGAAGTGATGGGTATGAAGCACCAAACAAAGGGAAATCACCCTAAGCACAAGAATTCTTCTAGTCGCTCAAGATCTTCATAGCAAAAGGATAGACCATGGAGGGTCCAGCGGAGTCGCCAGGGTTGGATAGGCATTTTATAGCTGGCCCGGGAAGATGAATCCAAGTGCCCGTGAAGCAATGACGTTCTTGTTAAAAAGTTTTGAGGCATGGGCTCATGAGTGGATGCAAGTAGCGATAAACAGTAGACCCTAGCTCAAGGTTCTCTATCCGTGACTGTGGACCAATTAGGGATACAGACATGATAATTTTGGAATAAAATTACTTTTATCCCAAAATTGGGGGGCATGTGTTTACACCAATATTTGGAAGAAGAGTCGTAGGGACTCGAAAGCTCCCAAGATCATGTCATCAAGGAATCAATTGCGTGCAGATCGGAACCAGCTGATTCGGATGCAAAAACTAGAATCAGCTTTCTTCAGGTAGCGCTAGCGGATAACGACAAAGGCTACGTTTGGTGCCAAGACGAAACATGTTGGACTCTACAAAATGGGAAAGATTAGAGTCCAAGTTATCTTAAATTAGGAATGTTTTCTTTAGGGTCAAAAATTGTGATGAGTCATGCTTAGACAGGAGTCATGCGCAAGTCCCGGGTATAAATATCAAGCCCTAGCTATTGTAAGAAGAATAATCAATCCAATATACAAGTTATTTACTTTTTCGGCTCTGGCCACCCTTAGGAGTAGGAGTAGAGTAGATCTCGGCGAGTTCTTCAGCAAGTACGGCTGCATCGATCCGGTCGACCTCCACTGCTTGTTGTAAGTACTGTCATGGCTTATACCTCTGTTCGTATGGCTGCATCGATTCGGTCGACCTCCACTGCGACTCTGGTATAAGTTAGTTATCGATTCTTGCCTAGTTCAAGTATGGCTGCATCGATCCGGTTGACCCCCACTGCATGAACTAGATCAAGGTCAAGTTATCGGCTCTACCTTATAATGGCAGTCTGTGGTAGATTGATTAAGTTACCGATATTGCTTATTGCTTTCATTATTTATCTAATTACAGCAATATCACTCTGCCCGATTGGGATTGATCTGGATCAGCCTTATATCTTGTTTAGCCCATCGTTTGCTAATCTAAGTTGATCTAATCTACACCTTAAACGATGAGTTATGTTTTATCGGCTGTTTTATGTCAATCCTGATCGTGCATAGCGTGCGGTTAAGGCATGTTGCGTCTTGAGTAGATTTATATGGCTAGCGAAAACCATTCCATTGCCCGTTATCATGGCCTGTGTGATTCTGCCTCACACCCTACTGTTAGCACCGTGGAGTGGGGACCATTATCTGGTAGATCTATTCTTGATAAGGCATGACTTTAGTTGTGCGCTATGCCTGAATCGGCTGTTTTAGCCGATATCAAGTGCTTTCACGAATAGTTCACATCACGAGACCATTGAAGTAAAGATAGGTTGAAAGATGTGTTAGCCCCAAGATCTTATTATTGTATTACGGCCTACATGATTCTGCCTCATGCCCCATTGATATTAGTAATGAGTTAGAGTCATCGAGTCTATTGTTATTTCCACGGCCTGCATGATTCTGCCTCATGTCCCACTGGTCATAGCGATGGATGAGATCTAACATATTCATTAAATTTATCTTTATCAAACGGTCAAATGGTGTTGAATTGTTTCTTTATATAAAAAGGGGTTCGGTTACTTGTAATCATTGGCTCAGCATAAACCGATCATTGTTGACATCTTATTGCCATTGATTAATATTTCTTTGAATAATGATATTTACCCTAAATGATAACCGATTCTTCTTATACAATCCAATGAGCTTTAATCGATTTATCCAGATGAATATGCAGGAATCGACTGTTTAGTTGATCTCCTTTCATATCGGCTCTCATAGCCACACATTCGGGACTGTCTGGCAACACCGGCAAGTTCTGCCCTTAATTAATGATGAACTTTCTCTCCTTGTCAATTACAGGGTCAAATTGATTGGCACGTCTCGGGAGGAGTGCGCAGAATCGACCACCCCTACGTTGAAGCTAGGCGGATCTACAGCTCCATCGAGCAAACCCTTCCGGCTTGCTGCGTGTGTCCTCGGCATGGGACGAAAATTCTGTGTCGACAGGGGGTAAGCGCAAAACATGTGTTCCATTTAGATCCACCATAAATATTTTACTCCTACACTAGGAGTAAACACAAAAATTTATTTTATAGGTTTTCCTACAAATAAATGCTTCAAGTTCTTGTTGCTATCTCTCAAAAGTTCTATTATAGAAAAAAGGCATGGGCTATGCAAAACTTATTCAGAAAAAAAGAACAAAAGGGAGAGTTGAAAAAAATGGACAAGTGTCCAAGATATCTAAAATAATGGATACTCAGATACCCACCTGAGAAATAAAAGAGAGAAGAAAAAAGAGATGAATAAGATAGCCTATGTTCTCTAGCAAATGTTTTCAAGTTCAAAAGAGAGATAAGTTTTCAAGGAGCAAAGTAGAATTAGGTTAGCTGCCATATATATCCACCATACATATCCACACACATGCATATCTGTATTTGATTGTATGACTCAACTCTCTTTGGATCCGTCGTTTGACTTTACAATATATGCATTGCAAGTATACTCTAGCTTTCTCCCTACCTATGAACTCCACATAAAACCTTAGTGGTAGGAAGAAAAAAGGCAACAACAAGTTATTCCTTGGTAAGGATCCGCAAATACCACATATATTGAGAGACTTGAGAGTGTCATACAATGGAATCTCTGAGTTTTATTTTGAAAACTTATAAAAACTCTAGAACAATGGTGGAACGAAGAACTTGAGACATAGTGCTTGACTTGATCATTTTGTCTTCCAATTGCTCAAGATCTAAGTGAAGGATAAGAAGCCCCATGGTTGAAGGTAATATGGGTAAGTTTGAAAGTCAGATCAGTTTATTCTAATCTGGAGGAGAATTTTTGATTGAACGCCTATGTACTTTTGAGGAGTGAAAACATTGTAGCAACTATTGATGCATTGTTGAGTTTAGCTTTGCTCAGGGACTAGCAAAGGTTAAGTGTGGGAGAGCTTGTTGATGGTCGTTAACGTTCATCATAAACCGTCAATATAACTTATATAAATGCATAAAAAGGATCGCCAATATATGTTTAAGGGTTTAAACTAATAAATTCCATAAGTTTTGATGAATCTGTGTTTGCAGGAGGATTTATCCAGAAAACTATCAAGGTGGACCCAAATGTTAGACCGGCCTGTGGGCCACCTGTCAGCCTCTGCCTCGCTACGTTGGTTCTCCACCACCCTAAAGATCGCATCAATGCCATTTATTCAAGTCGGTTTGATCTGAGGGTCTAGAATTAAGGCTACCCCCTATATATACAGCCATGTACCCCCTCCCTGGGGACATCATGAAACCCTAATTCATATCTTTGATTTAGATCAAGACACACTAGGAGGAATAGGTCTAGAACTTTCCAATGTAGTAGATTAGTAGCTCGGGAGTGAGGGTCGAGTTGGGCTCATGCTCAAGTTCCGGATCTAGTCTTGGAGGCTCGACAAAGCCTTGTATCTTCACTTCTACATCTTGTAAGACTTATTATCAATTCATCATATTCCTATCTATATGGCTATGCTTACTTTTAATTTGTATCTTGCTTAGTTGAGATTATCATTACTTTTGTGTGCGGGTTCATAGAGCGCTTAGCCTGCTAGTTTACTATGGTTGGGCTAAGTAGCCAAGCCACGTTTAAGCATGGTGCTTATATGATGCTCTGCCTATGAGTACACCCTGTTCTCTGGTTGTATAGTAGGAGTGGGAGGTGACAGCCCCATCTATCCTTCGTAGTCCATACCGAATTGAGCAGGTTCTTAAATTATAGGACCGTAGTCGCATCAGTAGAGTTATCTTTCTACGGTGCTCTACTGTCTAAGTGGCATCCCAAAGTGCACAAGAGTAGAGTTAGTCTTAGCTATAGTTGGGTGTATATATATATACTTTGACCATGTAATAAGAATATCATAGGAATCTACCTCACCCGTTATTCTTCCGAGTTAACTAGTTTACAATATCTTAGTGATCTATCCCCTGAGTGTTATCATACTTAATTCCTATCATTACCTTTACCCCTTCTCTAGCTATGATGGTATGTTGATTGATAGATACTCCTTTGATATACAGTAATCTTTACTCCATTGTTTTCCTATGGTACAATATAAATAACGATACCTAGAATACTCCCGGTAAAATGCTACAATGGTATACTGTGCGCTTGCGGAATCCTTTATATTCTATTTGCATTAATAAATACCAACAGGGGGTATAGGGGCGTATATATAGGGGGCAACATCAATTCTGGACCCTCGGATCAAACCGAGCTTAAACAATGGTGTAGATTTGATCCTTAAGGCGGTGGAGAACTGACTTATCAAGGAGAGCATGACAGGTGGGTCCCATGGGCCGGTTGGCCTGTAGGTGGGACCATCCGGCCCGACATGTCAGCCTCTGGGAGTGGGTCTTAGTGAGTTGTCTTCTAGAGTGTTCTAGCTTCTTAGCCTTCACTTGGGTCTTGAGCAATTGAAAGACAGAACGGTCAAGCCAAGCACTATGTCTCAAGTTCTTTATTCCACCATTTTTCCAGAGTTTTTTGTGGATCCTCACCAAGGCAATAAAGATGTTATGCCTTTTTCTGTTCCTACCTCTAAGGCTTATGTGGAGTTCATAGGTAGGGAGAAAGCTAGAGCGTACTTGCAATGCATATATTATAAAGTCAAACCTCGGATCCAAAGAGAAATGAGTCATACAATTAAATCAAGATGTGCATGTGTGTGGATATATATATGGTGGCTAACCTAATTCTACTTTGCTCCTTGAAAACTTATCGCTCTTTTAAAACTTGAAAATATTTTTGCACGAGAACAGAGGCTATCTTATTCATCTCTCTTCTCTCTTCTTTTTTTCAGGCGGGCATCTAAGTACCCATTGTTTTCAATATCTCGGATACTTTTGTGTCCATTTTTTCAACTCTTTTTTCTTTTTTTACTTGAATTACTTTTGCATAGCCTCATGTCTCTTTTCTACAACAGAACTTTTGAGAGATAGCTACAAGAACTTGGAGCATTTATTTGGTGGATAGAAAACCTATCAAGCATATTTTTGTGTTCACCCCTAGTGTAGGAGTAGAACATTTTTGGGTGGATCCAAATGGAAAGCTTGTTTTTGTGCCTATCCCTAGTGTAGGAGTAGGTCATATTTGGGTGGTGTGTACATGATCTTGATTTTAAGAGCATGACAAATCTCTCATAAGGGTCTTAAAGCTTGACAAAACTCAATGCAAAAGCAAGCATCATATATGTGGAAGTTTTCCTAGCCTAAATAACATGTATGGCTCTGGTAGGAATTCAAGCTTTGTCATGCAGGAACTTGTCATATAGCATTTTGATTTTTTTTCAAAAGAAATCTCTAGAACTTTAATGTCACTTGGAACAAGATAAATAATAGTTTAGACCTTCTCATATCATATCCATCAATTACCTAGACTTAGATCAAGAATATGCTACCCACGAGTTTCAAGTTTAGAATAAATCTTTATATCAAATCAGTTTTATCCAAAACTCGAGAGAATTCAAGGCTGAAAACTAGGTACTTGAAAGGAATTACAACAGAGGAACTATTCATTATTTCCATTTAAGAGATTATTTAGAGTCCTCTTTATTTTATTCAGCTCTTAAAAACAAATTAAAGCAAACTAGACACACTTTTTATTTTATTTTCATTTTTTTAGACAACACATTACTACTAATTATAACTATTTATTTGTTTTGCGTTTTGCAGTTTTATAACATATATATATATATATATATAAAGCAAACTTAAAAATAATAAAACAAAGAAAAGAAATATTTACCTGGATACACGGGGGAGCTGCTCCCCCAAGCTAGCTCTTTCGATGAGGGCTTGGTGTTTTAAGTCCTTCGAACTGGACTTCTCCTTGTGAAGTTCATAGATCAAGTACCCCGGTTTGCTCTGAAGACAAGGATTCCTGTGGTGGCATCTCTAATGGTGATGCCACTTTCTTTTGCCAAACCCGTCTTGGTTTTGAGTTTGATTTTGGCTTGACAAGTTCAGAACTGTCACTTGTAGAAGTTTGGGGAATCGACGAACTCCTCCACACTTCGCTTGAAGTGTGTCCTACTCATAAAGACAAGGTAGAGATCAAGTGCATGGGCTCTATTGGTGGGAAAACTCCAACATAACCAAAACTTTATTCTTCTTCTCTAACCTTAAGCACATTGAACAAGATGAAGTTGATGTTATGTGCTTTGTTCATTTATAACATGGGTGATAAGATCAGAAGATTAAGCATGAATGTAGCATTTAAATACATTTGGCAAAAAGGATTGAATTGCTTATCCCATGGAAAGATTGTTCAACTTTTTCATCAAGCTTTACATGATTATGACTATCATCTTCCAGAGATAAAGTATGCGACTTTTTAGTTCATTTGGTTAAAATTATGAGATCAAGAAAGTGGTGCTAGGAACAAGCTTAAAGAACTAAACATGTTGAGTTAATTAGGTTGGATTAGCAAGTTGTAACTCAAACATGTTTGTTTCTTATTTATGAGCATACTAGAATCAAGGAAAATTCTTTAAATAATGACCATTTACCTTAGGATGTTACCTTTGTCATTGGAGCGTGATAACACCATATGACAAAGGGTAGATGACTCGTGATAGTCCTTCCCTTTTGCTTGAAGTTTTTCTTGTTCGGCTAGCCTCGCATCTTGAGCTGTTCATGAGCTTCTTGTCTCCTAGATTTGCTCTTTGGTCATGCCATCTTTTTTGCTCTTTGATCTTTGATATTTTGTTGGACCTATTGATTTGTTCGTCCACATCCTATGAGTGAGTGCTTTTATTATAGATCTTGTTTTATGGCACTCGTCTTCTTCCTCTTTGTTCCATAGCTGCAGTGGTGGATGGGTTTGAAGATTTATGCCAAACCATGGGCATGCGTAGCTTATATTCATTCATCCAGTTCTTCATGAGTTGTGTGTTGCTTCAACTCTAATTTGAATTCATCTCGTGACTTACCCAAATTGAATTGAAAGTTTCCTGTAGGGGTTAGTCTAACAAAATATCCAGCATCTACTAAATCATACTATCGGCTCAAAAGTCAACCTAGACATCACGTCTAATTTGATTTAGGAAGGCATTTTAACCTATGCACCATGCTTAATTTAAAAGCCTTTGGAAGTAAAATCAGCACACCTTTTGGTTCAAGAATCAAACTAGACACTTGTATAATTTAATTTAGGAAAATAGTTTAAACTAAGCACCATGCCTAATTTAAAAGGTGTATGAAAATACTTCAAAGCCTAAGCATATACTAGAGCAAACAAAGGTAGCATGAAAGCATTATAGAGATTTGCTCAAATGGAGATGAAAGAGCATGATTGTTATTTAGCAAATTGAGCATGGCTTGAAGGTAGAGATAACCAAGATAATTTAGCAACATGGCATAAAATGTTTTTAGAGATGTCTATCCCCAACTTGAATTTTGCAACAAAATCAAGTTTGGATGATAGAACTCTCATGTGTGAATGTGATTCAATGTTGCATGATGATTGGTTGGACATACCTTGTGTCGTCATCCTTTGTTCTTTTTGCTTCAAACCTGGAATGGTTGGTGACAAAAATACCCAAAGGAGTATTTTCACAATTATATTTCTATGCTCATTTCACAAGGGCATTATAGCAAAAGGTGAAAGCTCATGTTGTCTCCCGAAAATGCTTCTTTTAGGACAAGCTCATCCTTGAGAAACCTTCGAATTGTGCTTCAAGTTGGTGAAGTGGTTTCCCCTCCAACACCAATCTTTGTGTACCTAGCTCAAGATTCATGCCAACACACAATGAAATCGGCAATATTTATGGTAAACAAACACATCTACAACCACCCTTTCAAAATCTTTATGAACAGGAAGTATGAGGGGTTGAAGATCTCGTGTGTAGTAGTAGAGAGACCAATTAATTCAGAAGATTCCTCATGCGAGCACGGGTTTGATGTGGTGTTCATGAAGTACCTTCCATGTTTGTTGATGCCATCTTTCTTTTTAAGCTCCAAGGTTGATTTTTCATGAATGTCCAAAATTAAGGTTGATTTTTCATGAAAGTCCAAAATTTCACTTGGATTGGTGACTCTTGGGTTGATCTTGTCTAAGGCCTCCTCCAAACTTGGATGAGTCATGTTTATTAAGTCCAAAATTCCGTTTGGATCTGGTTTAGGTTGTAACCTTAAGGTTTCGGCCTCGTCCAACCATTCTTTACTGGCAACGACGCATGAATGCTCTAGTCGTTGTTGGTGCTCTTCTTGGTCATCCTTGGATCCTTCATGATTCCTATGCTTGGGATTTCTAAGATCATCATGAGACTCAGGAAAAAGAGCATCAGGGGGATTATTGGGGTCAAGGATGGGTTTAGAGATGGGTAAAACTTCTAATGTGGGCATAGAAGGGGAGAGGATAGGAATGGCTTCTAGGTGACTTGGCCCTCCTTCGATGGCATCACTTGACATGCCACATGTTGACAATCACTAACACCTGTTTTGACCATCAATATTCCACCCAAAAGCATGGTAAAGTGAGGTAAATCATCATCACATGTGAAGAATTATGTTTAAATTTCACCTAGTTCCACTTGTGCTTGTAGAATTATTTGTATGCAGGAAATATGGCAAATTTTGGCCAAAATGGTGACAAACATGGACCAAGAAAGCAAGTGGACGTGGCAGGGCAACCTGGGCCCACTGGGCAGCACCACCTGGTGCCACCTAGGCACCATCCAGCCCCACCTAGTGCCACCTTGGCACTTTTGCCATGTCACTGATCTATGGGAGCCCCTCTAGAACTAATGGGATGCGTTGATCTAAGTCGGTTCAATCAATGGTCATGATGAAGAGGCCATAGATCCATGGGCCCATTGTCATAGACTTGGAGCTTCACCAACCGACTTACCGACTAAGTTTCACCATGTGCCACCTCTACAACCACCATTGGGAGCCAACCATCGCCGTTGGATGCTAAGGCGGTGGAATGGAGGGCCAGGCAGTGCCCCCCTGCCTCCATTGACTTGGACAGTGCCTACAAGTATCCCCATGCCTCTCTACACTATAAATAGAGGGTGTGGAGCTCGGTGGAAAGGTGCCCCATTCATTTCCAAGCTCTTCAAGCTTCTATTAGCTTTCTAGCTTAGCATTAGTTATATAGTAGTAGTCTAGTAGTGGAGTAGATCAAGAGCGGAGCTTCTCAGAGTCCGAAAGAGTCTTCTGGTTCTGGTAAAGCTTTTTTGTAATTCTTTCATTTTTGTGTTACTTTATTTAGAATTTATGTTAGTACTTTATTCTAGTATTGCTTGCTTTACTTTAAGTACTTAGTCATTAGTGTTTGTCATTAGTGAGCTTAGGTGCTTATTGTTTGGCATTAGTAGCATAGGTTATCTCATCATTAGTAGTCTTTCGTCAGTTCCGGTTCCACCGTCTGGTTAGGGTGCTTTGATCTCATTTCATCAGAGCTCGGATTGAAGTAGTAAGCCTATAGATTAAGCATGGTGCTTAGGCTATAGATTACCTGCGGAAACGGCTAGGCCTCTGAATAGATTGTGGTAGGTGACAAGTGGTGACAGCCTTGTCCATCCTATATATTCCACCACAATAGGTCTAGTTATTAAAATGTAGGGCTCGCGGCAGACCTTGTCTATTTAACTCTCCTAGTTGGTAGGCGGGTTGTGCCCCAAAGTACTATCGCATTTCTCCTAGTTATTTGTTTATCCTTAGTTACTAAAAAGATATATCGCTTGCTCTCCCACCTAGCTATCTTTGGTTAGCTTGTATTTAATAGTTAGTTTAGGTAGTTCACACCCATCCTTCACTATCGTTCACCTACCTAGGATCAACTTAAGACCTACCTTTAACAAATCCTAGTCCTATATAACTTCTAGCCTTCCGCCTTTTCTGTGGGAAAAAAATATAAATTTGACACTCAGTACTCAGCGAGCGAAGTGTTATGCGATAGTTCTGTGCGCTTGCGGAATCCTCCAATAGTCGTTAAGATGTATCAACAAGCATTTCTAGCACCATTGCCGGAGAAGGCAACTAGCATCAAATTTATAATGCTGAATTTGTTAGCTAGGTTATTTTTAGTTATCTTAAGTAGTTTATCCATTTTCCTCATATCCTATCACTACCCTACATGATCATGGGCGATAAGTCCATTCATGATTTTTCAAACTAGTCCGTTCTGTGGGAAAGCCCACGAGGATGCAAATGCTCACCTCCAACATTTCTTGGAGATTTGTAGCACATTCACCATTAAGGGAGTGAGCCAAGAGGCTATACGTCTTCTCCTTTTCCCCTTCTCTTTGTTAGGAAAGGCTAAGCAATGGTTTTATTCTAACCGCAACACTGTAGATACCTTGGACAAGTGTTCCAACGCTTTCCTAGTTAAGTTTTTCCCCATGGGGAAGACTAATGCTCTGCGCAATAAAATCTCTAGTTTTTAACAACTAGCATATGAATCGATTCCCGAAGCCTAGGAACGAATGCAAGACTATGTCTCTGCATGACCACACCATGGCATGGAAGACTGGCTTTTGATCTAGAACTTCTACCATGGATTAGTGCCATTAGATAGGAGCCATTTAGATGTTGCTGGTGGTGGTGCATTCTTTTCGCTAAGTGTTGCAGATGCAAAGACACTGATCGAGAAGATGGTCTCCAACCAAGGATGGAGAGATAATTGACTCCAACCCCATAAATGAGGTATGCATTCAATTAAAGAAATTGACATGCTTGCAGCTAAGATGGATCCACTCGCGAAGCGAGTGGAACATTATGAGAAGATGAGTGCCCAAGAGACACTCAAAGCCATGGATTCCCACAAGACTTGTGAAGTCTGTAGAGATGTTGGACATTCAGGAAATTCCTGTCCTGAAACCCAAGAGGACCTCAACTTTGTCAACACTGACAACGGGTTCCATCCACAACATCAAGGCTAGAATCAACGCTCCAACAACCAGGGAGGTAACAATTATTACTCTTCTTCTTGTTTGACTAATCAAGGTAATAATAGTTATGCTTTCTTGAAAGATCTTGTTTATGGTCAAAGTAGAATGACTAATAGTATAAATAAAATGTTGCATGCTCATGACAAGATGTTGGAAAACATAAATGCTAAATTGGATGAATTTTCTTCTGTCTTAAAGAACCAACTTAGTTTTAATAAGATGATAGAAACCCAATTAGCTCAAATTGCTGCTGCTATCCCATCCTACGAAAAAGATAAAATTCCTAGCAAACCTGAGGGAACCATGGAGATAGCCAAGCTTGTCATGTCAAGGTATGACTTCTCTAAGAATGGTTGGGGATTTCCTATTAAGAAAGGTGATCCTAGGAACCCAATCATTACTTGCTCCACAGGCCCCCACACTTTTCATAATGCCATTTGTGATCTAGGGTCTAGTATTAACATCATGTCTAAGGAAACATATGATAAGTTGTTTTATACTCCCCTAGCATCAACTTTAGTTTACATGCAATTAGCTGATCAATCTACCCATTATCTCGAGGGAGTAGCCACTGATTTACTAGTTAAAGTTAGGAGTGCCTATATTCCTACAGATTTTATGATCTTAGACATGGGTAATGCCGAGGATACACCTTTAATCCTTGGTCATCCTTTCCTTAATACTGCAAATGCTTGCATACATGTGGCTTCTGGGCAAATCCAATTCACTTTGCTAGAAGAAAAGAAATATTTGTTTTTGCCTCTGGACAACCCCTCTTTGATGAGAAATAGGAAAGAAGAAGCACCTGTTGACGGTAGTTATCATCCATCATAAACCGTCAACTTAACTTGAATAAATGTATAAATAGGATCACCAACATAGATTTAGCGGTTTAAATTGACAATTTCCACAAGTTTTGGTGAATCTGTTGTTTCGGCAGGGTTTATCTAGAAAACTGTCAACAAGGATCAAATTGTCAAATAAAAACATGCTTATCCACAGCGAAAACTACCCTATAAGGTTCCTGAAGACTCGAGAAGACACCAAACCAAAGCGAAGGCCGAGACGTTGACATGTGGGGCCGGCTGGCCCCACCTACAGGCCGCCCGGCCACCTGTCCCCACTTGGCAGTCCCTCCTTCGTACGTCGGTTCTCCACCGCCTTAAGGGTTGCATCTACGCTGTTCTTTCAAGTCGGTTTGATCCGAGGGCTCAGGATTGACATTTTGGCCTATACAAGCATCCCCTACCACCCTCAAGAGCACTCTGCCATAAGTCAAGATTAGACCAAAAATTAGGGTTTCTAGAGAGAAGAGAATAGAGCTCCAATTCTTCAAGTTTCTAGTATTGGCTAGCTAGCAAGGTTCAAGTAGAGTGTGGGCTATTGCTCAGGATTTCGGATCTACCATCTAGAGACTAGTATAGCCATTGTATCTCTAAATTTATGACTTTTTGCTACTTCAATATTATGTTCCTAGTTTGCTCTAGTTATATGCTTGATATAGTTATGATTGATGATGAATTTATGCATATGTTCGCAAAGCTCTTAGCTCAGTGCTCGAGTGAGTTAAGTGGTCAACACTATGTAAGCATGGTGCTTAGATATTATTTGCCTGCAGATGCATTCTGCACTCTAGGTCATGTGGTAGATCATGGATGTGACACTCCCATTGAGTCCTTTGTAGTCCACTCCCCATTTGTAGAGCAAGTAGAACGCGGTTGCGAAGAAAGACAAGCTATGTTCTTAATCTTCCTTAGTAATGTTCCTTATACATAGATCTAAAGTTAGTTATGCTATAAATGAGAGTGTATATACTTGGGTGTACAAAAGACTTAGTAAATAAGGAATGGCTTAGGAATCTTTTACTCTTAACAAATCTCCAGCTTAGCCGTACTACATTTTATGAGTCTCTATTTCTATCTCTGGTGTACCATTATTACCTTACACTTATTATTCATTTATCATTTGACTTACCCCTACCATAGCATGAGAGTGGTTTTATCATAAATATATATTTGTCAATATCTCTATGCCATCACAACTCCATAGCTTCTCCCTATGGATAAAATATAAATAACGATACCTGGCATACTCTCGGGTGAAATGCTACAATGGTATATTATCTGTGCGCTTGCGGATACTTTAATATATACATATATATATATACACACACACACACACATATATATATATATATATAATTTTCCTCTGAGTTTTCAAGTGTCATTTAGAATTACCAACAATGTATTTCCGGCATCATGCTAGGGATGACAACTTAGTAAAGAGTGATGCTAAGAAATGTCAACAAGCATTTCTGGCGCCGTTGCCGAGAAGGGCACATGGCTAAGAGAATTGACCAAATAAATATGTATTGATAAAATCATAACACCTCTGCTTTAGCAGGCTTACCCTTGTTTGTATTTGTTCATATCTTATATAGGGTATTGCAGGATTGGTTGGGATTTACCAATAATTTCCATCAATCAGAATCAACCAAATCAAGAGGAAGCTCAACACCAGTTTCTGAAGCTATGGCTGATAAGACCTTGCGTGAGTTCTCTACTCCAAGCACCGAGAACATTCGCACTGGACCAACACTCAGAACTACCAACCTCGAGTTTGAGCTCAAGCCAAGCCTCATCAACATGGTGCAAGCAACCCCATTCAGTGGAAAGGAACATGAAGATGCTAGTGCTCATCTTCAGAATTTTCTAGAGATAAGTAGCACGGTCGTCATAAAGGACGTTGCTCAAGACATCATACTACTTCACTTATTTTCATTCTCACTTGTGGTACGGGCGAAGCAGTGGTTCTACATCAACAAAGATCACATCAACACGTGGGCAAAGTGTTCAAAGGCCTTCCTAGAAAAGTTCTTCCCTATAGACAAGACCAATGCCTTAAGAGGAAAGATTTCCAATGTCTAAAAGCAGAAGGGAGAAACCATTCCAGAAGCATGGGAATGTTTCCAAGAATAGATTTCAGATTGTCCTCATCATGGGATGGAAGATTGGTTGCTAATGCAAAGCTTTTACCATGGATTAACTCAGAAAGCTCATGAACAACTAGATGCAACTACTGGAGGATCATTTAT
Source organism: Miscanthus lutarioriparius (assembly GCA_904845875.1). Classification (NCBI taxonomy): domain Eukaryota; kingdom Viridiplantae; phylum Streptophyta; class Magnoliopsida; order Poales; family Poaceae; genus Miscanthus; species Miscanthus lutarioriparius. The sequence continues at coordinate 66,007,785 of CAJGYO010000009.1, forward strand.
GTCACTCACCCTTGGAAAAGCTAAAACTCTCATGGAGAAGATAACCTCTAATCAAGGCTGGTCATCATGCAACATTCAATTATGCAATAAGAGCGAAGAAGTACCAGAAGAGGTGTGTACACTGTCCACCAAGATGGACGTCTTGTTGAATTGGCTTGAACAGCGAGCCAATTACAAGAGAGATCGTCAGGCCATTCAAGATGCATTCAATGCTCAAAACACCTATGGAGAATATTTGGGGTTGAATTCCCTGAATATCAGGAGGATGCAAATATCGTCATCAACAATTCTGCTCCACAACAAAAGAGACAAGGATGTAATCAACAACAACGATTAAATTACCAAGGCAAGTACCCCATTAATTACTATAATTCTTCTAATTCTAAATAGCCATCCTTGAGAGACTTGATCTTAGAACAAGCTAGGATTAATGAGAATATTTCTAAGAAGCTTGATTTTAATGATAAGGTCCTAGAAAACTTAAATATTAAAATGGATAGTTTTTCTTCCACCATAAAAGACCAACTTAGCTATATAAAAAGATAGAATCACAATTAGCCTAGTTGGTTGCTGCTCTGCCTTTTGCCACTAACCTTGAGAAGGTAAACGCCAAAACCACACAAGAGGTGGCAAGTCTACTCATGATCCACCATATCCGACAGGACATGTTAGACACCAATGGTAGTGCAGAAAGAGGAGAAGAGAACCGACGAAGTTGAAGAAGTTGGGCCACAAGAGCAAGATTTTCATGACACGACCCTCCTACCATTTCGACATAGAAATCGGAAAGCCAAAATGGATGAGTAGTTTGGTAAGTTCGTAGAGGTAATTCAATAGTTATATATCCATATTCCATTGCTAGACGCCATATACGTACCTACCTACGCGAAGTATCTCAGAGACATCCTTAACAACAAAAGGACATTGCCTTCCACTAAGGTGATCAAGTTAACATAGGACTGTAGTGCGGCCATCCTAAACACTTCACCTATCAAGAAGAAGGATCTAGGATGTCCCACTATCGATTGTTCGATCGGGAGCTAGAATTTTGAGAATGCGTTATGCGATCTTGGAGCACGTGTCAGTGTTTACGCCAAAATTTGGAAGAGGATGTTTTAGAGACTCGAAAGCTCCCAAGATCATGTCACCAAGGAATCAATTGCGTGCAGATTAGAACCAGCTGATTCGGATACAGAAATTGAAATCGGCTTTCCTCAGATAGTGCCAACGGATAACAACAAAGGCTACGTTCGGCGCCAGGACGAAACATGCCGGACTCTACGAAAAGGGAAAGATTAGAGTCCAAGTTATCTTAAATTAGAAATGTTTTCTCTAGGGTCAAAAATTGTAATGAGTCGTGCTTAGACAGGAGTCATGCACAGGGCCCGGGTATAAATACCAAACCCCGGCTATTGTAAAAAGGAACAACAATCAATCCAATACACAAGTTATTTACTTTTTCGGCTCCGGCCACCCTTAGGAGTAGGAGTAGAGTAGATCCCGGCAAGTTCTTCAACAAGTATGGTTGCATCGATCCGGTCGACCTCCACTGCTTGTTGTAAGTACCGTCATGGCTTATACCTCTGTTCGTATGGCTGCATCGATCCGATCGACCTCCACTGTGACTCTGGTATAAGTTAGTTATCGACTCTTGCCTAGTTCCAGTATGGCTGCATCGATCCGGTCGACCCCCACTTCATGAACTAGATCAAGGTCAAGTTATCAGCTCTAATGGCAGCATTTGGTAGATTCATTAAGTTACTGATATTGCTTATTGCTTTCATTATTTATCTAATTACAGCAATATCACTTTGCCCGATTGGGATTGATTTAGATCGGCCTTATATCTTGTTTAGCCCATCGTTTGTTAATCTAAATTGATCTAATCTACACCTTAAACGATGAGTTATGTTTTATCGGCTGTTTTATGTCAATCCTGATCGTGCATAGCATGCGGTCAAGGCGTGTTGTGTCTTGAGTAGATTTATTGGCTAGCGAGAACCGTTCCATGGCCCGTTATCATGGCCTGTGTAATTCTGCCTCACACCCCACTGTTAGCACCGTGGAGTGGGGATCATTATTTGATAGATCTATTCCTAATAAGGCATGACTTTAACTGTGCTCTATGCCTAAATCGGCTGTTTAGCCGATATCGAGTGCTTTCATGAACAGTTCGCATCACGAGACCGTTGAAGTAATGATTGATTGAAAGATATGTTAGCCCCATGATCTTATTATTGTATTACGACCTGCTTCATTCTGCCTCATGCCCCACTGATATTAGTAATGAGTTAGGGTCATCAAGTCTATTGTTATTTCTACGGCCTGCATGATTCTGCCTCATGCCCCACTGGTCATAGCGATAGATGAGATCTAACATGTTCATTAGATTTATCTTTATCAAACGGTTAAATGGTGTTGAATTGTTTCTTTATATAAAAAGGGGTTCGGTTACTTGTAATCATTGGCTCAGCACAGACCGATCATTGTTGACATCTTATTGCCATTGATTAATATCTGTTCGAATAATGACATTTACTCTAAATGATAACCGATTCTTCTTATACAACCCAATGAGCTTTCATCGATTTATTTCTCATGAATATGCTGGAATCGACTATTTAGTCGATCTCCTTTTATATCGGCTCTCATAGATGCACATTCAGGACTGTCTGGCAACACCGGCAAGTTCCGTCCTTAATTACTGATGAACTTTCTCTCCTTGTCAATTATAGGGTCAAATTGACTGGCACGTCTCGGGAAGAGTGCGTAGGATCGACCATCCCTGCGCTGAAGCTAGGCGGATCTACAGCTCCATCGAGTAGACCCTTCCAGCTTGTTGCGTGTGTCCTCAGCATGGGACGAAAATTCTGTGTCGACACACGTTTCTAGCATGCCCGGTGGGACCCCACAATCGTCATGGCAATTCACAACAACAATGACATCCTTATGCTACATTATGAAGATTTACCTGATGGGGATAAGGGTATCATCAGCAAAGCTACAGAAGAGTTTCAGAACAAATGTTTGTTGTCCTACACCAAAACACATGACAACACAATTGTTCAGAAATTTCCACTACCAAGAGTTCTGTTACACGGGCAGACGGATACAACTAAAGCTGAAGACAGGCGCTTCTTTAAAGAGGTTGTGGACAAATCTATTCATGATGCCATGTCGAGCCATAACGAAGCTTTTGTGGACGTATTCCATAACGCCTTGAAAGAGGCGATTCATGGATTTCCAGTTGGTCAAGGCGGACCGGCTTATTACAACATTCCAGATCCATCGACCTAGGGGACCAATCAAGTTGGTACTAGCCATCAAGAAGCAGCACCGGCTGGTAGTGTTGATGTTCAGGCAGTTCAGGGTTCATCTGAACAAACTCAAGGAACTACTACAAATCAAACACAGTACAATTCTGGGCCATCAGTACAGCATGTGCAACAGCCGGCGGGGCAAAGTCATAACTAGGTGATCAATTTTGGCACATCAGGCCATATACCATCGTCGGCTCAAAAAATAGCGCCATCAATTCAAAGGATCCATAGAGATATAGATCCTTATGTCTACGATCAGAGACTTCAAACAGCAAGTCAGCAAAGGACCCAGCAGATTGAGATTCCAGAAGGGTATCACTATGGCAGAGATTATAACACCCTCCACATGATGCCAAATCCAGGATATCAAGGTACATGAGATTTCAATCCACAGATGGGTCAGTAGGTACAAAGGAATCCAAATCCGCAAGCTGATGAATTATTGCTGAGGGTGACCGAGATGATGAAAAATTAGTTTGGTCTGAAGCCAAAAGGATAGACCTTTTCATACAAGCGCCCATATCCAGAATAGTATGATTTGGTCGCTCTTTCGACAAATTATAGGCTCCCAGAATTCGCTAAGTTCACTGGCCAAGACAGTACAAGCACAATAGAACATATCAGTCAGTATCTTACACAATTGAGCGAGGCGTCAGTTGAGGACGCCCATCGAGTTCGTTTCTTCTCTCTGTTCTTATTAGGGTCAGCCTTCACTTGGTTTTCATCATTGCCAGTCAATTCCATCGCCAATTGGGCTGACCTGGAGAAAAAGTTTCATATATATTTTTACACTAGGACTGGAGAAAAGAATATTACCGATCTGACAACTATAAGACAGAAGACCAATCAACCAGGCACTGAATTTCTTTAGAGGTTCCAAAAAACCAGGAACTTGTGTTTCTCCTTAAACTTGGCTGATGATCAACTAGTTGCTGTAGCTGTTCAAGGAATGCTGCCAATGTGGAAAGAAAAGCTACTGGGACAAGAATTTTACAATTTGGGTCAATTGGCTCAATGGGTGGCTGCGCTCAACAGCCAATTCCAGAGTATGCGCAGAGATACCTAGTTCTAGAAGAGTACCATGGTAGCCGAAGCTTATGATCCATACTCAGTCGATGACGGCTATGAAGATGAAGAAGAAGAGGTTGCTGCGGCTGAATAGAATTGGGGTAAGAAGACAGTAATGGTGCCCAATCCTTAGGGAAAAGGAGTTGAGGAGAGCTATGATTTTGATGTCACCAAATCAGACAAGCTCTTCGATTTCTTGCTTGAGAAAGGGCAGATCAAGTTGCCCGATGGTCATGTCATGTTGCCCCCTGATCAGTTGAAGAATAAGAAGTTCTGTAAGTTCCATAACGCTACTTCTCATTCCACTAATGAATGCAGAATCTTCAGGCAGCATATACAGAGAGCTATTCAGCAGGGGAGGCTCAAATTTGATACGCCTCGAAAAATGAAAGTTGATGATAATCCTTTTCCAGGAGGTCAAAACATGGTTGATGCTGGGCTATTCAAAAGAAAAACTAAGGTCCTAACATCAATCAAATCAAAAGAAGCTGGGATAGTCGATCCCAAGATGCAAATATCGGCTGATGAGTACAGAGAGATTAGAAGACGTCATGCTGAGTAAAAGAGCCGATACGAGCAGGGGAAGACATCAAAAGCAAAGACGACAAAGCCGTGGGTCACATCTCAGATTCTCTTGAATAAATGGTAGCAGCAGAAGGAAAAGGATTATTAGCGTTGGTTGAAAGATCAAGCGTACCAGCATCAACTGAAAGAAGAGAGGTATGAAAGGAAACAAGCCGAATTACATTGGAATTGTCCTTTCTTCAGACATTGCTAGAATGAAGGTTTGAAGTTGCCTACCAGACATGACTATCCAGAATGCAGCAATCAATATCGGGAGTATAGGCAGTCTCAAACCAACCACCGGTCTATCCATGCTCAAGATGCATATCATCATAATAACTTGGATCGGCGCTTAAAAAATAAAAGTGTTAATGATCAGCTTGGAAAAAGAGTCGTTGATCAGGACTAGGCTAATCATGAAGAGGAAGGCACTGAAAGAAGATATGTGTGGCAGGAAGGCCAGTGGTGCCCAAGAGGTTTAACAAGAAGCCAGAAGAGAAGGGTGCAATGCCTAAGGATTAAAGAGATGGAACAGGCTCAGGCATCCGGTAAGACTCAAGTGTGGCGTACCAAACAAATAGCCGATAGAAAGCAACCATCGGCTAATATCCAAATGGTTTTCCGTTGCCATCGAAATTCAGAGCTCCGGCAGATCAAGAAGTTTATTTGGATTTCGATGAATCAGAGTATGAGGAGATAGTTGCCAAGTTGATGGTTGTACAGCAAGTAATATTTGACAAACCAGTCAAACATCGGCACTTAAAGGCATTATATATGAAAGGTCTTGTCGATGGGAAGCCGATGAACAAGATGTTGGTGGATGGAGGTGCTTCTATCAATCTTATGCCTTACACTACTTTTTGTAAACTTAGCAAAGGGCCAGAAGATCTGATGGAGACTGACATGATGCTTAAGGATTTTGGAGGTAATACGTCTAAGAAGCGGGGGGCAATAAACGTCGAACTAATGATTGGAAGCAAGACTCTGCTCACTACATTCTTCATCATCGATGGGAAAGGGTCTTATAGTTTGCTCCTCGGTCGCGATTGGATTCATGCGAATTGCTGCATACCATCAACCATGCATCAGTGTTTGATTCAATGGCATAGGGATGACATCGAACTAGTTCGCGCTGATGAGTCCGTAAGCATCGCAACAGCCGATCTAGTCTTTTGGGAACTAGGAGACTTCGAATGTTTTTTTGGCAAGTCATGGGAAGGAGGCTTCATTAAGATCAGCAATGAAAGCCAACAGCCGATGCAAGCGATCAGCTCTAAAAGCTTGTTTTAGTAGAAAAATCACGTCTTCACGTCGGCCATCGGATTAAAGGAAAAATGGGCGTTGAGTCTTGGAGATAAACTTAGGCTGACGTATGTGAATGCTGAGTCAAAGTGTAAGTACGATTCAGAGTCAATGGATTTCTTAAAGAAGATCTGTCTCGCTTAATAGAATGATCGATCTAGGTTGATTAATCATTAGACTTTTGATATAAAAAGTTCTATGGTATGTTATCCTGACACCCGATCAACATTTGATAGCCGATTCGTTCTCAGCTCTAATAGCCGGTACCAGAAATGTATCGCCTCTAGTTCAAGAAACGAGAATCTTCAAAGACAATAAAAGCCGATACGATATGTATCGCCTATAGAGCAGAAACAAAAGATAAAAAGCAGTAGGGCATTGCACTAAGGCGCATTCATGAAAGAAAAGTCTTTGTTCATTGGCTCCCCTAAAGTACAATCTAGTCAAAGACTTTGTTCACTGCATCCTAAACGGATGTGATGTCCACGATGGCCTCCGCCGCTGCAGTGAAATCTTCTACCAAATCTTCATGTCCCTCAGGGCCATTGCCGGTCGGGAAGCCAACCTCCATGGTGTGGAGATCATGCCTGGTTTGGACCTGTGCCGCAGTTAGCGCCACCGATGCGCCGTGATGAACACCGTGAAGAGCAATCTCCTGGACATGGGTTGGGATGTCTTGGAGATGAGCATCAATGGGGGAACCCCTCGCATTGACGGCATCCGCGGCCGCGTTTGCCGCCAATTGGAGAGATTCCAGTTGCACCGTTTGAGCTGGCGATTGCAGAAGAATGTCAATACAGAGGCAACAGAAACAAGAATGGAAACATTCATGGAGCTCATCTTACCTGCTACCGCAGCGTCAGACTCAGCCAGCCATGCTCGAACGGCATTGGCCTCCTCCTCAGCCGCATTAAGGGCCACTTGGAGGACTCCCAGATGAATCTCCAATTGGCCGTTGTTCCGAATCGCCTCAGAATAGCGATCCTCGGCTGCCCTCCATTCTCGGAAGAAGCGCCAAGCATCATCACTGTCATATGAGTTGGAAAAACCCGATGATGAAGCTGACCCAGAAGATGCAGCATCAGTGGGTTTATCGGTCATGGGGAAAAGATGAAGGTTGTTGTTCACAATGAACCAATAGGCGAGTCAGAATAGATCATCATCATGAACAGAGGTTGCCAATCTCACCTGATGCATCGGAGACGTTGGTTCATCGACATGTCTCCCGCCAGGATCTCCTCTGCCGTGCGCTTACCTCGATTACCTTCGTCGGCCATGAGAAATGATTGAATCTACAGAAGAGAGGAAGAGAACTGCTGCAGGGTTTTGGCAAACAGAGGAAAGCGAAAGAACAATTGCGAATGGAGAAGTGTTTGAGGCCGAAGCCCTCGGCTGGTATTTGAAGACATGAAGCAAAGAGCGCAAAAGGCAACCACAATTAATAGAAGGCGAAACGCCACTTCACCAATGTTGAAGAGAATACGGCGCCAGATGACTAAGGATGGAAGATCGAAGGGCTCTCTTAATAAAGGTCGTGTTTTTAGACCTAGATAGAATTAAAGCCAAGGGTCCAGAATTGGTTATTTTCAAAATCGGTGAAGGTGTAAAAGTTAAAAATACCATCATTCATCTTCTTATATTTCATAGTATCATAAAATATTTTTACATTACATTTTTATACATATATATCGTAGAAATACGGGCATGGGACCCACAAACACTTGGGACCCACCACCATCACCTCCATCTCCACTCAACCTCCACCATCACCTCTATATCTTCAGCATATCTCCACTTATCTCCATTCTGCACTGTTCCGAGCCAATATCCACCGAAACGAGCACTCCATTTACTTAACCACAAAGCAAAGATCCACCAGGAAAATGGAGAGGCCATTTGGCCATGGTGCGGGGTTGGCCTGCTACTTTCCCCTCTGTAAATACCACTCCTTCCTGGTTGCTCTCAGCCTCAGGCACAACACAAAAGAACCTTCCAAGTTCGAAATTCCAATTCAAAATTTCATAGTTGAAATTTCCTTGGTAGAAGTAGTGTTGGAGTAAGAAAGAGTGTGAGGAAGTTTGGGTGTGAAAGTAGTGCTAAACTCTTGAGAAAGAGAAAGAGAGGTGCTGCTGAAATTTGAGAAAGAAAAATAGAATTTAAGAATGGTAGTGCTGTCCAAATCAAGAGAGGAAATTAAAAATTATTATTATTATTAGGGTGGAAGTCATGCCACAATCTTGAATTTTGGACAACTAACCACTAATATTTTTATTTTCCTAATCCTGTCCCATGAGTTGTGTTGTTTTTGTATATTTTGCAGGAGAATGAGCAAGATCGCCGGCAAGCTTATGTGGGCGATATCGTTCCATTCAACAAGAAGTTCTTCATCCCGAGCAAGCACCGACATGGAGGTCGATCCTCTGTCTCCTGCTGTTGGAGCGTCGTCCCGATCAGCCCCCGTGGAGAGGAACGTTCTTCTGCAAGAGAAGCAGCTCAAGCTCCGGGGAGATAGGCAGAAGAACATCTACAAGAAGCTAAAGACCCAGGATTTCGTCCTCACTCCTGCCTACGATCCAGCCCTACTACAAGCCACAGGTATGACCATTGAATTTGAACTTATTTTTAAGACCGTAGGATGGGAGGATGCTTGGGAAATTGATGAGCTAGGGTGTAATCTTTTGACTACTGAATTTTTGTGCACTCTGCAACCCACAGATTCGGAAGTCTCATTTTGAGTTTTCGGGAAAGAATTTTCTATTCCCTGGAAAAATTTTAGTGAACTTCTTGGATTTCACTCTCAGTGTATAATTGATGTAGACTCCGCTATACAATACTTTGATAGGAATAAGTTTTGGAGGGACATTTCAAAAGAAATTGTTTGCTACCGCCCTCGCACCAATGAAATTCACCATCCTACTTTGTGATTCATGGACAAATGGCTAGGATTTTCTCTGTTTCCTAGAAGTGATTTTTGCACAGTTAGGAATGATGAACTAAAATTGCTTTATGCCATGATCAAAAGAAAAAGTCTCACCCATAAAATTCATGATGACACAATGGTCAGAAATTCCTGGTCTTAAGGGAGATATTGGGTGCACTTCTTTGGTCACCTGCATAGCAAAAAATTTGGGTCTGCTAGAAAGTGTTTCTGTTACTTACATTGATGTTCCCCGCTTGTTTATTGATTATGACTATTTTAACCTTGCACATATGTTAAAAATGGGTAAGGACGGAAAACTTGTCATGATGTATATGGATTATACAACCGAGTTCCCATTACCAGACTGAATCCTCGGTCTATATACAGTGGATTCGTTTGTCTTTGATTTACAGAGAAAGGAGGAAGCACTTCGTAGGAGTGCATCTGCAAGGATCACTAGCAACCCACAGCCTCGATACCGTGGAGACGACCCCATTCCAGAAGGCCCTCCCTTCACTAGCTAAACATGATTTGATCAAGTAGGACCTTCCTAGGTGCACCATCCTATGCATGCAGGCGGGGACCAGCCGGGATCTTCCCGTATGCACCAAATTGAACATGTTGGGTGGGAGTAGCCTTCTCTGCATCATTCGAAGAGTTCCTGGCATCAGGGCTCAAGTGCGCAATGGCAGGATGGCAACTTTGACTACTATCAGCAGCAGCCGTATGAGGAGGTCTACAGTGGTTACCACGTAGGATGTATGTCCTTCTCTACTCGTGGAATCCATGACCACCCCATGGGCTATCATGATCAAGACATGGGTCACCATCCGCCACCCATGGGTTACCATGAGCAGCAGATGGAACACGCTCGCTTCGACACCAGGCTCACTACCATTGGGGAGAGCTAGCATGAGATCTAGAACACCCTGCACCAACGTTCCCAGTGGCAAGAAGAAGCAGGACAATGCCTTGCCGCCATCCAGCAGCACCAGGAGCAGGAGAACCACAATTGATGATACTTTTTCCAGGGTCTCCACATCGACCCGCCTTTCTGAGAGACCGCATCAATACCCAGCTTGGGGGAGGAGCCCCCATTACTTTTGGTAAGTTTTCTTTCCAGTATTTTATTATTTTCATTAGTTTATTTAGTTTTTGAATTTGTATTATAAAAAAATGCAAACTAAGAAAACAAAAATAAAAATTTGTCTTTATCTTCTATATATATTAGTGTGTACAAAGTTTGCTTTAAGTTTAATTTTCTCAAGGTATGCCTTAGTTTCTTGTCTTTAAGACTCAAATAAATGAATAGAACTTGAAGATGATCTCACATGATAGAAATGATGAATAGTTGTTCTGTTGTAATTCCTTTCAAGGACCTAGTTTTCAGCTTGGAATTCTCTCGAGTTTTGGATGAAATTGATTTGACATGAAAATTTGCTCTAAACTTGAAACTTGTGGGTAGCAAATGCTTGATCTAAATCTAGGTAAATGATGGATATGATATGAAAAGGTCTGAGTTGCTATTTATCTTGTTCCAAGTGATACTAAATTCTAGAGATTTCTTTTGAAAACCTAAAAAGGCAACATGATGAGTTCCTGTATGACAGCTTGAATTCCTACCAGAGCCAAACATGATATCTTGGCTAGTTGTTTTGCATTGAGTTTAGTCAAGCTTTGTTGATGCCTTATGAGAGGTTTGTCATGCTCTTAAAATCAAGATCACGTACACACCACCCACATATGACACTATTCCTACACTGGGGGTAGGCGCAAAAATATGATTTCCATCTAGATCCACCCAAAAATGTTTTACTCCTACACTGAGAGAAAACACCAAAAATATGCTTCATAGGTTTCCACCACATAAATGCTTCAAGTTCTATTGTTATCTCTCAAATATTTTATTGCAGAAAAGAGGCATGGGCTATGCAAATAATATTCATAAAAAAAGAGAAAAAACGTTGAAAAATGGACAAGTGTCTGAATTATTAAAACAATCGGTACTTAGATGCCCGCCTGAAAAAAATGAGATGAATAAGATAGCCCATGTTTTCTTGCAAAGATGATTCCAAGTTTAAATGAGAGATATGTTTTCAAGGAGGATAATAGAATTAGGCTAGCCACCATATTCCACACACATGCACATCTTGATTTGATTGTATGACCCAACTCTCTTTGGATCTGAGGTTTGACTTTACAATATATGTATTGCAAGTATGCTCTTTCATGCAATTTTCATTCCTATGAGCTCCACATAAGCCCTAGTTGTAGGAAAAGAAAGGCATATCATCATTCATTGCCTTGGTGAGGATCCACAAATGGAATCTTTGAGTTTTATTTTGAAAACTTACAAAAACTCTAGAATAATGGTTGAACAAAGAACTTGAGACATAGTGCTTGACTTGATCATTTTGTCTTTCAATTGCTCAAGATCCAAGTGAAAGCTCAAAAGCCCCATGGTTAATGGTAATATGGGTAGGTCTAAAAGTCAGATCAATGAATTTTAATCCAGAGGAGAATTCTTGATTAAATGCATGTGTACTTTTAGGAGTGAAAACATTTATGCAACTCCTGATCCATTGTTAAGATTAGCTTTACTCAAGGACGAGCAAAGGTTTAGCTTGGGAGAGTTTGTTGATGGTAGTTATCATCCATCATAAACCATCAACTTAACTTGAATAAATGTATAAACAGGATTACCAACATAGATTTCGGGGTTTAAACTATCAATTTCCACAAGTTTTGGTGAATCTGTGTATTTAGCAGGGTTTATTCATAAAACTGTCAAGATGGATCAAATCGTCAAATAAAAACACGCTTATCCACAGCAAAAACTACCCCAGAAGGTTCTAGAAGATTTGGGAAGACCCCACACCGAAGCGGAGGCCGAGGCGCTGACATGTGGGGCTGGCCAGCCCCACCTGTAGGCCACCCAGCCCCCTATCCCCACCTGGCAGTCCCTCCTTCGTATGTCGGTTCTCCATCGCCTTAAGGATTGCATCTACGCCGTTCTTTCAAGTTGGTTTGATCCGATGGCTCAGGATTGATGTTTCGGCCTATACAACCAGCCCTTGCCCCCGTCTAGAGCATGGTGCCATAAGTCAAGATCAGACCAAAGATCTCCAATTCTTTCAAGTTGATTTCCAGAGAGAAGAGAATAGAAATCCAATTCTTCAAGTTTCTAGTATAGGCTAGCTAGCAAGGTTCAAGTAGAGTGTGGGCTACTGCTTAGGATTTTGGATCTGCCATCTGGAGACTGCTATAGCCATTGTATCTCTAAATTTATTACTTTGTGCTACTTCAATATTATATTGCTATTGATTATGTTCCTAGTTTGCTCTAGTCATATGCTTGATATAGTTATGATTGATGATGAATTTATGCATATGTTCGCAAAGCTCTTAGCTCAGTACTCGAGTGAGTTAAGTGCTCAACACTATGTAAGCATGGTGCTTAGATATTGTTTGCCTATAGATGCATTCTGCACTCTAGGTCATGTGCTAGATCGCGGATGTGACACTCCTGTTGAGTCCTTTGTAGTCCACTCGCTATTTGTAGAGCAAGTATCATGCAGTTGCGAAGGGAGACAAGCTATGTTCTTGATCTTCCTTAGTAATGTTGCTTATGCATAGATCCAAAGTAAGTTATGCTATAGATGAGAGTGTATATACTTGGGTGTACAAAAGACAGTAAATAAGGAATTACTTAGGAATCTTTTGCTCTTAACAATTCTCCTGCTTAGTCATACTATATTTTATGAGTCTCTATTTCTATCTTTGGAATACCATTATTACCTTACACTTATTATTCATTTATCATTTGACTTACCCCTACCATAGCATGAGAGTGGTTTTATCATAAGTATATATATTTGTCAATATCTCTATGCCATCACAACTCCATAGCTCCTCCCTATGGATAAAATATAAATAACGATACCTGGCAGACTATCGGGTGAAATGCTACAATTATATATTATCTATGCGCTTGCGGATACTATAATATATAATTACCAACAACGCATTTCTAGAATCATGTTAGGGATGACAACTTAGTAAAGAGTGATGCTAAGAAATGTCAACAACATCCAAAGAGAATCAAGATGAAGAAACCAAAGCCAATTGAAGGGCCAGAGAAACCTGTCAAGAAGAAGAAAAATAGAAAGAGATGGCATAAAAATAAAGATCTATCCTCATACTCGTCATCCCTGAACCGGACAAGGCCTCTAAGGTGAAACAAGAGGAAACACCTCTGCCCAAGGACGAATGACCTTGAGCCCGACAAAAAGGTAAGTTTTCTATTCCTTCCTTTTATTTACCGCATTTCGTTAGTTGCATTTCATTTCCAATAAATTTGCTTTACATTGCATGATAGATTAGTTGCATTTAGCTACTCTATGTTAATAAATAAAGTTCTATAGTAGCTAATGCCTGATAGGATAGATATGCATTTAAAGCAACATATAAAAAATATTTAATAATAATGAATAAAATTCAGTAGCATCCCTGCTAAATAAGTTATCTAGTAGTTATAGGTTTAGCTAGTTATTTATGCATTCTAGTAGCATTAGTTAGTCAATAAAGAAAAGAATCGAAAGAGTCGCTAGAACACATTCCAACCTATGCAAAAGGCAAGCTTGGGGGAGGCGTCTCTCCCCGCTTAGGTATGAAAATCTTAAACCCTCTGTTTACATTCATGTTTGCTTTATATTTGAATATTCATGATCATAGAATGTAGAGAGGAGTGCCTTTAAATTATTTGGAGAGAAACTTTGCTCTAATAAAATGATGATAAATTATTTGGAGATGATGAATAGTTCCACTCTGATACTTTGCAAAAGCTTGTGATACAACCTTAGACTTCTTAAGTTTTGAGCACGATAAACTTAGAGTCCTTCTTAAGTTGAATGCTTTCATGGATTGCAAATGCTAGAACCAAGAATAGGCTTTTGTGAGGTATGTTGTATGCCATGATTAGAGAAAATCTTTGAACCTATTTGAGGAATGGTAAAGACAACCTGGAGTTTTGTTTTGCAAAATGCTAAACTCTCTTGCTAGAAGTTCCTCAAAGGTGATAATTTCCTAACAGAGCCAAATAAATATCCACTCATACATGATAAAGCCACCATAAAAGCTGCTTGTTTGTTTTGAGCTTTTTCAAGCCTTGTTGATCTGAGTAGAGAAACTTTTCATGCTTTTTAATCAAGATCGTGCACACCCACATATTTATGCTATTCCTAAACTGGGATACACATCCACATATGCATTCCATTTATTATTGCTCTATAAGAATCAAAGTTACCTCTCTATGGTGTCTTACATCAAAAGAGAGGCATGGGCTATAGAAAAAATGAGAGAGACTAAAAGAGAAAAAAGCTCTAGTGTTAAAAACAAGAGAGTGAGAAAAAGAAAGTAGCCATGCCCTCTCAAAAAAGAAGCTAGAGAAGGCAAACTTCTCAAAGGAGTACCACTTCCACCAAATATACCACACACATGCACCTCTTGATCAATTTGTATGACTTGTTGCTCCTTGTGATCCAAGTGTTTGACTTAGCAATAGATACAATTCAAGTAAGCTATGCTTTTACCCCTACCTTGAGCTCCACATAATCTTTAGGATAGAAATTAAGGCTAAAATTCATGGCCTTGGTGAGGATTTCAAATGAGTGACTTAAGTGTACCATCTAAGGAACTTATCTAAGTTTTATTTTCAAATCATGTGAAACCCTCTAGGAAGTTTGAGCTAAATCAAAGTAGGCAAAGAGTATCTATGTAGCTACACATTCTTGCAACTGCTTGTATCAAGGTGAAAGCTATAAGTCCCACATTGCTAAGACTGATGGTGAAATTTCTAAGTGCTAACATGTTCAACTCAAAAGATAGTATTTGTTTGTATACAAGTCTTTGTAGGGTGTTACATAGTAGCAACTCCTAAGCCAACAACTTATTCCATGCTAAACCCGCATCTTTGCTGAGGACAACAAAGGGGTAGCTTGGGGGAGCTTGTTGACAGTCACTAACACCTGTTTTGCCCATCAACATTCCACCCAAAAGCATGGTAAAGTGAGGTAAATCATCATCGCATGTGAAGAATTATGTTTAAATTTCACCTAGTTCCACTTGTGCTTGTAGAATTATTTGTGTGCAGGAAATATGGTAAATTTTGGCCAAAATGATGACAAACATGGACCAAGGAAGCAAGTGGACGTGGTAGAGCCACAGGGGCCCACTTTGTAGCACCGCTCGATGCCACCTAGGCGCCGCCTGATGCCACCTGGTGTCACCTTGGCACTTTGCCACATCACTGATCCGTGGGAGCCTTCCAAAACCAATGGGATGTGTTGATCTAAGTCAGTTCAATCAATGGTCATGATGAAGAGGCCATGGATCCATGGGACCATTGTCATAGACTTGGAGCTTCACCAACCGACTTACCGGCCAAGTTTCACCATGTGCCGCCTCTACAATCGCCATTGGGAGCCAACCATCGTCGTTGAATGCTAAGGTGGTGGAATGGAGGGCTGAGCGGCACCCTCCCTTGGCCACCCGGCCCCCCCTTGCCTCCACCGATGTAGCAGAACCGACCAATTTATAAGAGCACAGGTAGAATGGCAGCCCACAAGCGGTCGCATTGTAATACTTGAGCCCATATAAACCCGGTCGTCCGTCGAGTACCACAAAAGATCTTGATTAATCATCAACATACAACCAAGATCATACATGATTCCACATACATGTCACACGTTACATAAAGTTCACAAATACAGTTCATCCATCAGAGTATGAATTAAAGTTATTACAAACCACGTTCAGGTAAAATAGTAGTAGAAGCAAATTAAAAGTTTGAAACAAACATCTGCAACATTGTTTAAATATAGTGCTAGCTCACGATCACACTTCCACAAAAGCATAAGAGAGGGATTAATAAGAGATGCCTTCCCAGGGCTTACTCCTCGTCCATGGCGGGACAGAAGCAGTTCTTGCAAAAGCCATGATAACTGTACCATCTGCAATAATGGGAATAAAACCCTGAGTACGAGAAGGTACTCAGCTAGACTTACCCATCATAAACCAAAAATAAAGTGACTCCAAGGATTATGCAAGGATTTATAAGTGGAGCTAGCTTGACAACATTTTGCATATAAAAGCGACTAATTTAGTTGTACATTCATAATTCGGTCATCAAGTTAATTATAGCTATTCATATCTAGATTAGCAACTAACCTGTGCCAAACATGTGAGATATCATTTAGTAGCATATAATAGTAACCATAGCCGGCATAATAATTCCATGTTCATCATAACCATGATTCCATAATACAGTCACTACGATGCTTGAGCTAGCTAAATTTCTCACTATTCGGGAGAGACGGCGATTCAAATGGATTTCAACCAGCTGGGAAGTTATTCCTAATACAAACCTATGCAGACCAGATCAATGGTCACCTTAGGTCACCTTTGGTACAACTTAGGTCCACATTTCATGGGTTCGCCCAGCGCCGCACAATCAGGGATAACCAGCTACCAGGATGTTTAGGCCCGCCTGCCCTTGGGTAGTGCAGAAAGAGGAGAAGAGAACCGATGAAGTTGAAGAAGTTGGGCCACAAGAGCAAGAGTTACAACAAGATTTTCATGACACAACCCTCCTACCGTTTCCACATAGAAATCGGAAAGCCAAAATGGATGAGTAGTTTGGTAAGTTCGTAGAGGTAATTCAAAAGTTATATATCAATATTCCATTGCTAGACGCCATATAGGTACCTACCTACGCAAAGTATCTCAGAGACATCCTTAACAACAAAAGGCCACTGCCTTCCAATAAAGTGATCAAGTTAACAGAGGAGTGTAGTGCGACCATCCTAAACACTTCACCTGTCAAGAAGAAGGATTCAGGATGTCCCACTATCAATTGTTCAATCAGGAGCTAGAACTTTGAGAATGCATTATGTGATCTTGGAGCAGGTGTCAGTGTCATGCCCAAAAAGGTCTTTGACAAGCTCGACTATTCAACAGTCACACCAACATCAATGTGTTTACAACGGGCCGACCAATCAGTCCGCTACCCTACAGGAATCGCTGAGAATATTCTGGTAAAAATATGAAATTTCTTTGTTCCTATAGATTTTGCTGTACTTGATATGCAGGAGGATATGAAGACACCCCTCATACTTAGGAGACCCTTCCTGAGTACTACAAATGCTCACATTGATGTCAAAGCCGGAGAAATTAAATTCCATATTAATGGAAAGGAAGAGTGGTTCGGTTTCAAGCCAAGACCAGAACAATGCTCCAATCTGGAGTGGCATGAGAAGCGAGTATCAAGGTCTCCATCTCTGGGACCAAATGATATACCTGAAGAATAAACCCAAACGGAGAAGTCCTATCCAGTGGACTCAAAATTCTGAACCCTCGCCAGGAGGTAACTTGGTAGTTATCCATAAATACTTTTCGTGTTATATTTTTCTTTGGCATGTTTACCTTTCAATACTTAGGAAAATGAAATAAAAATTCGTATCATGGCATCATAAAAATTGAAGCCCCATGAAAATAATTTTTACGGAGCACAAAAACCCGTAAAGAAATATTTACCGTGAAGGCATAAAAATTAAAAATACCATCATTCATCTTCTTATATTTCATAGTATCATAAAATATTTTTACATTACATTTTTATACATATATATCGTAGAAATACGGGCATGGGACCCACAAACACTTGGGACCCACCACCATCACCTCCATCTCCACTCAACCTCCACCATCACCTCTATATCTTCAGCATATCTCCACTTATCTCCATTCTGCACTGTCCCGAGCCAATATCCACCGAAAGGAGCATTCCATTTACTTAACCACAAAGCATAGATCCACCAGGAAAATGGAGAGGCCATTTGGCCATGGTGTGGGGTTGGCCTGCTACTTTCCCCTCTGTAAATACCACTCCTTCCTAGTTGCTCTCAGCCTCAGGCACAACACAAAAGAACCTTCCAAGTTCGAAATTCCAGTTCAAAATTTCATAGTTGAAATTTCCTTGGTAGAAATAGTGTTGGAGTAAGAAAGAGTGTGAGGAAGTTTGGGTGTGAAAGTAGTGCTAAAATCTTGAGAAAGAGAAAGAGAGGTGCTGCTGAAATTTGAGAAAGAAAAATAGAATTTAAGAATGGTAGTGCTGTCCAAATCAAGAGAGGAAATTAAAAATTATTATTATTATTAGGGTGGAAGTCATGCCACAATCTTGAATTTTGGACAACTAACCACTAATATTTTTATTTTCCTAATCCTGTCCCACGAGTTGTGTTGTTTTTGTATATTTTGCAGGAGAATGAGCAAGATCGCCGGCAAGCTTATGTGGGCGATATCGTTCCATTCAACAAGAAGTTCTTCATCCCGAGCAAGCACCGACATGGAGGTCGATCCTCTGTCTCCCGCTGTTGGAGCGTCGTCCCGATCAGCCCCCTTGGAGAGGAACGTTCTTCTACAAGAGAAGCAGCTCAAGCTCCGAGGAGATAGGCAGAAGAACATCTACAAGAAGCTAAAGACCCAGGATTTCGTCCTCACTCCTGCCTACGATCCAGCCCTACTACAAGCCACAAGTATGACCGCTGAATTTGAACTTATTTTTAAGACCGTAGGATGGGAGGATGCTTGTGAAATTGATGAGCTAGGGTGTAATCTTTTGACTACTGAATTTTTGTGCACTCTGCAACCCACAGATTCGGAAGTCTCATTTTGAGTTTTCGGGAAAGAATTTTCTATTCCCTGGAAAAAATTTAGTGAACTTCTTGGATTTCACTCTCAGTGTATAATTGATGTAGACTCCGCTATACAAGACTTTGATAGGAATAAGTTTTGGAGGGACATTTCAAAAGAAATTGTTTGCTACCGCCCTCGCACCAATGAAATTCAACATCCTACTTTGCGATTCATGGACAAATGGCTAGGATTTTCTCTGTTTCCAAGAAGTGATTTTCGCACAGTTAGGAATGATGAACTAAAACTGCTTTATGCCATGATCAAAAGAAAAAGTCTCACCCATAAAATTCATGATGACACAATGGTCAGAAATTCCTGGTCTTAAGGGAGATATTGGGTGCACTTCTTTGGTCACCTGCATAGCTAAAAATTTGGGTCTGCTAGAAAGTGTTTCTGTTACTTACATTGATGTTCCCCGCTGGTTTATTGATTATGACTATTTTAACCATGCACATATGTTAAAAATGGGTAAGGACGGAAAACTTGTCATGATGTATATGGATTATACAACCGAGTTCCCATTACTAGACTGAATCCTCGGTCTATATACAGTGGATTCGTTTGTCTTTGATTTACAGAGAAAGGAGGAAGCACTTCGTAGGAGTGCATCTGCAGAAGGCCCTCCCTTCACTAGCTAAACATGGTTTGATCAAGTTGGACCTTCCTAGGTGCACCATCCTATGCATGCAGGCGGGGACCAGCCGGGATCTTCCCGTATGCACCAAATTGAACATGTTGGGTGGGAGTAGCCTTCTCTACATCATTCAAAGAGTTCATTGCATCAGGGCTCAAGTGCGCAATGGCAGGATGGCAACTTTGACTACTATCAGCAGCAGCCGTATGAGGAGGTCTACAGTGGTTACCACATAGGATGTATGTCCTTCTCTACTCGTGGAATCCATGACCACCCCATGGGCTATCATGATCAAGACATGGGCCACCATCCGCCACCCATGGGTTACCATGAGCAGCAGATGGAACACGCTCGCTTCGACACCAGGCTCACTACCATTGAGGAGAGCTAGCATGAGATCTAGAACACCCTGCACCAACGTTCCCAGTGGCAAGAAGAAGTAGGACAATGCCTTGCCGCCATCCAGCAGCACCAGGAGCAAGAGAACGACAATTGATGATACTTTTTCCAGGGTCTCCACATCGACCCGCCTTTCTGAGAGACCGCATCAATACCCAGCTTGGGGGAGGAGCCCCCATTACTTTTGGTAAGTTTTCTTTCTAGTATTTTATTATTTTCATTAGTTTATTTAGTTTTTGAATTTGTATTATAAAAAAATGCAAACTAAGAAAACAAAAATAAAAATTTGTCTTTATCTTCTATATATATTAGTGTGTACAAAGTTTGCTTTAAGTTTAATTTTCTCAAGGTATGCCTTAGTTTCTTGTCTTTAAGACTCAAATAAATGAATAGAACTTGAAGATGATCTCACATGATAGAAATGATGAATAGTTGTTCTGTTGTAATTCCTTTCAAGGACCTAGTTTTCAGCTTGGAATTCTCTCGAGTTTTGGATGAAATTGATTTGCCATGAAAATTTGCTCTAAACTTGAAACTTGTGGGTAGCAAATGCTTGATCTAAATCTAGGTAAATGATGGATATGATATGAGAAGGTCTGAGCTGCTATTTATCTTGTTCCAAGTGATACTAAATTCTAGAGATTTCTTTTGAAAACCTAAAAAGGCAACATGATGAGTTCCTGTATGACAGCTTGAATTCCTACCAGAGCCAAACATGATATCTTGGCTAGTTGTTTTGCATTGAGTTTAGTCAAGCTTTGTAAATGCCTTATGAGAGGTTTATCATGCTCTTAAAATCAAGATCACGTACACACCACCCACATATGACACTATTCCTACACTGGGGATAGGCGCAAAAATATGCTTTCCATCTAGATCCACCCAAAAATGTTTTACTCCTACACTGAGAGAAAACACCAAAAATATGCTTCATAGGTTTCCACCACATAAATGCTTCAAGTTCTGTTGTTATCTCTCAAATATTTTATTGCAGAAAAGAGGCATGGGCTATGCAAAAAATATTCATAAAAAAAAGAGAAAAAACGTTGAAAAATGGACAAGTGTCTGAATTATTAAAACAATCGGTACTTAGATGCCCGCCTGAAAAAAATGAGATGAATAAGATAGCCCATGTTTTCTTGCAAAGATGATTCCAAGTTTAAATGAGAGATATGTTTTCAAGGAGGATAATAGAATTAGGCTAGCCACCATATTCCACACACATGCACATCTTGATTTGATTGTATGACCCAACTCTCTTTGGATCTGAGGTTTGACTTTACAATATATGTATTGCAAGTATGCTCTTTCATGCAATTTTCATTCCTATGAGCTCCACATAAGCCCTAGTTGTAGGAAAAGAAAGGCATATCATCATTCATTGCCTTGGTGAGGATCCACAAATGGAATCTCTGAGTTTTATTTTGAAAACTTACAAAAACTCTGGAATAATGGTTGAACAAAGAACTTGAGACATAGTGCTTGACTTGATCATTCTGTCTTTCAATTGCTCAAGATCCAAGTGAAAGCTCAAAAGCCCCATGGTTAATGGTAATATGGGTAAGTCTAAAAGTCAGATCAATGAATTTTAATCCAGAGGAGAATTCTTGATTAAACGCATGTGTACTTTTCAGGAGTGAAAACATTTATGCAACTCCTGATCCATTGTTAAGATTAGCTTTACTCAAGGATGAGCAAAGGTTTAGCTTGGGAGAGTTTGTTGATGGTAGTTATCATCCATCATAAATCATCAACTTAACTTGAATAAATGTATAAACATGATTACCAACATAGATTTCGGGGTTTAAACTATCAATTTCCACAAGTTTTGGTGAATCTGTGTATTTAGCAGGGTTTATTCATAAAACTGTCAAGATGGATCAAATCGTCAAATAAAAACACGCTTAACCACAGCAAAAACTACCCCAGAAGGTTCTAGAAGACTCGGAAAGACCTCACACCAAAGCGGAGGCTGAGGCGCTGACATGTGGGGCTAGCCAGCCCCACCTGTAGGTCGCCCGACCCCCTATCCCTACCTGGCAGTCCCTCCTTTGTATGTCGGTTCTCCACCGCCTTTAGGATTACATCTACGCCATCCTTTCAAGTTGGTTTGATTCGATGGCTCAGGATTGATGTTCTAGAATATACAACCAGCCCCTGCCCCCCCAGAGCATGCTGCCACAAGTCAAGATCAGACCAAACATCTCCAATTCTTCCAAGTCAATTTCCAAAGAGAAGAGAATAGAACTCTAATTCTTCAAGTTTCTAGTATAGGCTAGCTAGCAAGGTTCAAGTAGAGTGTGGGCTACTGCTCAGGATTTTGGATCTGCCATCTGGAGACTGGTATAGCCATTGTATCTCTAAATTTATTACTTTGTGCTACTTCAATATTATATTGCTATTGATTATGTTCCTAGTTTGCTCTAGTCATATGCTTGATATAGTTATGATTGATGATGAATTTATGTATATGTTCGCAAAGCTCTTAGCTCAGTACTCGAGTGAGTTAAGTGCTCAACACTATGTAAGCATGGTGCTTAGATATTGTTTGCCTATAGATGCATTATGCACTCTGGGTCATGTGCTAGATCGCAGATGTGACACTCCTGTTGAGTCCTTTGTAGTCCACTCCCTATTTGTAGAGCAAGTATCATGCAGTTGCGAAGGGAGACAAGCTATGTTCTTGATCTTCCTTAGTAATGTTGCTTATGCATAGATCCAAAGTAAGTTATGCTATAGATGAGAGTGTATATACTTGGGTGTACAAAAGACAGTAAATAAGGAATTACTTAGGAATCTTTTGCTCTTAACAATTCTCCTACTTAGTCGTACTATATTTTATGAGTCTCTATTTCTATCTTTGGAATACCATTATTACCTTACACTTATTATTCATTTATCATTTGACTTACCCCTACCATAGCATGAGAGTGGTTTTATCATAAGTATATATATTTGTCAATATCTCTATGCCATCACAACTCCATAGCTCCTCCCTATGGATAAAATATAAATAACGATACCTGGCAGACTATCGGGTGAAATGCTACAATTATATATTATCTATGCGCTTGCGGATACTATAATATATAATTACCAACAATGCATTTCTAGAATCATGTTAGGGATGACAACTTAGTAAAGAGTGATGCTAAGAAATGTCAACAACATCCAAAGAGAATCAAGATGAAGAAACCAAAGCCAATTGAAGAGCCAGAGAAACCCGTCAAGAAGAAAAAAAAATAGAAAGAGATGGCATAAAAATAAAGATCTATCCTCATACTCGTCATCCCTGAACCGGACAAGGCCTCTAAGGTGAAACAAGAGGAAACACCTCTGCCCAAGGACGAATGACCTTGAGCCCGACAAAAAGGTAAGTTTTCTATTCCTTCCTTTTATTTACCGCATTTCGTTAGTTGCATTTCATTTCCAATAAATTTGCTTTACATTGCATGATAGATTAGTTGCATTTAGCTACTCTATGTTAATAAATAAAGTTCTATAGTAGCTAATGCCTGATAGGATAGATATGCATTTAAAGCAACATATAAAAAATATTTAATAATAATGAATAAAATATTCAATATTCATGATCATAGAATGTAGAGAGGAGTGCCTTTAAATTATTTGGAGAGAAACTTTGCTCTAATAAAATGATGATAAATTATTTGGAGATGATGAATAGTTCCTCTCTGATACTTTGCAAAAGCTTGTGATACAACCTTATACTGCTTAAGTTTTGAGCATGATAAACTTAGAGTCCATCTTAAGTTGAATGCTTTCATGGATTGCAAATGCTAGAACCAAGAATAGGCTTTTGTGAGGTATGTTGTATGCCATGATTAGAGTAAATCTTTGAACCTATCTGAGGAATGGTAAAGACAACCTGGAGTTTTGTTTTGCAAAATGCTAAACTCTCTTGCTAGAAGTTCCTCAATGGTGATAAATTGCTACCAGAGCCAAATAAATATCCAATCATACATGATAAAGCCACCATAAAAGCTGCTTGTTTGTTTTGAGCTTTTTCAAGCCTTGTTGATCTGAGTAGAGAAAGTTTTCATGCTTTTTGATCAAGATCACACACACCCACATATTTATGCTATTCCTACACTAGGATACACATCCACATATGCATTCCATTTATTATTGCTCTATAAGAATCAAAGTTACCTCTCTATGGTGTCTTACATCAAAAGAGAGGCATGGGCTATAGAAAAAATGAGAGAGAATAAAAGAGAAAAAAGCTCTAGTGTTAAAAACAAGAGAGTGAGAAAAAGAAAGTAGCCATGCCCTCTCAAAAAAGAAGCTAGAGAAGGCAAACTTCTCAAAGGAGTACCACTTCCACCAAATATACCACACACATGCACCTCTTGATCATTTTGTATGACTTGTTGCTCCTTGTGATCCAAATGTTTGACTTAGCAATAGATACAATTCAAGTAAGCTATGCTTTTACCCCTACCTTGAGCTCCACATAAGCTTTAGGATAGAAATTAAGGCTAAAATTCATGGCCTTGGTGAGGATTTCAAATGAGTGACTTAAGTGTACCATCTAAGGAACTTATGTAAGTTTTATTTTCAAATCATGTGAAACCCTCTAGGAAGTTTGAGCTAAATCAAAGTAGGCAAAGAGTATCTATGTAGCTACACATTCTTACAACTGCTTGTATCAAGGTGAAAGCTATAAGTCCCACATTGCTAAGACTGATGGTGAAATTTCTAAGTGCTAACATGTTCAACTCAAAAGATAGTATTTGTTTGTATACAAGTCTTTGTAGGGTGTTACATAGTAGCAACTCCTAAGCCAACAACTTATTCCATGCTAAACCCGCATCTTTGCTGAGGACAACAAAGGGGTAGCTTGGGGGAGCTTGTTGACAGTCACTAACACCTGTTTTGCCCATCAACATTCCACCCAAAAGCATGGTAAAGTGAGGTAAATCATCATCGCATGTGAAGAATTATGTTTAAATTTCACCTAGTTCCACTTGTGCTTCTAGAATTATTTGTGTGCAGGAAATATGGTAAATTTTGGCCAAAATGGTGACAAACATGGACCAAGGAAGCAAGTGGACGTGGTAGAGCCACAGGGGCCCACTTTGCAGCACTGCTCGATGCCACCTAGGGGCCGCCTGATGCCACCTGGTGTCACCTTGGCACTTTGCCACATCACTGATCCGTGGGAGCCCTTCTAAAACCAATGGGATGTGTTGATCTAAGTCAGTTCAATCAATGGTCATGATGAAGAGGCCATGGATCCATGGGCCCATTGTCATAGACTTGGAGCTTCACCAACCGACTTACCGGCCAAGTTTCACCATGTGCCGCCTCTACAATCGCCATTGGGAGCCAACCATCGTCGTTGGATGCTAAGGTGGTGGAATGGAGGGCTGAGCGGCACCCTCCCTTGGCCACCCGGCCCCCCCTTGCCTCCACCGATATAGCAGGACCGACCAATTTATAAGAGCACAGCTAGAATGGTAGCCCGCAAGCGGTCGCATTGTCATACTTGAGCCCATATAAACCCGGTAGTCTGTCGAGTACCACAAAAGGTCTCGATTAACCATCAACATACAACCAAGATCATACATGATTCCACATACATGTCACACGTTATATAAAGTTCACAAATATAGTTCACCCATTAGAGTACGAATTAAAGTTATTACAAACCACGTTCAGGTAAAATAGTAGCAGAACAAATTAAAAGTTTGAAACCAACATCTGCAACATTGTTTAAATATAGTGCTACCTCACGATCACACTTCGACAAAAAAATAAGGGAGGAATTAATAAGAGATGCCTGCCCTGGGCTTACTCCTCGTCCACAGCGGGACAGAAGCAGTTCTTGCAAAAGCCATGATAAACTATACCATCTGCAACAATGGGAATAAAACCCTGAGTACGAGAAGGTACTCATCTAGACTTACCCATCATAAACCAAAAATAAAGTGACTCCAAGGATTATGCAAGGCTTTATAAGTGGAGCTAGCTTAACAACATTTTGCATAAAAAGCGACTAATTTAGTTGTACATTCATAATTCGGTCATCAAGTTAATTATAGCTATTCATATCTAGATTAGCAACTAACCTATGCCAAACATATGGGATATCATTTAGTAGCATACAATAGTAACCATAGCCGGTATAATAATTCCATGTTCATCATAACCATCATTCCATAATACAGTCACTACGATGCTTGAGCTAGCTAAGTTTCTCACTGTTCGGGAGAGATGGCGATTCAAATGGATTTCAACCAGCTGGGAATTTATTCCTAATACAAACCCAGGCGGACCAGATCAATGGTCACTTTAGGTCACCTTTGGTACAACTCAGGTCCACATTTCGCGGGTTCGCCTAGTGCCGCACAATCTGGTTCAACCAGCTACCAGGACATTCAGGCCCGCCTACCCTTGGGCTCACGTCTGGCTCCCCGCACATCCTTACTACCATCTAGAGTGCACACATTTATAGAACGGGGCTCGACCTGAGTTGAGCTACTCGGCTTTGCGGTCGGTATGAGTTATCCGGACAGCTAAGTGAGAGGCATGCGTTCAATCTCAACAGAAGTTCCAACAACGGTATGGTCCTTAATTGGCACAGACAGAATCACATGAGCCAATCTATGCATAGACTCTGTCTGACCTCTAGTTACATTACCACATGGTTCTTTTCTATGATAGCAAATATAGCCAGCCGTGCTCTAGTATCCACCTATATCTCGCAGGTGACAAGAAATCACTCGACTTCTACCGGTCTAAGCATGGCTAAGCATATATTCGATCCTAGACCTACACAGGGTTAAAGGTATATTTATTAGCACAAGGTAGTTCTATGCATCAAGTATTTCCAATTCAACTCTTATAACCTAATGCATCAAACATAAAGGACTCGAGTGATATTTTGTAAAACATGGGAGACTTAGAATGCTCCGGTGCTTGCCTTTGAGGAAAGAGGTTGGCCTATGGTCTAGGCACTCTGGTAAGTCTTCAAGAGTTTGCTCCTCTCCTTTTGGTGCTATGGCCTGAGGTGTCTCCTGTTGTTCCTCCTCTTCTTGTTCGTTGAACTCCAAAAGAGTTATCCCTTTGGACGATCATATATGCATGATCCATGAAATAAGATATCATGGATGCATATATAACGACATGTATGATATGGTATGATGTGATGAATGCATCCTCATAAGTGTTCTTAGTAGCATTGCATCATGGTGATAACAAGTTACATTTTCTTTTACTGAGTGGGTGCATATCTCTTCTCAAGTAACTTAAACAAACACTTATGTAAATCATTTTCTAGACTATAAGACAACAGCCACTTGTTTTGACCATAACTGGAGTTATACACATCAAAACAATATGGTTGTAGACTTTATGGAAATCTTATGAAATTGTCTACAACTTTCTTTCAATAATCTTAAGGTGATTCAGCAGTTATCTAGGTCAAACAATTAAATCTTTCAGTTCTGTCTAGAGAGCAAGTATTTGTGACAGTAGACTTCTAACAGCCATTATCATCATGGAATCATAAGACCTATGACTACGAAAATTTAACACAAGGTAGATAAGTAAGTTGTCTACAACTTTGTTATTAACAAGTTTTACAGAAAGGATCATTATCATCATGGAATCATCACCACAACAGAAACTACACATGCAACCATCTAGTTCAATTATAAAGCAATAATTAACTAGTTTCCTACAAACAAATACTTCTAAGACTAACTAATAACATCAATAGGTTATATGCATCACAAACACCACAGAAAACATCATGGTTAAGCCTAACTAATTTATTTGTATTCCTTTATTAATTTCCTTAGATAATAAGGTGAATTATAGGATAAATATTTCAATGCTCAAAAAATTCTAATAAAATTACACTAGGATACACATGAGCCTAATAGTCTACTATACAAATTTCATGCCATTTTGATAAGTATAGCTACCTCTACAAAAATGACAAGTTATATATGCTAATTCTAGCAAAAATAGTTATCCTAGTGAAAAGTGTCAAGCAATAGATTTAGTATTTTTCTTACTTTCATACTAGCATGAGAATACTATGTAAATTTTTGCATGATCATATGTTATGTATTTTTGCCCCAATTAATTTTATTAGAAACTAGCAATTAATTAAGATTAAATAGGAAGACCATATTTCAAGTATGCTCATTATAGGTTTAATATTTTTCCTAGCTAGAGCGTGTCAACACAAGACCAGCAAAATTAGAATCACAATTTTATCAACTTCCTAGCTCAAGTTATGCAATTCACAAGATAGAAACTACTTTAAAAGCACTTATCTTGCTCAATTTAATTCCCCCAGAAAAATACCCTAAACAGTAGATTTCATATTTTATCAAATAGTACACTTCAAGATGAATCCAACAAAATTTGGTTCACCCCAATTGGTTATTCCTAGCTCCAGTTATAAATTTTTGAAATTTGCATTCAAATCTATGAAAATAAATCTGGAAAACATTTCAAATACTGATTGATAGCTAGGACCCACGGGTCAACAGGACCCACACGTTAGCGACTGATGGAGCAAGGGAGCGGCTTGACCAGTGGCAAACTCATCGACGGTGAGGTCACCGGAGTCATGCTCCCCTCACTCTTGCGCACCTACTAGTACCCTAGGTTGGCCCGGCGAATCACCGAAGTGACCTCGCCAGCGAGCATGGCGGCGGCGTGCGGTGGTGGACTCGCCGTCTCCAGTGAAGATGTGACCAAACAAGCATGGCTATGACTTCTACGAACCCAAGTGGAGCTCTACGGTGCGGATCGAGTCATGGTGAAGCGGCGGCGAGATCCGGCCACGTGCATGGCGACACGTCGGCGCACAAAGCACGGCGGTGGTGTCACCATTCCGATGAGATAGTGACCGAAGGTAGGTCTCCATCATCGGGGAAGGTGCTACACCTCTAGGTGACATGGTAACAGGTACTAGAGCAGGCTATGGATGGCCGGTGAAGTCGGTGGCGGCGAGCGCGTGCTTGCAGCCATGGCGAACGCGCATGGCGGCGTCACGCGTTCCCGCGTGATGGCGGCGGTAGCGGTTAAATAAACGACGACGTGAGCATATATGACCTAAGGAGATGATGGAACCAGGGAGAAAGAGGTAGGAGGAGTGGTGGATAAGGCTGGCCATGGTGACCTCGAAGCTCGGTGGTGCTCCATGACCATGGTGGCAACGGCGACGTGAAATGTCGCATTACCTAGGCTTAAACGGTAGCAATGGCAGCTTTGGGAGGTAGAGGAGGTGATGGTCGAGCGGTGTGCACGAGCAATCGCACAATGGTGTGGTGGCAGTGGCGTGCGAGCTCGGCGAAGGTCAGCGGCAATGGCGTGGCATGCTTCGGCTTTGCTCGGGCGTGGCGAGGGCGCGAGAGAGGCAGAGCGAGGCGAGTGAGAGCGAGTGAGGAGGGAGGACGCGTTGCTACTGTTTTGCTACCCGCGTCGGCCTAATGTATGGGCCCAATGCCGGCGGATGGCCTCCACACAGTGGCCGTGGCCCGACACCGGTCGGCCACGACGCGCGCACGCGGCACCGATTCAGTCCGTCTAACAGCGCTACTTTGATCTCCTAAATCTCCTAATCCGTGGCGATTTAGCAAAAACTTCGTTAATAGAAATTAAAGAGCTACGTGAGTACTACAAGATTGCTTAAAGGAGTTTTGTCTAATTTGCAATGGTTTTCAAACTACAAAGCTCTAAAGTGAGGTACTTTGAAACTAAAAATAGCTTCAACACTTAAAAAAAATTCATGTTTTGAAAACAACATTTTGTTGCTACCCTGTGAGCTCTATTTGACCATGTTAGACACTGAATTAGCTCATGACACTTAAATAAAGTTTGTTACCCATGATGTGAACTACAACTTTTATTTAGGTCACACAGCCATGCAAATAATCTAAGCTATTGTTCAACTTTGGTCAAACTAGTATCATGAAAATAGCATTTCAAATGAAACCAACACTTAGAATCAAATTTGGTCTATGTCATGAATATAACCATTGTTCCAATTATCATTCTAGATGTGTCTAAGGTGTTTTCGTGACTTCACATTGGTCACATATGATTACAAGCATAAGCATATATATAAAATCAACATTTCATGTGATAAGATATAAGAATAAAATGAAATTTCATATGCTCATGCTCATGAATGCTTGGATGATGATTATACTCATGAAATGCAAATGTCAAATGCAATGCTTAACACTGGGGTGTTACAACCGACTTGGCCACTACCTACAAGTACCCCCCCATGCCTCTCTACACTATAAATAGAGGGTGTGGAGCTCGGTGCAAAGGTGCCCCATTCATTTCGAAGCTCTCCAAGCTTCTCTTAGCTTTCTAGCTTAGCATTAGCTATAGAGTAGTAGTCTAGTAGTAGAGTAGAGCAACAATAGAGCTTCTCGAAGTCTGGAAGAGTCTTCTAGGTATGGTAAAGCTCCTTTGTAATTCTTTCAATTCTACATTACTTTATTTAGTATTTGTTTTAGTACTTTATTCTATTATTGCTTGCTTTACTTTAAGTACTTAGTCATTAGTGTTCGTCATTAGTGAGCTTAGGTGCTTATTGTTTGGCATTAGTAGCATAGGTTATCTTATCATTAGTAGTCTTTTGTTAGTACCAGTTCCACCGTCTAGTTAGGGTGCTTTGATCTCATTTGATTGGAGCTCGGATCGAAGTAGTTAGCCTGTAGATTAAGCGTGGTACTTAGGATATAGATTACCTATGGATACGGCTAGGCCTCCAGATAGATTGTGGTAGGTGGCAAGTGGTGATAGCCTTGTCCATCCTTTGTATTCCACCACAACAGGTCTAGTTATTAAATCATAGGGCTCGTGGCAGACCTTGTTTATTTAACTCTCCTAGTTGGTAGGTGGGCTGTGCCCTAAAGTACTATCGCATTTCTCCTAGTTATTTGTTTACCCTTAGTTACTAGAAAGATATATCGCTTGCTCTCCCACCTAGCTATCTTTGGTTAGCTTGTATTTAGTAGTTAGTTTAGGTAGTTCACACCCATCCTTCACTATTGTTCACCTACATAGGATCAACTTAAGACCTACCATTAACAAATCCTAGTCCTATATAAATTCTAGCCTTCCGCATTCCTGTGAGAAAAATATAAATCCGATACTCTGTACTCACCGAGTGAAGTGCTACGCGATAGTTCTGTGCGCTTGCGGAATCCTCCCATGGTCATTAAGAAGTATCAACACCACCCTTGAGTTTTTCTAGATGTCCTCCAAAGGAATTTGATTTAAGACGCTTTTTAAGAGATCCCTTTTTGAGAGGATTTGAATTATATTCATTTGAAGGTCTCTTATGTAGCAGAAAGTTTAAGCTTTTCCCAAAATCAGCATAAAAAGATCATTCTTAGTTTCAAAAGGTATTTCAAAATTTTGAATTTTTTCTTCCTTTAGAGGATTTAGATTTTGGGGAATTGATGGTTCAGAATTGATAGCTATATCTTAGGATTGGAATGGTTGTGATTTAGCTATCAAAACTTCCTCTTCTTGATTGGAAGATGATTCCTTCTCTTCCTCAGGAAGTTCATCATGAATTGTAACACCCTAAAATTTGCATGATTTTAAAATAGGAGAATTTGATTTATTATGCATTTTTGTGAGCATTTAAATTTAGAAAAATAATAACCTTGTTAAAGTTAAAATATAATATAAGGTCTACATACATGTTTGTGCATGCATGCTGATGCATACTTATTTTTGTGATGCTTGGGTTTGATCAAAATTTGCAAAGGATTTAAATTTGAATTTAAATTGGATTTGAAATTATGTTTGAGAAAATAGAAAAGGAGTTCTTTATTTTCCCTCTCCTTCCTCGGTTTTTGGCCCATGGCCTAGTCTTTCTCCATAGCAGGCGGCCCATTCCCTCCCGCGTCGATTCCCGCTTCCTCGCTTTGACCCATCTCTCTGTGGCCTAGCACCGCACCTGCCACGTGCCGTTCTCCTTTCTCTCCCACGTGTGTCATTGACCAACTAGGCCCACACGTCTGCTTCTTCCTCCCTGAGACGAGTCCAAACCGGACTCTACTACCGCGCTGCCGCCCAACTCCACTCTGGCCACGCCTCGTCCATTGCCTTGCGCCCCATGGCTTTCCCCGACCTTAAATAGTAGCCACATCATGCCACTTCCATCTCGAGCCTTGGAGCACGCTCCTATGTCGCCGAGTCACCACACCACCATGAAACCCTAGCGTCGCCGCCATCACCACTCGTTTCATCGAGCTGAGCGCCACCCTTCGTCACTTCGTACTTCGGTGAGCCATCTAGCCGAGTTCGCTGCTTTCTCCTCTATCTTCCAGTGGCCTCAGTTTGTTTCCTCATGGATGGTAGGCCATAAACCACTTGCGCTGCCTGACTCCGTCAATGGCGCTGCCATCGGTGTCACCGCCGGCTAGCCGGCGTTGCTATTTCCACGCCCGATCTGTTCTGGATCATTAGATCATGATCCAACGGCTGGCATTCGTTGATACCGGTTCGGCCGGCCTTTTTGCAAACAAGCCCCTGAAGTTTTCTATGTGTTAACCCGCAGTCCATGGCGCACTTCCAAAATACGTTTTCATATTCTGAAAGCGTAGTTTCTGTCTAGTAGATTTAAATACGCTTTCATCTATTTACGGTTTTGCCACTAGTTTTCTTTAGGCCATAAAATCTCCGTTTTAACTCCGATTTGATCCGTTCAAGTTATGTTAGATTCATAATTGTGTAATCTACATGTTTATCTTACTGTTAAATATATTTTCAACTTTTGAAATTTGAGGTTAGATTTAATCTATTATTTTATTAAAGGAAATCTTGTTTAATTCATAACTTTTTCATTATAGCTCCGATTAGAGTGCTTTTCGCGTCTGTGTGTTCGTATCGAGACGTAGATTCATTTTACAAACTTTTCATCTTGATTTTATGTTTGGCATACTATTCTAATTTAGTTCTATTGTTTGCTTCGTGTATGATTGCATGGATGTTTGTGTGGTGTTCCGTGATCATGTCCAGTCGGTGAGCTTTACGTGTTGATCAAGAAGGAGTTCCTTTGAAGGTTTGGACTAGAAGAAGGATCTGAGTTTAAGGCAAGTATAGCATGGGATCTTCCTTGTTGTCCTATTCACTTTAATAATTTAATCATATGCATGTGTCTACCTTGGCAACCGTAGTAAATTTTCCTAGCTATTTGATATCTTGGATTCCTTGACACCTTTGGGTTATTGCATTGGGTAGTATGATGCTAGTGCTCAACTACAACCATGATCTTGTAACTTGACTAATGGATTATGCAATGAACACTAAAAGATGTTTTTTAGCAACATGAAACAAGGGGGCTAGAGCATTGGGCTATTTTATGGTGCTCTAGATTCCTCTCCCTAAGGACTTATCTGTAAGCAAACATCCGGGACTTAAAGTACAGCTGTGAGGGCTACATGGATCTAGCTTTAGCTCGGTATGAGGACCTTTTCTAGCTTGTTAGTAGTTACCTTTATGGCATAAGAGGGAATCCGATAGGTATGACCTTTGCCTGCCAGGTTGAGTGCATTTTGGTTTCTTTGTCTTTTGTCAGTCACTCCTTGGAGGGGAGTTCATGCTTATTGATGGGGAAACCTAGCGGCCCTAACTTATTAGATGAACCTTTGAAAGGCTTCATAGTGAACCCTACCAACCTTCCTTGGTAGTGGGTCAAGAGGTTGGCCGCCTCGGGTGAAAGGGTAAATCATGACTCACAGTGAAAGTGTACAACCTCTACAGAGTGTAAAACTGGTATATCAGTCATGCTCATGGTCACGAGCAGCCCTAGACCCTTACAGAATAGATGATGAACACTAACAATACTGATGATAAATATGCTCATTAATGGTTAATTGTTTATGCTATTCATTATTCATGTTTAGCTGATCATGTGTTTACATGGGCTGGTGATAAACTTGTTGCTACTCAATTGCTAAAATTGTGACAATTAAAAGCTAATCGCAGTAAACCAGTGTCAGCCTTTTGAGCCTCATGAACCCCATGTTATATTTGTTGAGTATCACATGTACTTACGCTTGCTTTATTTTTACTACTTTGATAAAAATCCCGGATGGGTACCAGATTGCTAGAGTTTGGAGGAAATAGGCTTGTGATCAACCAGTCAGTTGTCCCTATGGAATTGGAGTCTTCACCCAAAGATCAGAGTTGTCTTTCCGCTGTTTGCTATCTAAGGTTATATTCTTTATACTAAGTACGTTATATATTGAGCATTGTCTATTGATATTACCCTTATTTGTAGCTATATGTGAGATTTGACTTCCTGGGTTCACATATGATGTGTATCTGGTTTTGTTCTTAAAACTGGGTGCTACATGAATGCTAGTGTAGGGAATGCATCCAATAATTTTGTCAAGGATAGTCCTTACCTTACTAGCAGACAAATGAAGGAAAGCTCTCCTAGAGTCCATATCAAGGAAATTCATTAAATCCTTGTTAAGACCCATGTAAAAATGTTGAAGAAGTACAGGGTCTTGAATGTCAAGGTCAGGGTCAGTGGTGATATGGTCATTAAAGCAAGCCCATGACATGCTAAGATATTCTTGTTCTTTTTGTTTAAAAGATAGAACCTCAAATCGAAGGCTGACTATGTAGGAAAGAAAGATAAACAAAATTTAGAGCATAATGTTTCCCAATCTCCTTGCATACTTCCTACGGTTTTGTTATACCATCGTTTAGCTCTTCCCGTCAAAGAGAACGGAAACAACTTCCATCTTAAGGTCTCGTCCGACATGCCAACGATATGCAAGCATGCACAGATCTGTTCAAACTCTCTTAGGTGTGAGTATGGGTTTTCATCGCCTTCTCCCAAGAAGGATTGTTCCTAAATCATTTTTATAAAACACGGGCGCAGCTCATAGCCAAGTGTTAGGATAGGCTTTTGAAGATTTTGGTGGCTTTAGGCATGCGCTCGTTGGTTTAGCATATTTATATATAGGTGTGTTATCCATGCTAAAAGAAAAATTGAAACAAAAGATACAAAGTTAAGCTAGGTTCATAGTTAATTTAGCAACCGTTTCCCAGCAATGGCGCTAGAAAGCTTGTTAGTATTTATTAACGCACACAGATAAAGATCCATAAGCGCACGAATACCACTGTAGATTTTACCTATAAGTATTCCAAGTATTGTATCCATAGGGAAACGTGTGAGATTAACTACAATCTAACATAACCAGGGGTAGCAACGAGGCTAAGGATAAACATGAGTGTAGAGAGGATTACTAAGGTTCTCTATTTCAAACTTGGGTAAGCTATGTCTTCTACTATTCAATTAGGGACATTACTAAGGAAAGACACCAACAGATGATGCTTTCCGTAGCAACCGGGTCCTACTTGGCCTACAGACAGGAGGTGGACTACAAAGGACTCAACAAGAGTGTCACACTCGCGATCTTCCACCGATCCGAATGCAGTTTCATCCAAGATTAACCCAAGTCTAAGCACC
Organism: Miscanthus lutarioriparius; assembly: GCA_904845875.1. Lineage (NCBI taxonomy): Eukaryota > Viridiplantae > Streptophyta > Magnoliopsida > Poales > Poaceae > Miscanthus > Miscanthus lutarioriparius. The sequence goes on from CAJGYO010000009.1 coordinate 66,043,246, forward strand.
ACGCTTACACTTACGATTAAGACTTTACTCCCTCTAGAATAGGAATAAAACACTCAAAAGAGTCGCGAACCTAATGAACAATATAAACCAATTACTTACTTCAATCAAAAGTTAATTATCAAAGAAATCTTAGAACCAAGCTCAAGTAGAATTTGATTCCACCAAGGTACAAGCTATAGGGAGAGCATCGACAGGCCAGCACCTCCTCCAAACTCTTCCCTCACTATCTATCTCACTATTTCTATTTACAAGACTAGATCCTATAGAGGACTAATCTTCTCTTGATAGCTGGCTCTGATCCTGATGAGGAGGATATGAATTAGGGTTTTAGGATGGCTCTCCTAGAGTGGGCTACATGGGCATATATAGGGGGCAACGTCAATTCTGGACCCTCGAATCAAACTAACCTTAAACAATGACGTAGATTTGATCCTTAAGGCGGTGGAGAACTGGCGTAGCAAGGAGAGCATGACAGGTGGGTCCCATGGGTCAGCCGGCCTACAGGTGGGGACGACTAGCCCCACATGTCAGTCTGGGCGTGGGTCTCGGTGAGTTGTCTTCTAGAGTGTTCTAGAGTCTTCCCAAGTCGGTTTTGTCAGTAATAAACATGATTTACTTTGACGAATAGATACACCTTGATGATTTTCTGATTAAATCCTCTTGCATGCTCATATTCACCAAAGCTCATGGAATTCATTAGTTTAAACCCTTATTCCTATGTTTGGTGATGAAATTAAGTATATATATAGGATATGTTGATGGTTTATAATTGATGTTAGTGACTGTCAACACCAGCATTGGCATCCATTGCGGAGGCACAATGCCTACGCTAAGGTGTGGTCGACCCAGGTGGTCAGCCACAATGTCTAGGCCACCAAAGCGAAGAAGTAGGCTAGAATAGAAACTAGAGATGGGCATGACAAACTCAAGACTCTCAAAGTGGATGTGGCCACCGGGGGTCGCACCGAGAGCATGTCCAATGTAGGAGCAGGGTGCCATCGATGTCCTGATCATAAATGTGAGTGCACGACTTTCCCCTATGTGGCGCGCCAACTGTTGGTGTTTTGAGAACCCATGAGTAAATTTAGCGCCGTGCTACTCAAGAGAATCAATGGCAAGCACTCGAGACAAAAAGAAATTATACTACTTCAGAATGAAGCCCTACGTCCACTGCCATAGACTGCTAGTACGTGTTCCTCAAATTCAAGTACTCTAAATGTCTTACAACAGCGGTTATGCAAGTAGAATAGATTTGAGGTAGGGGAATTCGATCCTCTAGTAAGAACGCCTGGCTCCCCTTATATAGCCATGGGGGCTAGGTTACATGTAGGAGTGTAGAGTTCTCCCAACCCAAGTGGTCAGGAGCCCGAGGGAGCAAGAGCCTAGCAAGCTTGGTCAGCAATCCTTCTCCTCTTGTCAGCACATCTAGGCACGGTCATCGAGGGTGTGCTCCCTATGTCAAGTTATGGCGTACGGTGGTGGCACTATGCTGGCCGTGATAGTGTCATGGGAGTGGCGATTGTTCACCAACTTCCCTGCACGGTATGGGCTCATTGTAGATGTCGTGGCCTCAGCCCTGGTGTTCGTTTCTTTATGGAGAGGTCATGATGTCACTGTACGGAGAGAGTGGTTGTCTATCGTGGGCTACCTACTCTCTTGGTTGTGGCCCCTTTGCCTTGACTTCTCCCAGTCAGGTCAGAGGCATTGGATGCGACTGGTTTGATAGGATCTGGATCCTAGTCATGATTTCCATACCATAGCAGGTGAGATCGTACGCCCATCCATTAGGTTAGATGAGATTTGGGCTATGCAGAGCCACATGGGGTGACATAGCCAAGTCCTGGTATTGTCTTGTCTCATAGTGGAGTGCTGCCTAAGATGAGGCCATCTCAGGGCCTGGTGGTCAGGAGGGTGGTTGTCCTTCTCGTACCCGATGGAGTGCGTACGTGCGCGTCCTATCCGGGAAGGTGTATTTAATGCGTTCACTCACCTCTTGTCCTTTTCTTAGCAGCTAAGGCATGAGGTGGTCAAGGGCACCATGCGGTGCGTTGTCGAGAGGTAGGAGAGGTTGAGGCAGGCCTCGTATGGCTCGGGGGGCAAGAGGTCGAGATATTCCATGATTTTGCTTGGCTGTGGCCGGCTTGGCCATCCTGAGTGTCTCTATAACCGTGCTTTGGGGTCCCTAGTTATATAACCCCGACAAAATGAATCTAGTACTATACAAGAACAATAACAGAAATAATTAAGGGCAATTACCTTTGCACATCAAGTATATGAAGATTGTACTGTATTACCGGAGGAGGAGCAGTGGGCAACAATGACCTCACTAGGACAATCGTAGAGGCCAGCGGTGGGGCTTCACCATCCACGGCCATGGTGTCGGGCGTGGCCAGCCCTTCGTCCATGCGGCCAGACCACAGGGGAGATTTTAAGAACAATGTACCTTTCTCCCATTTAGTTTGGACTTTGGTGTTTGATGATCAACATGACCAAGTTGGACTAATATGTTTGCAAGTGTTTATTTTGTTGTTCATGTTGGCGATGCTTAACTCATATTTCTTACCGCCAACATTTCAATAAAATAAACAAATATGAATACCAAAAATTAGAATTAGGTTTACAACTCACATAGTTCCATAAGTTTTGGTGTCTATAAGTTTTGTAGGACATATTCATGAAAACACATCAAAATGCGCAATCAGAGAAAGCGCTTTCAAGCAAAACAAGAGCAAGGCCCATGTACCTGAAGAACTTGGGCTCAAAACCCCAGGGGACATAGCCCAGGCCCACTCAAGAACTGACCATGCAAAGGCGGTGTGGAGAGGTGCCACCTAGGGTGCGAACGCCCCCAGGGTGTGTTGGCGATCCTTAACACCTATTTATAACCGCCAATACTCACATAAAATTGGCTCAAATAAAACACCAAACTTAGAATTAGGATTTATAACAACAAAGTGCCATAAGTTTTGGTGATTCAACAATTGCAGGAGGACATGTCAGAATAACATGGAAAATGTGCTCAAAGTACACAAAGAATACAACAAAACATAGACCCGACATGAGCCCAAAGGGGGAGTAGGCCCATTACCAGTCAATATAGGGCCCAAAAGAGAGGTGAACAAGGACAAACCCGAATCAAATGACCTCATCTCCACACCAATCCCACATAGGCCCACTTAAGAGGTCCAAAGGAGTTCTCCCACCAAAGATGGGCCTATTTAGAGTGACTGGTGGTGCAGCCACACCCCTACCGGACCCAAATGGCCCTATTTTTGGCAGGCTACCTCTTACCGCCTTCCCATGGTCGGTTGTGGGGGTTTGGTAGTGCAATCAATGCAAAAGAGGGCAGTTTGCTCTTTCCATGAGGGAATAGGGAATATTCCCTAGGATCCTTCCCCCTCTCCACCAATAAAAGGAGGCCACCCCCTCCTCATTCAACAACAACACACAAGAGAAGAGAAGAGCACCAAAGAAGGAGAAGAGCAACACCACTCCATGGGCTTAGGCCCTAGCTAGCTAGGTTATTGTAGTAGGGAGAGATGTGAGGGAGAGTTTGGGGAAGTGCCGGACTTGTCGGTATTCTCCCCAAGCTTGTACCTTGACGACCACGAGGTTTGTACCTTGATGGGTATCTTAGTAAGTGCTTCTGATTCTTATGGTCACAAGTCTTTTGATTAGCTAAGCTTTACTCTTATTTGCTTGAGGATTCATCATCCACTCTCATAGAGGATACTCTAGTAGAGAGCCCTGATAAAGATGGATAACCCTGATCGACGCTAGAGAAGTAGTCGATAGCGTAGACGTGGTGTCTAGGCTAGAGTCTACCTTTGTTTGCCTCGTACTCCATGGTTGAGGGGTAGGTGACAGGTGGTGATAGCCCTATCCATCCCTTGTAATCCCCGATGTTTGGGTATGGCATAGAGCTGTAGACCGACATCGCCTAGCAGACCAGGTGCAATCAGTGCCCAAAGTAAGCAAGCAAAAGTAGAGTTTATCTATTCATAGTCCCTAAAGCCATAGGAATCAATCTCTACCCTTATTAGCTATCCTTGTGTTGACCTTGGATGAATTAGCTAGAAGAAATACCTCTATTCCTAGTGGAAAATATGACACCCTGAATACTTTCGGGTGAGAGCTACAACGGCAATTCCGTATACTTGTGGATTAATATCGTAGACGTTAAGAAATACAAACAAGATTTCTAGCGCCATTACCAAGGAACGGTTGTTGTATTTTCTTTGAACCTAGTTCATCCTCGTATTTGTATTTTTTTCATAAAAACTATGTTTCTTTTGCCTTTTCCACTATGAAGCCAATTTCAAATCCAAAGCTTTTTGCTTCAAACGATGAATTCCTTGAGCCACCACTTTCTCCAAAACCAAACCTTTCATCTAGCCGTGAACTCCACCCTAACTTGATAGCCATGATATGGGCAGAACCCTTCTCAAGGTGTGAAAATGAAAACCCTTGCCATCACCTGTACAAGTTCGAGGAGATGTGTTCGTGCTAGAGCATCTCAGGCATGACACAGGAAACACTAAGGTGGAAATAGTTTCCTTTCCCTCCATGGGAAAAACAAAGCAATGGTACACACATGCCGTAGGAAGTATGAATGGGGACTAGGATGAACTTAAAGACAAGTTTTATCTTGCATTCTTCCCTATGTCCCGTATCGTCTCTCTACCAAGGGCGCGATCCTCAACTTTGAGCGGAATGAGAAGGAGTCTATAGGTGCAGCCTTGGCTAGGTTTTCAGCATTAATACGCGTTGGCCCAGAATTGACTTTGCCTGATGGCATATTGCTATGTCTCTTTTGTTCAGGTCTTGACATAGACGTTGACCTATGCCTAGACGTGACTATCGGAGGTTATTTTACACACAAACCTATGATGGAACAAGTGAAGTTCCTTGAAAACTTCCTAGAAAGACACACTTCCTCCATCATGAAAACTAGAACCCTCCAAGTTAAAGTCACATCGAGTGTTGAGGAGTCCTCATCAGTCGAATCCAAACCCATGGCATCCTTAGATTTGACTCATGCACCCTCACCTAAACCACGAACATCAAAAGAAAGATTAATTCATCCTACGGAGTTCCCCATCGAATTCAGGGATTATGGCAATACCTCGAGATACTTTGGGCAAGAAAAGCTTACACTTCCTTCTAAGGAAGTTTCCCCTAAAACATAACCATCAAAAGAAAGGTTGATGTAAGTGAAACGTTCTTCCAAGGCAATTTGGATTCTTTCACCTTCCATGACCATACCTTGTTCATTAAGGGGAACTGTCATAGAAGCCCTGCACAACCCCACAGTTGGGACTAACATCATGTCAGAATTCCTTGCGAAAAATCTTTTGGGAAACATGACACTAGTCCCGACCAATAAACTCTTCAAAAGTCCACCAGGACTCATCTTCGAGTGTTGTGAAATTAACAAAATCGAGGTTCACTTAGATTCCCACATCTTTGCCATCCTTGATTTTGAACTTCTCATAGGCTCCCCTTTAGAAAAGCTTTCCCATGGGAGCCTTAGCAAAGAATTTGGGAAAATTGCTTCCGGCACTTACCTAGAAATCCCATTGGCGAAGCATCATCCCATCCATGACCTATTCGAGGAGGTGAAATTCATATCACCATTCATTTCATCTAAGCTTGCTTATGAAATTGAATGTCCATTATCACCTTCGCTCAAACCAAAGTCCTATTCCTCTGGCCATCTAAACGTCATTCTCAGTAATAGTCAAGACTTAATCGATGCATCTCTTGAGAACAAAAACTGTTGTACCATGGACATTTCTGGACTAACTCTAGAGATCAAGAGGAAGGATTCCATAGACGAGCAAGGAAGTTTTGTTTTTGAAGCCCCTCAAGAGTCATGCTCACTTTTGGAGTCTCTAGAGTTCATCTTACTTAGCACCACGTGCTTCCATGAGGATCGCAACCATCTCTTACTCCTCATTTCCAAACTTTTTGGGAGGATGGTTGTTGATCCTTTCATTTACCATAAATTTTGCAAATCTCGTGGATACGCTGTGGCGTTAACCTTGCATCTCGAACGATAACAATAAATGCTTGGTGGTGAAGTTGGGAACTACACCACCATTGATAGTTGCAGGATGAGTTCCCAATGTCAAGCTTATGACCATAAACTAAGCACTGCCAGGAGATACCCCAGATTATCTTAAAAAAACTTTCCTTTTCAATAAAAGCAAGAACATGTTATCAAGCTAGTATACATCTTTGGGTATTCTTGGTTGCTAACCATTTCAAGATAAGATCAAGAAGAACAAGGGTACATACCATGCTAGAGAACATGGGAGCTGCATTAACCATATACCTTGATGATCTTTGATGATGGAACACACTAAAAAAGGAGACCCCGACATTACACACTTGACTTTTACACAAAAGTCCAAGTATGGTGGAGGATGGTGAGAGTCCCACCACAAGTTCCATACACACCAAAAGCCTTCTTGGTCAAAAAGAAAAATGATGACAACTCTATCATGCTAAAAAAAGATGGAAAATGTATAAAAAAGAGGAAGAAGAAAGTTATAAAAAAGGGAGTGAAAAGAAATATATATATGATATATAGAAAAAATAAAAAAATAAAAGAAGAGAGAGAAGGAGCTGTAAGATGGATTCTCCTCTTCTAAACCTTTGCTACCACTATGACCCATGGTCCATATACACTAGTTGTGTGTGTGGCCTAGCCTTGTGGCACGACTGAGTTAGACCATATGCAATCATGCAACTGCTGCAGCAACTTCGAAGCTCCATCAACATATGCTACTAGTAAGTATACTCAAGTATGCAAAGGTAATCAAAAGTTCACCAACCCCTTTAACTCATAATTGTCCCCATAAGAATACATCTTGATCATTCAAGTTCATGATTCCTTTGTTTATGTCATAATGCCCTAGTTTGGGTGTATTTATGCATCATACATCTATAGCCTTTTTAAATTAAGCATGGTGCTTAGGTTAAAATAGCCTTCTCTAATCAAAATTTAACATGGTGTTGAATTTTGGTTAATGAACTATGAGTTATTATTTTCATGAACAATGGAAGTAATCTAAAATGGAGATGAATCAAGGCTAGGATTATTTTGCAAACTTTACTTTAGCCTTGTTGGAGTTATTTCGAACAATAAAAAGTTGGGTGAACACTTTAAAAATAATAATAATAGTAATAACAATAATAATAAAACATATATAATAATAATAGCATTAAATAATTATAATAATAAAACCCTAGTATTTTGGCTAGTATAGACATTGTTTGATTCCTTTTGGTTTTTCTTTATAAAATAAAACAAGTACAAGAATAAGTTTGGGGGAGATCTCTCATGCATAACTAACACACATTTGAGATCTCCCACCAACACGTTGCACAAACATTGGACAATACAACATGCAGAAGGATAGGACACATGGCCCTAGAGAGGATTGGCTGAACCTCCAGTTTAGCTGAATCATCTTTGATTTCCCTTAGCTCCTTCTCCTTCAACGATGGTTTGTGCAACACTACCCTCAACTCCCTATAATCTTGAGTTTAAAAAACAAACATAATGATCATTAAAATTAAACTCAATGAACCAACTATGCCTCCACATGGAATTTTATAAACCACACTTCGATCAAAATTCCAAAAGTGACATGTTCATAACATCTTTAAGGTGGAACCTTGCATAAAGTTTGTTCCATATACATACACTTATGCTTGTGGGAAAATACTCTAATAGGACAATCATGTTGACTAAGTTGTTGAGAGGTGTGATATAGTTCTGACGTAGAAATCCTATCGTTTCTATTCAAAGTACTTGGAGAATTTGTTTTGATAAAAATGTTATAAAACCATGGTGTCACATACTCCTCAATTGGTGAACAATTCCTACCAAAAGCCAAATATGACATCTTGCAAGTTTCAAGCCTTCTACATACGCTACTTGTTATTGTGTTGAGTTTGGTCAAGTCTTGTTGACCCTTGTTGAGAGATTTATCATGCTCCCAAGATCAAGATCATGTACACTCCATAAACACATGCTGCTCCTACACTAGAAGTACGCAAAATCATGCTGTCATTTAGATCCACCAAAAATTATGCTCCTACATTGGGAGTAGACAAAAATATTGTTTGTTAGGCAAATATTCCATGTTCTAAAAAGATAATGATCTCTCTCTAAATGTGTGGTTCATAAGAAGAGAAATGGTGTCGAATTGTTTAGCTCCAGCAATAACCAGCAACATAATCGCGTAGATGGAATCAGATGGTAGCACACAAGGTAGAGATTTATACTGGTTCGGGGCACGGTGGCGCGCTAATCCTAGTGGTGTGACTGCTCTTGTATTCGTATGCTCAATTACAGGGGTTGTTGCTCCTAGCTACGTTGTAGATTGGAATGGTGGATGATAGATCCTGAGCTTGAGGTCCCTACCCTCCTTTATATAGGCAGAGGGGGTAGGGTTACAATGAGGGTGATCAGGCTAACAGATTGGTTTCCTAGTTTGTTACACGATATGCGCAACAAAATGATCCTAGCTATCGTCCAAATACGCCTATCTTGGTTTGCCTTCATCTCCACGTTGGTCGATCGCTTCAGCCCTTGTGAGCCTCCTCCTTGGCGGCTACTGGACTGATAGCCTAGTGGTAGTCACATATACGGGGGGTGCAGGTACCCTGGCCCAAATATCTAATAGTAGCCCCCGTAGAACTTAATGATAAGCTAGCATGTAGCTTTAGCCCTCGGGATGTTGCAGACCCCTAACAAGTTCTATGTACTGTAAGTACTAGTGAGCGTTTCCATTGGGTGCTGAGGTATTGAGCAGCGCGGCTAGATATTCCCAAGTATTGAGGAGCCAGTATGTTGTCATTCGAGTGCCAAGAGCATTTCTCAGGTGGCGAGAATCTTCTTCAAGTACCGAGTGGGGCGGCGGTACACCGTACATTAGGGAACATGGCCCCCTGGCCGCTATGAGCACTTGGCTCGGGTGGTACACCCTATATTGGGAAATGTGGTTTCCTGGGCATAGCCCTCGGGATGCTATCAACTCTACGTTCGGGTGGTGGCACCTGATGACCGGAAGCATGGACTCTAGGACTTCCGTAGGTGCCATGTTAGGGTGATAACACCGATGTACTCAAGAAGCCGGTTCCTGATGTATTTTGGTGTGTATTTAGTGGTTGCACATCATTAAGTCCTAGTCATAGAACAATAATGAGGATGGGGTAATTGCACCACCGTTGCTCACGCGTCACTATGCCAGTTGGTTTTTAGGGTGCCTCGATACGAGTCGTTTGTTAACAAACACTAAGGGCGTCACGTTTTTCTTCGAGACCCATTAAGTAATGCGATCTCGAATTTTCATGAGCCTCATTAGTAGACAGAGCGAGGTCATTGTCATGGAGCCCTGAGGCTAATATAACAGCATCCTAGGTCGGGAACTTCTATGGGCGAATAATGAACGCGTGAGTAGCTGTCGGTAGTTGCGCATGTTACTCTTCGTGCTGGTAATGGGTAGAACTTGTGAGCGTCCACACCCTAATGAATAGGGGTGATAGGACAAAGCCTGACCAGCATGGGCACATCATAAAACTCTTTTTTCTAGATTCCAGGAGCTTGTACTTTGGTTACAGCCAAGGGCCAACCAGTTTTCCAGTTTCCCACGAAAGGGGTACTATTGATAGTCGATAACGTTCATCATAAACCGTCAATATAACTTATATAAATGCATAAAAAGGATCACCAACATAGGTCTAGGTGTTTAAACTAATGAATTCCACAAGTTTTAGTGAATTAGTGTTTAGGAGGATTTATTCAGAAAACCGACAAGGTGGACCCAATCGTCGGATTTAATCGTGTTTATCCACGATGAAAACAACTCCAGAAGACTCTAGAAGGCACTAGAAGGCAAACCACCCAAACAGAGGGTGAGATGCTACCAGGCCCCACCTATAGGCCAGCCGGCCTATGGGCCCACCTGTCAGCCTCCGTCTCGCTACGTCGGTTCTCCACCGCCTTAGGGATTGCATCTACGTCGTTCTTTTAAGTTAGTTTGATCCGAGGGTCCAGAATTGATGCGACCCCTATATATAGGAGCCCCTACCTCCTCCCTAGAGCCATCCTAAAACCCTAATTCATATCTCTCATTGTAACACCCCGGGTGTTTTAAATACTAAAACTGTCATGTCATCATATGCATTGCAAAGCATTTGGTCATATTGCAAACTTTGATATGCATTCACTAAAACAAGTTTACATTCATGTATAAGTGTTGAATTGTATTGTTTGAATCAAGTTTGAAATACCTGTATTGATTTGAAATTCCGAAAACCCTAATTTCAGTATTTAAATTCTACCCTGAAAACTCATTTAAAAATCTAAGCATATTTTGGGGTTGAGCTTAAAAGCAAAAGTGTAGATCTTGTCAAGTTGTACAAAGTTGGTTTTTGGAGTTTTCAAAGTTGTTTAGTAAAATTTGAAGTAATTGGAAAAGGCATAATTCTTTAAAGTGTCCCCTTTTTGAATTTAAATTTGAATTTCAAAATGTAGAATGAATTTGGATATGGTTTCAAAAGCAAAGTTGTAGAACTTTTGATTTTGAACAACTTTTGTTTTTGGAGATTTTTGAGTTGTTATGAAAATTTGAGAGTAATTTGTGAATTTTGGGCGAATGGCGTTTCAGTAATTTGTGTGAAAAAGTGTCCACCGCCAAGCTACATTGCCGGCGCTTTCTTTCTTGGCGTTCCAGTGCGCGGTCGTGGCGGGCTTTTGGCGTCGCTACATGGGCGTGGTGAAGGCCACAAATGCAGCTTCTTTGAGTTTCTGGCCATCCTTTATAGCTCTCGAGTCGCCGCCGTTCTTCATTTTCCGTTGTTCGCTTTTCTTCCCGTCACCTTGCTCATCTCCCGGCGAGCCTGCGTTGTCATTGCCGTGGTTCGCCATCGCCGATAAGCTAGCTCCAGCTCCGCCTACTCCTCATGCTGCGTCTAGCTATCCCTCAATTTAGTCTCGATTTCACCGAGACGCCAAGAACGCACTTTTTCTTCGCGGCCGGCAACAACTTCGGTGATCCCGTTTCACCGTGGTCGTGGCCCTCCGGTGAGCCGTTGCTTCGATTAGCGTAGCTCGGCTTCATCTCGATGTTGTGATGCTTAATCCGTTGTTGCTTGCTCATTTTGATCACCACGCCGCCGCACACCATCACCGACGATCCTGCTGCTCCGCCGCCGTTGTTGTGTACGCCGACCCACGCCCACGCCGCTTCTCCAGCCTTGCTCTCGCTCCGCCGTGTTTGTGGTGAGCTGCTTGGTGCTTCTGCACCGCTTATTTGATCGTTGCTGGCCTCCGCCGCCGGGCAGAAGCGCTGCCGCGTGCCACCGCGGCCCGCCATGGTCGGTGTAGTGCTCGGTTCGGTCCGTAATTGGTCGCGTTAGTGCCATAGATCGACACGCCAGACGTAGTGATCATGTTAGTACCCTTGTTGTCTCTCTGTGATCTCACCGTCGGCGAGTTTGCGCGGTCCGCCCTGGCGTCGTTGTCGTAGTCAAAGGACGGAGGTTAGGGATGACATGTGGGGTTGGGTTGTCATGACTCAAAGCGCTCAAATGGATTTTTCTATTTTCCGGAATGAATGAATAGTGTCTTTTTGTTATTTTTGTGTAGATTTATTTAGAGCTCCAAAATTATGAAAATTTTTGTGTGACTTCTCTATGATGTATATTATATAACAAAAATTTGAAATCTTGATTTTCAGTATTTTTGGGGTATGATAAAATTGCTCAATTAATTAATAAATGACTTTCCATGATTTTTCTAGGCTTATTTATGTATCCAAAAATTATGAAAATTGTTTTGTCACTTAGTTATCATGTAATGAACATTTACAAAAATTTTGAGCTCAATTGGAACAAGTTGATTTATTTCATAATTTTAATTAAATAATTAATTCATAAAAGCGAATAGTAACCTTTAATGATTTAGGTTTTGATTGAACTTTTGATTGAGTGATGTCCTTGGGTCATTAGTGGATAATGATCTTTGGCAATTGATGTGTGTATTACGAAATGATTTAGTTAGATTAGCTTGTAACTATACCATGAAGGAAAGTTGTATTCAAGTTGTTTAATTTTGTATCCATCATCGAGCATCATGTTTTGTATTCCGCATCATGTTAAACATGGCATTGTTACTACATGTAGTGAACGAAGGTGAACCCGTGGTAGTTAATCAAGTAGTTGAGGAGGTTGAGCCATCTGTGGAGGTTGGTGTTGATATCTCGTGGTCCGACTCTCGAATCGGACTTTTAAATCAACGAAGGCAAGCCCGGATGCATTTAAACCTACCTTGTGTTTTTACAAATTGATTTCGCTTTTGCTTTTCAATACCGCATTAAGTGATTAGAAGTCAAGTGGAAACCTAATTGATGCATTACCAACCTTGTTTTCCTTATCTACCTTGTTAACCGCTTTTAATCAGTGATATGGCTAGTTATGCTTAGTCATGCTTAGATAATAAAAGTCGGGTGATTACCGTCACCGCGAGTTTTATATGGAACTTTGGTTACTTATGTTATCATGAAATATGAGCATGTGAAGTAATAAATCTAGACCCAGGCGGACTCGGTGTGTGTGAGCCATAAGACATGGAGGTCTTGTGAGCGGTTCTTTCGCCTGTGTCGATTAAGGTCCGCACTGTTGTTGAACCGCCGAGGTGAGACTTTGTAGTACTAACCGCGATACTCCGTAAGCCTTAACTTGGCTATTCTATTACGAGAATGGCTACTCGCAAGACCGGGAGTGGAGAGATGGCGAATAATAGCGTACCCACGTGGCATTGGGGTGGAGTGTGGAGTATCGTATTCTCGGGTGGCGCGGACCCGTTCTTGTTTAGAGGATCCGAGGGTAGGTTGATATATGTAGGTCGGGGACCGCATATGTCGTGTGGTCTGGAATTCCCAAGTGGGTTTATAATCGGTTCAATCGCCGTTGCTCCTCGGTTATGGAGACTCACTCTCTCTGTTCATCATCGTAGTATTAATAACTGGAACTTGAGTATGGTTTGAGAAAGTGTTGGATATGAAGTTTCATGATCTCAATACGGATCGTGTCACTTTGTATATGATCTTATGAAGTTTTAAATGTTGAAATAAAGAATTTTGTTAAAAGAGCTTTTACGCAAAAAGAACTTTGATTATTGCTAAAGCCATACCTTGAATCCCATGAGCCCTGCATTCCGAGTTTCTCTCTGTTTCTATTTCGGTTAAGTCTTGTTGAGTACTTTTGTACTCGTGGTTCGCTGACCCTTGTTGCGAGTGTGAGGCTCATGAGCAGATCTGTTTTGGATCGTCCGCATGACTGTTGTTCAAAGGATGATGGCGATAAGTAATGTGTGGCCCTTAAGGCGAAAGGCAGCTTTATTTGTGTGTTTTGTAATATATTATAATGCCACTCCACTACCTTGGTTTGTGTTAATAATCGAACTTAGTTTGTAAGGTTTGAAATAAATGTTTTGTAAACTAAGTTATTGTAAGACTTCATTGTTTTTTACTCGAGGTATCTATTTGAATAAACTGTTGTAATATCGCAATGACTCAGTAATGTGATCCTGCTCGGAAATCGTGGATGATTCGGGGTTCCCCGAGGACACCCGACAGTCTTCTTAAGTTATCGGGAGCATATGCATAGATGTCAAAGGTCGTTGGACAGTGACAGGTGCATGTGGGTCCTATAATTTAGGAGGTTCTGCCACAGAATGGTATCAGAGCGATCGTTACAAGTCTTTGTTGTGTTGTTTTACAAAAACTTCAAAATGATTTGGGACAAATAAGTATAACTTGATAATTTGGTCCAAATTGCTTCTGACTTATCTTATTTCATTCTCACCCTTCCTGATTTGAGAAAAAGGCTTTGTGTGGTGGAGTAGTAATTCTATTATGCCCTATATAATAACAACTGTTGTTTGTGTGCTTTATAAGTTTGATGTTTTTGGTTCGTAAGAACGATTCATGCATCATGATTAATTCACTTGTTACTTCCTTCATCTCTGAGCCTGGGTGAGTAGTGTGTATGGGTTGAGTTGTGTAGTCCATCCCAACTGCTCTTGAGACTGTTGTCAGATTGTTTTAATTGGATTAATCCTGTTCGTACAGTATGGCTCGTACCAAGAAGACGCCCCGTAAGTCCACTGGACCTAAAGGAGTTCCTCGCCATCAACTTGCCCCTAGGAATGACGGTGCTAGCAGTAGCAGATCTAGGTCTGATCCTCAGGCAGAGATACAGAGGATTTCTGCAGAGTTAGCCCAAGCTACTAGAGATAGGGCTATGGATGTCATCCAGGTGGGCAGATTACAGGAGCAGTTAAGACGTATCACCACCGCTCACAGGAACTGCGAAAATCTGTTAATTCATATGGTGGATGGGAGAAATGAAGCTAGAGCTAGAACTCATGAGCTAGAATTTTATGTAGAGGATTTAGAGGAGCATAATACCACTCTACATGAGGAAGTTCATAGGCTAAGTAATCTCCTGAATCCTAATCATGAACCCCAAGTCGATGCATTGGACCTGTGTGTGATCCTTGCCGATGATAGTGAATCGGAAGAGAAGAAGAAGAAGAAGATCCCAAGAATTAGTGATGATTGATGAAAGTGATAATGAGGGCGGTAATATTTCGGAATGGATACCGAGAGCCCAAGTTTGAAGTGATAAAGGAAAGAAGTAGAGTTGTGTAATAGTTAGTTCTAGTTTAAGTGAAGCGATCTTGTTTAGATGCGGTTTGTGTTTAAATAAGAAACCGATGTAATGCGTTGTAGTAAACTTTAGTTGCAATTCAATAAAGACTTGTGAATAAAGTTTGGTTTGTTATGAACAGAGATGCGTCAGACGCGAGGTTCGCAGATTCCGGTACTTCACAAGATGAGGATGATATCCCCAATCCGCCACCAGCCCAACCAATTTGGTGATGCTATATATTCGCACTTGTCAATGTGATGTTGAAAATTCTCGTTTGCTTCATGAGATGGCTCAAAGTAACCGTAATCGGATGCATGGACACCGTGGGACGTAATCATAATAGGCATGAGGCTACATATGTGGACTTTACAGATATAAAACCCCAGTGTTCACCAAGGCCGATGACCCATCGGAGGCGATGACCTGGCTTAGGACCATGGAGCAGAAATTTGATCTTATTCCATGCAGAGGTTCAGAAACCGTGTTTGCCGCCCAACAAC
Organism: Miscanthus lutarioriparius; assembly: GCA_904845875.1. Lineage (NCBI taxonomy): Eukaryota > Viridiplantae > Streptophyta > Magnoliopsida > Poales > Poaceae > Miscanthus > Miscanthus lutarioriparius. Next base: position 66,058,479 of record CAJGYO010000009.1, read on the forward strand.
TTAGGGGAGCAGCAGGTGCTTGGTATGCAAATCTTATGGCCATGCAGCCCATAGGTATTCCATTAACTTGGATGGAGTTTCGCATCTTTTCAGAGCTCATTATATCCCCGAGGGAGTGATGGCTATGAAATCGATGAATTCCTTGCTTTGAAGCAAGGGATCGAGATGTTATGCAAAGATGTGGGAAGATTCAATCATCTATCGCAGTATGCATCCGAACATGTCAATACAGATGCCGTGAAAAAGAAATGGTTCATGAGAGGTCCGAATACCAAATTGCGCACTATGATGACAACTTGTACCAATATTACTTATCATGAGGCGTTGAATATTGCAATTGCTTCAGAGGAAAAGTATCGGCAACATAAGGAGATTAAAAAGAAAAGAATGTGCCGTCGGACCTTTTGGAGGAAATCAAAAGAGGCAGAGGGTGATCTATCATCCATCAACCATTATCGCCCTCCATATCGCCCACCGCATTTCAACTGGGCAACAATCAAATGTTCGTCCTGCGCAACTTATCGAATTCACCTCGTAATACTTACGGTGTTAATACTCCAACATCACAAGGTCACTGTGTATCCCTGTTTCAACTGTGGTAAGCCCTGGTCATTTCTCAAGGGAATGCCCATATCCCAAACAAGACAATCCCAATTTCGGAAGAACCCCGCCAATCAACAATGAGAGGTCACCACGAACAAGAACAACAATCGTAATGCTCGGAAAGGGTAATGGTGAAAAGAAGACTGGGCGAGTGTTCTACATTCAAGCGGAGAGATTCCAGAGGGAGAGCCCGGTGATGATGGGTACGTTTCGTCACGATCACCCCTAGCTTATTCTATTTGATTCTGGCGCATCACATTCATTCATCAATAGAACATTTGTTGTGAAGTATGAAATTTCAATTGGGGCAACAAAGGAAAATTTCTTTATACAGTCGCCCGGGGGACGTCTGTGTACTAAGGAGATGGTATACCAGGTACCCGTAAACCTGGGTGGGCATATTTTTCCCACTACCTTGATTATCCTAAAGGATCAGGATATAGATGTAATTTTGGGAATGAATTGGATGTATCAGCATAAGGCTGTTATAGATGCTTTGAATAGAACTATAAGGGTGAGTTTGCCAGATAGTAATTCTCAACTTCTCATCCAACTTCCAACCTTAAGAAGATCAATGGGCAAAATTTGTGCAACTACCGTCAAAGAGATTAGAGATATACCGGTAGTATGTGATTTTCCAGATGTGTTTCCTGAAGATTTACCTGGTCTACCACCAGATAGGGATGTCCAGTTTAACATAGAATTGAAACCTGGAACAGCTCCGATTTCTCGGAGAGCTTATAGGATGCCACCTAAGGAGTTAGCCGAGTTGAAGACTCAGTTGCAAGAATTGATTGATAAGGGATTTATCCAACCTAGTTCATCACCTTGGGGATGTCCGGCAATTTTTGTGAAAAAGAAAGATGAGACCCTGAGGTTATGTGTCGACTACCGTCCGCTGAATGAAGTGACCATCAAGAATAAGTATCCATTACCTCGGATAGATTTACTTTTTGATCAATCGGCGGAGCCAAAGTTTTCTCAAGATAGATTTGAGGTCGTGGATATCACCAAATCAAGATTAAGCTCAAGATATTCCCAAAACGGCATTTACCACAAGATATGGATTATATGAATACTTGGTAATGTCTTTTGGTTTGACAAATGCTCCAGCTCATTTCATGTATTTGATGAATTCAAAGTATTCATGCCCCGAGCTAGACAAATTTGTAGTGGTATTTATTGATGATATTTTAGTATACTCCAAGAACAAGAGTGAACATGCGGAACATCTCGTAATTGTTCTCGAACCGCTTGAGAGAACATAAGCTTTATGCCAAGTTTAGCAAGTGTGAGTTTTGGCTTAAGGAAGTACAGTTTCTTGGTCATGTTTTGTCATTTGAAGGAGTTGCGATTGACCCAAGCAAAGTTAAGGATGTGCTTGATTGGAAACCGCCAACTACAGATTCATGAGGTTCGGAGTTTTCGGGATTGGCGGGTATTACCGTCGGTTTATCCCTGATTTTCTAGGGTGTCAAAGTCCATCATCGAGTTGTTGAAAAACCAAGTCAAGTTTGTATGGTCATCGGATTGTGAAGAGGCTTTCCGAATTTGAAAAGATTGTTGACCATCGCATCAGTGTTAGCCCAACTCGATATCGAGAAGCCATTTGATGTTTATTGTGATGCTTTGGAGTTGGTATTGGATGTGTATTGATGCAAGAAGGCCGAGTCATTGCCTATGCGCGCCCAGTGCAACTTAAGCAACATGAAGAACACTATCCAACTCATGATTTGGAGTTAGCACCGTGGTACATGCTCAAGATTTGGCGGCATTACTCGCTTGGTAATACGTGTCATATTTATACGCACCACAAGAGCTTAAAATATATCTTCACTCAAATCGTAATTGAACATGCGACAAAGAAGATGGTTAGAACTGATTAAGGATTATGACTTGAAGTGCATTATCACCCCGAAAGGCAAATGAAGTTGCAGATGCTTTAAGTCGCAAAAGTTATTGCAATTGTCCGGCAAGAAGAACAATGGGTTTGACTTTATGTCAAGAAATGGAGAAGTTGAATGTAGATGTAATTCAACAGGCAATTTGACCAACATTATTGTTGAAGCCACTATTCGTGATCGATTATAGCCGCCGTAAGAAAGAAAACAAGGGTATAGCCCATATCAAGGATAGAGTCAGAAATGGAAAAGCGGAATGCTTCAGCATAGATGATGAAGATGTGTTATGGTTCAAGAATCGTCTAGTAGTACCAAAAGTTCCTGAGTTGAGACAGTCAATTCTTGAAGAAGCACATGCTACTAGGTTATCTATCCATCCGGGAGTAGTAAGATGTACCATGACTTAAAAACAAAGATTTTGGTGGACCAAAATGAAGATAGAAATTGCAAGATATATAGCAAAGTGTGATACTTGTCAGAAAGTGAAAGCTATACATTTGAGGCCTGCTGGAGAATTACAACCATTACCGGTTCCAGCTTGGAAGTGGGAGGATATAAGTATGGACTTTATTGTTGGTCTACCCAAGACAGCAAAGGGATTTGACTCAATATGGGTTATTGTAGATCGACTAACCAAGTCAGCACATTTTCTTCCGGTCCGAGTACATATTTCTATCGTCCAATATGCCAGGATTTATTTAGCAAGAATTATGAGCCTACATGGAGTACCAAAGACCATAGTGTCGAGATAGGGGTACACAGTTTGTCTCTAGCTTTTGGAAACAATTGCATTCTTCGTTTGGGAACCAAGCTTACATTTAGTACTGACCTATCATCCATGCATCGATGGACAAACCTGAAGAGTCAATCAAGTACTTGAAGATATGTTAAGGTGTTGTGTCCTTAACTATTCCAAGAAGTGGGATGAGTGTTTGCCTTTGGCTGAGTTTTCATACAATAATAGTTATCAAGAAAGCATTAGAATGGCTCCATTTGAAGCACTATATGGTCGTAGATGCGTAACATCGTTGAGTTGGTCTCGAGCCGGAGAAAGAAGATTCTTTGGAGTTGACCCGTAAAAGAAATGAAGACAAGGTTAGACAGATACAAGGTAATTTGAAGATAGCTCACCTGCACAAAAGAGTTATGCGAGATAAACGGCGAGACCCTTGATGTTTAACAAAGAAGATTTTGTATATCTAAAAGTATCACCAATGAAGGGAGTTAACCGTTTTGGTGTTAAAGGCAAATTGGCACCTCGATATATTGGACCATTTCAAATCTTAGAAAGGTATGGAAAGGTAGCATATCGCTTGAAATTACCGTAACATCTATCGCTGATTGCATGATGTATTCCATGTTTCTCAATTAAAGAAGTGTCTCCAAGTGCCTCGAAAGGTAATGTTGAAATTGAAGGGTGGAACTCGAACCGGATCTAACCTATTCGAGAATATCCTATTAGAGTGTTGGACAGAAAAAGATCGTGTTACTCAAGGAGAACAATAAAGTTCTACAAGATACAATGGAATCAACATTCGTAAGAAGAAGCTACATGGGAATCAAGATTACTTGTTAGAAAAGTTTCCGAGTTTCTTGCATCGATTTAGTATGATGGTAGTTTACTATGAGATTGTGAATCGTGATTGTAAAGGGACCTCAGTTGTTTTATGAAGAAGTTTTGGATATTTTGGGTTGACACATTTCCTTTTCCATTACTTAACCTATGGCTTTGAATCTGGGATGAGATTTCTTTTAGGGGAAGGATTGTAACACCCCGGGTGTTTTAAATACTAAAACTGTCATGTCATCATATGCATTGCAAAGCATTTGGTCATATTGCAAACTTTGATATGCATTCACTAAAACAAGTTTACATTCATGTATAAGTGTTGAATTGTATTGTTTGAATCAAGTTTGAAATACCTGTATTGATTTGAAATTCCGAAAACCCTAATTTCAGTATTTAAATTCTACCCTGAAAACTCATTTAAAAATCTAAGCATATTTTGGGGTTGAGCTTAAAAGCAAAAGTGTAGATCTTGTCAAGTTGTACAAAGTTGGTTTTTGGAGTTTTCAAAGTTGTTTAGTAAAATTTGAAGTAATTGGAAAAGACATAATTCTTTAAAGTGTCCCCTTTTTGAATTTAAATTTGAATTTCAAAATGTAGAATGAATTTGGATATGGTTTCAAAAGCAAAGTTGTAGAACTTTTGATTTTGAACAACTTTTGTTTTTGGAGATTTTTGAGTTGTTATGAAAATTTGAGAGTAATTTGTGAATTTTGGGCGAATGGCGTTTCGTAATTTGTGTGAATAAAGGTCCACCGCCGGGCTACATTGCCGGCGCGCTTCTTTCTTGGCGTTCCAGCGCTGGTCGTGGCCGTTTTGGCGTCATATTTGGCGCTGGTGAAGGCCACACAGCAGCAGATTTTCTTTGAGTTTTCTCGCCATCCTTTATAGCTCGAGTCGCCGCTAGTTCTTCATTTTCCGTTGCTCGCTTTTCTTCCCGTCACCTTGCTCATCTCCCGCGAGCCCGCGTTGTCATTGTCGTGTTCGCCATCGCGCGATAAGCTAGCTCCAGCTCCGCCTACTCCTTTGCGCGTCTAGCTATCCCTCAATTTAGTCTGATTTCACCGGGAGACGCCGCATAACGTACTTTTTCTTCGCGTCGGCAACAACTTCGGTGATCCCGTTTCACCGTGGTCGTGGCCCTCCGGTGAGCCGTTGCTTCGATTAGCGTAGTTCGGCTTCGTCTCGGATTTGTGATGCTTAATCCGTTGTTGCTTGCTCATTTTGATCACCATACGCCGGCGGCACACCATCACCGACGATCCTTGCTCCGCCGCCGCTTCTTTGTGTACGCCGACCCACGCCTACGCCGCTTCTCCAAATTTTTGCTCTCCGCTCCGTCGTGTTTGTGGTGAGCTGCTGGTGCTTCTGTACCGCTTATTTGATCGCTGCCGGTCTCTGCCGCGGCGTAAGCGCTGCTGCGTGCCACCCGCGTCCGCCATGGTCGGTGTAGTGCTCGGTTCGGTCCGTAATTGGTCGCGTTAGTGCCATAGATCGATACGCCAGACGTAGTGATCATGTTAGTACCCTTGTCGTCTCTCCTGTGATCTCACCGTCGTATGAGTTTGCGCTGTCGGCCAGCCGCCGTCGTTGTCGTAGTCAAAGGACGGAGGTTAGGGATGACATGTGGGGTCGGGTTGTCGATGACTCGGCGTTCAAATGGATTTTTCTATTTTCCGGAATGAATGAATAGTGTCTGTTTTTGTTATTTTTGTGTAGATTTATTTAGAGCTCCAAAAATTATGAAAATTTTTGTGTGACTTTCTATGATGTATATTATATAACAAAAATTTGAAATCTTGATTTTCAGTATTTTTTGGGGTATGATAAAATTGCTCAATTAATTAATAAATGACTTTCCATGATTTTTCTAGGCTTATTTATGTATCCAAAATTATGAAAATTGTTTTGTCACTTAGTTATCATGTAATGAACATTTACAAAAATTTTGAGCTCAATTGGAACAAGTTGATTTATTTCATAATTTTTAATTAAATAATTAATTCATAAAAGCTTAATAGTAACCTTTAATGATTTAGGTTTTGATTGAACTTTTGATTGAGTGATGTCCTTGGGTCATTAGTGGATAATGATCTTTGGCAATTGATGTGTGTATTACGAAATGATTTAGTTAGATTAGCTTGTAACTGTACCGCGAAGGAAAGTTGTATTCAAGTTGTTTAATTTTGTATCCATCATCGAGCATCATGTTTTGTATTCCGCATCATGTTAAACATGGCATTGTTACTACGTGTAGTGAACGAAGGTGAACCCGTGGTAGTTAATCAAGTAGTTGAGGAGGTTGAGCCATCTGTGGAGGTTGGTGTTGATATCTGTGGTCCGACTCCTGAATCGGACTTTTCCGTCAACGAAGGCAAGCCCCGGATGCATTTAAACCTACCTTGTGTTTTACAAATTGATTTCGCTTTTGCTTTTCAATACTGCATTAAGTGATTAGAAGTCAAGTGGAAACCTAATTGATGCATTACCAACCTTGTTTTCCTTATCTACCTTGTTAACCGCTTTTAATTCAGTGATATGGCTAGTTATGCTTAGTCATGCTTAGATAATAAAAGTCGGGTGATTACCGTCACCGCGAGTTTTATATGGAACTTTGGTTACTTATGTTATCATGAAATATGAGCATGTGAAGTAATAAATCTAGACCAGGCGGACTCGGTGTGTGTGAGCCATAAGACATGGAGGTCTTGTGAGCGGGTTCTTTCCGCCTGCGTGTCGATTAAGGTCCGTATCGTTGTTGAACCGCCGAGGTGAGACTTTGTAGTACTAACCGCATACTCCCAGTAAGCCTTAACTTGGCTATTCTATTACGAGAATGGCTACTCGCGACCGGGAGTGGAGAGATGGCGGAATAGCGTGTACCCACGTGGCATTGAAATGGAGTGTGGAGTATCGATTCTCGGGTGGCGCGGGACCGTTCTTGTTTAGAGGATCCGAGGGTAGGTTGATATATGTAGGTCGGGGACCTGCAGATATGTCGTGGTGGTCCGGAATTCCCAAATTGGGTTTATAATCGGTTCGAATCGTCGTTGCTCCTCGGTTATGGAGACTCACTTCTGCTCATCATCGTAGTATTAATAATCTGGAACTTGAGTATGGTTTGAGAAAGTGTTGGATATGAAGTTTCATGATCTCAATACGGATCGTGTCAGCTTTGTATATGATCTTATGAAGTTTTAAATGTTGAAATAAAGAATTTTGTTAAAAGAGCTTTTACGCAAAAGAACTTTGATTATTGCTAAAGCCATACCTTGAATCCCATGAGCCTGCATTCCTGAGTTTCTCTGTTTCTATTTCGGTTAAGTCTTGTTGAGTACTTTTGTACTCAGGGTTCGTTGACCCTTGTTGCAGGTGAGGCTCATGAGCAGATCTGTTTTGGATCGTGCTGCATGACTGTTGTTCAGTGCGATGGCGATAAGTAATGTGTGGCCCTTGGGCAGGGCAGCTTTATTTGTGTGTTTTGTAATATATTATAATGCCACTCCACTACCTTGGTTTGTGTTAATAATCGAACTTAGTTTGTAAGGTTTGAAATAAATGTTTTGTAAACTAAGTTATTGTAAGACTTCCGCTGTTTTTACTCTGAGGTATCTATTTGAATAAACTGTTGTAATACTGCAATGACTCTGTAATGTGATCCTGCTCGGAAATCGTGGATGATTCGGGGTTCCCCGAGGACACCCGACAGTCTTCTTAAGTTATCGGGAGCATATGCATAGATGTCAAAGGTCGTTGGACAGTGACAGGTGCATGTGGGTCCTATAATTTAGGAGGTTCTGCCACACTCATTTAGATCAACACACACCAGGAGGATTAGGTCTAGAGAATGTAGTAGATTAGTAGCTCAGGAGTGAGGGTCGAATTGGGCTCATGCTCAAGTTCCAGATCTAGTCTTGGAGGCTCGGCAAAGCCTTGTATCTTCACTTCTACTTCTTGTAAGACTTATTATCAATTTATCATATTCTTATCTACATGGCTATGCTTACTTTGAATATATATCTTGCTTAGTTAAGGTTATCATTACTTTTGTGCACGGGTTCATAGAGCGCTTATCTTGCTAGTTTACCAGTTAGGCAAAGTAGTTGAGTCTCATGTATGCATGGTGCTTATACAATGTTCTGCCTATGAGTACACCCTATTCCCTAGCTGTGTGGTAGCAGCGGGAGGTGATAGCCCCATCTATCCTTTGTAGTCCACCCCAAGTGAGCAGGTTCTTAAATTGTAGGACCATAGTCGTGTTAGTAGAGTTATCCTTTGCGGTGCTCTACCGTCTAAGCGGCGTCCCGAAGTGCACAAAAGTAGAGTTAGTCATAGCTATAGTTGATTGTACTTTGACTATGTAATAAGAATGTCACAGGAATCTACCTCACCTTTTGTTCTCCCGAGTTGACTAGTTAGTGATGTATCCCCTGAGTGTCTTTATGTGTAATTCCTATCATCACATTTATCCCCTGCTCTAGCTATGTTGGTATGTTAACAGATACTCCTTTGCTATTACCCAATAAATCTTTACTCCATTGTTTCATGATGGTAAAATATAAATAACAACACCTGGAGTACTCCCAGTAAAATGCTATAATGGTATTATGTGCGCTTGCGGAATCCTTCATATTTCATTTGTACTTATAAATACCAACAAGCATTTTGGCACCATTGTTGGGGAAATAATTGGCATAAAGATTTAGATCATTAACATACCGCAAGCTTTAGTAGGATTACCCCTGTTCTATTGAATTGTGGAATAAGACAGGACAACAGACGATGTTTCAACCTTCTAGCAAGCTTCCACAAGAAAAGAACAAAAAATATTGAAGAACCCAGGGACCCTAAACATTCAAGATCCATCATCACTGGATCACTGTGATCTCATAGGTTTGTATAGACATATATATATATTATTCTAACCATGTGTAGATTGGAGAAAAGGTCGATGTCACAAGAATTCAAATCTCATCTCAAACGATGGAAACAAATGCTGCACTACTCACAGATTCCATGTGAGTCATGGTAAGCATGATCAAGAAAGGTGAGACAATCTTCCTCATGGACTTTAAACTTGATGAGTAGTTATCTTTTAATTTTTGCATACCATTGCATGTCAACTTTGAATAATCCATGCATCCACTCCGTTTAGTTTGAATTTTCTCATTTCCAAACCACAACATTTTTAGTTCCTTACATATATTCATATCATTTGCATTCAAAAAGAAAAAAAATAATAGATTTCTCACCCTGATCATGCTCTTTCATCTCTATTTAAATAAATCTCTATAATGCTTTTATGCTACTGTTGTCTACTATAGTATGCTTGGGTTTAGAGTATCTTCATACATCTTTTAAAATAAGCATGGTGCTTAGTTTAGGAGCATTGATCTTACTTCTAAAGGCTTTTTAAATTAAGCGTGGTGCTATGGTTAAAAATGCTTAACCAAGAATATGCTCTAGTAGATAGCAGTTATTCTGCTGGACTAATCCCTGTAGAAAAACTCTCAAATTCAATTTGGGAAAGTCCTGAGATAAATTCACATCAAAGATGAAACAAGGCATATGATGAATTCCAATACCTTTGCACAAAGAAGACCTAGCACATTCTTCAAGGAAGGAAGAACTATGAGTGTCAAGGTTTATTCACTTATGTTATGCTGCAAGTTATCTTTGCCTTAAACCATGCTAGAATGCAGCAAACACATAAAACATGATAAACAAAATCTATGCTAAAGTAATCCTAAAACCATCCTTTCATTCGCATAGTGGAAAATTACAAAAATTATGGACAACAACACGTGTCTCAAATTCGTTGTATTCCCTCGGGTATGTGTCTATTAATAGTCTATTGGGCTGAATAAAGCTAAGCTATGCCTATTCATGGTTTGGTTTGAACCTGCATACCCAAACCAAACCACCACTTCAGTTTTGGAACAAAGAGAAAGAAGATGAGTGCCACAAAATAGATCTACAATAAAAGCACTCACTCATAGACGTGGACGGACAAATCAATAGGCTACAAGCAATGTCAAAGACAACCTAGCATTGACCTTTCCTAAGACTCAACCAAGGATGCTGATGAGAAGCAGGGTGTAACCGACCTCATATTAGTCAGAATATGTCTGCTTTCATCATCTTTGAAGACACCATCTCGCATGCCGACAGCAAGGACAAGACAACGAGATGCCACTACATCATGGCATGCATCATCGTGGAAACAAACATCAGTAATCAATGAGGTCTATCGACGCTGGCATATCGCTATGAAACAGCGAAGAACAACTCTCCGACATACTGTTAGAGGACAAAGACAATCAAGGAGGAACTCGAGTTTGCATCTCCGATGAACATCAACTCATCAACCAAAAAGCAATAAAAATCAAGAAAGGTTGACGGGAGAAGAACATGCAACTGTCCACAACCTCATCTCCTGGATCAGATGGTGCAAAGAAAAGCTAAATGCAAGGGAGTGGTCCTGCTCAATGGACCTAAAAACCACGAGTCCTGGCCTATAGTGTCGAGTGACCTAAAAGTCCATGTGTGGGGAAGGCTGACTTTTCCATAGTTTATACAACCCTACTCTACTTCTTTCCAGGCTCCCATCACTCTGGCATGCTGGTTTGCAATCCCTCTGATCAATATTTCTTTGTTTCTATAAGTTTGAATATGTTTACAAATTTCATACATGAAAATCAAACTTAGGATGTAAAGTAAAATAAAACTTTGCAAGAAGAAGCTTTTGTGACAATTAAGGCACATTATTTAAAAATATGGGACAAATGTTCTATGCTAATTAAAATGTTAAAACCAATTCTGCTATAGCATAGAAGATGACCTTTAGCTCTATGACAACACTATCCTTGTTTCAAATTATTTGTACATCCCTTTGGGTATGTGTTGTCCACTAATATTTTCAGGAATGAAACAATGAATGGAGCTAAAGGTCCAAACAAAATGCCAAGATTCACAAAAAAGAACAAAAAGATGGCATCACAAAAGGATGAGAAAGAAGAAAGTGCAACATATGAGACAAGATGCTCTTGAACAGCTCAAGATGCAAAGTTAGTCAAGCAAGGAAGACTTCAAGTAGAAAGAAAAGATCACCACAAGTCATCTACCCTTCATCATATGGTGCCATCATACTCAAATGATGAAGGTAACATCTTAAGGTAAGTGGTCATTATTTAAAAAAGCTTTCCCTTAATCCTGTTGTTCACATAAATGAAGAAACAAAACATGTTTGGCTTATAACTTTGCTTGATCCAACCTGACTAACTCAACATGTTTTGTTCCTTAAGTTTGTTCATAGCACCACTTTCTTGATCTCTTAGTCTCAACCAAATGAGCTAAAATGTTGCATATTTTATCCTTGGAAGATAGTCATAATCATGTAAGGTTTGATATATTATAGACAATCCTTCCATAGGTTAAACAACTCCACTCTTTTTGACAAATGTATTCAAATGCCACATTCATACTCATCCTTATGATCTTATCACTCATATTGTAAGAATGAATGCACATAACATCAACCTTATCATAATTCAATGTGCCTAAGGCTAGAGAAGAATAAATAAAGTTTTGGTTCTGTTGGTGTTTTTCTACCAACAGAGCCCATGCACTTGATCTCTACCTTGTGTTCATGAGCAGAATACACTTCAAGCAAAGTGTGGGGGAGTCGATCCCACAAATTTTACAAGTGAAAGTTCTGAATTGGCAATAATGATGCACACAAGATGTCGCCAGTTTCTACTACTGATGGTTGACTTTGAAATGCTAAACAAGGAGGAGGAACAAGTCAAGAAAGGATGCACCTATCAAACCTAAATCAAACTCAAAACCAGGATGAGTTTGGTAAAATAAGGTGGCACCACCAGTGGAAGCGCCACTACTGGAGGCACCATCTCAAGAATCCTCATCTTCAAGAGCGAACCGAGGAGGCCAACCACCGCTTCGATAATAGACTCGCAACCATTAAAGAGACAAATGCTACCATACAAGGTATGTTATATAATCATACATAATGGCAAGTAAGCATGGGACACGAGATGGCTAGCCTCCAGCAGCAACAATAAAAATCAAAATTAGGGGGCTCTGTTCTAGCACCTCCTCATCCAGCCAACTCGTTGAGCAACCATGACAATAACTAGCTTGGGGGAGAAGGCATCCCCTGTGTATCTAGATAAGTATTTCTTTTTCTTTTATTATTCTTAGTTTGCTTTATATATAAATTAGAAAAAAAATGAATAACTAAAAATGAAATAAAAAGTTATCTTTATAGAAATATATATATTTACAATGTGTGATCTAAAAAATGAAAACAAAATAAAGAGAGTGTGTCCAGTTTGCTTTAATTTGTTTTTAAGAGCTGAATAAAATAAAAATGACTCTAAAGATAATCTCTTAGAATGGAAATGATGAATAGTTGCTCTGTTGTAATTCCTTTTAAGTACCTAGTTTTCAGCCTTGAATTCTCCCGAGTTTTGGATAAAATTGATTTGATATAAGGATTTAGTCTGAACTTGAAACTCGTGGATAGCATATGCTTGATCTAAGTCTAGGTAATTGACGGATATGATATGAGAAGGTCTGAGCTGCTATTTATCTTGTTCCAAGTGACACTAAAATTCTAGAGATTTATCTTTTGAAAAATTCAAATGCTATATGATGAGTTTCTGTATGACTGTTGGAACACCAATACACGAGTAGGGAAGCCAGAGTAAACATAAGCTAATACCGTTGGAGCATTTGTGGATGTTTTGTAGGGATACTAGACAAGGCCTTTGCGTGGGGCTTGTGATGGAGCAAAGACCCCAACGATTCAAGCGGAGGTCGTGCATGCTTCAGGGAGAATCCTAGAAAGCTTCTGCTGGCAACAAGAAGGTCACCACCACCAACCGATGGTAGGGCGGAGGCCCAAGCGCAATCCTAAAAGACGTTCGAAGGAGTCCACAGGTGGAAACTCAAAAGTGAGAGCAGAGGCTCCGATGGCTCGGGCGGATGCCTTGCTATCTTCACCAGAGAAAGGGGCCTTCACAGAACCATGGCATAAGATTGGAGACGGTCTTCCAATGGGCCTAAGGCTAAGGCCCAAGAAGCAATGGCGGTGCAGGGAGACAAGACCCGAGATGCCCCTAGAGATTTGAACTAGTGTTAGGATATTCTAGTTATGTACCTTAGCTGTCAAAGGGCAAACTTGTACCATGAAGAAGTAGCCAACAGTGCCCTATAAAAGGGGAAGCCGGATGCTATGTAAAGAAGGTTGGTGAGTTCATTAATGAAACCTTGATTGAGCCTGGGCCCACCATGAATTTCACACACCTTCGCCCAGAGCACTCGTCTAGGCGAAGGCCTTCCATTCCCCGTCTGCTGGAAACCCCTAGTTTTCCAACATTGGCGCCCATCGCGTGTTGGCCAAGCAAAACCTACAATGGCAAGGAAAAGAGTAGCCTCTGCAATGGCACCTATGGACTCCACACCAAGGGGAAGACCCAGGCATAGCACCCAAAGCACCTACGCCACTGCCCTAGAAGACCAGGCTATGGAAGAACCAGCTGTCGACGACCAGCCTCCGGCTTTTGAGGAGCAACTAGCCCCAAACCCCACCCCGAAGCATGAGCTTCAACAATTACAGGCTCAGTTGCATAACATGCAGCAAGAAAGACATAGGGTCGCAGCAGCCTTCGCCACAAACCAATAGGCAGCCCAAACATCAGCTCAGGCAGTGGAGATCAGGCAGCAGCTAGCTGTCCTACAGGCTGAAATACAAAGTATGCAGCCCTTGCAATCTAGCTTCAACACATCCAACTAATTCCACTCAGCAAATCAAAGCCAACCCAACCCACACCATGCACAATAGCTCAACCAACCTTTGGCACGCCCTACACCTTGCCACAAACCCACAGAACCATTGATTCCAAATCACGACTATCCAAAGGCATCCAGAGTTCACCCTGGCCTCCCTTATAAACATATGACTTTGCCCAAATTCAATGGAAGATCAGACCCATGCCAATTCATCATGAGCTTTAAGGTAGCTGTAGCCTCCACTAGTGGAAATGAAGCGATGCTAGCCAAATCTTTCGTCATCACAGCCGAAGGTGACGCGCTAGCCTGGTATTCGATGCTGAAGCCAAGCTCTGTGTATTCATGGGAAGACCTTCACGACAAGATCCTAGCAAATTTTAAGGGATTCATAAGTGAATCCTTGACTTCCATGGATCTATTTCAATACAAGCAAAATCAAGGAGAAGCCTTAAAAGACTACTTCCAAAAATTTGTGCAAATGAAAGCAAAAGCACCCAATGTTTTGGAAGATGTGGTTATCGAAGCGGCAATCAAGGGCCTTCCCATAAGACCCTTTGCAGCATATCTTGCCAGAGAAAAGCCAAGGACCATCGAAGACCTTTATACCGAATTTGAGAAATATTGCAGATCTAACAATGACCTCCGCAGAAGACTAGAAGAGCAAAACCAGAGCAAACAATTCTAGGGCAACAGTAGGAACACCTAGAGAGGCAGCAGAAGACAAGTCTAGTTGCAGCCACCGCAAAGACAAAGCCAGTAGGTCTTTAATATAGAGCAGCAAGGAAGCGGCCAACAAGGGCAGCAACTAGCGAAGGCAGGCCCAAACAACACACCTCAGAAACAAGCCGAAGGCAAGGGAAATGGCCAAGGAAGGAACTAGAATAGAAACCAAAACCAAAGGAAACGAAGGCAGTACTACTTCTTTCATGGAGAAAATAAGGGGCACATCACCAGGGATTAGCCGGATGCTAAGGAGACCCAAGAGAGGATCAAAAGCAGAGCAAATTCGCAACCTCCACCATAACAACCCGCAAGAGAGGTAAGCCATACCTTCACTGCATCTCCTCAGCAGCAATATTGCCCAATATACCCAAGCCTAAACTCCACCCAATTTCACCCATCCACTTTAGCCGCTGCCTACTACCCAAATTTCCTACCCACATGGCGAACAAGTACACAACAGCAGGGGCAAACTAGCAACCAATGGATAGAAGCCAACCTCACATACATAAACTCAAGGCCTTCGCACATAACATTCATCGAGACCACTCAGTCATCTCAAGTACACAATAGGCAGCTAGAGGCATTGACTCCGCCCCCACCAATACAACCAGCAACACCCAAAACCGAACCCAACCCACAAAACCAACTCAACCCCCACACACCCCTACCCACCATCGGCATGATATTGCCTATAGCCAAAGGCTCTTCAATGGAGTTCTAGACAAAGAAGCAGAAGAAGGATCACCTCAGGCTTGTCAACAACATAGCAGTCCAAGGCCTAGTGCGCTACACAGATTGGTCAAAGACCCCAATCATCTTCTCAGAACAGGATCTATAGTTGGAAAGTTACCCTCACATAGATCTACAGTTGGTAATCAAGGCTAACATTGTAGGATGGGAAATCAATAGGGTTCTCATAGATTCTGGAAGCTCTGCAGATATTATCTTTGTTAATGCCTTCGACCAGATGAAGCTAAGCAGGAGTTAGTTGCAGCCTTCGAACTTACCATTAATAGGTTTCAGAGGAAAAAGGATCGACGCATTAGGAAAATATCCATGTCAGTCTCCTTCAGAGGTCAAGAAAATGCAAGAACAGAATATGTAACATTCGACGTAGTAGATCTGTACTACCCCTATAATGCCATCTTTGGAAGAGGGTTTGCAAACAAGTTCAATGCAGCTATCCATATGGGCTATCTGTGTATAAAAATGCCAGCCTTACACAGAACTATCGCAATCCACCATAGTCAGAAGGAGGCAAGAAATATAGAAAGAGCAATCTACAAATCTTAGCGCAATATCAATTCTGTTGAAACAGCCAAAAGCAACTTACCGGAGCCTCCGAACATGCCGAAGGGCAAAACAGATCTCAAAGACCAAGCAAAAAGAAAGTCAGTCCCATTAGAAGATGCGGTCCCAGACAGAAAGGTCACTATCAGAGACAACCTATCGAAACAAGAAGAAGCAGAGCTCATAGAAACTTTAGCCCAGAACACAGACATCTTCACCTAGTCAGCCTCCGACCAAAAAGGGGTCAGCAAGGATATTATACAGCACTCCCTCGACATCAACCCCAAAACAAAACCAAGGAAATAGTGAGAAAGGAAAAATGTCGGAGGATAGAATTTTAGCAGCAAAGGCCGAAGTTCAGAGGCTGTTGGATGCAAACATAATCAGAGAAGTCAAGTACTCAGAATGGCTGGCAAATGTAGTACTAGTACTAAAGAAAAATGGAAAGATGAGAATGTGCATAGACTTCACAGATCTGAACAAAGCATGCAAGAAAGACCTATTTTAATAACCAAGGATAGATGCCTCCACCGACAAGGCAGCAAAATGCAAACGCTTTTCCCTCCTGGACTGCTTCTTAGGATACCACTTGATCTGGCTTAATAAAGAAGACAAGGAGAAGACATGTTTCACTACCCCCATCAGAACATATTGTTACATTCGAATGCCTGAAGGACTAAAAAACGTAGGATCAACCTTCACTAGAATGACGAAGGCGGTCCTTGGCTCACAGCTGCAGAAAAATATTATAGCCTATGTTGATGATATTGTGGTAATGAGCAAAAATGAAGGACATCACATAGTAGATCTAAAGGAAACCTTCGCCAATCTAAGAGAAGCTGGGCTAAAACTCAACCTAGAAAATTGTGTCTTTGGCATAAGCAGAGGGAAAATGCTCGGGTACATCATAGGACCCAAAGGCATAAGGGCCAACCCAGACAAAATGAAGGCCATAATCTCAATGGTGGAACCATCAACCAAAAAGGAAATCCAAAAACTCACCGAAAGAATAGCAGCCCTAAACAGATTTATTTCAAAGTCAATAGAATGCAACCTCTCATTCTTCAAAGCTTTGAGAGGCGGAGACAAGGTGGAATGGGGGCCAGATTAGTCGAAGGCCTTCCAATAGCTCAAAAATTACTTGGCTACTAGACTCTTGGTGATAGTGCCAGATCTGGAGGCTCCATTACTCTTATATGTTGCAACCTCTGATCATGTGGTCAATGGGGTGCTGGTCCAAGAGAAGGAAGAAGAGTCGAAGGTCATTCAGTAGCCTATTTATTATATTTCAGAAGCCCGGTCAGGAGCAAAATTGAACTACATAGAGATAGAAAAATAGCATATGCAGTGTTGACCTCCTCAAGAAAACTGAAGCACTACTTTCAGGCACATGAAATCACAATACCCTCTTCACAACCACTCGGGGACATACTCAGCAATAAAGAAGCCTCTAGAAGAATAGGAAAATGGGCAACTGAACTATCCTAGTTTGAGCTCAATTATGTATCAAGAACAGCAATCAAATCTCAAATGCTAACAAATTTTATGCCAGATTGGACACCTTCGGTAAACCAAACCCTGCAGTCGCATCCTCAAATCTAGACACTCTATATAGACAGAGCTTGGGGGCACCTAGGCGCTAAGGCCTCCGCCGTTCTGATAGCGCCATCTGGCCTCCGTACAAAGTACGCAGCAAGGTTAGAATTCAAGGCAACAAACAATACAACATAATATGAAGGCTACATACTAGGCCTTAATAAGGATAAGGCACTCAGAGCAAAAACGCTACAAGCAAAAATAGACTCCCAAATCATAGTAGGATAAGTCAAAAAAAATACATGGCACGGGAACTAGAATTGGTCAAATACTTGGCCACAGTAAGGGCTCTTGAGTGGAGGTTCCAGGGATTCACCCTGCAGTATATACCAAGAGCAGAAAACGCAAAAGCAGACGAGCTGGCAAAGGTAGCAGCAAACAACCTGCCCATACCAAATGGAGCCTTTTTACCAAGTATTGCGAGCATCGACAACACAGGTAACAACGAAGGCATTCAAAACAGTCTTAGTTACTGAGTCAGAAGACTAGAGGTAGCTGATCATAGATTGCCTAAACAATGTGCATCACACAGAAGATGAGGCGAGCACAGCAAGAATGATAGCAAGAGCAAGAAGCTACACACTGATAGATGGAATATTATACAAGAAAGGGGTTGTCCAACCACTGCTCAAGTGCATACCTCAGAGCGAAGGCAAAAACCTTCTACAAGAAATCCACTCAGGGTTATGCGGCTCACACATCAGCGTGAGGGCACTGTCTGTGAAGGCCATTAGGCAAGGATTCTATTGGCCTACGCACATCAAAGACATAGAAGAGATTGTCAAGACATGCCAAGCATGCCAGAGCACCTCCCCACATCAGTAAAAACTTTCAGCTTCTATACAACTTATCCCACCCACTTGGCCTCTGTAGAGATGGGGTATGAACCTGGTTGGGCCATTACCACCATCGCAAGGGGGGGACAAGTTTGAAGTGGTAGCGATAGATTATTTCACAAGATGGATTGAGGACAAGCCTCTTGCAACAATCACATCAGAGTTAGTGAAAAAGTTCTTTTGGCAAAACATAATTTGTAGGTTCGGAGTGCCAAGAACCTTAACAGTTGATAATGGCAAATAGTTCGACTCAGACAAATTCAAGGAATTTTGTAGAAGCATGGGCACCAAGATAGCCTTCACTTTGGTCTACCACCCAAAATCAAATGGTGCGGTGAAAAGAGCTAATAGAATAATATTCTCAGCAATATCGAAGACCCTATTCAACCTCCACAAGGGCAAATGGGTAGAGGAACTGTTGAAGGTTGTGTGGCCCATAACACCATAGCCTCCAGAATGATAGGTTTTACACCATTCAAACTCTTATATGGTGAAGAAGCAATGCCGCCCAAAGAAGTTAGGCATTAGAGCCTCCACGTCATAAAACAAACCCTAGCATAAGATGAAGAGTACTCCAAACAAACAATCAAAGGCACAAGATTGGAAGCAGTGGAAAACATCACAAAGTACCAAGATCAAACCAAAAAGTGGAGATATAGCCAGGTAGTCAAAAAACTTGTATGAGACGGAGACCTAGTCTTAAGAAGGAAGCCCAATGCGGCCAATGCAGTTAAGCTCCAACCAAAATGGGAAGGTCCATACATAGCGAAGGTCGCTGGGAGACCAGGGTTGTTCTTCTTAACAGACGGCGAAGGAAAAACAACCACTCATACATGGAACATTGACAGTCTGCGTAGGTTCTATATCTAAAAATGTAAAAAGGTGGCCTCTGTGGAACTATAAGCGAAGGTCACCGCACCTCTCCCAACTTTCATATTTTCTTTACATTTCACACAAAAGGGACTGCACCCTTTTCCTCACAAAGGGGGCTCCTAACGGAGGTGACATTTTTAACAATGCTAGACCCATGTAAAAACCTCTGAAAATATAAAGAGGAATTCCCCCAAGAATACCATGAAAAACAAAGGTCAAAAGTGGCTAGCAACGGAGCCACAAGATTCGACAACAACATCATGACAAATTGGACCTTCCACTTCTTTAGTCGAAGGCTCTAAAAGCTTAGAATGACCTCCATGGCTAAATTAACATGTAACCTTGACAAAGCCCTGTCCATATTCAGGCATCAAGGATTCATCAAAACGGCCAAAAAGCCAAAAAAAACCCGACAAAGACCTACCTTCGTCGTAGGCATCGGGCAAGGAAATGTGTGGTGAAGACCTATCCTTATCAGGCACCACATGACTGTCAAGAATTAATAACCCAAGTACAGTAAAAATAAAGAACAAAGATACACCAGGTATAAAGAAATCCACCGGTCTTTGTTGGTATTTCTTAACGCATACAGAAATAATCCACAAGCGCAAAGAATTACCATTGTAGCATTTCACCCAGGAGTATTCAGGGTATCGTATTTTCGTGAGGAACGGAGGTGTAAGAGTCTCTTAAGCTAGTTCACCTAATGATAACAAGAAGAATGATAGCTCGGGTAGCAAGGTTTTCTAAGGACAGAGATCCTAAGCTAAGATAGCTTTGCCACTATATACTTACTTCGAGCACCGGAGCGCACCTAGTCTGCCAGGTGATACCGGCTTGTAGCCTACGTCAAACCTAGACATGGGGGAGTATGAAGGACGGACAGGGCTGTCACCACCTGCCGCCTACCCCTCAATCATAGGGAACAACAAAAATGAAGATAGCCTCTAGCCTAGACACCACGTCTACGCTATCGACTACTAATCTAGCATTGATCAGGGTTATCTATCTCTATCAGGGACCTTTACTAGAGTATTCATCACAAGGATGAATGACGAACCCACAAGTAAATAATGAACAAGACTAACTTAAAGTAGAACTCACCACCAAACATAAACATGAATCTTATACTCCAAGTAGTATTCGGAACGTAGAGGTACGAGTGGAGAGGAGCCGACTATTCCCGGCATTCCTTCCGCTAAGTGTACATGGGGCCCCAAGTACACAAGTGGAGGTAGCCGACAACTCTTGTTCTTCTCCACTCTTACTCACTCACTCCCTACACTACAACTAGCTAGAGAACTAAGATATGAATGGAGCTCTTCTCTTCTTGTCACTTTGTGACTCTCTTGTGTTGTGTTGTGGAAGCCCAAATGGTGTGTGTGAGAGAGGGGGGTACCCCTCTACTTATACAAGAGTGAAGGCAGTGCTTCTGTCTATGTTTGGCATGAAACACTAGGCTGCATCGCCTCAGCATGGCGGCATGCCACCGCCATAGCAAGGTGAGCCAGGGCGGCGTCCAGAGGGGAGTGGCCGCCCCCTAGGAGCAGCCGGCCCTTGACCACCGCCTTTGCGTGACAGGCCTTGGGCTGGTCATGGATCACTACCCCATGGGGTTTTGCCCATTTTGAGTCGGTATGGTGGGCGTCTCCCTTGGTTCTTTGCGTGAATCAGCGTCGAAAAGTGCCTTTTGGTAAATTATTTCATGTATTCGTGTTTGTGATCTGCAAAATAATGTTCTCCAAATACAGGTGGAACTTGGTTAATAGTAAATGCATATGTGATTAAGTTTGCTAATTTCTCCTCTTTTTCTCACTTAATTGGCTTTCAGATTTGATCGATAAAGACTGCCAACAAGCTCCCCCACACTTAGTCCTTTGCTCGTCCTCGACCAAAGTTTAGAGATAAAAGTAATCAAGAGCATAACATCCTAAGATATATGCCTTACATAAAAGTTATTCCAACACATTCATTATACTAGTGGAATATGTGGCATTAGCTAACATGTTTCCCTGGGTTGTTGAAAAGTGGAATAGCCCTTGAAACAAAGTCATCTTCCCAATTTCATATCTTAACAAGTTGGAGTTTTGGAAGTTTTTTCTCAAGAAAAAGCATAGTTCACTTTATACTCCTCAAATGAAACTCTCAAATCACAAAATGGTGTATAAATCCTTACCAAGGCATAGCAATGTTTTGCCTTCTTTTGTTTTCTCCTACTTCTAAAAAAGTTTATGTGGAGCTTTAGGTAGGGATAAACAATATAGCATACTTGTATTGCTTATGTCATAAAGTCAAATCGAGGATCCAAGGAGAGAGGTGTCATACTCTTAGATCAAGATGTCCATGTGTGTGGAAAAAGGTAAACTAAAACTATACTACTTTTGTAGATATGATCTCACTTATAACTTATTATTTTGAAACATGGCTATCTTTCTTCTTTCCCTTTTTTCAATATAGGAGCCTTCATGTGCTCATCATTTTTTTCTTTTGTACTTGGACCTTCATGTGAACATTTTTTTTTCTTTTTGCATAGCCCATGTCTCTTCTTCTAAACCACATATTTAGAGACAGATCATTACCTTTTTAGAACATGGAGTATTTACCTAACAACATTTTTTGTCTACTCCTAGGAGCAGAATTTTTTTAAGGGATCTGAATGGAAGCATGTTTGTGCATACTCCTAGTGTAGGAGCAACATGTATATTTGGGTGTATGTGATCTTGATCTTAGGAGCATGATAAATCTCTCAACAAGGGTCAACAAGACTTGACCAAACTCAACACAATAATAAGCAGCTTATGTAGAAGGTTTGAAACTTGCAAGATATCATATTTAGCTTTGGTAGGAATTGCTCACTAATTGAGGAGTATATGATACTATGGTTTTATATTTTATCAAAACAAATTCTCCAAGTACTTTGAATAGAAATGGTAGGATTTCTAAGTCAGAACTATATCACACCTCACAACAACTTAGTCAACATGATTGTCCTATTAGAATATTTTACCATAGGCGTAAGTGTATATATATGGAACAAACTTTATGCAAGCTTCTACCTTAAACATGTTATGAACATGTCACTTTTCAAAATTTTAAGTGTGGTGAATAGGGGCATTGTCCATCAGGAGAAGATATTAGGGATAAATTGAGTTTAATTTTAGTGATCAAGATTTATATTCATTCAAACTCAAAACAGGAGGGAGTTGAGGGTTGTGTTGCACAAACCATCATTGAAGAAGAAGGAGCTAAGTCAGAGGTGGTTTGACCAAACCAAAGGTTTAGTCAACCCTCTCTAGAGCTATCTGTCTGTCCTTCTTGCTTGTTGGATCATTCGATGTTTGTGCAACTTGTTGGTGGGAGGTTTCGAATGTGTGTTCATTGTGCACGAGAGACCTCCCCCACACTTATTCTTGTACCTATTTATTTAAACAAAAAAGAAACAAAGGTGGAAACAAACAAGGGCACTGCCAGTTTGAACACCAGGGAGCCTAAATCTTATTAATTTTATTATTTTAGTTTGTTCAGCTAACTTTCCACCATAACTCATACAAGGCTAAAGTAAAGTTGCAATTATTCCTAGCTTTGGTTTATCTCCATATTTCCTCCATTGTTTAGGAAAGTAATTGCTCAAAGTTCATTAATTAAAATTCAACACCATGTCAAGTTTTGACTAAAGAAAGCTATTTTAACCTAAGCACCAAGCTTAATTTAAAAGAGCCTATGGATGTATCACATGTGAATACACCCAAACTAGAGCATACGACATAAACAAGAGAAGCACGAGTTTGTATGAGCAAGTTTCTCTTATGGAGATAAAACATAAGTAAAGGAGTTCGTGAACTTTTTATTTATCTTTGCATACCTGAGTGTTTTTACTGGCAGCATGTGTGGATGGAAGCTTTAAGGCTACTGCAACGGTGGCTTTATTGGTCATGGTCCATCTTAGGTGAACAACAAGGCTAGGCCATACACACAAATAGTGTGCATAGACCGTGGGCCTTGGTTGTAGGAGCAAAGGTCTGAAAGAGGAGAATCCTCCTTCTCTCTTTTTTTATTTATATCATTTTTTCTCCCCTTTTTTTATATATCACTCTCTTTTTTTACTCTTTTTTTATAGCAAGATAGAGCTAACATCTTTTCTTTTTAACCAAGATGGCCTTTTGGTGAGAGTCTCACCATTCTCCCTGACACTTGGACTTTTGTGAAAGTCAAGTGTGTAGTGCTGGGGGTCTCCTTTTGAGCGTGTCGCATCACCAAAGGTTATCGAGGTATGTAGTCGATGCAGCTTCCATGATTTTGAGCATCGTATGTCCCATGTTTTTCTTGATCTTGACCTATCATGGTTAGCAAACAAGAATACCCAAAGGTGCATACTAACTTAAAAACATCATCTTGCTGTTATTGATAACAAAAAGTTGTGTTTGTTTTTTTATGATAATCCGAGGTATCTCCCGACAGTGCTTAGTTTATGGTCATAAGCTTGACCGCCAAAGCTGGAACGAAGTTTATAGCCAGGAGCTATGATGGGCTTGATGGTGGTGGCTTTAAGAACTTGCCCTAAAGATTTTTTTTGCATGGAACAAGGCACACGAAGATAGCCTCTAGCCTAGACACCACGTCTACGCTATCGACTACTACTCTAGCATCGATCAGGGTTATCCGTCTCTATCTGGGCCCTTTACTAGAGTATTCATCACAAGGACAAACGACGAACCCATAAGCAAATAATGAACAAGACTAACTTAAAGTAGAACTCAGCACCAAAGATAAACACGAACCTTATACTCCAAGTAGTATTCAAAACGTAGAGGTACAAGTGGAGAGGAGCCGATGATTCCCAACATTCCTTCCGCTAAGTGTACAAGGGGCCCCAAGTACACAAGTGGAGGTAGCCGACAACTCTGGTACTTCTCCACTCTTACTCACGCTCCCTACACTAGAACTAGCTAGAGAACTAAGATATGAATGGAGCTCTTCTTTTCTTGTCACATTGTGACTCTCTTGTGTTGTGTTGTGGAAGCCCAAATGGTGTGTGTGAGAGAGGGGGTACCCCTCTACTTATACAAGAGTGAAGTCAGTGCTTCTGTCTATGTTTGGCAAGAAACACCAGGCTGCACCGCCTTAGCATGGTGGCATGCCACCGCCATAGCAAGGAGAGGCATGGCGGCGTCCAAAGGGGTGCGGCCGCCTCCTAGGAGCGGCCGGCCCTTCACCACCGCCTCTGGCCACCGCCTTTGTGTGGCAGGCTTTGGGTTGGTCATGGGTCGCTGCCCCGTGGGGTTTTGCCCATTTTGAGTCGGTATGATGGGCGTCTCCCTTGCTTCTTTGCGCGAATCAGCGTCGGAAAGTGCCTTTTGGTGAATTATTCCATGTATTCATGTTTGTGACCTGCAAAATAATGTTCTCCAATACATGTGGAACTTGGTAAATAATAAATGCATTTGTGATTAAGTTTGCTAATTTCTCCTCTTTTTGTCACTTAATTGGCGGTCAGATTTGATCGGTAAAGACCGGGAACAGTCTTATTACGACCTCAAAGCATATCTAAGCAATAAACATCAGCCTACCACCAAGATTTATTAAATCGTACAAGTAGCAGGATATAAAATCTAGTGCCTTCCCCTAGCGCCAGCCCCAGCCAGTGCATTTTCACATCCCTACCACCAGAAGAGCACCAAGGGGGAAGCCAAACCAACCAAGAGCCAGTACACTATAGAGCAAAATAAGAGAAACATGGAAGCCGGAGTTTCCTTAGAAGCGAAAGAGCAAATGGTACCATGCGAAGGCTCATAAACCAAGCAGCTCATGCAGCCCGACGAAGGCCGTGTTCAGGTTGTACGCATCTTCCATTAGGTGTCGTACAGCCTCCTTGGGGCGTCGTATGATCACAGCCTGACAGCAAGAAGTTAGTGTCAGAGGTAGCGGGAGGGTATCACACGAAGGCTCGTAACATCCCCCCGCAACCGAAGACACAATATGGCACAACCCGACATCAACTATGTTCGATGGGAGCGCAACTGCTCCAGCACAGCTGAAGGCAAAAGCAAAGCAACCCAGGCGTAGGCGGAGGCAATGTCCAAGAAATGCTTTTTCGACCTCCGTTGCTTGCTCAAATTGCTCTGTGGCCTCTAGAGAAGCACCAAGAATCAAGATTAGCGCCTCCGATGAATGCTCAAATTATGCCAAAGCCTTCGCAACATCAGCAAGATCAAATACGAGCACCTTAGTTTCTCCGCTGTGATGTACAGACTCGTACTCAACGTCGACCAAAGAAGAAAGAAGCAGAGGCAATAGCAAAAAAATAAGTGACCTCCGCTATAGCCCTTCGGCTCGGGTAGCAATTGTAACCAGATTCTTTAATGAAACAAGTACCCAGTCAATTATTTCAAACAAACTTTATTCAAATGAAACAAACATATTACAACAAGAGCGCATTACAAAGCACAAATAACACAAATGCAAAAAGCGTTGAGGCTTCCCAAAACCAAAACATTACAAAGCCACGAAGCCAACCAAACAATCTGGCGTAGGTTCAAAATGAAACCGGTGGGCAAGGCCCTTGCCAAGCTAACGACCGAGTAAATTCTGCACGTTCATCATCTATATCATGCACCATGAAATCAAACATATCACGAACCAAAGGGCGGGAGAAAGTGTCACGCCAATACTCCAACAACTCTATGCTGACATAAATACCATCTTGCATCATAGTTAAAGGAATAATGTCCCGTGCAGGCCCCTGAGGGGTAACCTGCGTAGATCAAATTTACATTAAGCTAACAAGTATGCAAGACAACATACGAACACCTCCATCCGCTAAGCCTAAAGTGACATCTAAGAAACCTAGAAATTGCACCTCCGGCGCCGTAGGTGCGGAGGCAGCGTCCCTAGGCTTTTGGGCATCAGAAGCTGCAGCGGGGGACTTCTGGCTTAGTGTCTCGCCGGCCTTTGGTGTCTGTCCCTCCTTAGTGGCATGCTGAGCCCCAGCCTTCCGCAAATCCTACACAAGCATAGGGAAAATTAGCAAAAACAAAAAGAGAGAACAACAAAAAGATAGAAAAGTTATGAACGGATATACATTTAGATAAGATACTAACCGCGGATGGTAAGCCTCCACCAGGGAGCAAGCATCAGTACGGCCAAACTTGAGCCAGAAATACTTCATAAAATTTCTAACAGGCTTGGCAACTTCCCCCTAAGTTTCACCAAGTTCCGAAGGACCCTCAAACTCCTTCCGCCCTTTGAGCCCAGCAAAATGTGTGAAACTTAGCTTCCCAAGGGTCTTGCAGAGATTCATAGAACACGAAAGTGCACCAAAATCCATAGCACCTCCGATGAACTTCGGTATTTTAGCAACATTCTCTTTGAACTAGGCAAGTATGCCATAGGCAGAGGCATCAGCTGGCAAAGGTGAAGTTGCACCGCCAAAACCAGCTAGAGTCGTCCGATATAGCTCAGCGGCAGCGACACCAGCAACCGCGCCTCTTCCAAGCATTTTTGTAGCAGTTCAACCTGTGCACTCAGCGCCTGGCTTGAAACCTCTCCACATCAGTCTCCTTCTAAAGGCCCTCATTCACATCGACCGCTTTCTGCAGTCAGGCAAGAGCAATTTCCTCAGCAGCCTTTGAGCAGGCAACATCCTTCTCTAGGGCCCACCTAGATCTTCAAATCATCAACAGTTTGACGAGCAACGCGAAGGTCGGCCACTTCTTCAGCAAGCCATTTCTTTTCATCTTTGACCCTGTCCAGCTCATTCTGAAGGGCTTCAATAGCCTCATCCCGCTTGATAACCTCTTTAGATGTGCGCTCCTCAAGGATCTCCAACATATGATGTCCCTAAAAACAATGAACTATTAGCAAAACAGAGAAAACCAAGGCTGACAAGGCAAAAAATACAAAAGCCAACGCATTAACCACACAGTTATGCTCAAGATTATAAGCAGCAGCATGTTGAAATCCACCTTCTTAAAATGACGGCGGGCACGATCTAGCAAAAAGACAAAATATAAGAGAAAAGTAAGGCAAAACCAACAGAAAAAAATATATGAAACGCAACCTTCTATCTCGCTGTAAAGAGCAGGCAGGGTTTTCGCCCACCCACTTAGTGTATTGGCAAAACCTTCGCCTATAGAAAAAGCAAACGTTAAGAACTAAAACAACAGCAAGGTCAAAGAAAAATACAAGTGCTAAACTAATCAAATCTCCATCGACAGGGGGCACATGCTCCGAAGGACTAGCTCCAACCTATAGCGGGGCCTTCAGAGGAGCATGCAACCCCACTCGAGCAAGATCCAGGCCAACAGGAGCAGGTTTCTCCCCCAGAATCGGTGTCTCCATCACCTTGGTCAAACCAACTAAGAAACAAAAAGAAAACATATCAGAAGACCTACAAAAACAAGTAAGATACAGGAGGCACTCAAGATAGAATTACCTATGTGCAAAGGTTCAGCAATAAAACCCAACGCTCTGATACCCATGGCACGGGGTGAGGTCGACACAGCCTCTCGACCTTGAGGCAAAACCAAGGATGGCTGTTCTTTGAACTCGGCCTCCGACTCCTCCAAATGTTGGGCCTTCACAGAGCGGCTAGCTTGGACAGAAGTAGTTTCTTCACTGGCGGAGGTGGAGGCAGAACCAGCCCCCATGGCATCACCCTCGGACTCAGATGAGTTGTCTCCAAGGATATAGGGCAACGGGTCCACGGTGGATGCCCCTACCCCAGGAACAACAACCGTCGCCCTAATAGACGAAGTCATTAGGTCTTCGTCTGGGCAGGCAACAGAAGCCTATGGCTGACTAGCATCAATAATGGGATGCGCAGCCTCTGACTCATCTTGGGCACTCTCCGCCACCTCTTCAGT
Source organism: Miscanthus lutarioriparius (assembly GCA_904845875.1). NCBI lineage: Eukaryota > Viridiplantae > Streptophyta > Magnoliopsida > Poales > Poaceae > Miscanthus > Miscanthus lutarioriparius. The sequence continues at coordinate 66,086,542 of CAJGYO010000009.1, forward strand.
GGCATCCACAGCGCTCTTTGCCATCTTCCTCTTCTTGGCAACAACCTTTGGAGCATCAGTCTCTTTCCTCTTTTTAGACTCCGCTCGAACCATAGCAACAGGGGCCACAGCGGACTTAGAGGCCTTCACCGCCTTTTCCTCGACTGATTTCAAAATCTTCCTAGGAACCCTACGATCCCCATACTTCACCTTCATCTCTTCAAATACCCAGTTTAACCGAGGCATGGTACCACCGATGGCACGATGGGATAGATATTCCCTTTCAGAAATCTCCACAAGGATCTTGGAGGTGCACAGCTCCACCTCAATAACAAACTCCTTGTCGGTCTCGTCTTCTGCACGGGTAAGATAGAAACATGGACAGAACTCTCCCTCCGCGCTGCCGAAGATAGGGAGCTTCATCCTCACTTAGGTCATTCGTGGACTGTGTTTCCCCAAAGGCCAGAAATTGGACACCACCATCTCCTCGACAAGGTCATGGCCCCTAGAGAAGCGGCAAGCCTTGCTGAAGGCCGCGTCACACGCCGCCCTCTCCGCATCAACCTCCATAGGAGGTCTCACATGAGTCAAAGGCTTCATGTCCCCCATAGTAGAAGCAAAAGGATACTTCTTGACCTTCGGCCCTGTCTTGGGAACAACACCGGGAGTTTTCACATATAACTAGTACCGAGGCCAGTCCTTCTCCCACTTATTCTATTGCGCAAAAGAGATCTCCAAACCACCGTTCTTTTGGGCCTTCTTCACCATAAAGGCGCAACTGGCAAACTGATACTCCACTTCCATGCCGTCAACCTTCGCCTTCTTAGGCTGACGCTGAAGTTCATAGTATGCACAAAAAGTATCCAAATCCGGGGGAGCGCCATATGTCTCAAAGGCATAGCAAAACTTACTCAGCGTAAGAATGTTGTTAGGAGTAAGATGATGGAGCTGTACCTTAAAGGTCTCAAGAACCAAGTAGAGGAATAGACCGGAGGTACGCGAAGGCCACGAGCAAAGAAATCCATAAAAGACAATAGCCTCATCAACCTCTAGCTGAGGCATAGTCTCGCCGCGCAGAGGATGACCCTTCCGTGCTGGGAAACAGCCCTCATCTTCCAGTGTCTTTATCGCCTCTTCTATCATGACCGAAGGCCCAAAATCCCCAAGACTTGGCCATTTGAATATTTGACTTCTTGATAGGGGAAGTGGGAATCAAGTCTCCAACAGAAGCTTCAATCTTCTCTAGGTCGTCTTGAGCCTCCGCAGATGCAAACATACACTCTTCGTACCTCCACGACCAACCCTCAGACCTCACGCCAAGCAAGCGGGAATAAGGATGGCTAAAACTAGTCTAGCAAAGGTCAGAGCTAGAAGGCGAAGCCACTTCAGAAGGCAGCACAAAAACAAAAGGAGCAGCAGTGCAAAGAAAATTCTAATGCACTAAGGCAAAACAGTAGAACAGCATAGTCAAGGGCTTGGAAAGCTACAGCAGTGAAAGTGATGGCTCGGGTGGCATGATAGGGACCTCTCCACCAAAGCCCCCCCCCCTTATATAGGCCATGGGGGGACGCTTCAAATTCCAAACATCAACGGTCGCGACTGTTTGCGAGGACATCGGTCACCGAGCCACCGCAACAAATCAAGCAGTGACACATCGCCTCCCCAATGGTTCGATATGGGTAACCCAGGGGGAAAGGGGGTCAAGCCTCCACCACATGATATCAGTGTCTCACTTGAGGCTCACGTCCCATTCACATCGGACCGCACCCTCAAGGGGGGAACTGTTGGAACACAATTACACGAGTAGCGGAGGCTAGAGTAAACATAAGCTAATACCATTGGAGCATTTGTGGATGTTTTGCAGGGATACTAGACAAAGCCTTCATGTGGGGCCTGTCATGGAACTAAGACCCCAGTGATTCAAGCGGAGGCCACGCATGCTTCGGGGAGAAACCTAGAAAGCCTCCGCCAGTAGCAAGAAGGCCTCCGCCACCGGCGAACGGTAGGGTGGAGGCCCGAGCACAATCCTAAAAGATGTCCGACGGAGTCCATGGGTGGAGACTCAAAAGCGAGAGTGGAGGCTCCGATGGCTCAGGCGGAGGCCTTGCTGTCTTCACCAGAGAAAGGGGCCTTCATCGCACTGCAGCCCAAGACTGGAGATAGGCTTCCAATGGGCCTAATGCTAAGGCCTAAGAAGCAAAGGTGGTGCAGGGGGACAATACCGGGGATGCCCCTAGAGATTTGAACTAGTGTTAGGATATTGTAGGAATGTACCATAGCTGTCAAAGGGCAAACTTGTAAAATAAAGAAGTAGCCAACAGTGCCCTATAAAAGGGGAAGCCGGATGCTATGTAAAGGAGGTTGGTGATTTCATTAATGAAACCTTGATTGAGCCTGGGCCCACCCTCCATTTCACACACCTTCGCCCAGAGCACTCGTCTGGGCGAAGGCCTTCCCTTCCCTATCTGCTGGAAACCCCCAGTTTTCCAACAATGACAAAACTTGAATTCCTACCAGAGCCATACATGTTATTTAGGCTTGGAAAACTTTCACTTATTTGCTGCTTGTTTTGCATTGAGTTTTGTCAAGCTTTGTTGACCCTTATGAGAGATTTGTCATGCTCTTAAAATCAAGTTCACGTACACTCCACCCAAATATGCACTACTCTTACACAGGGGGTAGGCGCAAAAACATGCCTTCCATTTAGATCCACCAAAAAATGTTCTACCCCTATACTAGGGGGTGAACACAAAAACATGCTTGTTAAGTTTCCACTCAAAATAAATGCTCCAATTTCTTATTGCTATCTCTCTAAAGTTTTGTTGTAGAAAAGAGACATGGGACTATGCAAAAGTTATTCATAAAAAAAGAGAAAAAGAAAAGAATTGAAAAAATGGACAAGTGTCCGAGATATTGAAAAACAATGGGTATTTAGATGCCCGCCTGAAAAAAAAGAGAAAGATGAATAAGATAGCCCCTGTTCTCTAGCAAATGTTTCCAAGTTTCAAAAGGGAGATATGTTTTCAAGGAGCAAAGTAAAATTAGGTTAGCTACCACATATATCCACCTCATATATCCACACACATGCACATCTTGATTTGATTGTATGACTCAGCTCTCTTTGGATCCGTTGTTTGACTTTACAATATATGCATTGCAAGTATACTCTAGCTTTCTCCCTATCGATGAACTCCACATAAGCTTTAGTGGTAGGAAGAGATAAGGCACAACATCATTTTATGCCTTGGTGAGGATCTACAAATACAACATATATTGAGAAACTTGAGAGTGTCATACAATGAAATCTCTAAGTTTTATTTTGAAAACTTACAAAAATGCCGAAACAATGGTGGAACAAAGAACTTGAGACATAATGCTTGACTTTATTGTTTGGTCTTTCAATTACTCAAGACCCAAGTGAAGGCTCAGAAGCCCCGTGGTTCAAGGTAATATGGGTAAGTTTGAAAGTCAGATCAGTTTATTTTAATTTGGAGAATTTTTGATTGAACACATGTGTACTTTTGAGGCGTGAAATCATTGTAGCAACTACTGATCCATTGTTGAGTTTAGCTTTGCTTAGGGACTAGCAAAGGTTAAGTGTTGGGGAGCTAGTTGACGGTCGATAATGTTCATCATAAACCGTCAATATAACTTATATAAATGCATAAAAAGGATCACCAATATTGGTCTAGGGGTTTAAACTAATGAATTCCACAAGTTTCGGTGAATCATCGTTTATAGGAGGATTTATTTAGAAAACTGGCAAGGCGGACCTAATTATTAGATTTAATCATGTTTATCCGTGATGAAAACAACTCTATAAGACTCTAGAAGGCACCAAAAGGCAAACCACCGAAGCAGAGGGCGAGACGCCGCCAAGTGGGGCGGGTAGGCCTATGGGCCCACCTGTTAGGCCAGCCGGCCTATGGCCCACCTATCAGCCTCGGTCTTGCTACGGCGGTTCTCCAGCGCCTTAGGGATTGTATCTACGCTATTCTTTTAAGTTGGTTTGATCCGAGGGTCCAGAATTGATGCTACCCCTATATATAGCAGCCCCTACCCCCTCCTTAGAGCCATCCTGAAACCCTAATTCATATCTCTCATTCAAATCAACACACACCAGGAGGATTAGGTCTAGAGCTCTCCAATGTAGTAGATTAGTAGCTCGGGAGTGAGGGTCAAGTTGGGATCATGCTCAAGTTCTAGATCTAGTCTTGGAGGCTCAGCAAAGCCTTGTATCTTCACTTCTACATCTTGTAAGACTTATTATCAATTTATCATATTCTTATCTATATGGCTATGCTTACTTTGAATATATATCTTGCTTAGTTAAGGTTATCATTACTTTTGTGTGCCGGTTCATAGAGCGCTTAGCTTGCTAGTTTACCAGTTAGACTAAGTAGCCGAGTCTTGTGTAAGCATGGTGCTTATACGATGCTCTGCCTATGAGTACACCATGTTCCCTGGCCGTGTGGTAGTAGCGGGAGGTGACAACCCCATCTATCCTTTGTAGTCCACCCCAAGTGAGCAGGTTCTTAAATTGAAGGATCGTAGTCGCATCAGTAGAGTTATCCTTTGCGGTGCTCTACCATCTAAGCGGCGTCCCGAGGTGCACAAGAGTAGAGTTAGTCTTAGCTATAGGTGGTTGTACTTTGACCATGTAATAAGAATGTCACAGGAATCCACCTCACCCGTTGTTCTCTCGAGTTGACTAGATAGCGATCTATCCCCTGAGTGTCTTTATGCGTAATTCCTATCATCACCTTTATCCCCTGCTCTAGCTATGCTGGTATGTTAATACATACTCCTTTGCTACTACCCAATAAATCTTTACTCCATTGTTTCCCTATGGTAAAATATAAATAATGATACTTGGAATACTCCTGGTAAAAATGCTACAATCGTATTCTATGTGCTTGCGGAATCCTTCATATTTCATTTGCACTTATAAATACCAACAGGCACACATCTGCTGAAATAAGGTACTTTGAGCTCGTTCGGGTATTGAGAGATTTATGTGACACCGAGTGTCAGAGGTTTTAGGATCATATTGGTGACCCTTCTGAATACCCCCTGACTCTGGTAGGGCAGGGTCAATACTGAATGAATCACTACCGCTTACACCTGCTGAGGGGGTGAGCCAAGCCGAGTACTCGATCTGAGTGTTAGATCACTCGCCTGCACCAGCTCGGGTAATGGTACGTCAAGTTTTGGGCCATTGGGCCCGACGGTTCCTGCGGTCATGCAGATGGATTCCTTCTCGGTGAAGCTGGGGGCTTCAGTTTCAATGGTTTGTTTCCCCACGCATTTCTCGGAAGGTGTCCCCTCGGAGATCATGGGGACGTGGCCTAGCCTTAACTGGTGCCACTACTCGGGGAGATTATTGGAACTCCATTGGCCGTGCGCGTCCCCTGCCTAATAGGGGAAACATAAGAGAGTTAGTAAGTCTCTGCTACAACTTCTATATTCTTACTTTCCATCATCTATTGTGGTTTCCCCTGAGCTTTTGTTCGTCACCCACGGCCCGCGACAAGCGTGCGAGGGAGTCGGAAGAGGGGGGCGTTGAGAAGCGCATGTTCCAGGGCCCTGTTCTTCTTCATGAGGAGTTGGTGCGACTCGGGTAAGTATAAATCCGTCCATTGGCCTTGTCGAGAAGAGGGGCAGTTTGAGCAAATCATCTGCTGTAGGGCCATCTCAACAGAGCGCCCTACTCTAAGGCCCTGTTAACGGGGGCGCTCTATCATCATCGTAGCTTCTATCGAGGCAAGGCAGCGATGGAGGAGGTGTCCTTGCCATGGTGCAGGAGGCCGACATGATGCATGAAGCCCTTCATGATGTCACTCGGGAGGAGCGGCGACTAAAAGAGTATATCACGGTCGTGGAGGCGGCCCTTGACACCGCAAATGGACAGGCTACTGAGGCCATGGCCACAATAGGGGCAACCTAGGCGAAGCTTGCTAGTGAGTTGGATTCCATTTCTTTTGAGATTTGTTCAATCTTCACCTTGATGGGGGTAGTTCTGAGTTTTACCCTCCTTCTTCCCAGGCATTCGGGAGCAGTTGGCTACCACATAAGCTGAGGTGGTGAGGCTGCCCATGAGCAGAACGAGGCAGCTGCCTGGGCATGTTCCTCCACTGCCCTAGCGTAGTCTAGCGGTGAGTGTTATTTGGCACTTCATGATGCGGCGGTTGCCGCGGTCATAATGGTGCTACCGGTGGGGACAAGCATTCTTGATCGGCTTCGCTACCTCCCAATGCAGATCAAGCAGGTAGTGGCTCATGGTGTCCACCATGGGTCCATGGGAGCCTTGATTGTGGCCCATCTCTGTCATTGATACAAGATGGATCTACGTAGGGTGGCGCTCAGGTTTCCGGTGGCGAAGGAGATTCCCGATGATGTAGATGTTGGGCGGTTGATTTCCGAATTTAGCGGTAATGCTGAGGCGATAGCCGCCGTCGTTGACGTGGAGTGGATCATCAAGGATGCCCCCTTTTAGGAGTAGATTGTGTACTTCTTGTTAAAGGAAGGTGTAATAAAGTTTGGATCTTGCAGTCTCTTGGTGTTCATGCATGTCGAGTCCTCTATATGTGATGATTGTGCGTAGTAGTAGCCCTCGAACACTCGGGTGGGTAAGCATGACGCATCCAAGAGTTGGAGCCACATGACAATCGATAGTAGCCCGTAGGGTGCACTCTATTCGAGTACTGTAGGTCATCAGTTCGAGATCATCCTTTGTTCCAGGAACAAGTATTGTCGTGCGCACATGGCCCCTGAGTGTTTCGATCGAACATCACTTGACTAGTTGTAGTTGTTCTTCAGGTAGCCTATCGGTCGGTTAGCATGACTATGCCGACATTCATGCACTGGTGACCCTTAAATGCCTTGTTGTAGGGTATTAAGGGTCGAGATGCTTGGTGGTGTTGCCGTATGAAATTAAGGCCTTATTCCTCGATCATTCCAAAGGGTGAGACTTCCTGAGTTTTAGGAGTGTATGGCCTTGATTCGGGATGGCCTTTGTTTGGATCGAGGTCGACCTGAATTCGATTATGAGTAGTGTCATTGACATGTTGAGCCTCAGCCTTGCGGCTGCTTCTAGTCGAGGGAATAGGCCTTTTGTCGGTAGTTGGGACGATGTGCCCAATCTACTCAAAACAAGATGGTGTTTGGTATCATCCATCATGTATTTTAGTTCTATACGGTCTACACACCTTTTTCCTTTTTGCCTTTCTTTGTCTTTAGCGTTTAATATGCTGGTTTAAGCTACAAAACCTGACTGCCCAAGGGTCGTTCACCAAAACAGAATGTCTCGAATGAGTCCACACGAGACCTTGTCAGGCTGCTCACACCATTTCAAACCCTATGAGACTTTGATCGACGAGAGAAAAACATAAGCTTGCAATCCATGGGATTGTCTTTGCAGTATGTGATCGTGTTAATGGGCTAGTATAACCCATTATCGTAATAACCACAAATGCTCGCAACTGAGCGTTCGGTGCAGTCAGCCCCCGAGCAGCCCAGGGAGATTCTTCATGAGGCGCTCGAGGGGTATTGATGTGTATATTCTCGTGGAATGTAATGCAATGAGAAAAAGTAGTGAGGTGAAGATGAAGTTGACATAACTGATGATTGTCGACTGTCTCTCCAAGTGTCAGCGAGCTTTCGCTACCGAAACGTATCTCCATGGGGCGACAGTCTGTGATATGGTTGGAGTTGAGGGAGGTGCCGCCGCTGCCCTTGCCTCTAAAATTCTTCATGATCTTCTTCGTGCAGATGAAGCCTCTCGTCACCGGTGAAGGGTCCATCCGGTCCGGGTTGTTGACCCGAGCAACCAACAGGGCTAGAGTGATCGGCCCCTTAGGTTGGAGAGATGTGACAAGCTGATAGGTGCAGTCATGCAGTCATGCCCCGTGATTAGTTTGTAGAGTTTCTAGCTTTCGATCAGTTCAGAATGCACCAATGGTCGCACGGGTTTTCCACAAACGGATCTACTTGCAGCTGTAGTTCATCAGGGGTTCTCTTCCTAACGAGGGAAAGGCAGTAGACCCTGCTTCTCCACAACTATTGGCCACTTTATGAAGACGCGTAGCTAGAGTCAGGAGTCTCCCAATGTTGGGTCGATGCCCGAGTATTTGGTTGCATGACTCCCTTATCCTTCCCATCTGAGGGTAATGTCATCTCATCCTCTTGCCGGAGGGGATTATCGGAGTTTCAGCTGCTCATCCGGCGAGGGCTCAGGATTAAAACCCGCCATGGGCGAGGCAACCTCATCATCGTCGTGATCTAAATCTAAATTCTCGAGTAGCTAGTCATAGCTATAGAGGAAGCGGTGGAAAGCCTCTGGATCGATGAATCTAGATATGTCGGCATCATCCTACTAGTCTTGTTGATCGGGGGTGTCGTCGAGGTCACTTCGATTAATCGGGTTTGGAGGCTGGTCTTCCTCCATGGGAGGCTTGGTGGGTCCCACCGTAGCCTGCCATAGTGTCTCGCGATGAGTTGCCATCATTTGTTCTAATCTCCCAAGGATTGGGAAGCAGAATGATGAGGTATTGGTATCGGATCTAGAGCAGGGGCAAAATCCATGGTTTTGCTGATGTGAAAAGTAGCGATAGGCTCACCTTCTCGTGCATTATCAATGAAAAGATGGGTGTAACGTTTTAGGTGCCTTGCGAGGGTGGATGGTCCTGTGTCCATAGCCTCCTCTAGTTCAGTGGCGAAAGCACGGATCTATGTTGGTATTTATTAACGCACATAGAGAAATCTGCAAGTGCATGGATACCGGTGTAGCTTTTACCAAGGAGTATTCCAAAGTATCTATTTCCATGGGGAACGCGAAGTGAACTTGTAATGAATCAAGAACGTCCAAGGAAAGACTAAATTAAATGTTTTGTGGGCAAAGAGGGTCTCCTAAGATTTTCTAAGATGAACTAATTAATCAAGGCTCAGGCTTACTACACTCATCTACTTTGGAGCAACAGTACCTTTCTGACCCTCGAATGAATTTAGGAGAAGTGGTAGGGGGAAGGCTGCCAAAAAGCTCTACAAAAACACCAATCCTAACGTGGTGGATTACAAAGGCCTTACAGAGCTGTCACCTCTAGGGCTACCACAACTATCTGTGGGATTGGGCACAATCTCAAGTAAACACTAGCCTAAACACCATGTCTACACTAACGATTACTACTCTAATTCAACGTTAAAACGAGAGCACTCAATGCAAGCAGAGATCAAGTAAATAAAGTAAAGTAAGAACTGAACTTAATTAAATAGAAAACTTAGAAATACTAGTGAAATAACCTGAATATTACTCAAAGATGAGCTGCACCCGCAGAGATACAAAGTCGAGGAGGATCCGATAGGTCCAGTTCCTCTCCAGCTCTCTCCTCTTCTCTCTCCCTATTCTCTCCACTACAACTAGATGAGAGCCATCTAGATAGACACTACCACTACAACTATGATGAAGAGAGTGGAGCTCAAGTGTGTAGGTGTGTGTTACAAATGAGGGAGAGGGGTCCTATTTATAGTGCTAGGTGGAGTAGGGGCTACTCCAATGCCATGTCAGCGATCCGCATGATGAGAGCGGTTCAGGCACCGGGGGATGGAACCGACCTCAAACTGCCATGACTCAACGCATAGGATTGATCTTCATTGTGTTTCCTTGCATGTGAAGAAGAGTGAGGCAGTTCAAGCACCGGGGGCACCAGGCGGCATGGTGAGAGCGCCGGCCGGTGCCCCACTGAGGGTTGAGCCCTCCTTCTTCTATGTGGTGACCCTCTAGGTGGTGTAGAGCATGAGTATGAACATTTTTTGTGCATTTGATCACTGACGGTTGGATGGTGGGACCATGGATCCTTGTACTTCCATTCTGGAGCGTTGATCAACCAACCGACTTGCCACCAACGAATGAAATCACTTGGGAGTGTGTTGCTACGGATCAGTGATGTGGAGGGAAGCCAGTGGCGCCGGGCGGTGCCAACATGGGCCGGCCAGCCCCACCAAGTGGGCCTCGGCCCCCCTACTGCATGGAATGCCTTCTAGAAGCCTTGTATTGATGTGTGTTGACCATTTTTGCCCCTGCATACACAATCTTCCAAGTACAAGTGGAATCAAGTAAAATCATAATATAAATGTTGCTTTTATCTTGGTTTTATGCTCAAATGAATATCATGTTGATGGTAATAAATGATGAATAAGGACCATCAACAAAATCCCCCACACTTGGTCTTTGCTCGTCCCGAGCAAAGGTTAAGATAAGGTAGACATAAACATAGCTATTCAAGATATTGAACTAGCATAAGAATTATTCCAAAATATACTTCATACCTACAGGATATGTGGAGCGGCTAGCATATCTCCTTGAGCAGTTGAGAAGTGGAACGACTCTAAAACAAAGTCATCTCTTCCCAATTTCATATCTTAGTACTTGGAGTTTTTGAAATACTTTTAAACAAAAGCATAGTTCACATGTACTCCTCAAATGGTACTCTCGAATCTCTCAATGGTGTATGATTCCTCACCAGAGCATATTATAGCATTGCCTTCTTTTTCTTCCTACTTCTAAAGGGCTTATGTGGATCTTAGGTAGGGAAAAACATATGAAGGCATACTTGCATTGCATATATTCTAAAGTCAAAGCTTGGATCCAAGGAGAAAAATGTCATACTCTTAGATCAAGATGTGTGTGTGGAAAAAAGATGATAAACTTCTCTATACTCATTAACATGAATGATCTCTCTCTAACTTTTATTTTGAGAACATGGCTATCTTTTCTCTCTTCTTTTTTTCTTCTCTTTTTTCAATGCTTGAGCCTTCATGTGCTCTTCTTTTTTTTCTTTTCTTTTTTTCAATATTTTTGCATAGCCCATGTCTCTTTTACAAAAACATTAGAGAGGGATCACATGTGGAGTATTTATTTGATCTTGATCTTGGGAGCATGATAAATTTCTCAACAAGGATCAACAAGACTTGACAAAACTCAATGCAAAGGCAAGTAGCATGTGTAGAAAGTTTTCAACATGCATCACTAGATATGGCTCTGGTAGGAATTTTTCTCACCATTGAGGAGTATGTGAAGCTATGGATCTTGATATTTTATTAAAAAGAAAATCCTCCAAGTACTTTGAATAGAAAAGGTTGGATTTCCATGTCAATGCAATATCTCACTTCACAACAACTTAGTCAATATGTTTTTGCTATGTGATATTTTTGCCAAGAAATGCCAGCTGCAAGGAGGCGTCACTACTCACAACGCAATGCCCCTCCTCTACCACTTGCAAATGGAAATATTTGACGCCTGGGGCATTGACTTCATGGGGCCATTTCAAAAGTCCCAAGATTGCGAGTACATCCTCGTCGCTGTTGACTATGTGTCTAAGTGGGTGGAAGCCTTACCATGTAGAGCTGCTAACGCCAAGTATGCAAGGAAGATGTTTCATGAAGTGATTTTCCCATGCTTTGGAACACCAAGGATGGTGATAGGTGATGGGGGATCTCACCTCATCGACAAGACATTTAGAACCTTCCTAAAGGAGCTTGAGCCAAGCACAACATCGCCACCCCTTACCATCCTCAAACAAGCGGTCAGGCAGAGACCTCGAACAAACAAATCAAAAAAATATCCTGCAGAAGATGTTCAATGAGATGGGGAAGGGTTGGAAGAACAAGCTTTCTGATGCACTCTGGACATACAGGACAGCTTACAAAACCCCCATCGGCATGTCACCGTTCCTGCTCGTCTATGGAAAAAGCTGCCACTTGCCAGTTGTGCTTGAGCACAGAGCTCATTGGGCCATAAAAAGCTGGAACATGGATGTTAAGCTAGCTGGCAAGAATAGACAGAAACAAATTGTTGAGCTAGAAGAATGGTGAGAGAAGGCCATAGTGCCAAGCTTTACAAGGAAAGAACTAAAAGATGGCACGATCACCGAATCCAACAAAAAGAGTTCAAGGAGGGAGACAAGGTGCTACTTTTCAACTCTCGAGTCAAGCTCTTCTGTGAAGGAAAACTACATAGCAAGTGGAAGGGACCACACACCATCATCAACACATCGCCACACGGCGTGATCACCATTCAAGATGATGACGGTAACATTTTTAAAGTCAATGGCCAATGCTTAAAATTTTTCCTAGAGCCTTCTCATGACACTATCCAAGAAATAGATAAAATAGAGCTAATTGCTTTTGATAAATTTATTTTAAATTAATCCAAATTAAAAATGCTTCTCACATATTCTTTTCATTTAATTAAAAATTCAAATATTCTTTCTCTTCAAGCATGAATCTTGGATAATTACTTTTATGCCCTCACTGAATAATACTTGATTCATGCTTGATCACTTCCAACTTTCACTCATAATTATGAATCATGTGAAAAACATCAACTTGAATATCCTTTGATTCACCTTGATAATGTGTATCTTGCTCTATCACTCGATGATCCTGACGATCAAGAGCATGCATGAGAACGTGGATGAAATCTCGTCCTAGGGGGAGGCACTGGGGGTGCGGCCGCCCCACACCTGGCCCCGCTGATCCCCCTCTTCCCGGCATTTGTTCTTTGAATCATACAATATCTGAATCTCGGGGTATGGCCGTATGTTGATCACATTTCCATCACGGTAGAAGCCCAAACACCTATAAAAGCCACCCCAAACCTCTCCCTCTCCTCACTCCATTCACAAACAAACATCTTCTCCTCTCTTGAGCACTCTTAAGTCATGGCCAGCCACGCTCTCGTCCTCTACACAGCATCTTGCTCAACCTACAACTTAGACAGGGCGCTATCTCTAGCCAACACTTTGCCCGAAAGTGAGTTTGTGAGAGAGGAAGAAAGGGTGATCACAATAATGATGCCCCTTGCACTTATGCCACCGCCTAGCAGTGGTACAAGTGGCAGCACGAGCTTGAGGTCTACAGCAAGGACAAGGGTGCCCCTTGGTGGCACCAAGGTGAAGAAGGCGCCCCCGAAGGGAACATCCACCGGCACCATCAGCCTCAATAGGAAGGCACCCGAGGACAGCGGGCCAAAGAAGCGCACTTGTGTAACGCCTTTGGGCAATTTAGCTTCTCGCCCCAGCTCATTTGTACCCTTCGCTCGTCATAGCCCTTCCTACATGGTAGTGGGCGTGCGTAAACCTGACGGGGGTACAGAAAGGCCCTCATGTCCAAGCCTAAGCTGCCACCCAAGGAGCAAGCCGAATCATCCTCTCAGTCGCTTAAGATCAAGCGGTTCTAGAAGGTTCGTCCTATCAGGCACCCTGCTGGACAGTTTGAGAGTAGCGACGAGGAGGATGCTCCACCTAGGGTGCCTTCCATCACCTCTATTAGTTCTGAAAACGTAACCTTGCGCAAGCATATTAGAGGCTTGAACAATCGCTTAGCTGATAATCTCATCAAGATCAAAGATCTTGAGGATGATATCAATAACCTTCATTTCAAGCTAGATCAGAAAATCGCTAAGCTAGCAAGGGCGGCAGGAGTGGCAGATGTTCTCGATCAACCCTTTTAGGCCACTCCTTGCAAATAATTAGGCGCATTTATTATTTCTGTTTTTCATTCCAATTATTTTGATATTCCAATCATGTAATGCGCCTTTATCAAGTTTTCTATGATTCAATAAAGTATTATTATTTGAAATATTGTCTGCACTTGTCTTTGTATTTTCTTTAGCTATCAAAATAAAAGACAGGTACAAAACAAGTTTGGGGGAGACACCACAGTCATCTCCGAAAGATGCACAAAGAGTCTACATGTTTCAAAACTTGGTTTATGCATCCTCACTCTCTATACTTAAAATAAAATAAAAACTGAACAAAATTTTTAAAATACAGGTTAATAACTGATGCTCCATCTCGGTGTCATCCCATGGTTAAAGTTTGCATACTCTTTATTCCTTGCTAAACTTCCTATAACTTGTGAACACTCATCATAGGGACCCTACTTTATCTAACTAATTGGGAAATGAGATATAGTAGGATGATATGAAACTTGCTCCCTTAGGATTTATCTTTGAAAAACAAAAATTCAAATAGCATGTTCCTTGAATGATATGCAAAATTTCTACCAAAGCCATATATGATTATACATGACATGAGCTTCCTACATATGCCATTTACTTTGTGTTGAGTTTTGTCGAGTACTGTGACCCTTGTTAAGAGAATTTTCATGCTCCTAAGATCAAAAATCACGTACACGACCACAAATTACAGCTGCTTCTACACTGGAAGTACGCAAAAACATGCTACCCAAGCTACCCTTCTTCTTGTTTTTTTGGGTGAACTAGCTAAAGAGACTTCTACACATCAGTTCTTTTGAAAAAATATGATAACCTGAATACTTCTAGGTGAAGGGCTACGACGGTATATCCACGCGCTTGCGTATTCCTTCTGCTTATGCTAAGAAATACCAATAGTTCAATAGCGTGCACAAGCGGACTTGGATCGATTTGGAACTAGAAGAAGTTGATGAACGTCGAAAAGAAGACAGGCTTGAGCAACATAAAAATGAAGATAGAAGTCCAAGACGCAAAGACAACAAAGCCCGAACGATGACAAGCCAAGAAGCCAAACAAGTCGGTGCTGCACAGGCAGCACGGCTCATGACCGGTGTGCTCAGGGAGGAGCACCGGTTACCAAGGTGTCAGGCAGGCCGCGGCTGTAGTGTGCACCGGTTGTCACCGGTGGCACACCGGTTGCCTCACCGGACATGGTGTCTAGAGAGGTTGCAGCACGCACAAGCAGCAGCTAGGAGTTGATTAGGACATGACCGCTTCGGATACGACTTTTGATTATAAGTGAGCTCGTTTCTATATTTATATCTATACTTATACTAAATATAATAATAAAGAGGTAACATTTCTGATTATTTTTTTTATCCATTTATTTTTTCGGTCCATCTTCTCTAACTAACTCCGTGAATAAGAAAATTGTTCGTATCAACTCCCATGTTTTATATGGCACATATTGGACAGAGTTCTTAAAGTAACCTAGATAGTCATAGAAATTCTAATCTAAATAGATCTCTTCGATTCTGAGTGAGCTGAATAGAAATCCTAACTCAAATAGGCAAAATATTATCTCCAACGGATTGGTCCTGTATGGTTCATCGGTACGTGCTCCCCGGCCGTGCCCATAAGCAGTAGTTAGCCTCCGGCAAACAAGATTATGCACACGTCAACGAAATAACCAGCTCCGGGATTAATGCCATGGGCCAAGACGTGACAGACAAGATCGTAGGCATTGTGGAGGAGCTGATACCTGGGTGTGGAGAAGGTGCTGGTGGTGAGCATGCTGCCCCCTATCGGCTGCACACTGTGGCTGTCGAGGTCCAGCGATTACGGCTCTTGCGACAGCTAGAAGGCTGCAAGCATACACAACGTGTACCTTAAAAGAGAAGGTGTTTAAAGATGAAATTGTCTTTAACCTCAACCTGACAACGATGTTCAAGCGCCTCACCTCCAGTTCTGGTACATACTACATACTACAGCGTTTAGCTATATAAAAAATATATTCAACTCTGTCAAGTGAACACTAGCTAAAAACTCCGATCCAAATCGCAGGTTCTTCCCAATCGAAGAAATTCAAACACAAGCTGGATCCATGCTGCGAGATCTTTGAGCAGAGTGGGTACTACGGCCAGATGGAGGACGGCGACGCGACGTACGTCTTATGCCCCACGCCGGTCAAGTACTTCTACTGGGACGACCAACCCAACCCATGCCTTGCCGGTTGGAAGGCCGTCGTGAGTGAGCTCGAGGAGTCCATCAAGAACTTCCTATAGATATCTAGCTTAGTCGTTAAAATGAAGATGCTTGTTAGCAGTGACTATGCCAATCATTATAGGTTCTAATTAATTAGTTCCTCAACTCTTTTAGCATATAAGAGTTTTGGTCAATTTTACTAAGACTAATGGTACAAGAGTCCTAACCGATTTTACTAAATGAAATAGTACATGCTGAACTAGAGATAAAAGTCCGAATTGGTTTACTATTCCATCCATTATTCAAATTCACTAAATATACTTATATATGAGTTAGGAAATAGCAAGTGGCGTCCAACCATAGTACAGAATCTGGTTCCCAAGTGTATTGGAATAGACTGCAGGATCCGGTTCCCAAACGCATTAGAATAGATTACGCAAATTGTACACTCCATTTCAACCTTTCTAATACGTATTATTTTCCGTTGCAACGCACGAGCATGTTTGCCAATAATAATAAAACTAAGAATTTGCTACTACCTAATATCGGTATTTCAAATGTGCTTAGGAACAACGGAGATGATATAATATGGATATGCCATGAACAAGACCGATCTTGTAGTGCAAGCTCATCAAAGTCCAATATTCAGTTCGTCAACAACCAGATAGCGTTTCACTGGGAAGGCCTTAACTCATCCATCCAGAGTGTGATTGAGGTTAATGAGCATTTGATGGCTTTCAAATAGACCATGTCCCACCTCAATATTACATTTGCAAGGTCTTTAAATGATTACAGCAATCTGCTGTTGTTTCTATCGGCTGCTACATACAACGTCCTTCTTGAGCTTGTCATGCAACCTTGGGACCCTGACCCAAGTTGGAGCATGTCCCAAAAAGACGGAAAACACACCAAGAAAGCCCTTGGACATTCTCCTCCTTGGCCACCTCCTTTGAAGGTCAGCAAGGGCGTCCAAGCTAAGCCAGGGGATAGTTCAACTCGAGTTCGAGTCTCTCTAGGCCTTCAGGACTAGCCTGTGGTAAAATGGATGCACATCACGCATTCGGATTCCGTTCTCGATGATCCACGTATGGATGGAAAGATAATTTCATAAGCTAACCAATGATTTTGGTTTTAGGTCCAAATTCCACCGGAGTCAACAGGAATCATCGAAACAAGTCAACTTCTAGAATCTATCAGGGTGCTGTGTCACCGTCTTTGGTCCGTTGGGCCGTGTATCGTGTTTGAGCTCATTAGGGGGGCACGTCCAGGGGGAGCGATGACCCTTAAACCTTATAATCAGTCGCCACCATCATAGTTAGGTTTTGGGTTTTGCTTTAGATTAATTTGTCTTTGAACAGCCGTTGTTATTAGTTTGTGAAACCCCACATTGATATCTTAATCATACATCTGCAAATTATCACTTTACTTGAGTTGCATTTTATCTTGTTCTTGCTTGTGTTATTTGATTCGCAGCAGGGATTAGCCTTCTTGGCGAGGTTAATCGAATTGTGAGACGGTTGATAATCAGAGGAGACATGGTGCTAAGGTTGTAGGGTTTGGGTCTTTGCGATCTGAAGCCAGATCGATGTGTCGCTTTTCGCCCAAATCGTTAGTTATCTTAAACCTGATGGAAGATCGGAAACCCCGTCCTCATCAAGTGGTAATCAGAGCTTCAGGTATTACCGTCAGGTTTATCTTTACCCTAGTTTAGTTGTGTTTGTCATTGTTCCATAAATCCAAAAAATTGCCCTACAAAAATATTTGTGTTCATCGTCGTTATTCCCCTATCCCATCATCTGTTGTGCCATTGCAATATTTTTAATTTTAGTTTGCTTTATTAAACGGTTGTTATCGTGTCTAGATCTTGTTGTGTCCTGGTTAGAGTCATAAACCTCCTCGTTGTGTACTGCAATTTTTGTTAGTTGCATTGAAGGAAGGTGCAAATCCTACGTGCTACTTAGTTCTACCGAGCTATACGTACAGCAATTTAGAGCACAGAGAGATTGCCGATTGATTTTTGTTGCATGAGGTGCCGTTATTTTTCTTTCCAAAGAATATATCGCACCCCAATCAAAAAGTAAAGAGCATAGCAGATTGGACGTGATCTGTGGCCAAATATCCTTTGTTTATTTATTTCTGGCCAATCAACACAGGAAAGAATTATTTCCCTTTTGATTTTCACGTGATCCTTTCTTTGCCTCGAAGGACTCCCTTTTACGTTGCTAGTAGCACACCACGTACAGATTATGTGCATATATTTGTCTTGCGCTACACGTTAATTTTTGTGAAAGATATCTTAGTGCGTTGAAGCTAGAAGATTTGTTATCTTGTGATAACTATTCCAATCGTGTATCATTGAGTTCTATTTCTTTTTCCTTGCCGCACATTATATGAGATTCAAAAAAAGAAAGAAAGAGTAAAAGGCAAGACGTGCAAGGAAAAAAGCTGCACAAAAAAGGCAAAGAGGTGAAAAAAGGAAAAGAAAAGAAAAGAAAAACAAAAGAGCCGCACCAAAAAAAGAAAGAAAGAAAGAAGAGAAGTGCTTGCATCCTCTGAGTTCTCGTGCTGAGTTGTATTTGTTGCTTGCTTGAACTAGGTCCAGAACGAGTTTAGACTGGCGACGTAGACTAGCTTCGGACTACTTTTTAATCTTGCAATTTCTAAATTAAATTGTTGTTATTTCTTGCTACCATATTTTAAGCCTCCCAAGCTCCACATATATACTTTAGATCAGTACAGAAAAAGATCCTTGCAATCTCTGTGCCACGCCCTCACAGGTATCACGAACCAGCCATCAGTTGTACCATCCACTGCTTTGCTTTGATAAGAATACTAGTAACTTGTAAGAGCTTGGTAAGACATGTGAGTGTGATTCCACGACCCATAAAATAGTTGATAGGACATTTATTTTGATTTCTAACAATATCGAACAATAAGTTTCTGTTTAAGATTGAATTATAGGAAATCATGGACTACAGGTTTGCAAGGATGGACCGAATGGAGAACAATCCGCTATCACATATAAGGTATGAGAGGTAAGCTTACCATACCATCCTTTGTTGGATCTTATGATGGAGAAGAATATTTAGATTGAGAGATGGCTGTAGAACAATAATTTAATTTCCACCTAGTTTCTGAGATACATAGAGTTAAACATGCTACTAGTGAATTCAAGGATTTTGCTAAAATTTGGTGACAAAAACTAGGCAATTTGCATCTACAACCTCATTTATGGAATAGACTAAAAGAGGCAATGTGTGATCGTTTTATTCCTCCTTATAAATGTGGTTGGCGTAAAAAATTACGGCGCTTAGAGCAGGGTTATATGTCTAGAATATGTTGTGGGATAGTTGAGGACACAGAAGATAAAATTGTTCGCTTTTTATGGTGGTTTGGGGCATGAAATACAAAATATCATTTATCATAAAGAATTTTATACTGTCAACTGTCTGTTCCGGCTTGCTATGCTTGCAGAAAAAAGAATTGCAATGATATCAACAAAAGAACCAGAGCAACATTGGCGACAACCTCACAAATCAGGTATTAGCAAGGGTGAAACAATCATTTGCGAAGGTCGAGACCGCGATAAGCAGGCGAGTGGCCGTTTCCGCCACTGCAACACCATTTTCACCACCACCACCCACATCCACTCAGGAATCTGGTAAAACTTTAATTCATGCTGAAATTAAACAAACTAATGGAGTTGCTACTCAGTGAGAACAAGAAGATTGATAATAAATATGAATTGGTTTCTCTGAATTTCTACGTTCCAAGGGACCTAGTTGCGTAGTTGGCGTGCTTTGTGCTCTGGCTCGCAGTCGCAGAGGACCCTCTCCACTGCACTCCACCCAACGGTCATATGGAGCCACACTGTCCTCCTTGGCCTTTTCCTTGTATTTTTTGCCCCCTCTACTAATCCTTGGACGTTTGCACACAATGCATGTTTGAGGGCCATTGGGATCGTAGAAACGTATTCTGACGAGGAGTGTGCCAATGCAACTGGGTCTTGAGTGTTGGTCTCAAGTAGATACGGTGGTTCTTCCCCCACTCTATTGTAGTTTTCACTTTGCAGTTCAAAATTCGGCCAACGATTTTTAGCCACACATTATCGAATTCTGAGTATATAGCGTTCTAGTACTGCCTCCATCTCAGATAGGTTGTTTATCATGCCCAATTAAATCATAAATTTATGTTTTCAGATTACCATGATAAATAATTTCACGGTATGTTGTTAAACTATACAAATTTATAAGCATTGGTGGACAAAGGTAAAATTTTTGGCTTAACAAAGCTAGAAAACATTGTGAAATGGAGGGAGTAAAGTTGTTTTGGCTAAAAAAATCTACTATCCTCTCTAAATCATAGTTCACTTTAGCTTTACCATAAGTAAAATTCCTCAAATTTTGCCATATTTTTTTAGAAAAAATATGTTGACATCTATCAGTTTAAGTTAATGCACTGTCAAAACATAATCAATGGTGAATTTAATAAAGCTAATTTGGTATTATAGATATGTATGTATTCTTCTACAAATCTAATCTAAATTAGAAAATTTTGACTTAGAACAAAACTGAGTAAACTAAAAAACTTAATACGAAAATTAGAGCGAGATATAATTTGAAAAAAGAAATATGTTCCAAGTTACGTAACAAGATGATTTTAAAAGTTATGTTATTCGCCAAAACTTACAAAAAATGAAAACATATAATGCAACTTGCAAGACAGACGTAGAATGTTTTCCAAACAAAACCAGATGTCCCACCGGGGATTGTCACGGTCCATCATGAGTCCACAACTGCACCGGTGGGTCCATGTCCATTATTCGAACTTCCACTCAAGGGTCACAGGCCTACTAAATTACCAATAAGCAGACCTTACGGACCTAAGTAAAATAGGCCCAGCCCAAATTGGTCCTTTACGTTTACCTAAATCAGTGGTGCCATCAGGCCTTTTGGATCCCTGATGAATTTTAAGATTGCAGCTTGATTCATTCCGGTAGTGGATACTTGCACATATTTTGGCAAAAATATAAATACTCCCACCATTCCAAATTATAAGTCATTTTAGCTTTTTCTAGATACATATTCTATTATACATCTACATATACATTACATCAAAATTTATAATTTTTACTGTATTTAGAAAAGACAGAGCAACTTATAATTTGAAAAAGGGGGAGTATATATAAACAAAATATACAAAATTTTGAAAAAGACCCATTTGAATTTATCGACTAAACAATCTGCACAACAGCCACCACCTCCTTCCTTCCAGAGGACAGCACTTGTTCTGTCACTTGTATAAACCTCCGATCACATCCTGCGCCTGCGACTGCAAGTGCACAGGTGCTCCCTAAGTCCCAGTCCTCAGCACTACCATCAATTGAGAACCCAGCAGCAGCACATAAACCCAGCAGCACATAAAAACAGGACAATTTAATTCTACTGCCAAGAGGATGGCAGTGGCTGTGAAGGATCCTCAAGCATAGCATCAGGAACAAACACATGGTGGCCAACACCGGCCGCAAATGCAATGGTCATAGCTGTTGTTGCAGCCTGCGACACGGCAGCGATCCGAGAGAGTGAAGAGGCAACCTGGGGTTGGCCATTGGTGGGGATGCCAGCAGCAGAGGGGCGATGCAGCAACGGTGACAGAAGAGAGAGAGCACACTCGGGGCCCAGCGTGCCAGAGAGAGCGTTGTTGCATGTGCTGCTTCCAGTGTGGCTGCTACCTTCAGCCAGAAGACTAGGGCAGGCTGCATGGAGGGCACTACCGCCACCCTGTGGGAAAGGGAACTGATTTGGTGTTCTTGAGAACGATATGGAGAAGGGCTGCTGACGACCCACCAACTGCATGGCATCAGAATTCTGGCTGACTGTTGGAATAGTTCGTGGATAGACCTCAAATTGATTCACTGCAGGAAGATAACATTTGTCATCTACTTTGTTGTTTCCCATGCAAATTGGGTAAAGTTTGCTCAAAAGATAAATGTTATCACATTAGAAATGAAAACTACTGGAGTTGTCAATCAACCAATCATAGAAGGAACAGTCTATAGAAAATATCAAAGACGAACTCTGCACACCTAAAGGAGATTAGACAATCTAATAGATTTTGCTTTCTGCTATCATTGACGAATTGATTCATCATTTAGTAAAAGCTAAATGTATAGTAATTTTAATGCTCTATCTAAACTAGATTAACAGACTCCTAGGAATAAGGCTATCAGAATAGCAAGGCATCCACATATGTAAGCTCAAATGCACCTTGGTGGTATGGAAAGAAACCCCCTAGATTCGTCAGATCATGCTGTGGCTTTCTTCGACGTCTATTATGGCCATCCAAACGCTTCCGGCAACTTCTTTTTCCCTCATCAAACTCGGACAGCATGTGAAACCTACAAATTAGAGAATAATGAACCACCTTCAGCACAAACATTTTCAAGCAAGCACCACAAATTCAACTCCGGATGACAACCTAGGCTTCTTGGATAGTAACACGATGTAGGATTTACATAAGGATTTCAGAAAAGCTTATGAAACAAACAAAATCTAAATTTCCAAGAGCATAAGAAAGCTATATATGTGACTTCTTGCGTTGCTGCTTGGCCTGCTATGCGTGCCACCTTTGTTAGGATTTAACAAGCAAATACTTTCCGTGGCCAGGTTCCAAGAGTGACAGAAGATCCAAACCCAATTATTTAGCATAGGTTTAGTGATACATAAGCTATATCTCATGTAATGTCAGATAAAGCCACAGTATGACATGGAGGTGTGATAAAATGTTCCAGTTTCCTCAAAAATAGCTGCGCTTCATCTTTTTCACTTGCCAGTTGTTGTTTTCAGAACAAGGCTATATTCAATACCAAAAACTCAGTTATTTGTTTTGAATCTTGAAGTCAATGAAAAAGGCATCCATGGATCCCAAGCGCACCATCCGCCCCCCTTAATCTTGATAGACTCACGTTTACCTTTGAACTGGCATCCACAGAACACGATGCACATAACCCAGGTTCTTGGGTAAGATAATCGCAAGCACCAGCTCACAGGGTGGGCATTGACCAAGGACTCACAACACGATGGACAGCACAGGATTGACAGGGTTAGAAGGGAAAAGTGAAAGTGTAAGAATGCGAAGTCAAAGCAATACATTCTTTTGCTGCAACCTTTAATGTATTTGGGAAATGCGAGATGGTAGATAAAAACAAAAGATGCAACAGAGAATATAATAAGGTTCATGTGGACAGGGCCACTCGAAGCAAAGGTCTAGCATGTGTTTGCTGACAATCCCTCTACCAAGCATAAGGATCACATTGTGTCAACATGGAAGAAAAGTAGATGGTACCATCAAAATAAGAATTTCGCACCTCCGCACCCCACAGGTCCTTTGCCAAATTGGTGCCATTAATTGTTACCTTGTATTTTGGCTATTCACCTAAAAGATAAATTTGTCGGCAAACGGCATAGATTGGCAGCCACCTCATCTAGATGTGTTTGCCTGGCCTTAGTCTCCAAACAACACGATCTGCGGTGTCATCATGGTGGTCTACCTTCACTTTCTCTAAACCCTTAGTGCGGGTCTCGAGCATAGCCAGAAGCAGTCTGTTCAACCTCTCCGTTGTGTAGTCGGTGGATTTTTGAAGATGCCCCAGTGCTCCTAATGTGTTGGGAAGTCATCATAGGCGACCATAGAGGTTGACCAAGAGGGCCTAGATCGTCGGAAGCAAGTAGTGGAGGTTATAGCCGAAGGAGGTGGGGGAGTGCCGGGGAACTAGGAGTCACTTGCGACCCATTGTCAAAGACTCAAAGGAATAGGAAGTTGTGCTGGCCGGTGGCCAGAATAGGAGGGGGTAAATGCTTAGGTAGGGTTAATGCAAGAGAGGCTGGAGTGGGTTGACGCAGGGAGGTAAAGGGCAAGGAGAGGAAGTCCTCTATTCCTCGCTTGATCAAAAACAGTTACATACCCTCAGGTTTTATACTAACTCATGACTTGATACCTAAGACAACTAAGTACACAATCCTTATAGATTGGATCCATCTTACAACTCAAACTCAATTTGATCTCTTAGGGTGTGTTTTGTTCCACATGGTTTTCATTGATTTGGAGAAGTCTTATGACAAGATACCAAGGAATATCATGTGGTGGGCGTTGGATAAACATAAAGTCCCAACAAAGTATGTTACCCTCATCAAGGACATGTACAACAATGCCGTGACTAGTGTCCGAACAAATGACAGTAACACAGATTACTTCCCGATTAAAATAGGACGTCATCAAGGGTTAGCCTTGAGCCCGTATCTCTTCGCCTTGGTAATGGATGAAGTGACAAGGGACACTCAAGGGGATATCCCTTGGTGTATGCTTTTTGCAGACAATGTAGTGTTAGTTGATAAAAGTCGGGCAGGAGTAAGTAGGAAACTGGAGTTGTGGCGGCACACCCTTGAATCCAAAGGTTTTAGAGTAAGTCAAACTAAAACAGAATACATGAGATGCGACTTTGGCAACGCTACACATGAGGAGGGAGAGGTGAGTTTGGAAGGTCAAGTGGTGCTTAAGAAAGATGCCTTCCGTTATTTAGGATCAATGCTACAGAAGGATGGAGATATCGATGCAGACGTTTGCCATAGGATCACAGCAGGGTGGATGAAGTGGCGCCAAGCATCTGGCATTTTCTGTGACAAGATGGTACCACAAAAGCTTAAAGGCAAGTTTTATAGAACGGCGATTAGACCCGCTATGTTGTATGAAGCATAATGTTGGCCTACAAAAAACGACACGTCCAACAACTGAGTGTCGCTAAAATGCGTATGTTACGTTGGATTTGTGGCCACACAAGGATGGACCAAGTTCAGAACGATGATATACGTGATTGTCTAGGGGTAGCACCAATTGAAGAAAAGCTTATCTAACACCGGTTGAGGTGGTTTGGCCATGTCCAAAGGAGACCTTCAGAAGCACCAGTGCATTGTGGAGTCGTAAGTTGTGAGGAGAGGTAAAGGAAGGCCGAAGCGGACATGGGGAAGCAATAAAAAGAGATTTAAAGGGTTGGGATATACCTAGAGATCTTTAGGAGTGCTTGGAAAACAACTATTGACGTGCCTCAACCGTGACTAGGGGCTCATGTTGGGTTTCAAACTCTAGCCTACCCCAACTTGCTTGGGACTAAAAGGCTTTGTTGTTGTTGTTATTGTAGGGTGTGTTTTGTTGACATCAAGCATGGATGCAATATGAAAATGCATGGATTTTTGGATAGGACGATCCATCCTGCTTGTTTGGCGGCAACTTCTCCTAGCTAGCCAGCTCCCTTCCCCGAAGGAGGAGTCCGCATCCAACTCCAATTAGACATAGGATAAGAATAAATTCAGTTTACAAAATAGAGATTGTTTAGGAAAAGGAGAGTCAAAATCTATAAGGACTCTAGCCCTAGATTGCTTAGGGTTAAGTCATAGGGAGTATAAATAAAAGGGTCATGTACTCATAATATTCAAAAAAGAAATTGATGATTCAATCCTCAAAGCTTTTAGCTCTCCTGTGTCCGCCCTTCTCCCCCATCGCCGCCACTGCCCCTGTGCTGCCACCATCCCTTGTGCTAGCCCTATGCTACCGGCCACCCTCAGCGTACAGGCGACCATGGGCTTCTATCTCCCTTCCATCCCTCATCCTCCTCCTTCCTTTCCCTACAATCTACACAATACACCTCCAACCAATCGAGGCCCATCACATCTAGTATCCAAAGAACAAGAATCCATTGCTAATAGCAACAATAACACCTCCACCATTGTCGCCAAGATCTAGGCATGGTTTGCAATGCTCACACCTCACGGTCGACATCAGCACCCACATGGATAAGGTGCAACAACTCAACAACGTCAACAACCGCCTCATCGCCATAGAGCAAGGTGGTAACAAGGGCACCAAGGATGACGCCGCAGCCACCACTTTCGTGAAAGAATTGGAGGCCCAAAGTAGGCATCTCATCGAGGACACCACCCACCTTCCTACAAGAGAAGGCAAACAAGTCGTTGTCCTAGGGCGTCTCAGAGATCACCCAGTAGATGAAGAACACACGTTCGCCACACCGCCAAAGACCAGCCCATCCCCAAAGGCACCCCTGCCGGCGAAAGATTCATCTGCACCGATCTCCTATCCCATATTCCAGCCGCACTACCGCAAGTTGTCCATCCCAACCTTCAATGGAAAGGAGTACCCACTACCTTGGTTCAATCGTTGTGAGTTCTTCAGGACCAGTGGATCCCCAACAACAAAAAGGTGTGATATGCATCTTTTCAACTAACAGGAGGTGCACATACATGTGCCTCGCACAAGAAAAGGTGATGAAGGACCGAGACTACTCTCGTTGTGTCAACGAGCAATTTGGTCCTCCTTCACCGAGCGCTTCCTCACACGTGGCACGTGAGACCCATTGACGAGCTCCAGCAAGTTAACATCTACACAGCGGGACTAATGGAATTGCTGAAGGCAGACATCGAGCTACAAAGTCCCAAGGGCATGAAGACAACAATGTCCCTTGCTAAGGGGCCGGCTACCTCCCAAAAGGAGTCCGGATCCAACTCTAATTAAAATAGGAGAAGAAAAAATTCAATTTAAATAGAGTTTGTTTAGGAAAAGTAGAGTCCAAATCTATAAGGACCCTAACCCTAGATTGCTTAGGGGTCAAGTCATAAGGAGATTAAATAAAGGGGTCATGTACTCGTAATATTCAAGAAAAGAAATAGACGATTCAATTCTCAAAGCTTTCAGCTCTCCAGCCCCTATGCTGCCCCCTCTTCCCCAGCGGCCCCCACCTACGCTGCTGCCATCCCAAGCACTAGCCCTATGCCGCCAGCCACTCTCGGCGTACAAGCAACCATGGGCTTCCGTCTCCCTTCCATCCCTCCTCTCCTCCCTCCTTTCCCTACAATCTACGCAATCCACCTCCAACCAATCTAGGCCCATCACACAACAAACATTAACTTCATTTAGACAGTACATGTTTCATTTTTGTCATCATTAAGGGCATACTCACTCAACCTTGATAATGGTTCTAATATACTTCCCACACTGATCTACTACTAGGATCTTGTTCAATGGATAAGGTACATGAGACAATTCCAATAATTTGTACATGCCTCCTGCTCATATTTCACATATGTGAGGTCAAAAGAATCCATAATATAATGATTATTTGTAGATCAAACATGTGAACTGAATGAGACTTTGGAACACCAACTTTCTGCTAAGGTGTTAAGCAAAACAGCATCTTTCCCTTTGATTTGTCACTTACAGTTCCTATATTTCAATTCCATTGACTAATGGCATTGATAGTTCTATTGTGGAAGACAGTAGAAAATATCAAATACACAGCTATAGAATTGAAAAATCCAAATGGATGATCTCTTCTGGATCAGGATTGCACTTAGCATTGCATGTTGTTGAGTAACTTAAAGATTAAAGGAATAAATCAAATAATATAGATTGTTTTACTTATTCACCAATAAGTCAGCTTGCAAATATTAGTGAGACTTCACTAGTTCACTTTGAGATCCAGTTCAAAATCACCAGTGCATGCTATCAAGGATATTTTCAGAGTAACAGACAATTCTGGTGCCATTAAAGGATTAATGTCTACTATTTTAAGAAAAAATATCCCTTCTTAATATATAAAGATTCCTACTTGAAAAGGAAACAAAGCTTCAAATGTTCTGAGAAAACACAGTTACACCCATTCTTAGTTCAAGTTTTGTTTGCTACTCATGTCAGTTAATTGTGCAATCCTCTAGTATGTAACAAAGAAAAAAGAAGAATTCACATTCAAAAACAGGAGGAAAATTAAATCAACCAAACCAAATGCTACAGCCACATTTCAATTCCAGATAGGCTTTGCCTAAAGGAATGACCCATGAAATAACGTATATGCTAGTTTGAAGCCTCCTTTTTATCATCATCAGCAACAATAAGCAATGAAAATGCTTAGACCTTACGAAATGGTTTCATATTTGGTTGCTGGGAAACAGCAATGGTTTGCAGAAAGTTGCATCTCAGTACAGTAAGAGCTTGGCCTGAGAATGCAGCTGAAGAAACTTCAAAACTCCATCAATCATTAGAAAGATTCTGCAGGATGCTGAATATCCCATAGAAAAAACCAAACCCTACCAAGGAAGTCAGTTGTCCACACCACCAACTTTCTTTAAATAGTACCAACGGGATTAAATTAATGGGGTCACAAGACCCTAAACAACACCAAATTACCAACCGATTAGTTTAATCGGTGACGCATCCCATCAGTGAGATTAAATTATCAGCACGCCATCAGATCCTAAACGCCACCAAATTACCAACCCCGTTGTTCAGATTGCCAGGTTGGGAACAAACTAGACCTGATGTTTTTGCCCCTAAATTTGCCCCAAAGTAAGCACTAAATCCCCCCACCCTCAATTCCTCAATTAGCAAGTAGATGGGGACCAATACCATACCCACAGAAGGCTTCGCTGAAAAAAAGCTAAAATACTGTTTCGGCTAATTTGTCATAAGAGAAAAACCCTTTTCCAGCTGAAAAACCAGGCCGAAAAAGACGCGTTACAAGAGAAACGAACAGGATCATTGACTAATGACCACGTCAGCACAAGAATTGCTGAATAATAATAGGATCGGTACACGGCCTGGTGCGAGAATTGGATGAGACGGAGCCCATACCGGCTGCATTGCTGGCAGAAGCGCTGCTCCTGGCCGCCGACGACCACCACCGGCGTCTTGGCGTGCGCCTCACAGACCTTATGCCGCCGGTGGTACTCGCGGCACCGGCTGAGATCAGAGCGGCAGCCGTCGACGGAGCACGCCTCCGCGCCGGCACCTCCCCCGGCCGCGCGGGACCTCCTCCCGGCTCCCGCCGCCCCCGCCGGCCGCGCGTTCTGGGCGAGACCCGCGGCGAAATCCTGGAGCCGCGCCTCGGCGTCGGCGGCGGCGGAGGTGGAGGAGGACGGGCCCGCGAAGGACATCATGGTCGGGCCGGGGTCCGTCGCCGCCGCGCCCCACGACGGAGCCCCGGAAGCTGCTGCCCAGTCCATGCCGCCGGCCAAGAAGGAAAGAAAACGCCTCCGCCCTGCTCCCAACCAAGAAACCGTCAAGACGGCGGCGACAATTTCAGGAAAATTTCCTCTGCAACTGCAAGAAACAAACAACTAGCCAAGAAAAGAGCATCCACGCAAGAAGGCCCGCAGGATGTCCAAGAAAGCCACCGATTCTTGCACTCCCAAGGCTAAAAACGCAAGAGCTGCGCATGGCGCGAAGTCGAAGGCAGCTATTCAAGTGCAAGCCAAACAGAAGGGGAAGAGGCAGACAGGAGGAGCTCGGCACATACGATCCGAGAAAGACGCCTCGGCAGCGGCGCCGCCTCAGCTGCAGCACTGTAGAGAGCGGCGGGTGGGGGTGGGGACTGGGGAGCGAGCGAACAGTGAGGGCGCGTGCTTGCGTAGTTGCGTGTGTGCAGCTCGGGAAACCGATCAGTCGGGGCATCCCGTGCTGGGTATATATGGGCAGAAAGGGGAATCTACAGCAGTGTGGAAAGAGGCAGTGAGACTGAGCGTGATTTAGACGTCCTGTGCAAACGAAAAATTGTTTTGACCTGCACTGTTCACTGATCCCTAGCTTTGGTAGAGGATCGATCTTACTTTAATCCTTGCAGCTTGAGGTTTTCCATCCTAGTCCTCATGTTTGTCCAAAACTCTAAAGCCCTTCAAGGAGACTGTTGAAAACCTGAGTTATCGTGTAGACAGTGAGGTAAAGGATCCAAGTTCATGTGCAACTTGAATAGCTGGAAGCCTGCCCTTTCATACTTCGGTACTTAGATAAGTAATGTAGGAACCTTTTATTTTTAGAGTTCCAGGGATAACACCCCGATCCTTTTGCATTGCATCAGGATCAAAAGTAAAACATGGATTATGGTCACTGTATGACACGTGAAATCCATAGTTATTTGTACAAGTTCAATTTAGGTACTCCCTTACATCCGGTTTATAAGGCATTTCGCGTAAGTCAAGAGTCAAACTTTATAATCACTAGTAGAGAAGGAACTTTCAGTTTTTGGCTTTAGTCTCGGCTAAATTTGTGCCTGGGACTAAAGGGATCATTAGTCCCGGTTGAATGCACGAAACGGGACTAAAACACCATGCCCAATGGTTAGCGCCGCAAGTTAGCGCAGACTTTTGCAGGAAGGGACCCCTAGTCCCGGTTCGTGGCTTCAACAGGGACTAAAGGTCATCCTCTAGTCCTAATTGGAGCTACTAATTATTTGTTACTAAACCTTTAATTCAGGTTGGTGGCTCCAACTGGGACTATAAAATGACCTATAATCCGGGTTTGAACTCACAAACCGGGGCTACAGGTCCCGGGCTATATACTTTCTTCTTCCTCCTCCCCCGGTCCAAGCCATTTCGAGCTCTGCATGCTCTCTATTCTTGCTCGTGGAAGGAATTCATGCTTGCGGGATTTGTGAAGACTTCATTCCTCCATCCATTCTTGGGTTATAAAGGTTAGCATCTTCATCCTCTCCTGTTTCATTGCTAGTATGACTCATTTCGTGGTTTAGAAATAGCAACATTTATGGTATTTTATATTAGGAATAATGGTGAATTTTTTTATTTGTATGCCATTTGAGCTCAAACTCACTTGGTAGTTTGCATATGTAGCTGAAGTAGTTCATCAAAACTAGTATCCTCCTTTCATTTCTAGTATATATAGCTCATTTCATGGTTTAGAAATAGAGAAATTTATGGTAATTGATAAAAATGGGTATAGAGATATCGAGAGTAGATGGCGACTGCTTCCGCATCCTCAGCCTCGTATCAGGTTCCTAAGCGACTGAGGCCGGACCTCCCACTCATTGCGTACAACAAGTGCCAGTTGAAGACTATGCTCGAGTATAGAGTGAAGAAGTAGAGTCCCAACAACGGCCGCATCTTCTACATGTGTCCGAACTGCGATGTGACTTCTTTTGGCCGTATTTTTTTATGGTTTGTAGCCATTTTCTGTGATGATTTTTATTAAAGTTCTTGATTTGCTGATTTAATTTCATGGGATGACACTAGATGTGAAAGCTAGTATTGGGAGGAAGAGTATGTTAACCACGTGTAACAAGCGGCTGAGGCGACTGATGAGAGTGCACCTATGCATGAAGAGGCAGCGAACCAGCAGAAAGAAGCCCATGGATCAAGAACTGATGAAGAATTTGTCTCTTTTAGATGGAATTGGTTGCGAAATCCCTATTTTGTTGAAGTGCATTGTAGGTGTTCTTTATTTAGTGTTATTTGAGATTGTCTACATTGTATCAAGGATCTAATAAATTAATGCTCGAGTGAAACACCTGTGGTATATAGGATATTAATTAATCATGGTGAGTGATGGATATTTTGGATCTTTTAATTAACTAATCATGCATGTCTGTGTAATATAGGATATTAATTAATTATGTTCAAGGTTTTGGTATGGTCATATAATGCAGATGAACCGGCAATGGATGTACAACGTTGATCGCCGCTCCTAAGAGTTCATTGAGGGCGTGCAAATGGTTTCATGTGTTGCTTATGTGTTCTCTGTAAGAATGTGAATGATTATGCTTCCTCAAGGACCCTTCATGAACATCTGTTTAGGTCGGGTTTAATGCTAAACTATATTTGTTGGACCAAGCACGGAGAAAGCAGGGTTGTAATGGAAGAAGATGAAGAAGAGGGCATGATGACAACATTATTCATGGGTTCTGAATATGGTACCTTTGATGATATTGCAATGGGTGAAGTGAAGATAGCGGTAGAAGATGACCCCCTAATGATCTTGGTCAGGCCATTCGTGATGCATAGAGAGCGTGAAAAAGGAGAAGATCAAGATTGAGTGCATACTAGAGGATCACAAGAAATTGCTATACCCAAATTGTGAAGAGGGGCAGAAAAAGTTGGGTACCACACTAGAATTGTTACAATGGAAGGCAAAGAATGGTGTATTCGACAAGAGATTTGGGGAGTTACTAAAAATCACAAAGAAGATGCTTCCGAAGGATAACGAATTGCCCACCACTACATACGAAGCAAAACAGGTTGTCTGCCCTCTAGGATTAGAAATTCAGAAGATACATGCATGTCCTAATGATTGCATCCTCTACCGCGGCAAGGAGTACGAGAATTTGGATGCATGCCTAATATGTCATGTATAACGGTATAAGATTAGGCGAGATGACCCTGGTGATGTTGAGGGGAACGAACAATGCCCCAGGAAGAGAATCTCTATCAAGGTGATGTGGTATGCTCCTATAATTCCACGCTTGAAATGTTTGTTTAGAAACAAAGAACATGCAAAGTTGCTACGATGGCACAAAGAAGATTGTAAGGTAGATGATATGTTGAGACACCCCACTGTTGGGTCCCAGTGGAGAGCAATCGACAAAGAATTCCCAGAGTTTGCAAAAGACACAAGAAACTTAAGGTTTGCTTTAAGTATAGATGTCATTAATCCTTTTGGGGAGCAGAGCAGTAGTCATAGTACTTGGCTTGTGACTCTATGTATCTACAACCTTCCTCCTTGGTTGTGCATGAAGCGGAAGTTCATTATGATGCCAGTGCTCATCCAAGGCCTGAAGCAACCTAGCAACGACATTGATGTGTACCTAAAGCCATTAATTGAGAAACTTCTACTTTTGTGGAACAGAATAGGCGTACGTGTGTGGATGAGCACAAATAGGAACACTTTGAGCTATGAGCATTATTGTTCATAACAATCAATGATTAGCCTACTCTTAGTAATCTTTTAGGACAGACAAACAAGGGATATAATGCTTGCACGCACTGTTTTGATGACACTGAAAGTATATAGTTGAAAAAATGTCAGAAGTTCATCGATTTCTTCCTTTGAATCACCCCCTAAGAAGGAAAGGCAAGCATTTTAAAGGTAAGGCAGATCACTGGACAAAGCCTGACAACCGTAGTGGTGAGGATGTATTCAATATGGTCAAGGATGTACAAGTAGTCTTTGGGAAGGGACCTGGCAGCCAACCTGTTCTGAATGACACTAACGGATATGCACCCATGTGGAATAAGAAGTCTATATTTTGGAAGCTACCCTATTGATAAGTCCTATCAATGTGATGCACTTGACGAAGAATCTTTGTGTGAACCTGCTAGGCTTCATGGGTGTGTATGGGAAGCATAAAGATACATTGGAAGCACGACAGGACCTGCAGTGTTTGAAAGAATTAGACAACCTACATCCAGAGAAGGCAAATAATGGATGCTATTAGTTAAGTCCTGCTAGCTACATCTTAGCAAAGAAGAGAAGGAAAGCATGTTTGAATGCCTAAGTAGTATCAAGGTCCCATCTAGCTTCTCCTTGAATGTAAAGAGGATAATAAATGTGGTAGAGAAGAAATTCTTAAACCTAAAGTTTCATGACTGCCACGTGCTTATGACGTAATTGCTTCCAATTGTATTGAGAGGGATTCTACCTAAAAATGTACGATTAGCCACCATGGATCTATGTGGATTCCTCAATGCAATTTCAGAGAAGGCAATCAATCTAGTGGATCTAGCAAAGCTACAGAATGATGTGGTCCAATGTCTTGTCAACTTTGAGTTGGTGTTCCCGCCATCCTTATTTAGTATTATGACGTATCTCCTAGTTCATCTAGTCAAAGAGATTAGTATTCTCGGTCCTGTATCCCTACACAACATGTTCCCCTTTGAGAGGTTCATGGGAGTCCTGAAGAAATATGTTCATAACCGTGCTCGGCCAGAAGGAAGCATCTCCAAGGGCTATGGAATAGAGGAGGTCATTGAGTTTTGTGTTGACTTTATTCCTAACATTAACCCAATTGGCGTTCCTGAATCATGGCATGAGGAGAGACTAAGTGGAAAGGAAACACTAGGGAAGAAAGCATATATTGGTAGGGATAATGATTATTTCCGTAAAGAACTCTATATGGTTCTACAAAACTCCTCCATGGTGGATCTGTATATCAAGGTACACAAGGACATTGTATGATCTGACTTTTTGGGGAAGCTTAAGGCCTAGATTATGCGTCGGCACATGGAAACTTTCTATGGTCGCTATGGAAACATCTCATGGATGATGAGAGACTTGATGAGCAATTGTACTTATTGTCTAGGGAACCGTCTTGGCATATCTTGACATTCAAAGGGTATGAGATAAATGAGAATACATTTTACACGATAGCCCAAGATAAAAGGAGCACCAACCAAAATAGTGGTGTCCGCATATAGATGCCACAGACCTGAATGGGAATAAGGAAACATATTATGGCCACAGAGAGAAGATATGGGAACTTGAATATGGACCTTCTTTTAAGGTCTCTTTGTTTTAGTGCCAATGGGTGAAGGTGCCCAGAGGTGGGGTAACAGTGGACTATCAGTACAGAATGACAATAGCGAACCTCAACAATTTTGGGTACGGAGACAAACCTTTCGTCCAAGGATGTAACTCAGGTGTTCTATGCGAAGGACATGCCTACCAAATTGAAGAAAGGGAAAAACAACAACTCAGACAATGAGCCAAAGCGCCATATAGTTCTTTCAGTGAAAAGAAACATCGTGGGAATCGAGGACAAGTCAACATGTCAGAAGATTATAAAAAGAATGACGAAATTACTGCCTTCGCAGTGAACAATGACCCAAGCATCCTGCTAAATAATGTAATAATTGTGCATTAGACCGAGGGACATACGTCAAGAAAAAGTTCATTGTCGTTCCTGCTTGATGGTAATGTTTAATAGTGTGCATTAGACCTATTATGTAATAATTGTGACGTGCATTTCAACAATGTGTGATGGAAAAATCTCATTATTAACGTTAATTTGATTGGTAAACTTATTTCCTATTTAAAAGCAATAATTTTAAATATTTTAATTAAGTACTATATTTTTGCATTAACCAAATTGTAATTATAACTACAGCATATTAAATATTCATAGGGTAAAACAAAAGAATTCAAGTTACACATTTTTCTTGTGTAGATCAAAGCAAAACCAAGCCAAGAAATTTGTTTGGTAATCTCTGGACTTATATTTTATTTACTACCCAATTAACAACTCTTACCATAGTTATGAAAGAAATATATAAAAAAGCAGCAGTATGCCCAATCCTGGCGGGAAACCAAACTGAGGGCCACCTTTACTCACAGGTGGTAGATCCACCCGGCACTAAAAATGGGCCGCATTTTCGTGGCCCGCCAAAAAATATCTTTAGTCCCGAGTGGTGGCTGTAACTAGGACTAAAGGTCAAATCATTAATCCCAGTTGTAGCCACCACCCAGGACTAAAGGGACTAAAGACTCTTTAGTCCCAGTTGTTGGTTGCAACCAGGACCCCCACCCTTTATATATCGCCTCCTCTTCTCCCCTCCATCACTCGATCTGTAGGTTTTCTCTACCCGACAAGTCACCCTGCCGCCGCGTCTCCTCGCCATCCCCGTGCCCAGCAGGCCTCACCTCATCACGCCGTGGCCCCTTGCCCCTTCCCCGCCGTTGTGCATTGTCGTTGTCCCCTGTACACCGCTGCATTCTGTGGGCCTCACGTGCACACGCGGGCCATGCACTGATCCCTATCCTAGCACCCCCGCCATCTCCACCGGTGGCCCAGCTCATGCCTCTGTCCATGCGCGGCGCCCTACGCGGCCTGCTTCCCATCCTCATCCATCGTATGACAAAACTACAGATCTCCACGCAGATTCGATCCAGATCCACCGTCATCGTCCTCGTTCTCGCCGACCAGTCCTGACCACCGCCGTTGTCCTCTCATCTAGCGCACACGTGCCCCCGGCGCCTGACCTCGGCTCGCCATCCTCTTCACCGGCATTGCCCCATCGTTTGGCCCCTTCACCCGGCCGGCCTCACCCCTGCACGCCGTCGTCCATACGCCCTCTCTCGACCGCTCCCCGCCCATGGCCTGTCTCATCCTCACAGCCCTCGCCATCATCGTTCTTGTCTATCTCATGCCCTAGCGCCTTGCGTTGTTCTCGCATGCCATCCCCTTCATCACCAGGCCTCGCCCCCGTCGTCCTCTCTGCAGTACATGGGTGTTCGATGTGTGTGTGATGTGTGTAGTGTGCCAGAAAATTAAAAATGATTATGGGCATAGACAAATTGTAGAAAAAAATATATGGAAAATGTAGATAATGTATTATTGCATAGCGTGATATATAGAAAATGTAGATGATCGATAGTGAAAAAGATTATTGCATGATATGTGATGTATATATTGTATATATGCATGAATTTTGATATACAAATTTCGATATATTGACTTTAGTGATGAAATGAATTTTGATATATATTGTATTTATGAATTTTGATATCTTGACTTTAGTGAATATGGATCTTGAAATTTTGGAATTTTGAAATTAACCTGAGCTCTGTGCACGCAAACCCTTCCCTAACTCCCGGCCGAGCTTGGGAAAACCCTAACTATGATTTTGAGACTGACTCCATTTTCTTATGCATGACTTTACTATGATATATAGTTGTGCTATAATTAAGATGGTTGACCCATCGAAAGATGATAACCAGAATCAAGCCATGATGGACATTATTGCCGGCAAACAATATGACGCTGCCAAAGAGGATAACCAGGATGTCGATGATTACTTGATCAATTTTGATGAGGAAGAAAATGTTGTGCAAGAAAATGTTGTGGAAGAAAATATTGGCGAGGTATATATTGTTAATCAAGCGTCACTTATATATGAAATTAAACATAATTCCATTCGAATATATATTAAGTACTGAACCTTTATGTTTGTATGTAGCCCTCTAGATCGACGTCATCAAAATCCAAAAATATACGAGGCCTGACCAAAAAGTTGGAGGGACGTTACATAATCTTAGCAGTCATTACCAGTACTGACGAACCGCTTCTGCCAAAACATAATGCCAAGAAATTCATAAATCACATAGTTTCTTGTTAGGGACAAGCTCCCAATCAGTGCTCATGAATGGAAAATGAAGAAGGAAGATCCTCAGATCAGTTATGTGAGTGATAGAGACAAGAGGATTCTTTGGAATGAAATTACTGCACATTTTTAGCTACCAGGAGATGAAAATTTAAAAGAACTAGTTAAGAGTTGGGCTCTCAAGAAGATGGCCACACAATTCCAGACCTGGAAGAAGATAATGTACACTAAGTTTGTCAAGAAGAATCTGACTCTAGATTTCACTGCTAGCCCGTACAAAAAGTTAAGGGCCCATTAGGATGTGGCCTCATGCGCAAATACTTGTCCGGAAGCCTCAATAAGGGGGAGCGGGGGAAGGAACCTGCCCCCAGTACAGATAACGTCGAGGAGAAGGATGACACCTTCCCGACTCCGAACGGCGCCCTGATGATCTTCGGAGGATCAGCGGCCTACGACTCCAAACGCCGCCAAAAGGTCGCGCGCCGTGAAGTCTATATGGCCGAACCGGCCACACCTGCCTTCCTCCGATGGTCAGAATCAGCCATAACCTTCGACCGGGCCGACCACCCGGGCGCAATCCCACACCCAGGAAGATACCCGCTTGTCGTCGACCCGATCGTCGGCCCAAAGAGGCTCACAAAGGTACTGATGGACGGAGGCAGCGGCCTCAACGTCATGTACGCCAAAACCCTCGATGAGATGGGCGTCGATCGAACGAACCTCCATCCCATCTGAGCACCCTTCCATGGCGTCGTACCTGGTAGGCAGGCCATGCCACTAGGGCAGATCGATCTACCCGTCACTTTTGGGGATCGGTCCAATTACAGGACTGAGACCCTCACCTTCGACGTAGTAGGGTTCCCTCCAGCTTTTCACGCCATCCTGGGACGACCATGTTACGCAAAGTTCATGGCCGTCCCCAACTATACGTACCTTAAGCTGAAGATGCCGGGCCCCCACGGGGTCATCACCATCGGCACCTCCTTCCAGCGCGCTTACGAGTGCAAAGTCGAATGCTGCGATCACGCCTCTATGGTCATCGCCTCCAAAGAGCTCATCACCCTCA
Source organism: Miscanthus lutarioriparius (assembly GCA_904845875.1). Lineage (NCBI taxonomy): Eukaryota > Viridiplantae > Streptophyta > Magnoliopsida > Poales > Poaceae > Miscanthus > Miscanthus lutarioriparius. Next base: position 66,124,226 of record CAJGYO010000009.1, read on the forward strand.
GGGAGGAGGTTGCCGAAAAAATGCCCGACGCCAAGACAACAACCGGGTCATTCAAACCAGCCGAGGGCACCAAGGAGGTCCTCGTAGACCCCAGAAACTCTGAGGCTAAGAGGGTACGCATTGGTACTACGCTCTCCTCCGAATAGGAAAGCGCGCTCGTCGACTTCCTCCACGATAACAAAGATATCTTTGCGTGGAAGCCCTCGGATATGCCAGGCATCCCGAGGGAGGTCGCCGAGCATACCTTAAAAATCCACCCGGGCTCCAAGCCAGTAAAGCAACGCCTGCGCCGCTTCAACGAGGAGAAACGCAGGGCCATCGGCGAGGAGATAGCCAAACTATTAGCCATGGGATTCATTAAGGAAGTAAACCACCCGGAGTGGCTGGCAAATCCCGTTCTCGTACGAAAGAAGAGTGGAAAATGGAGGATGTGTGTCGACTACACAGGCCTCAACAAAGCATGCCCAAAGGACCCGTTTCCTTTACCACGCATTGACCAAATAGTTGATTCCACCTCAGGGTGCGAAACCCTCTGCTTCCTTGACGCATACTCCGGCTACCACTAGATCGCGATGAAAGAATCCGACCAGCTCGTGACGTCTTTTATCACCCCCTTCGGATCATTCTGCTACGTTTCAATGCCGTTCGGTCTAAAGAATGCTGGGGCGACTTACCAGCGCTGTATGCTCAACTGCTTCAGGGACCTCATCGGGCGGACCGTTAAGGCCTATGTCAACAACATCATGGTTAAATCCAAAAGGGCCGACCACCTTGTCGCCGACCTCGAACAAACCTTTGCGAAACTCCACGCAAATGGCATCAAACTCAATCCCAAAAAATGTGTTTTCGGGGTCCCGAGGGGCATGCTGCTCGGCTTTATTGTCTCCGAACGAGGCATAGAAGCCAACCCGGAGAAAATCTCAGCCATCACAAGAATGGGCCCGATCCAGAACATAAAAGGGGTTCAACGAATCACAGGGTGCCTTGCCGCCCTCAGCCGATTCATTTCGCGCCTCGGCGAATGAGGACTTCCCCTTTATCGACTCTTAAAGAAAGCTGACCACTTCAAGTGGACAGCCGAGGCACAGGAGGCGCTTGACATGGTTAAACAATTTTTAACTAAACCGCCGGTCCTAGTCCATTCGGGCAATGGAGAATCCCTCCTGCTGTATATATCGGCCACCACGCAAGTGGTTAGCTCCGCCTTAGTGGTAGAGCGAGAGGAAGAGGGGCACGCCTTCAAGGTACAACGCCCTGTCTACTTCATCAGCGAGGTCCTATCCGATTCCAAAACCCGTTACCCCCAAATCTAGAAACTCCTCTACACCATCCTCATCACCAAGAGAAAGCTACGCCATTACTTCGAGTCACACCCTGTGACAGTCGTGACGTCCTTCCCCCTCGGCGAGGTCGTCCGTAGCCAGGATGCTACAGGAAGAACCGCAAAGTGGGCGCTCGAGCTGATGGATCCGGGCATTACTTATGCCCCCCGGACAACGATCAAATCCTAGGTGCTGGCTGACTTCATCGTAGAGTGGACCGAGGTCCAGATGCCACCAACAATCGTTGATCAAGAGTACTGGAAGATGTACTTCGACGGATCGCTAAGGAAGAACAGCGCCGGCACAGGAAAAGTCTTCATATCTCCCCTCAGGGTCCGCATGAGGTACATGGTTCGGCTCCACTTTCCCTCATCAAACAATACCGTAGAATACGAAGCGCTCATCAACGACCTACGAATCGCCGTCGAGCTGGGCATCCGACGTCTCAATGTTAGAGGCGACTCCCAGCTGGTCGTCAACCAGGTCATGAAGGACGCCAAGATGAAGGCATACTGTCAAGAAGTTTGACGGCTGAAGGACAGATTCGACGGCCTCGAACTCAACCACATCCCAAGGCACCTCAACGAAGCAGCCGACACGCTCGCGAAAGCAGCATCCGGCCAAGAGCCAGTCCCGGCAGGCATCTTTGCCAGCGATCAACGCAAACCCTCGATACGCTACATGGGGTCGGAACAAGCCAACGATGGCCCATCTATTCCGATCCCAGGGGCCAATCCGCCAATCGCTCCGCCCGACCCCGAGGTTATGGCGCTTGAAGAGGAACCAGCAGCGGAGTCCGACCCTCCCGACGACTGGAGAATGCTTTACCTCAACTACCTCCTCTGCAACATACTACCAGCGGACAAGACGGAAGCCCGACGGCTCGCACGCCGGGCCAAGTCCTTCGTCCTTGTAGAGGGTGAACTCTACAAACGGGGTCACATCGGGATCCTGCAGCTCTGTATCCCTGGCGAACAGGGAAAACTTCTACTAGGCGATTTCCATGGTGGGGCTTGCGGTCATCATGCCGCACCAAGGACCTTAGTTGGGAATGCATTCCGACAGGGCTTCTACTGGCCTACAGCAGTAGCCGATGCCGAGCAAATTGTACGCACCTGCGAAGGATGTCGTACTACGCTCGGCAGACTCACCTCCCGGCCCAGGCACTCTAGACGATCCCCATCACGTGGCCCTTTGCGGTCTGGGGGCTCGACCTGGTTGGGCCACTCAAAAAGGCGCCCGGGGGCTTCACCCACCTGCTTATCACCATAGATAAATTTACAAAATGGATTGAAGCTCGACCAATCTCCACGATCAAATCTGAGCAGGCTGTGCTATTCTTCCTCGACATCATCCATCGCTTCCGAGTACCGAACTCCATCATCACGGACAACGGCACACAGTTCACCGGCAGGAAATTCATTCGATTCTACGACGAACAACACATCCGGATCAATTGGGCAGCCGTCGCGCACCCCCGTACGAACGGGCAGGTTGAGCGCGCAAATGACATGCTCCTACAGGGCCTCAAGCCTAGGATCTTCAACCGGTTGAACAAGTTCGGCGCGCGCTGGCTCACCGAGCTTCCGCCCGTGCTCTGGAGCCTAAGGACAACATCTAGCCGGGCCACCGGCTACACACCCTTCTTCATGGTCTACGGTTTCGAGGCTGTTCTCCCAATGGACCTTGACTATGGAGCACCAAAAATCAGAGCGTATGACGAACAAGGGGCCGAGGCATCCCACCAGGACGCCATGGACCAACTAGATGAAGCCCGCGACATCGCCCTCCTCCGTTCAGCTAAGTACCAGTAGGCGTTGCGATGGTACCACAACCGGCGGGTGCGGGGTCGATCTTTCAACGTCGGGGACCTCGTCCTCCGCCTTGTGTAGAGCAACAAGCACCGCCACAAACTCTTGCCGCCCTGGGAAGGGCCCTACATCGTCGCGGAAGTACTTCGCTCGGGCACCTACAAGCTGAAAACCATCAACGGCGAGGTGTTCACCAACGCCTAGAACATCGAACAGCTACGTCACTTCTACCCCTAAATAAACGCATACTTTGTCCTTATCAATTTTCTGTCTTTACAAATCCCCGAGCTTTAGTGACGTCCAACCCCAGCAAAATGCAAGGGGTCAGACCTCGCTCAGGGGCTGGTGCAAACGACATAAGTATGTTTACCTCACGAACATCCCATGTGTCAAACTTTCTCTAAGTTCCGCCCGAAAACTAGGACTTGGGGAACTGATTCTGAGTACAACTGGTACGACTGCGGGAAACCCATGCCCCAGCAGCTACGACCTCCACGCTCACCAGCGTGATCAGAATCGTTCCGCCCGTACCCCAAGTTTTTTGGAGCTGAACTATGAGAAGAATCACAAGGCACCAAAAACCTTCTCCGAAGTAAAGGAAACTAAAAAATGGTTTGCCACAACAAGACACGAAGATTTGTTCATTTTTTCACAAATTCACCGCTTACAAAACAATCTCATCACGAAAAGGGCTAATGTACTCTTAAATTCAAAAGACAAGCCACTCAGGGGCTCCCCCACAAAACTTTTGGATTACAATCTCTTCCCAGCTCGACTACAACTGCTACCACGGTCGTAGTGCCAACATCTTCAGGCACAAGCACCAGAAGGAGCTCTTCGTCGCCACCGAGGACATGTACACGAGCCAGTTCATCTACTACGGCCACCGCGTCACGCCCCCCATCAGCGACGCCCTACCGCTCCGCAAGACCTCCGAAGGCGCCACCATCTGCGACGACGAGCACCACGCCGGCGACTGTGGTGCCCCTCCACCGGGGCATCCAGGGACTACACCATCGTCATCAACCGCAACCCCGACAACGGTGCCTGAACGGAAGGTGCCTCCCACCATGGGGAGGTCGCAATGAATGACGACGAGGTTGACGACGCTCGGCACCCTCCAGTACTCCTCTTTCGGCGGCATCAAGCTCTTCCTGGCAAAGGCGGCCCACACCACCTCATCTATGTTGGATAACCTCCAGCTCGACATCACGCTCCGGAACCAGGAGCGGATCAGTGAGTTTTTTCTCTCTCCCTCTGGCATTACCTTTCCTCACTCAGGAACCGCCGCAACGCACGGACGCATTCAACGGAAAGGAAGAAGGAGAGGTAGCGGCTCAGAAGAAGAAGAAGAGGTGCGATGAGAACTCTCCTTCCCCTCCCTTTTTAAAGAGGAGACACCGCAGCTAAGGAAAGGCGAAAGGTTGGACGAAAAACCCTCTCCCTTCCCCTCCTTAAATACGAAATCAATGCTGATAGACACCTGAGGGGACGCGCCGAAACTGACAGGACGAGCCCCGGTCGACGAGGCGTCCTCCCCGGTCAAACTGGACACTGCCTTGGTATGGCCCGCCACTGACCCGCTCCAGACGCGATAATTAAGGCGCCCACGTGGGCAGACGACCCTTCGCTCCGATGCTACGGTGTTTCTGTTCACCAGAAAAATCACACTCAATGCCCCCCGCGTCTCTAGTTTCGACGTCTGCCTTCTCAAGAAGGATTCGGAGGGGTCCGCCTGTAGAATCTCCCCCAAAGGAGAAGTTGTCAGGTTGCCCAAGTTAATCGAACGGCTCGGATCGCCACCAAAATACGAAAACAAAGAATAGCGATTCTTATGCAGGTTACTCCAACCTCGTCACAAACGTCAGGGCCCGAACCCATCTGGTAGGAGCTTTTCCGCCACTCATGCCACCAAGGTAACGTTACCGACCCCGCCTTTATTTCGATTAAATTTTGCATTCAAAACATTGCATATGCAAAACGTTGCATCCCAACGCTTCGTGTCGCGTCGCGAAATGGTCGTCGCCTCACTCGATATAGGTGACATTAGGCCGAGCTTCGTAAGGCCGGCCCGCGAAGGGCTTCAGGCCGCCTCGTACCAAACAGAGCCAGGGAGAAATAACTAAGACGAGCCCCAGCGGCCTTGCCCAACCCCACTCAGAAATGAACAGGGGCGTCTCTACCTTTTCTCGTTCGATTCTAAACCCCGAGCCAAACCCACAGAATCTCCATCGAGGAGAGGCCATCGGGCCACCTGAGCCTATCGAACGGCTCGGGCATCTACCGGGAGGCGGGTTAAGAAGTTGTGGAGTGCCACCAGATGGCTCTGCCGACCCCATCAGCAAATGATGGACCCAGATTCCACACGAACGTACCCATTAGCGAGCTCATTGAGCATGATACTCGAGCCGTCGAGGCAAGTATCGTTTACTCAGCCCCTCCGATTGTGAAAATCGAGGATGGGGTAACACGCAAATTACAACCGACCCCTATCAGACCCTGACAAGGCCCGGGGGCTCGAGCCGCTCGGTACAAGGACATAGGTTCGAAGGCCCTACCTTGCCGAGCCCATAGAGTCCCCATTTGGGGATTTCTGTTGGAAGACAGGGCGGGGAATATTGCAGTGCCATCCAAAGACTTCGCCGACCCTGTCACAAAAACCACGGATTGGGATTCCATCCAAACGTTCCGGTCTCCAGTAACACCCGACCCCAGCAAATGCAAGGGGTCGGACCTTACTCGGGGGCTGGTTAAGGTATGGTTACCTCCCTTCCTTTCCTTGAAACAATCTCATCGCATCAAGACCAGCGGCAGGATTCGGGGGAACAGATTGGTAAGATCGCAAAAAATCAAACAAAAATGAAATTACTAAGCAAAATCACGAAATTGCATCCAGACTCAAAAATACCGACACTTGTCCACGTATTACATATAAGTTATTCTCAAAATTATTCGACTAACTACTCCCGCGAAGGGAGAACCATTTCTTTCAGACTATCTGCCAGGTTCTTCGCAAGGGGAGCCACCACCTTCTCAATCGCCTCCAGCTCATCATCCTCATAGGTAGGCGGGAAACCTTCGCTCATCACCTTCAGGTTGATCTCCTTCTCATAATGAGCATGAGCAACAGTGAAAGCCTGAGTAATCCCGACGTGAAAAGCACTCTCCTCAAGCTGGCCCACTCGAGCCGTGATACCTGCGGCACGAGCCGCAAGCGGGGTAGTCTCCACCGGCTCCACCACTTTCAGGGTGTCAAGGACCACCCCGACCGTAGCTTGCAGCAGATCGTGCTCATCGCTCTCAACCTGAAGGGCCCTTCGTGCATGAGCAACCTCTTTTTCTAGCTTGACGGAGACGTTTTCGGCGCTCAACCTTCGGCTTACCGCGTCATCGAGATCCACTGGAGAGAGCGGACCACCTCGACATCCTCGTCCACCTTCTGCTAAAGGGCCGTGGCCCTACTCTCAGCCTTCCGTCGGAGGTCCCGCTCCATCTCCAGCTCCTTCAGGACCTCGCCGGCCTTCTCATTAGCCATGGCATTCCTCTGCAGCAGCTCGTCTCACTCCTTTTTGAGCCTAGCGATCTCCTCCCCATCTAGCTTGGACCTCGCCGACAAATCCTCGAACATCCTGTGGGCCTCCTTCGCGTCCTGACGTGCCTGGGTCTCTCGCTCTTGGGCGGCAGTAAGCTGTACGGCCAGGTCTGCTCGCAGCCGGGCCTCCTTGGAGAGGCAATCCCACTCTGCTTTCTGCTCGCGGAGGAATTGGGATTTATTCCGGCTACGAGCAACAAGAGCCTGAAGAAGAAGAAGACTGGTATCAGAAATGCGAAAACACAAAAACATGCGAAGAAAGAAGAAAATCAAGCGAATACCTGGGTAGTAGGAACAACGATTTCACGCAGGGCTCCTTTGGCCTGGTCCAGGGCCTCCAGCATGGTCGAAATTCTGATATCAAGACCCTCCCACTCCATGCTCTCGGAATGATCATCGAGCGAGAAAAGAGCCGACGTCGGGTCCTGAGCGGCCATCCACTAGAGCGGTGGCTCCCCCTGCACAGGAGAGCGGCTTCCTCTCGACAAAGGGGCCGGAGGCGCCTCTCTCCTGACCCTATGCGAAACCACCACCATGCTCGAGGACCCTCCAACCGGACCCTCCTCCACCTAGGCAGCTTCAAGCATCATGGGCGGATCCACCTGGGCCCCTGGTGGCGCGGACTGCACTGCGTCCTCAAGCACCGCCACGGCCGCACCCGGCTGACCTTGGCTTGGCGCGGTCACAACCACCTCCATTGGCGGTATGTGGCCCTCGGCTGGCTGTACCACGTCCGCCATGGAAGAAGCCACCTGCTCAGTAACCTCCGCGGGCGTGGGCGCCACCACAGACGCTGTCGGGTTGGCCAACGTAGATCCAACGTCGGCACCACTCCCACCCGAAGCAGGGGTGACGCCAAGCGACGCCATCTGTCCCACCTGAATGGCGAGACTCTTTTTGGGCGCCAGCCCCAGGGGGTGACCCGTCCGCAAGAGCCTACACAAAGGTAATAGCCATTAGATCAGAATAGAAATGAAAAAGGATGGAAACAGTGGAATCAGCAGCTCACGTTGACGCCCTTGGCCGGCGGAAGCGTTTTGGGGGCGGATCCCTAGATCCCTGCCCCGACTCATCTGGGCAGGGCCGTTTCGAGCCTACCCCCTGCCCCGGGGCAGGGGGGCTCACCTCGTGGGGCGCGGCACCAGAGCCGCTCCCCTCCATCGTCTCGTGGGACGTGGCACCAGAGCCTCTCCCCACCATCACCTTGGGGTCGTCAGCGGCAGGCCCGCTTTCCTCCACCCACCGGTCCTCGGCCGGCACGCCGTGCGAAGCGGCGGACCCATCGGCCTCCGCTGACCTCACCGATTCACTCCCCTCCGCGTGAAACGCGAAGGGCCCCTGCACAGATGGGCGGCCACTTATCAGCGTGTCCTCATCCTCCAGGACGTCCCAATCCACGCCGACGGCTACCTCATCATCGTCATCGTCATCGTCGTCATCGTCACTGCTCACGTCCTCTCCCCGATCCCGGGCCTCCTGCTTCTGTCGTTTTGCCCTCTTCATCTGGTCCCTTGCTTTCTTGTCCCGCTCGGCCGCGAGTCGATTCGCCGCCGCCATGGCCTTGTCCTTCGGCAGCGGAACCGGACTATCTTTGAAGACTAGCCTCCTCGGCTGGTTCCAACGTCACAAAAGCAAGCATTAAAAAATGGTGATTCAGGAAAAAGAAAAGAGCACGGGAGAAGAGGACTTACGAATTCAAGGAACCCGGGTTCTGGCCGCATTGGGGGATGTCCGGGCACCGGATACATAACGTCGAGGACGCTGCCTTTGGAGTCCTTCGTCGGCTCCGTCGCCTCCTTAATGCGCTGCGCCACTTCTGAAAAAGGGAGTGCCTCGTCAACAAGCACTGTCCCCTCGAACGACATTCCGGGCATCATCCGATACAGGGGAAGCACGCGCGCCATCAGCGGCGCCACCCTCCTTGCATGATAGGCGCCGATAATCGCTGTCCCCTTTACGCCCCGATCCTTCAAGGCTTGAAGGGCGGAAAAAAGGTCGGAGAGGTGTTTCTTGTCTTTGGACTGGATGCCCCAGCTCCACGACTCCGGAGCCTCTTCAATAAGGCATCTAGTGCACCTTGGTAGGGTGGCCCTCACATCATCCCTAACATAAAACCACTGCGAATGCCATCCCTTGTTGGATGTCGCCATACGCATGTATGGGTAACCCCTCGACCGGGTATGGCGCAGATGAATGCTGGCACATCCCATTAGCGCGTTCACATCTTTCCCTCCAATCTTTTTCTTCGACAAACTAATGGTAAAGAAATACCGCCATAGATCAAAATGGCGATCGATCCCCAGGAAACCCTCGCACAGGGCAACAAACACCGCCATATATTGAACCCCGTTGGGAGTTAGATGCTGTAGCTCCACCTCATAATAATCCAGCAACCCCCGAAGGAATCTATGCGCGGGTACGGCAAATCCCCGCTCATGGAAGATGGTGAAAGAAACGACATACCCTTCGGGCGGCACCGGCTCACCCTCGTCGCCAGGTAGCAGCCACTCCTGAACGGCGGACAACGGGCGGAGAAGGCCACGACGGACGAGGCCCTCCAAACGCCGTGGGGTGATGCTAGATCTGCCCCACAACTCCATCAAAGCAATTGGGGAGAAAAGGGGGCGCGAGCCCGATGGCGGCTACGGGGCAGGCGCAAGATTGACGGCGGCTGCAGCACGGATACAAGCCGGTGGACGGTGGCGGTGTGGGCGTAGGAGGCTGGGGCGATTGGCGGCGGATGTTTCAAGACGCAAAGGCAAGGGAGCGAAATACGGAACCTTGGGGGCGAACCCCGTGGTTTTATAGGGACGACGGATGCAAAAAGGGCAACCGTCCGCCTCGATCTCCGGGCCTGCCACGCGCACCGCCGCGTCACGTCGCGGGACACGCACCCGCAGTCCCTATCCCTTCCTATCGAGAATCACGGTGGATGGTTCGCCTTCCATGCGAATCTGGACTCCCTTCCCGCCTGGGGAAGGCATGTCACAAAGATTTTTTTTCTATTTTGGCCCGCTTAGGGCCCAGAAGCTTGGCGGCCAGCCCAACTAAGGGCAGGTCCATGAACGATCCAAAATCAAGGGCGCTGGCATTACTGGGGTCTCGATCCATGGTCAAACCCTAGTTAGGTCAACCCTGAATGGGATCCCCACGAACGGGATACCACGACCCCTTCAAAAAAATATCCAGTTGACAAAAAAACCAAATCCTTCAGCCTTACCCATGAAGGGTCCAATACACCCCCCGTGGCGGTTCTATCCGAATGACCTGGAGGCTCGGGGGATACACCCAACGGGTGCGCTCACGCGCACCCTCTAGCGAAATAACTCTGACGAAATCGAAAAACACCCTCCAGGCGGTTCTATCCGAATCACCTAGAGGCTCGGGGGCTACTGTCGGGGACCTAATACCAGGATATCCTAGAAGGCGAAACCAATAACCATCGAACGTTAAAAACTTCTGGACGGACAAGGGCGCCGCTGCGTTCCTTACCCGAATGACGAAAGTTAGGTTTCGTCTCGCCTGACGCCTCTAGACCAACCCCGCCTCGCCCGAGGGCAAAAGGCCCCAAGGGCAAGGGGCTGGCCTCCGTCTCACCCGACGCCTTTGGGCCAGCCCCGCCTCGCCTGAGGGCAAGGGGCCTCGCCCGACGCCTTTGGGCCAGCCCCGCCTCGCCCGAGGGCAAGGGGCTGGCCTCCGTCTCGCCCGAGGGCTAAGGAATACACTCCGCCTCGCCCGACGACCAAGGACGAACCTCGCCCCGATCGATATCAAAAGGCTGGTTTTATCTTACCTGATAACTTCTCTCCCGTCCCCTCATGATGACAGGTACAGTACAAAACAAGACGTTCGGGTCAACCACGGCTTCAAGGACCATACCCTGCGCCCCAGTAGGAAAGGTACTGCCAGGGAACGACTGGACAGGTGCTTTAGACCCTCCCGGGCGCCGCAGAGCCCAAAAGGTGTTGTAGGCGCGTACTCCTCGCCCTGTAGAGTTGTAGGCGCCGCCTTCAGCTTTGGGACACAGGACCCGATGAAGATACACGACAACCACTACACTCCAGAAAAGGATTTGTAATCTCCACGAATGACGGACATGCCGTCACCACATTATGGACCCAAGGGAGCGGCGCCCGCTTCCCAACCCCTCGGGTCCACCAAATTGCAGGACCTTGCCCACAGCGCTACTCCGACCTCGACTCCGCGTCCCTACGACAGAGACTCATAGAGCCAGAAGGCGTGCGGAGCAAGGCTGGGTGAGGTTCATAAGTCAAAACCACTGTACTCCAGCCCATGCCCTGCGTAGGGTACTATTCTGTAACCATCCTGACATTCTACAGAAGCATCGACAGTATTGTAGGCGCTTGTCTTCCTTTCGCACCCATCAGAATGGGTAAGGAGGCTAGGTAGAGCACGGGTCCTAAGCCACTGACCCTTGTAAAGCCATCCCCTTCATCTATAAAAGCGGATGCGCCTCCTCCAGAAAAGGGACGGACAGAAAAACAAGGCAACAGACACACATAGTCCAGCTACTATCAAGCTCTCGACTTCCTTTCGACCCTTCCATCAGAGACTTGGGACCTGTCCCTCTCTCGATCGTTTGTATCCCCTACTACGAACCATTCACGGTGCTAATAACACAAGCAGCAACAAACTGGACGTAGGGAAATTCAGCCCGAACCAGTACAAATCTTGTGTCCTTTAGCGTACCATCCGAGCCTAACGCGCATTACTATAAATTTACTTGCCGGTGCTAGTACGAAACACCGACAAGTGTTATTTGAGATTGTCTACATTGTATCAAGGATCTAATAAATTAATGCTCGAGTGAAACACCTGTGGTATATAGGATATTAATTAATCATGGTGAGTGATGGATATTTTGGATCTTTTAATTAACTAATCATACATGTCTGTGTAATATAGGATATTAATTAATTATGTTCAAGGTTTTGGTATGGTCATATAATGCAGATGAACCGGCAATGGATGTACAACGTTGATCGCCGCTCCTAAGAGTTCATTGAGGGCGTGCAAATGGTTTCGTGTGTTGCTTATGTGTTCTCTGTAAGAATGTGAATGATTATGCTTCCTCAAGGATCCTTCATGAACATCTGTTTAGGTCGGGTTTAATGCTAAACTATATTTGTTGGACCAAACACGGAGAAAGCAGGGTTGTAATGGAAGAAGATGAAGAAGAGGGCATGATGACAACATTATTCATGGGTTCACTGAATATGGTACCTTTGATGATATTGCAATGGGTGAAGCTGAAGAAGAGATAGCGGTAGAAGATGACCCCCTAATGATCTTGGTCAGGCCATTCGTGATGCATAGAGAGCGTGAAAAAGGAGAAGATCAAGATTGAGTGCATACTAGAGAATCACAAGAAATTGCTATACCCAAATTGTGAAGAGGGGCAGAAAAAGTTGGGTACCACACTAGAATTGTTACAACGGAAGGCAAAGAATGGTGTATCCGACAAGAGATTTGGGGAGTTACTAAAAATCACAAAGAAGATGCTTCCGAAGGATAACGAATTGCCCACCACTACATACGAAGCAAAATAGGTTGTCTGCCCTCTAGGATTAGAAATTCAGAAGATACATGCATGTCCTAATGATTGCATCCTCTACCGCGGCAAGGAGTACGAGAATTTGGATGCATGCCTAATATGTCATGTATAACGGTATAAAATTAGGCGAGATGACCCTAGTGATGTTGAGGGAAACTAACAATGCCCCGAGAAGAGAATCTCTATCAAGGTACTCCCAAGGCTAAAAACGCAAGAGCTGCGCATGGCGCGAAGTCGAAGGCGGCTATTCAAGTGCAAGCCAAACAGAAGCGGAAGAGGCAGACAGGAGGAGCTCGGCACATACGATCGGACAAAGACGCCTCGGCAGCGGCGCCGCTCAGCTGCAGCACTGTAGAGAGCGGCGGGTGGGGGTGGGGACTGGGGAGCGAGCGAACAGTGAGGGCGCGTGCTTGCGTAGTTGCGTGTGTGCAGCTCGGGAAACCGATCAGTCGGGGCATCCCGTGCTGGGTATATATGGGCAGAAAGGGGAATCTACAGCAGTGTGGAAAGAGGCAGTGAGACTGAGCGTGATTTAGACGTCCTGTGCAAACGAAAAAATTGTTTTGACCTGCACTGTTCACTGATCCCTAGCTTTGGTAGAGGATCGATCTTACTTTAATCCTTGCAGCTTGAGGTTTTCCATCCTAGTCCTCATGTTTATCCAAAACTCTAAAGCCCTTCAAGGAGACTGTTGAAAACCTGAGTTATCGTGTAGACAGTGAGGTAAAGGATCCAAGTTCATGTGCAACTTGAATAGCTGGAAGCCTGCCCTTTCATACTTCGGTACTTAGATAAGTAATGTAGGAACCTTTTATTTTTAGAGTTCCAGGGATAACACCCCGATCCTTTTGCATTGCATCAGGATCAAAAGTAAAACATGGATTATGGTCACTGTATGACACGTGAAATCCATAGTTATTTGTACAAGTTCAATTTAGGTACTCCCTTACATCCGGTTTATAAGGCATTTCGCGTAAGTCAAGAGTCAAACTTTATAATCACTAGTAGAGAACGAACTTTCAGTTTTTGGCTTTAGTCTCGGCTAAATTTGTGCCTGGGACTAAAGGGATCATTAGTCCCGGTTGAATGCACGAAACGGGACTAAAACACCATGCCCAATGGTTAGCGCCGCAAGTTAGCGCAGACTTTTGCAGGAAGGGACCCCTAGTCCCGGTTCGTGGCTCCAACAGGGACTAAAGATCATCCTCTAGTCCCAATTGGAGCTACTAATTATCTGTTACTAAACCTTTAATTCAGGTTGGTGGCTCCAACTGAGACTATAAAATGACCTATAATCCGGGTTTGAACTCACAAACCGGGGCTACAGGTCCCGGGCTATATACTTTCTTCTTCCTCCTCCCCCAGTCCAAGCCATTTCGAGCTCTGCATGCTCTCTATTCTTGCTCGTGGAAGGAATTCATGCTTGCGGGATTTGTGAAGACTTCATTCCTCCATCCATTCTTGGGTTATAAAGGTTAGCATCTTCATCCTCTCCTGTTTCATTGCTAGTATGACTCATTTCGTGGTTTAGAAATAGCAACATTTATGGTATTTTATATTGGGAATAATGGTGAATTTTTTTATTTGTATGCCATTTGAGCTCAAACTCACTTAGTAGTTTGCATATGTAGCTGAAGTAGTTCATCAAAACTAGTATCCTCCTTTCATTTCTAGTATATATAGCTCATTTCATGGTTTAGAAATAGAGAAATTTATGGTAATTGATAAAAATGGGTATAGAGATATCGAGAGTAGATGGCGACTGCTTCCGCATCCTCAGCCTCGTATCAGGTTCCTAAGCGACTGAGGCCGGACCTCCCACTCATTGCGTACAACAAGTGCCAGTTGAAGACTATGCTGGAGTACATAGTGAAGAAGTAGAGTCCCAACAACGGCCGCATCTTCTACATGTGTCCGAACTGCGATGTGACTTCTTTTGGCCGTATTTTTTTATGGTTTGTAGCCATTTTCTGTGATGATTTTTATTAAAGTTCTTGATTTGCTGATTTAATTTCATGGGATGACACTAGATGTGAAAGCTGGTATTGGGAGGAAGAGTATGTTAACCACGTGTAACAAGCGGCTGAGGCGACTGATGAGAGTGCACCTATGCATGAAGAGGCAGCGAACCAGCAGAAAGAAGCCCATGGATCAAGAACTGATGAAGAATTTGTCTCTTTTAGATGGAATTGGTTGCGAAATCTCTATTCTGTTGAAGTGCATTGTAGGTGTTCTTTATTTAGTGTCATTTGAGATTGTCTACATTGTATCAAGGATCTAATAAATTAATGCTCGAGTGAAACACCTGTGGTATATAGGATATTAATTAATCATGGTGAGTGATGGATATTTTGGATCTTTTAATTAACTAATCATACATGTCTGTGTAATATAGGATATTAATTAATTATGTTCAAGGTTTTGGTATGGTCATATAATGCAGATGAACCGGCAATGGATGTACAATGTTGATCACCGCTCCTAAGAGTTCATTGAGGGCGTGCAAATGGTTTCATGTGTTGCTTATGTGTTCTCTGTAAGAATGTGAATGATTATGCTTCCTCAAGGATCCTTCATGAACATCTGTTTAGGTCGGGTTTAATGCTAAACTATATTTGTTGGACCAAACACGGAGAAAGCAGGGTTGTAATGGAAGAAGATGAAGAAGAGGGCATGATGACAACATTATTCATGGGTTCACTGAATATGGTACCTTTGATGATATTGCAATGGGTGAAGCTGAAGAAGAGATAGCGGTAGAAGATGACCCCCTAATGATCTTGGTCAGGCCATTCGTGATGCATAGAGAGCGTGAAAAAGGAGAAGATCAAGATTGAGTGCATACTAGAGAATCACAAGAAATTGCTATACCCAAATTGTGAAGAGGGGCAGAAAAAGTTGGGTACCACACTAGAATTGTTACAACGGAAGGCAAAGAATGGTGTATCCGACAAGAGATTTGGGGAGTTACTAAAAATCACAAAGAAGATGCTTCCGAAGGATAACGAATTGCCCACCACTACATACGAAGCAAAATAGGTTGTCTGCCCTCTAGGATTAGAAATTCAGAAGATACATGCATGTCCTAATGATTGCATCCTCTACCGCGGCAAGGAGTACGAGAATTTGGATGCATGCCTAATATGTCATGTATAACGGTATAAAATTAGGCGAGATGACCCTAGTGATGTTGAGGGAAACTAACAATGCCCCGAGAAGAGAATCTCTATCAAGGTACTCCCAAGGCTAAAAACGCAAGAGCTGCGCATGGCGCGAAGTCGAAGGCGGCTATTCAAGTGCAAGCCAAACAGAAGCGGAAGAGGCAGACAGGAGGAGCTCGGCACATACGATCGGACAAAGACGCCTCGGCAGCGGCGCCGCTCAGCTGCAGCACTGTAGAGAGCGGCGGGTGGGGGTGGGGACTGGGGAGCGAGCGAACAGTGAGGGCGCGTGCTTGCGTAGTTGCGTGTGTGCAGCTCGGGAAACCGATCAGTCGGGGCATCCCGTGCTGGGTATATATGGGCAGAAAGGGGGAATCTACAGCAGTGTGGAAAGAGGCAGTGAGACTGAGCGTGATTTAGACGTCCTGTGCAAACGAAAAAATTGTTTTGACCTGCACTGTTCACTGATCCCTAGCTTTGGTAGAGGATCGATCTTACTTTAATCCTTGCAGCTTGAGGTTTTCCATCCTAGTCCTCATGTTTATCCAAAACTCTAAAGCCCTTCAAGGAGACTGTTGAAAACCTGAGTTATCGTGTAGACAGTGAGGTAAAGGATCCAAGTTCATGTGCAACTTGAATAGCTGGAAGCCTGCCCTTTCATACTTCGGTACTTAGATAAGTAATGTAGGAACCTTTTATTTTTAGAGTTCCAGGGATAACACCCCGATCCTTTTGCATTGCATCAGGATCAAAAGTAAAACATGGATTATGGTCACTGTATGACACGTGAAATCCATAGTTATTTGTACAAGTTCAATTTAGGTACTCCCTTACATCCGGTTTATAAGGCATTTCGCGTAAGTCAAGAGTCAAACTTTATAATCACTAGTAGAGAACGAACTTTCAGTTTTTGGCTTTAGTCTCGGCTAAATTTGTGCCTGGGACTAAAGGGATCATTAGTCCCGGTTGAATGCACGAAACGGGACTAAAACACCATGCCCAATGGTTAGCGCCGCAAGTTAGCGCAGACTTTTGCAGGAAGGGACCCCTAGTCCCGGTTCGTGGCTCCAACAGGGACTAAAGATCATCCTCTAGTCCCAATTGGAGCTACTAATTATCTGTTACTAAACCTTTAATTCAGGTTGGTGGCTCCAACTGAGACTATAAAATGACCTATAATCCGGGTTTGAACTCACAAACCGGGGCTACAGGTCCCGGGCTATATACTTTCTTCTTCCTCCTCCCCCAGTCCAAGCCATTTCGAGCTCTGCATGCTCTCTATTCTTGCTCGTGGAAGGAATTCATGCTTGAGGGATTTGTGAAGACTTCATTCCTCCATCCATTCTTGGGTTATAAAGGTTAGCATCTTCATCCTCTCCTGTTTCATTGCTAGTATGACTCATTTCGTGGTTTAGAAATAGCAACATTTATGGTATTTTATATTGGGAATAATGGTGAATTTTTTTATTTGTATGCCATTTGAGCTCAAACTCACTTAGTAGTTTGCATATGTAGCTGAAGTAGTTCATCAAAACTAGTATCCTCCTTTCATTTCTAGTATATATAGCTCATTTCATGGTTTAGAAATAGAGAAATTTATGGTAATTGATAAAAATGGGTATAGAGATATCGAGAGTAGATGGCGACTGCTTCCGCATCCTCAGCCTCGTATCAGGTTCCTAAGCGACTGAGGCCGGACCTCCCACTCATTGCGTACAACAAGTGCCAGTTGAAGACTATGCTGGAGTACATAGTGAAGAAGTAGAGTCCCAACAACGGCCGCATCTTCTACATGTGTCCGAACTGCGATGTGACTTCTTTTGGCCGTATTTTTTTATGGTTTGTAGCCATTTTCTGTGATGATTTTTATTAAAGTTCTTGATTTGCTGATTTAATTTCATGGGATGACACTAGATGTGAAAGCTGGTATTGGGAGGAAGAGTATGTTAACCACGTGTAACAAGCGGCTGAGGCGACTGATGAGAGTGCACCTATGCATGAAGAGGCAGCGAACCAGCAGAAAGAAGCCCATGGATCAAGAACTGATGAAGAATTTGTCTCTTTTAGATGGAATTGGTTGCGAAATCTCTATTCTGTTGAAGTGCATTGTAGGTGTTCTTTATTTAGTGTCATTTGAGATTGTCTACATTGTATCAAGGATCTAATAAATTAATGCTCGAGTGAAACACCTGTGGTATAAAGGATATTAATTAATCATGGTGAGTGATGGATATTTTAGATCTTTTAATTAACTAATCATGCATGTCTGTGTAATATAGGATATTAATTAATTATGTTCAAGGTTTTGGTATGGTCATATAATGCAGATGAACCGGCAATGGATGTACAATGTTGATCACCGCTCCTAAGAGTTCATTGAGGGCGTGCAAATGGTTTCATGTGTTGCTTATGTGTTCTCTGTAAGAATGTGAATGATTATGCTTCCTCAAGGACCCTTCATGAACATCTGTTTAGGTCAGGTTTAATGCTAAACTATATTTGTTGGACCAAGCACGGAGAAAGCAGGGTTGTAATGGAAGAAGATGAAGAAGAGGGCATGATGACAACATTATTCATGGGTTCACTGAATATGGTACCTTTGATGATATTGCAATGGGTGAAGCTGAAGAAGAGGTAGCGGTAGAAGATGACCCCCTAATGATCTTGGTCAGGCCATTCGTGATGCATAGAGAGCGTGAAAAAGGAGAAGATCAAGATTGAGTGCATACTAGAGGATCACAAGAAATTGCTATACCCAAATTGTGAAGAGGGGCAGAAAAAGTTGGGTACCACACTAGAATTGTTACAATGGAAGGCAAAGAATGGTGTATCCGACAAGAGATTTGGGGAGTTACTAAAAATCACAAAGAAGATGCTTCCGAAGGATAACGAATTGCCCACCACTACATACGAAGCAAAACAGGTTGTCTGCCCTCTAGGATTAGAAATTCAGAAGATACATGCATGTCCTAATGATTGCATCCTCTACCGCGGCAAGGAGTACGAGAATTTGGATGCATGCCTAATATGTCATGTATAACGGTATAAGATTAGGCGAGATGACCCTGGTGATGTTGAGGGGAACGAACAATGCCCCAGGAAGAGAATCTCTATCAAGGTGATGTGGTATGCTCCTATAATACCACGCTTGAAATGTTTGTTTAGAAACAAAGAACATGCAAAGTTGCTACGATGGCACAAAGAAGATTGTAAGGTAGATGATATGTTGAGACACCCCACTGTTGGGTCCCAGTGGAGAGCAATCGACAAAGAATTCCCAGAGTTTGCAAAAGACACAAGAAACTTAAGGTTTGCTTTAAGTACAGATGTCATTAATCCTTTTGGGGAGCAGAGCAGTAGTCATAGTACTTGGCTTGTGACTCTATGTATCTACAACCTTCCTCCTTGGTTGTGCATAAAGCGGAAGTTCATTATGATGCCAGTGCTCATCCAAGGCCTGAAGCAACCTAGCAACGACATTGATGTGTACCTAAGGCCATTAATTGAGAAACTTCTACTTTTGTGGAACAGAATAGGCGTACGTGTGTGGATGAGCACAAATAGGAACACTTTGAGCTATGAGCATTATTGTTCATAACAATCAATGATTAGCCTACTCTTAGTAATCTTTTAGGACAGACAAACAAGGGATATAATGCTTGCACGCACTGTTTTGATGACACTGAAAGTATATAGTTGAAAAAATGTCAGAAGTTCATCGATTTCTTCCTTTGAATCACCCCCTAAGAAGGAAAGGCAAGCATTTTAAAGGTAAGGCAGATCACTGGACAAAGCCTGACAACCGTAGTGGTGAGGATGTATTCAATATGGTCAAGGATGTACAAGTAGTCTTTGGGAAGGGACCTGGCAGCCAACCTGTTCTGAATGACACTAACGGATATGCACCCATGTGGAATAAGAAGTCTATATTTTGGAAGCTACCCTATTGATAAGTCCTATCAATGTGATGCACTTGACGAAGAATCTTTGTGTGAACCTGCTAGGCTTCATGGGTGTGTATGGGAAGCATAAAGATACATTGGAAGCACGACAGGACCTGCAGTGTTTGAAAGAATTAGACAACCTACATCCAGAGAAGGCAAATAATGGATGCTATTAGTTAAGTCCTGCTAGCTACATCTTAGCAAAGAAGAGAAGGAAAGCATGTTTGAATGCCTAAGTAGTATCAAGGTCCCATCTAGCTTCTCCTTGAATGTAAAGAGGATAATAAATGTGGTAGAGAAGAAATTCTTAAACCTAAAGTTTCATGACTGCCACGTGCTTATGACGTAATTGCTTCCAATTGTATTGAGAGGGATTCTACCTAAAAATGTACGATTAGCCACCATGGATCTATGTGGATTCCTCAATGCAATTTCAGAGAAGGCAATCAATCTAGTGGATCTAGCAAAGCTACAGAATGATGTGGTCCAATGTCTTGTCAACTTTGAGTTGGTGTTCCCGCCATCCTTATTTAGTATTATGACGTATCTCCTAGTTCATCTAGTCAAAGAGATTAGTATTCTCGGTCCTGTATCCCTACACAACATGTTCCCCTTTGAGAGGTTCATGGGAGTCCTGAAGAAATATGTTCATAACCGTGCTCGGCCAGAAGGAAGCATCTCCAAGGGCTATGGAATAGAGGAGGTCATTGAGTTTTGTGTTGACTTTATTCCTAACATTAACCCAATTGGCGTTCCTGAATCATGGCATGAGGAGAGACTAAGTGGAAAGGAAACACTAGGGAAGAAAGCATATATTGGTAGGGATAATGATTATTTCCGTAAAGAACTCTATATGGTTCTACAAAACTCCTCCATGGTGGATCTGTATATCAAGGTACACAAGGACATTGTATGATCTGACTTTTTGGGGAAGCTTAAGGCCTAGATTATGCGTCGGCACATGGAAACTTTCTATGGCTGCTTGCGGAAACATCTCATGGATGACGAGACTCTTGATGAGCAATTGTACTTGTTGTCTAGGGAACCGTCTTGGCATATCTTGACATTCAAAGGGTATGAGATAAATGAGAATACATTTTACACGATAGCCCAAGATAAAAGGAGCACCAACCAAAATAGTGGTGTCCGCATATAGATGCCACAGACCTGAATGGGAATAAGGAAACATATTATGGCCACAGAGAGAAGATATGGGAACTTGAATATGGACCTTCTTTTAAGGTCTCTTTGTTTTAGTGCCAATGGGTGAAGGTGCCCAGAGGTGGGGTAACAGTGGACTATCAGTACAGAATGACAATAGCGAACCTCAACAATTTTGGGTACGGAGACAAACCTTTCGTCCAAGGATGTAACTCAGGTGTTCTATGCGAAGGACATGCCTACCAAATTGAAGAAAGGGAAAAACAACAACTCAGACAATGAGCCAAAGCGCCATATAGTTCTTTCAGTGAAAAGAAACATCGTGGGAATCGAGGACAAGTCAACATGTCAGAAGATTATAAAAAGAATGACGAAATTACTGCCTTCGCAGTGAACAATGACCCAAGCATCCTGCTAAATAATGTAATAATTGTGCATTAGACCGAGGGACATACGTCAAGAAGAAGTTCATTGTCGTTCCTGCTTGATGGTAATGTTTAATAGTGTGCATTAGACCTATTATGTAATAATTGTGACGTGCATTTCAACAATGTGTGATGGAAAAATCTCATTATTAACGTTAATTTGATTGGTAAACTTATTTCCTATTTAAAAGCAATAATTTTAAATATTTTAATTAAGTACTATATTTTTGCATTAACCAAATTGTAATTATAACTACAGCATATTAAATATTCATAGGGTAAAACAAAAGAATTCAAGTTACACATTTTTCTTGTGTAGATCAAAGCAAAACCAAGCCAAGAAATTTGTTTGGTAATCTCTGGACTTATATTTTATTTACTACCCAATTAACAACTCTTACCATAGTTATGAAAGAAATATATAAAAAAGCAGCAGTATGCCCAATCCTGGCGGGAAACCAAACTGAGGGCCACCTTTACTCACAGGTGGTAGATCCACCCGGCACTAAAAATGGGCCGCATTTTCGTGGCCCGCCAAAAAATATCTTTAGTCCCGAGTGGTGGCTGTAACTAGGACTAAAGGTCAAATCATTAATCCTAGTTGTAGCCACCACCCAGGACTAAAGGGACTAAAGACTCTTTAGTCCCAGTTGTTGGTTGCAACCAGGACCCCCACCCTTTATATATCGCCTCCTCTTCTCCCCTCCATCACTCGATCTGTAGGTTTTCTCTACCCGACAAGTCACCCTGCCGCCGCGTCTCCTCGCCATCCCCGTGCCCAGCAGGCCTCACCTCATCACGCCGTGGCCCCTTGCCCCTTCCCCGCCGTTGTGCATTGTCGTTGTCCCTGTGCCACCGTCGTCTGTGGCCTCACGTGCACACGCGGGCCATGCACTGATCCCTATCCTAGCACCCCCGCCATCTCCACCGGTGGCCCAGCTCATGCCTCTGTCCATGCGCGGCGCCCTACGCGGCCTGCTTCCCATCCTCATCCATCGTATGACAAAACTACAGATCTCCACGCAGATTCGATCCAGATCCACCGTCATCGTCCTCGTTCTCGCCGACCAGTCCTGACCACCGCCGTTGTCCTCTCATCTAGCGCACACGTGCCCCCGGCGCCTGACCTCGGCTCGCCATCCTCTTCACCGGCATTGCCCCATCGTTTGGCCCCTTCACCCGGCCGGCCTCACCCCTGCACGCCGTCGTCCATACGTCCTCTCGATCTGCTCCCCGGCCCATGGCCTGTCTCATCCTCACAGGCCCTGCCATCATCGTTCTTGTCTATCTCATGCCCTAGCGCCCGGCGTTGCCCTGCATGCCATCCCCTTCATCACCAGGCCTCGCCCCCGTCGTCCTCTCTGCAGTACATGGGTGTTCGATGTGTGTGTGACGTGTGTAGTGTGCCAGAAAATTAAAAATGATTATGGGCATAGACAAATTGTAGAAAAAAATATATGGAAAATGTAGATAATGTATTATTGCATAGCGTGATATATAGAAAATGTAGATGATCGATAGTGAAAAAGATTATTGCATGATATGTGATGTATATATTGTATATATGCATGAATTTTGATATACAAATTTCGATATATTGACTTTAGTGATGAAATGAATTTTGATATATATTGTATTTATGAATTTTGATATCTTGACTTTAGTGAATATGGATCTTGAAATTTTGGAATTTTGAAATTAACCTGAGCTCTGTGCACGCAAACCCTTCCCTAACTCCGGTACCGAGCTTGGGAAAACCCTAACTATGATTTTTGAGATCGACTCCATTTTCTTATGCATGACTTTACTATGATATATAGTTGTGCTATAATTAAGATGGTTGACCCATCGAAAGACGATAACGAGAATCAAGCCATGATGGACATTATTGCGGCAAACAATATGATGACGCCAAAGAGGATAACGGGATGTCGATGATTACTTGATCAATTTTGATGAGGAAGAAAATGTTGTGCAAGAAAATGTTGTGGAAGAAAATATTGGCGAGGTATATATTGTTAATCAAGCGTCACTTATATATGAAATTAAACATAATTCCATTCGAATATATATTAAGTACTGAACCTTTATGTTTGTATGTAGCCCTCTAGATCGACGTCATCAAAATCCAAAAATATACGAGGCCTGACCAAAAAGTTGGAGGGACGTTACATAATCTTAGCAGTCATTACCAGTACTGACGAACCGCTTCTGCCAAAACATAATGCCAAGAAATTCATAAATCACATAGTTTCTTGTTAGGGACAAGCTCCCAATCAGTGCTCATGAATGGAAAATGAAGAAGGAAGATCCTCAGATCAGTTATGTGAGTGATAGAGACAAGAGGATTCTTTGGAATGAAATTACTGCACATTTTTAGCTACCAGGAGATGAAAATTTAAAAGAACTAGTTAAGAGTTGGGCTCTCAAGAAGATGGCCACACAATTCCAGACCTGGAAGAAGACAATGTACACTAAGTTTGTCAAGAAGAATCTGACTCTAGATTTCACTGCTAGCCCGTACAAAAAGTTAAGGGCCCATTAGGATGAATTTGTGAGCTACAAGAATTCAGTAGAGGCCAGGTGAGGCACAGGTGAGTAGAATTAAGAGAATGCATGACAAAAGATATACCATCATAGAATGGGAACAGATGGCTACAAGAGTACCATTGTCAAGTAGGAACTATGAAGGCAACCTTGGTTGCCAAAGGGATCACACCTCGTACCTTGGATTGGCCTGAACGCTCTAGGACTTAGTTTTTTGCACATGGGGGATCACTCGACCCAGAGATGGGGGCCTGTATTATTGGTGAAACACTTTGAATAGCCGCACAAAGACTCTTTAATGCTATAGATGCTTCTGCCCAAGGTGAGTTCCAGCCCAACCAAGAGAAGGATGAGCTGATGTATTCCCTTGGGAATCCTGAACACTCTGGGAGAATGCGAGGCCAAGGGTTCTTGTCATGTGCACATTTTATTTTACTTACTACATGTTCAGTGTAATTAATGAGTTATGCTTGCGTATAAACATACAACTTTCACTGGATACTGTTGGTCATCGATCTTTCCAAAAGTCGTATAAAAATCTTGAACTCATTGACAAAACCCATAGCAGAGTACCAAGACATGATAGATATTCTCTAGAGGTAATTTCGGTCTCGCACACTATACCTCTTACGCCATTTTATTGATATCATGGTGTTGATATTTATTAACTTGTCACTTGTTTTAATAGCCACTTATTATAAACCTATATCTCCTAACATTACTTTACTAGGTTGTCATCCCTAGTGATGATGCCAGAGATGCTTGTTGGTACTATATAGCATTACTACTAGAATAATACTAAGTAGTTCTTTATTAATTTATGTGACTAGAAAGAATAGATATGAATATATATATGAAAGGAATCTACAAGCGCATAGATAATATACTATTGTAGCACTTCACCCGAGAGTATTTCAGGTATTGTTATTTATATTTTTACCACAGGGAAGGTCTGGCACGGACATGTATTGATAACTTATATTATTGATAGAGAAATAAACCATAACCAATGTTCTACTCATAACAGGGATAAGTCATAGGATAAGATATATGATAAGTATTGATTAATAATAATGATAAATCACTCTCCTTTCTATGGCATTAGCATGGTCAGGTAGAATATTAGAAGAATAATTCCTAAGTCATTCTTAATTACAAGGCAAAGCATACATTGATTAGTGCAATTATACCTAGTAATCATTGTCATATCTACACATAAGGGATATTACTAAGGAAGAATAAGAAAGAGCTTGTTCTTCCTTCATAACCGGACCCTATGTGCACCTATATTCGGGAAGTGGACTATAAAGGACTCAACAGGAGTGTCACATCCATGAACTACCACATGACCCCGAATATAGGGTGTATCCGGAGGTAAACAACGTATAAGCATCATGCTTACACAATGTCGACCACCCACCCATGGATCCTTAGAGTGAGCGCTATACAAACTTATGCATAAATATGATAATAATCCAACTATACTAAGCATATAATAAAAGTAGACCATGAACATTATAACGAAGAAAACCTTCTTCCTCCCTTAGCATTAGACAAACCAAAGAAAACCTTGAGTTGCACATATAGTATCGCGTCGCCTTGGCTTCGCTCGTCCTCCATCGACTCCGGTGCCACTGGGAGAAGGCCTTCAAGATCAGTTTGCACCAACACCTAGGCACGGCTATGTCCACTCCTTGGAGTTAGTGGAAGTTTTGTGAAGACAGGGGAATGCTTCCATTCTGTCACCACTACTGATCATAGTCTGCGGTCAGAGCTTGTGGGGTCAAAACCATGGAGTGCACCAGTGGTGGATCTTGGTGAGTGGGATATTCTACAATGGTGTTCCTATGACAAGTGTTTGTCACGGAACCAAAATGTGCCCTGCTCGGCCTAGCATATTAATTTGGCGGCTTGGCTGTCATTCTACGTCGGCTGTTCCTCTCTTCCGTCATTTTGCCCTGCTCGGCTAAGGGAATAGGTGTCCTCGTGGTTTAGCTTCTCCTCATCCTCCCTTCTGCTCTGGGATGTTAGTGGAAGCTTCGCGAGGATGCTCCCCACCATAGGGCTAAGTTGCAGTCGGGCATGGGGAAATCCCTAACTCGATAGGTCTTTGTTATTGTACATCTCATAATCTTTGAATGTAATGTAATTTATCGATATTATTGTGTGATGTTCGACTCGGTTCGAGTCTATTTTGTGCTGAATTGGCTAATGGATTTGGACTTAGTAATCCACTAAATCGGCTGACTCAAGTTGAGGAATAACCAAGGCGAATGATGAACGCACTAGCTAGCAGCGAAGGTAGTAGAGCATATCACTACGTGTATCCTTGTACTAATGGTGACTAACTCCCTTCGGCGGTGGAAAATAAAAAAACAAAGAGACGACAAAATGAAACGCAACATTACATCTAAGCATGAGAGTACATAATTTAGTGGTAAACATATATTACAAGTGTTGTGGAATTAATAATTTAGTTATGGAAATATAAGCAATATAAATGGCACAAGTACAAAGAAATATGTGGTGGAAACTACCTACTGGGTGGAAACAAGGAAACTTATTTTTGAAAAATTCATACAAATATCAATGTGGTCGCTATGAGCACGTGCATGCAGTACGGCAGGGTGCCTACAGTACTCCATGCCTCCTCATAGTTCTTGGCTACATGTGTTCCTAGGGAAATACAAAGGCTTTCTCTGCAATATGATATGGTGATGAAGTGCTAACTCATCGGAGTATTATCTGGTATGAGCTTCACTCAAATCCCACTAGAGGCCTTGTGTTGGATGCACATATATTCATCTCAATCCACATGTGTTCAAATGGATTGGAGTGCAATTGAACTAAATTTCATTACAATCCACTCCAACACATGTGGATTGAAGTAGATATACATGCATCCAAACAAGGTCAAAATGAATGTTTAGCTTCCTTTGGCATCATCATTGTCTTTGCTTTCCACATTGCTTTACACATAACGTAGTTTATAGCCACATTGTCCTTGACTCATACATGTTGGATATAGTATGTTTCATTGGAGAATAAGGAGTTCAATCCAAGTTGAATTGTACATGCAAGTTGAATTGGTCATGTAATATGTTGAATTTACCAAGATTATATGGAAAACGTCCTCAGAACATTCATCATTGTATTCCCCATTGTATTCACTATTTCACTTTCTAGTGCGTATCATTCGGTGATCGTGTCGTCCTGCTTCATATTACTTTGACAAAGTGATCCGGTGCTGCTATATAGTGAGAGACATATAATACGGCTTTTAAGTGCACTGTACCACTGTGGGTGGTACATTCAACTCGATCTCGACAGTGGAGCCCAAATTGACGTCACTTGAGTTTTGCAGGCGACACTAACTAAGGAGGCGGCGGTTGCAGTCCCCGAGGCACAATGCTTCCCTTCAATGTTCGCCTGATTATTTACTCGGCCTCACTCATCTTCCACCACACACCACTCTAAAAACCCCAAACTCCTCCATCATACTGTAGAGGAAACCCCAATCTCCTCCACCACAAATTGCTTCACCAGCACTCCTCCAGTGACTCCTCCAGTGATGGCCAAAGTTTTGCTACCATGGGATGACTCCTCCAGCGAGGAACACTCGCCGCCACTGCTCCTCTCGTCGGTGAGCAACATAAGCAGCTACTACAACCCTAACGGGGGGTGGTCGAACGATGAACTCTACGCCCTCTTTGGTGAAGAGACAGAGCCAATGGAGGAGGACGAGGAGGAGTGTTGGCATTTCTTAGCATCACTACCAAGTATCGAGATAGAATCCATCCCTCGCAATGGCACCAGACATGGGTCGTCTATTGGCAATACTTAGCAACATCACTAATAAACAGCAATGTGTTGACAGTTGTTAATGTCAATCATAAACCATCAACATATCCTACATGTATGCTTAATTCCATCACCAAACATAGGTCTAGGGGTTTAAACTAATGGATTCCACAAGTTTTGGAGAATATTTGTATGTAGGAGAATTTATCTAGAAAACAGCCCTGGGACCACTATCATACACTTCAAACAAGCAAACCAATGACAACAAGTGATTCAACTCGTGAAAACTGCAAAAGCCAACTCAAGATGGAGCCCAGGAACCACCACACAAAGGGGAGGCCCACTTGCCAAAGTCTTGGGCTGGCTAGCCTAGTGGGGAGGCCACTTGGCCCACTCTAGAGCCCATTCGCTCTCCACTGCTTCGTATGTGTTTCCAAGATCTACACCATTAATTTTAAGGTGGTTTTAAGTCAGTTCATCCAACGGTGATTGAGGGAGATGACGTGGATCGATGATGTGGAAAATCCTTGCTGCCTACTCCATCTCCTCTATATAAGGCACCCCCACCACCTCCAGGAGACCATCTCTCATTCAGATCAAGATACACCACAAGAGAGAAATCCCTACAAAACTCTCAAGATGTAGAAGTAGAATAGCTCTAGTTGAGAGTTAGGTAGAGTTGAGCCATGCTTAGGTTCTAGAGAAATCTTCAAAGATTAGGTATATCTTTGTATCTCACCTTTGCAAGACTTATGCTTTAATATAGTTATTTTCTCTATCTACTTTTATGCCTTTCATATGTATGGTTAGTATAGTTATCATACCTTAGCATGGGATCTCCACTCGCATCGAGTGCTTTAGTTATCATATGTGACTAGAGTAGTAATCCATAGTATAGACATGGTGTCTAGACTATAGGTTACCTAAGATTGCGCTCAATCCTATGGTTAGTTGTGGTAGCCCCAGGTGGTGACAGCCCTGACGGCTGAGCTAGTCCACCACGTTTGGGTTGGTGTTTGTAGGACCATAGTTGGAGCTTCCTAGTCCCTTTCTCATCCCTTCTATGACTAGTGTTCCGATGTCCCAAAGTACTATAATGTGTAATCACTATATCTACCCATGAATTAGTTATATCTTCTAGTCTAAACTAGAATAGAACTAAAGTAATAGAGAAGTATTTAGGAACCTAGAACTCACCCGTTGTCCTCTCTATTTAGCCAGACTGCTCATTTATGGAATTCCCTTATGTGTGTGTTATTATTCATAACCCTTATCATTATCAACACTTACCCCCACTTTAGTTTAGTTGGTATACTAGTTAGTAGATATATGATGGTGAATTATCAACTTCTTTAACCATTGTTTCCCTGAGGATAAATATGATACCTTGGAATACTCCTAGATGAAAGCTACAACGGTATCCATGCGCTTGTGGATTTATCTGTGTGCTTTTAAAATTACGAACAAGCTTTCTGGCGCTGTTGCCGGAGAAACAATTGGCGTAAAGACTTTGATATTGATCTTGATGTCTACTAATCTAGTTATCACTAGCTTTTGAGGGATTACCCCTATTTTGTTGAATTGTGGAATAGACAGGACAACAGATGTTGTATATGACCTTTCGGCGAGTATCCACAAGAAAAGAAGACACATTGAAGAACTTAGGGTGCCTAAACATTCAAGATCCATCAACATTGGAGCCCTACCATCTCATAGGTTTGTATAGATATATATTATTCTAACCATGTGTAGATTGGAGAAAAAGGTTGACGTCACAAGAATTTAAATCACATCGCAAGTGACGAATACAGATGCTGCACAACTCACAAATTCCATGTGAGTCATGGTAAGTATGATGAAAAAAAGGTGAGATAGTCTTACTCATGGACTTTAAACTTGATGAATAGTTATCTTTTAACTTCTCGCATTCCATTGCATGTTTACTTTGAATAATCCATGCATCCACCCTATTTAGTTTGGATTTTCTGATTTCAAATCCATAGCATGTTTAGTTCCTTACATACATCCATGTCACTTGCATCTTTATTGAAAAATAAAAAAAAATATTACTCACCATGATCATGCTCTTTTTCATCTCTATTTGAATAAATTTCTATAGTGCTTTCATGCTACCTTTGTCTGCTATAGTATGCTTTGGTTTGGAAGTACTTGACATACTTCCATAGGCATTTAAATTAAGCGTGGTGCTTAGGTTGAAATGGCTTCCTTAATCAAAATTAGACATGGAGTCTAGTTTGGTTATTGAACTAAAAATTGCTTGTGTAGACACTGGTTATTTTTATTGGACTAACCCCTATAGAAAACTCTCAATTTCAATCTGGGTAAGACAAGAGATGAATTCACATGAAAGATGAATCAAGGTATGTGATGAACTCCAATAACTTTGTGCAAACAAGACCGAGTTCATTCTTCATGGAAGGAAGAACTATGAGTATCAAGGTTTATTCACTTATCTTTTATTGCAAGTTATCTTTGCCTTGAACCATGCTAGAATGCAGCAAACACATAAAAATTGCTATAAGAACATGATAAACAAAATCTATGCTAAGATAATTCTAAAAAACATCCTTTCATTAGCATAGAGGAAAATCATAAAAAACTATGGACAACAACCCATGTTTCAAATTCATTATATTCCCTCGGGTATGTGTCTATTAACATTTTGCAGAGATGAATAAATATAAGCTATGCATGTTCATAGTTTGCTTTGAACCTGCATGCCCAAGCCAAACCACCACTTCAGTTTTGGAACAAAGAGAAAGAAGATGAGTGCCATAAAATGGATCTACCATAAAAGCACTCACTCATAGAAGTGGACAAACAAATCAACAGGCTACAAGTAATGTCAAAGACAACCTAGCATTGAGCTTTCCTAAGACTCAAGCTAGGATGCTAATGAGAAGTAGGGTGCAACCGACCTCATATTAGTTAGAATATGTCTGCTTTCATCATCTTTGAAGACACCATCTCGCATGTCGACAGCAAGGACAAGACAATGAGATGCCACTACATCATGACGTGCATCATCATGTCAACAAATATTAGTAATTAATGAGGTATGTTGACGGTGTCTTGTAAGGCCATTAATGACCATGATCATGAGACGACATCCCTTAGTCATTGGAGATGAAACTTTCATGCAAGTATCAATGAGGTTCCTTCCTTGACCATCAAGACAGTTGGCACATTGCTATCAAAGATAGAAGAACAACTCTCTGCCATACTGCTAGAGGACAAAGACAATCAAGGAGGAACTCGAGTCTGCATCTCTAATGAACACCAAATCGTCAATCGAGAAGCAACAAAAATCAAGAAAGATTGACGAGAGAAGAACATGCTACTGTCCGCATCCTCGTCTCCTCGATCAGATGGTGCAAAGAAAAGTTAGATGCAAGGGAGAGTTCCTGCTCAATGGACCTAAAAACCATGAATCCTCGCTGATAGAGTCGAGTGATATAAAAGTCCAAATGTGGGAGAGGTAGACCGAATTTTCTATAGTTGATACAATCCTACTCTTCTTCCTCCTAGGCTCCTGTCGCTCTGGCACGCTAGTTTGCAATCCCTCTGTTCAATATCGCTTTGTTTCTATAAGTTTGAAGCTTGAATATGTTTACAAATTTCATACATGAAAATCAAACTTAAGATGTAAAGTAAAATCAATCCTTGCGAGAAGAAGTTTTTGTAACAATTGAGGCACATTATTTAAAACATGGGATAAATGTTATATGCTAATTAAAATGTTAAAACCAACTCTATTATAGCTTAGAAGATGACATTTAGCTCTATGACAACACTATCCTTGTTTCAATTTATTTGTACATCCCTTTGGGCATGTGTTGTCCACTAATCTTTTGTAGGAATACAACAATGAGAGGAGCAGAAGGTCCAAACAAAGTGCCAAGATTCATAAAAGAAAGAAGAAGGTGGCACCACCATTGGAAGCGCCACTACTGGAGGCACCACCATGAAAATCCTCATCCTCAAGAGCGGACCGAGGTACTCGATCAATGAACTTTGCAAGGAGGAGTCCCATTTGAAGGACTTAAAACACCGAACCCCCACCTAAAGGTAGCTCGGTAGTTATCCATGTTTATTTATTTAGCATTTTCATTCATGTCTTGCATCCAAAAAAATGATAAAAATAATTATTGCATATTCATATAAATTAGATACATAACTTTTAAATTTTAGCATGTTTAATTCTGCATTGCATTTAGAAAACCTATATGCATGCCATATATAAAAAGAAAATAAAAAGTTGTAACTCTGCATAAAAGACTTAGTTTAGTTTCATTTTAAGTTTTGCTTCAAGAAAATCTTAAAGTCCCATATGAGCAACTTTGTGGCGTGTAACAACCCATATGAATGTTCATTGTGGTGGCAATAAAATAAAAAAATCATAAAACTTATAAAAACAAAATAAATCAAAAGCCAGCTTGGGGAAGATACATCCCCATGAATAAACCAGCTTGGGGGAGGTGCATCTCCAATTATCCAGGTAAGTATCTTTTCGCTTCATTTTATTTTTAAGCATTTCTGGCAATAAGAATAAATATAGTTGGGAGTTTAAGACTTTCTTCTGAATAAACTTTTGATGGATATGATGAATAGTTGCTCTGTTATAATTTCTTTCAAGTGCCTAGTTTTCAGTCTGAAATTCTCCTGAGTATTGGATAGACTTGATTTGATATAAGAACTTACTTTGAACTTGATACTCATGGGTAGCGAATGCTTGATCTAAGTCTAGGTGGTTGGCGGATAAGATATGAGATGGTCTGAGCTGCTATTTATCATGTTCCAAAGTGAAACTAAGTTTTGGAATATTTTCTTTTGAACGATGAAAAATCAATCATGATGAGTTCTTGTATGACAAAGCTAAAATTCCTACCAATGACATATATATCTAGATTAGGAAAACCGCCCACTTATATGATGCTTGTATATGTGTTAAGTTTTGTCAGGCTTTGTTGACCCTTATGAGAAGCTTGTCATGCTTTTAAAATCAAGATCGCATACACTTTTTTTGGGTGGAGTGTACGTGAATCATTTATCAGTCCCTGGATCAGTAGCTGATATGCACAACTTAAACAAGATTGATATCAAAAACCATACTTTTATTGCTAATGGGGAAAACACATTACATGGTTCGGGTTTACATAGCTTAGGCCACTGGCCTTATAGTAGACATCAGAGTTCTAAGACAGCGGTCCTATATCAACGTGGCTCTATTTCCTACAGGAAACTTGGAGTACGGACATAACCCTAGACTTATTCCTTAAGCATATTCCTATATCCCAGTCGTCGTAGTCCTAGCGTAGCTCTCTCGTATGGCTCTATCTTTGAGTATACTCTGAGTATCATATCCTTGTGTAGCTCTAGAAGTTCCATCCAGGTGTATGCTCCTATAGCTATTCTCCTAAAAACATAAAATGGAGGGGGTTGAGTACATAAAGTACTCAGCAAGCCCTAAACTTTGGGTGGAGGAAGGCTATATGGTGGAGGTGGGTTATGATGGTGGAGGTGGTTGAGATAAAAGTGGTAGGGTGAAGTAGTTATATTTATAGGTTGGATCCTGGCAGAGTATTACCATTCTCACCAGTTTCCATTGTTCATTATAATTACCAAATTAGTAAAATACATCTTACCAGATTATCATGGTTGTAGAAGTCTAATCATAGTATCCCATCCTAGCATTTGCCCATTCCAAGGACGTGGCTATTCGAATAGATTTAGTAAAACTCTATAGAGATGTACAAATTTCCCCACAAGATAGACACAGTCCGACACCATCATCATGGCTTAGACAGGTCTAACGAGAGCTTGTACCCATATGTACGTGACCTTAGATATCCATATAACTCTACTACGGCTTCTCAGGGGTTGGAAACACAACAACCAGGAAGATACCAAATCCCCCCAATGTGATGATACCAAATCATCAAAAAAGAAAACATGGCTCGAATACGGCCAAGGAAATCAAGGGCTCGAACGCGGCCAAAAACCAAAAGTTTAACATGGAAGATCACATAGCATCCACGCCAATCGAGCCACGGAAGAAAACCTATCCCCCGTGTCGACTCCTAATATTTGTTGCCTACATCGGCCTCCAAGTAGAAATTATACTTCTATTTAACAGGGTGTGAGATCAAGTCTACCCATATAGACATGTGGTTGTACATAATATCTCACTAGGTGAGAGGGACTATGAACTGGTCCTTATGTGACCGGGGCAAGTATCTCCCACAGGAATCCTCTCCAAGCATTCCTGCCAAGGCAATTTATCTCCATAAATTACCCCCACTCGCCCCATGTTTGGGTTTAGTCAAAATTTTCCATTAAAGTTCCATAGTTATTATCCCCAAGTTCATAATACTCATATTATATCAAGGTAACCATTACCTTATCATATTATCAAGTTCATAATTATAGTTTCTTTAGTTCATAAGGGGGTTTCAAGTAATAGGGGTTGGGTTGTTATTTAGTGGAGATGGATAGTGGAAGGTTTATGGTGGAGGCTAGCATTATGTGGCGGTGGTGGAAGATAGGTGGTTAAGGGAGGTGGCATGTATTGTAGAGGGAGGGGTTAGGTGGGTGTTAAGACTTGCCTCCATTCGCTGACGATTATATCCTTACTCCAATTCATGTGTCTCTTGTTCCTATCTTCTGGACTCCATCGGGTTCTCTCACGTCTTCTATCCTATGCGGTCTAGCATTGACAAACAGGGAAACACAAACAAGGAAAATAACAAGTAAAGCATGTAAAGCAAGCATAAACAAACAAATGATTCTAGATGGATTGGTCCTATTGGGCTGATCCTATTGGGTGATGGGTTGGTATCTAGGGTTGTCACTATTACGTCAATCTAAAGTAAGATTTGGATAGAGATATTCCATCTAGAAGGTAAGGTCCTACGGGTTGAGTTAAGGTGGGTGGCAGGTTTGATGAAAAACCAGACCACATTATTAGGGTTCACTATTATGTGAACCAGAAAGAGGAAGATGACTAGGTCAGACTTTCTACAGGTCCACCGGGGTTAGCGACACATATGCACATACATATGTATGCGCCTAAGGTTAAATAGGTGAGCTAGGTTATGACTAGGGTTAGTGGCATATACACATAAGCACATGTATATACCCATGATTAATTAGAATTGGGTATCTAGGTTGCTAGGGTTAGCCATACATAGGCGTATACCCAGGTATCGGGCATATCTTTGTATGTATATATATGGGTGGTCACTATTTTAGGTGATTGGGTACGTATATATTCGAGTATGTGTCATGGTGTATACACATACGTGAATATATATGGGGTTATCTACTGCTACGGCGATAGCTACTACTATAATTACTATTTTATTTAAATATAGAAAGGAAGGCAATCAAACTATAATTTAAATGGGCACCAAATAATAGGACAAATGGTATGGTTATGTAGAGCTTGATTTTAGAAGTATTTTGGTGGTGGAATCAATTAATTTGGAGCTAGGATGATAAAGATATGATTTCACAAAGTTTACTAGGAAAAAGAATATGTGGAATATAAACTTGGGACTTATTTCTGGAAAGTGGAATAATAAAAATGGGATGTAAATGTTTGGGTAGGATCTGGGGTGTACCTAGTTTATTTAGGAATTTTCGAGAAATTTTTCTATGCATGGAAAGTGGTTTTTTACTCTCCTGTGTACACTCCTTGGGTGTACCTAGCAATTTCCTACCGGCTGACGCGTGGGGAAGTATTCGGAGAATGTTAAAGGAAGTATGCTAAGGAGGTTTATTTGATGCCAAAATAAATTCTAGGGCGACACACATGCAATCACACAAGCATTCAAGCATTTCAACAAGCATTCATCCAATCACTCAAGCAATTCCAACAACCTAATCTAAATGTGTATGGTGGGTTTTGATGTAGAGTTTTGGAAATATATTTTCAAAATGGTTTTGCGGAAAATAAATAGTTAGGGTTTTAATTTGTTGTAGAAGTTAAAAAATTCCAATTTTTAGTGGATTTTAACATGATGCAAAAACACGGGTGTTACACTTCATCTTCATGCATTGGGCTTTCCTCGTGCTCGGTGTAGCGCATGCTTGAGCTTCCACTAGAGCAACTCGAGCTCGACCCTATGATCTTCTTGAGGGCACCGACAAGCTTCTTCCTGAACCTACCCATCGTGAAAAAACACAACAACAAGCGAAAACTTGGCCATGGGTTATGGTTAGCACAAAATATGAAAGATGAACCCGAGGACTAGCTCGAGCTTGAGATTTTTGCAGAGCTTTGTTGTACTAGAACTTGTTGGAAAATACTTGAAAGAAACTTGGGAGCAAGTGAGTGGGAGAGTGAAAATGTGAGAGTATGAGAGGGGTGAGGAGATTCTCCTAGGCACCCTCGATATTTATAGGTGCGAAACCGACCAGGAGGGGGGAGGGGGCAATGGTCATGGCCCTCTGTCCAAGCGGCAGCGCCAACGGCCACTTGCAGGGTGCGGCCACACCCCTGGTGCACCCGCACCTATGGTGGGCCCACTCGGCCTGTCCTTTGGCAGGTAGTGGCCAACGGGCATTTTGAATTTGTGACTATTGGGGCTCTGTCCAGACCCCCAATGGTCTCCTCAGATTTGATTTCCCAACAAAATTTTAGTAAATTTTTAATTTTTATAATTATTGCAGAAATGAAAATTAGTAATAATAGATTTCTCTTATTCATAAAATGATTTTTATTTGATTTTTCTGAAAGTTTTATTTTGGATTAAAATTTCAAACTTTTAATTTAGAGGTATTTATTTTAAATGTTTTTAGGGTTTAAAGATAACTACCGATTTACCTTCGGCAAGGGCTCGACATTTTTAGTCCATCGGGCAAGACTTTTCCTCCTTCACTAATCTGTAGCTGCATTAACATTTTCGAGGGAGTTCTCGGGTTGCCCCGGGGTTTTCCCCGAATGATCGATAGGAATAGCGGCAGCTATTTGCGAAATTTGAGTTTCTATCATTTTGTTGAAGCTTAATTGATTTTTTATAGAGGACGATAGACTTAATATTTTAGAGTTGATGTCCTCTAGCATTTTATCATTGTACTTCAACTTTTTAGTGATATTTTCATTAATTTTAGCTTCGCCTAAAATCAAGTATTTTAAAAAAGGTTTATTCGAATTATAAATGGAATTGAAGTTCGAATTACCTTGCGGGCGGGACTGGTTGTTCCACCCGTTATTACCTTGTTGGCGAAACCTGTTGTTGATGAAGGCAGCTTCTTCATGGGTTTCGGGGCAGTCGTTCCCTGAATGGACAACATTACCACAGACCTCACATGTCATGTGTGAGTCCAAGGCCTGGACGGTGCCCTTCATTGCTTCTTTTTTTGGCCCGTTCCTACAGTCTTTTCATCAGAAGGTATATTTTTGTAGTAAGCAAATTCGTCTCCTTCGTGGTATGCATACCTTTTTATATTTTTCTTTCCTCCCCCCAGCTTTGATTAGACACCATTTTATTGATGAGAGCCATGGCTCCATCAATGGTGACAGAAAGAAAAGCACATCCAGCAGCCGCATCGATGTGCCCCCTAGACATGAGTGTTAACCCATCATAGAAATTTTGGAGCACTAACCATGTTTCAATCCCATGGTGCCGGCATGCTTGGATGTAGTCCTGCAACCTCTCCCACGCCTCGAGAATGGATTCCGTGGCATTTTGCTGGAAGTTGGAAATTCGTCCCCTCAGGGCATTGGTTTTGCCCATGTGGAAGAACTTAGCGAGGAATATCATGGAACATTTGTCCCACGTGTTGATAGCTTCTCAGTCCTTGTAGAACCATTGTTTCATCCTCCCTGATAGGGAGAAGGGAAACAAGCGGAGCCTAATACTTGTAGGCTCAACGTCCTTGATGACGATCATGACACACAGCTCGAGAAAGTGTTGCAGATGCGTGTTTGCATCCTCACAAGGCAAACAACTGAATTGGCTTGCCTACACCATCGTGATGAGGCCCTTGTGGAGCTCGAAGTTTTTGTTGCTTGTGTTGACAGTCGGCCCAACGGGCACGTTGGCAACAGTAGGGACTGAGTAGTCGCGAAGCGTCTTGGCCATGACGGAAGTAGCGGATGGTGTAGCGATGACTAGTTTGACTGTGGGCAGAGCGGTAGAGGAAGAAGCAGTACGGGACCGGTTCTTTCTTAGGAGTGTCTCTGGATTTGCGGTGTAGTTGTTTGGCATATCGAAACTGGTGATACACTATCCTGTTTTTATCCACAATAGGAGAAAACAAGTAAAGTTAGCCTACATAAACAATAGCTACCGTGCATGCATATTATCATGAACATGTCCTACTTGATTCTTTAATCAATATGCCTTCCCCGGCAATGGCGGCAGAAATGCTTGTTGGCATTTCTAAGCATCACTACCAAATATGGAGATTGAATCCATCCCTGGCAATGGTACCCAAAATATCTGTTGGCAATACTTAGCAACATCACTAATAAATAGCAATGCCACTAGGTAAGGTCTTGATAGTTCCTTAACAATTTTAGATATTTATCCATAAGCGCACGGAGCTATCATTGTAGCATTTCACCCGAAAGTATTTAGGGTATCATTATTTATATTTTCCCAAAGGAAGGCATTAATTGATTAAGAGTCTAGTATGGATATGAACTTGAATAATATACTTGCAAGTACACCAATGTTTATAACAGGGGTAAGAACAGTATTCTCAAGATAGTGGATGCACAATTGGGCATTCCTCAAAGGATAAAATAGAAAAGAAAGAATAAAAGAATAATCCTAAGTAGAGCAGGCATGCTCTAGTATAGTCAAACAAAGATTAGTTGATAGTCATACAAGTTACATAATTAGTTTTAGTGCTAAGTGTGAAGCAGGTTAGGAGGCCACCGAGTACTGGTCTGCTAGCAACCTCATATGACAATTTAGACTCCTACACCCTAAACTAACGTGGGGGAATATAAGGAATGGACAGGGATGTCACCACCTGCTGCCTTCCCCTCAACCGTGGAGAAGGGCAATGCATTCACCTGTCTCTCCATACCCGAGCACCACACTCGCGTACATAGAAACTACCCAAATCCCCCCGAACTCTGACCCAATGGATCGACAACTAAAAAACTTGGGCACACCTAACAGCACGATGAACTGCCACCTCAACTTAGCTCTAATTCCAATTATATAAGTTATATGAGTGGTTAAGCTTAAAGTCATATTTGCTACTCTCAAAACACATAAACTATATACTAGTTAATATGTCAAGATCATAACACAACAACTATACTCTAGTTCATAAGTATGACTATAAATGTAAGATGAGAGCATGACTTTGGAAGAACTCATATTTCTATTCATACCAAGAATCTTTTGTTCCAAGGAGTCAAGCCCTCCAAGGTAGCTTTGCCATGCTCTAGACTACTACTAGAAAGATAAAAGTACAAAGAAAAGTGAGATGTTGCTCAAGAGGTGTGTGGTGATGCCCAAATGGTGTGTGTGTGTGTGTTAGAGGGGAGCTCTACCCCTCTACTTATACAGGACTTGAGGTGGTGTGGAGGCTATTTTTGGTGTGAGGCATGGACTCCACCACCTTTGCATGTCTTCATGTTACCACCATATGAAGGAGCGATAGAGAGGCGCTAGGTGGGGTGCAGGTGCACCTAGGCTGCTGCCGCACCCTAACCGACCTCTGTCGCCATCGCCTTTGCGTGGTGGGTTGGTGAGTGGACTTGGGCTGCTCCTTGGGGTCGTCTTTCACCCAAATTGTTTGAGTGAATGGGCCTTTCTATTTATCCTTTGCGCAATTCGGCGTTACGCTTCGTCGGAAAGCGTCTTTTGGTGTATTATCCCATGTATTTGTGTTTGTTCCCTACAAAGCAATAATTTCCCAATCCATGTGGAACTTGGTCAATAGTAAATACATATGTGTTTAAGATTGTTAATTTCTTCTCTTTTTATGTCTTAATTGGTGATCGGATTTGGTCATTAAGGACCACCAACAAGGAGGACGAAGAGGATGAAGAGGAAGAGGACGAGGACGAGGATGACGATGATGGTGGCGACAACAATGGCGACGGTGGGAACAACGGCGGTGACGGCGACAACGGTGGCGTTGGGGACAATGGCGGTGGTGGGGGCAGCGGTGATGAGGTCACGCCTCCAGCAAACAGGCACAAGAAGGAATGCGGATCCTCCGGCACCAACGATTCGGATTAGTTTAGTATAGGTAGTCCTACTTTGCAGTCTAATCTAGTAAGTTAGTTTTTATTAGTTTGAAATAAAGTAGTTATGTTTGGTGCTTTTGTGCAGTCTAATCTAGTAAGTTAGTTCGAAATGCAGTCTAATCTAGTAAGCTAGGAGGGAAAAAAACAAATCCTCAATCAGCGTCTTAACTTCGTGGATCAGTGGCTAGAGCATTTTGGAAAGACCTTAATGTAGTTGCTAGAAGGGGTAAAAATCCTCAATCTAGTAAGTTTAGTGTAATTACTTGGTAATTTAATACCAATGTGTGTTACTTTTGTAATCTAGTAGCTTAGAGCTTTTGGAAAGAATGAAATGAAGACATATCTGAGAACAGTGTGTTGAATTCATGGATTTGTTCATGTTAATGGCTTGGATTTTCTGGAATGGACAAAATGAAGTCATCTTTGACAGCAAAGTTCTCTTTTATTAACTCATGGCTAGAGCAAAGATTGTAATTGAACTGATCTTTTTTGTTTGCTTCTTTGTCTCTTAACCCCCCCCTTCCGGATTTTCCTCTTTTTGTAATTAGGCGCCTTTGGTTCCTAGCCATAGTCTACCACAACTAACCTTATCCAAGATCATTTGAGTCCTCATCGTTCAGCTCACGCTCTGCACCGAGAGTAGAGCAATCTAGAGAGGGGCACCGAGAGCTTCTCCACCACACCCATCGTCTTCCTTCTCTCCGACAAGAGGGAAGGCACCACCAACGGTGAGGCTTCCCTAGAATCAGCACCGAGCGACCCCCTACCAAATTTCTCTCTTTCTCCTTACACTATGTTGTAACCCCTAGATTTTAGGTGCTCTTGAGTAGAAGGATCATCAGCTGCTGGACGTAGGACCTCGATAGCCCAAACCTAGATAAACCGTTGTGTCCCCTCTAT
The DNA here is from genome assembly GCA_904845875.1 of Miscanthus lutarioriparius. Lineage (NCBI taxonomy): Eukaryota > Viridiplantae > Streptophyta > Magnoliopsida > Poales > Poaceae > Miscanthus > Miscanthus lutarioriparius. The sequence continues at coordinate 66,164,706 of CAJGYO010000009.1, forward strand.
GATTCTTGTGTTCTTGAGTCCACCTGAGCCACCGAAGACACGTACTATGAAACCACGACGAATAACAATGCTTGCCGCGGTTTTGACCCCGTGACACCAACCACTAAGCAATAAAGGAATACAAATAGAGAGAACATTTGATATTGTATAGGAAGACCTTAGGCTACTCGCGGGTGAAGAGTTTTGTGGTATTGTTTTTAAGACCGCCACGTCATGTAAAATAAAAGAAAACTAGATGAAACATCTATTCTCAATACATAGTTTCATTCTATTATTTTATAGACATTTAATTTCATGACTCGTAGAGAATTGATAATTGTACCACGACAGTTTCATCTAGACGAAACACATCTTTTTCTCTCATTTTTAAATGTTACTATGTTATTCAAAATATGGTCAATTTAATATAGATAAAAAAACCCCACCGAATCTGACCTTACACGTAACAATAGTATACTTAGTAGACGTGGGACCCATGTTATCTGAAAGCCCTTAACATCAAAGCTCATAGAACCATTAGGTGTAGCATTTTCGAATAAACTGAGTCCTATTCTGCAAAAAAGGCTGCGCGCCTACCGAGCACCAAGTACCAATGCAAAGCGGCAAGGCCTTTTCCCATTTTTTTACTGATGATGAAAGGCTCACAACCTCCCGTGCCCGCTGCTACTTCTGGCCTAAAATTCCACCAATCGGAAGGGGCAATCTGGGCAGATTGAAGGGGACAGACCGTGGTGCTGCCGTGATGAGCTTCCAAGAAGGCTACAAAAGGACCAAGTGTGCTCTTCTGGGAGAAAAATGCATATGCTTTCCCCCACAGGAAGACAGCATGCATGCACACGCAACTTGTTACCAACATGCCTTTGGATTTTAGAATGCATGTCGACAAAACACAAGAATAATAATAGTATTACAAGACGGGCTACTTGGTTGTTTGAAAGATGGGTGCCGGTAGATTGCAGTCGTCTACGCCCAACAAAAGGAGTGAGCATATATTTCGCAAACTAAGACTACGTTTCTTAAACAACCGTTGTGAGTATCTCAGTCCATTAGGATGGTGACACGGTTACAAAAAGTAATTAGTTTGCATTGACCAGATAAATGTATTATTATTGTATATAACAGTGTTGTGTTATTTTGAAACTTCATTTGGACACAAATTGGGAGATATGACGTGTTCAGAGCGAGAAACGGCACATTTGAAATTCAAATTTTAGAATCTTTGCAAAAAGAATTCAAATTTTTAAAAGGGTCGAATGTTTGAATGTGCACGTAAGCAAAAAAAAATCAGCTATTTGTTAAAGGAGTATTAATTAGTTCCTCCGTTTTAAATTAGAGTTCACTTTGGCTTTGTCTTCAACAATACCTCTTTAATTTTAACCAAATTTATAGAGAAACGCATCAACATCTGTAACATCAAATTTATTTCATTAATTCTCCATAAAATATATTTTCTTAAGTATAATTATTTAAACTTGTAGATGCTAATATATTTGTTTCTAAAAATTTGGTCAAATATAGATTTGTTTGACTTAATAAGACAAACTATAATTTAAGACAGGCTGTAGTGTCAAATTAAACTTCTTTAATTTTAATACGTTCAAATTTTTGGATGCCTCCCAAGTCCCAACAGTAAAAAACAAAGACTATCTGCTAGACCGTGCAACGATATATCCACACTTAATCTTCATTTAAGTAGTGGTATCTTTCTTCATTTCTTTCTCTAAGACGTATCTAAAAATACGAGCTAGCATTAGCTCTAAACTGATAGATATAGAGGAGAAAGAGACTATAGCAGACAATTTTGAACTTCGTGCTGTGAGAGATGCCTTTTGCACTATTCGGCTATTAAAAAATTAATTCGGTTAGCTCTAAGCTGGCCATTAGAGGCGCTCTAAGTTAGAAATCAATTGTGCTCTCAGAATTCATTTTCGTTAATTTTATAAGGGCGCACACAGAATCTAGGTTCATGACTTCTGCAGAAATTAATAAAGGAATCTCTTACTCTGGACAGATACCAATGAATAGTTTTTTAGGAGAGAAATTATTGATGACCTAGAGAGCAGTAGAGAGTAGATTGATGATGAGCTCAGCTCACACAATATACTTTTCCCACATGGACGGTGACCAGTGTTATAGCCTTATAGGTACCTAACCACCTATCACGCAAATTATTGTTTGGATTATTCAAACAGGAGCGAAGATCCTTCATGCTATGATTTTTGTTGATGACGTAATAAGCATGCATAACAGTTTGCTCTTTACTAGAAGGAAAAATATATATTTTTGAATTACGGTGGTGAACTCATTTGATTAATTTTTCTCCTATAGTTTGGAAAGATTTCTTTAAGCACATTGAAATCAGAAGAATCAGTAAATCGATGAGAAAAATCAAGAGGAATATATGCATCACCATTACTTGAAAACAACTGAGGAGAATGTAAAAAACTGCAAAACGAATTGAGGAGATGGGTGAGGCTAGAAAGATGGACAGACACAAAATAAACGAACTGAGAATCAAACACATCGTGTTGGCTTTTCTAGCTACATAATTTATGCTATGCACCTAAACATACAGTTAGGTTTAGATACATATTGAGAGGAAAGGAGGTACACTAAGCAAGTGCGAAAAACTGACCAGACTATATATCTAGAAAAGCCAAAACGACTTACAATTTGTAATAGAGGGAGTACTATTATATATACAACAGTTAATACTTATCTGTAATTGAACTGAAAATCATTTGAAAATAATAAATAAATAAATTGCTAGAACAAGCTCTACTTACTACATGTGAACTCAGAAATAAGAATCCACAGCAATTGAATATACGGCACAATAGTTGCACACGTAAGAAACAAAGAAATGTCTTTCACAAAAAGAAAAGGCAAATGTACTGTCACCACAAAACTATTTGTAGTGTACGTCAGAACAATTGTTTAAAACACATGAGTTCAACAATACTTTTACTATAATAATCCAACAGGCATTGGAATAAAGAATTAAGAGAATCTCCTACAGCATCGCTATTCCCTTCCGTGATTTTAGATTTACCGATTATGGAGGATAAAAAGCGTCCAACACTGTATATGGTTTTCCTTTTTTCCCCAAATAGCTATCCTGGCAAATAGCTCGGTAGAAATCCGGCCCAAGCCACCGTCGCTCGCCATGCAGTCGCACGCCTTCCTCTCCCTCGTGAATTTGCCCCACTCGCGTGATTGGTCGATCCGGTCAAAGAGATCTAAAATAATATGACATGGAAAATTTCAAAAATAGAGAAAGGGATAGAATAAAGATCTATTGTGGTGCTCTAGTTTTTTGAAGAGCCATTTTTTAGAGAGCCTCTAAATCATGATTTTCGGAGATCTATTTTACAGAGTCTATTAGAGATGCTCTAAAATCTAGTTCTTGACACTAGTAGAGAAATGATCTTTCATCCGCTTCGATTTTGGGCTTTAGTCTCGGTATTTTTTGCGTCCAGGAGTATAGGAAGAATTAGTCCTGGTTGGAGCTACCAACAGGGATTAAAGGCCCCTGTCCTGGCACGCTTTCGCAGCATGCCACCTTTAGTCCCGGTTGATGTTACCAACCCGGACTAAAGGTCCTTCGACTTTTAGTCCCGGTTGATAATACCAACCGGGACTAAAGGGTGACCTTTTAGTCCCGGTTGGTGTCAACAACTCGGATTAAAGGTCTCTCACCCGGGACTAAAGGTACCCTACAGGTCAATTCAAAAGGAGAGTGTCCAGGACCCTGTCACATGTGGTGTACAGCTGAATTGGTAAGGAGTTTATGCGCGAGGAAAGAGGTCCGGGTTCGAATCTCACACATCGCAAGAGAGGTCTCCCTACAATTTCGTTTATTTTTCTCCTGAGGATGGACCTTTAGTCCCGGTTATGTGACCGGCCAGGACCTTTAGTCCCGGATTCGTAGTCCCAGTTGGGAAACCGGGACTAAAGCCAGTTTCCAACCAGGACTACAACCCATTTCTCTACTAGTGTGAGAGATGGAATTTTGAATATTTTTGTAGGAACTATTCATGAAATATTAAGGAAACAACACTTGATTATTGGATATTAATTACATTTATAGATAAAAAGAAAGATGTTGGTCCGTAACTCACTTGAGTTTAAACTTTCATATACTTCTTGCAAAGTTACAGTTATTTGAATGTTGCAATCCACCAAATTCTACTTTTCTCTAAGGACTTGTTTGGATGCACTCATATCTAACTCAATCTGTATGCGTTGATGTGGACTAGGGGTGTAAATTAGTTTGATTTCTACCCCAATTCGTTATAATGCATGTGAATTAATGTGGATATGATTGTAGCCAAACAAGCTCTGAAGGAGGAAAGAACATGATACGAAAAAACTACAACATGGGCCATTGAACGAGCCTTAAAAGATGCAAAATTTAGTAGACGAGTGTTCTTCAAACAAATCATTCAACGACGGAGAAAGTAGATATACCGCCCTTGAAAATTTTGTAAAAACATACTATGTTTGCCAATAGTGTTACTGAAGTATACAATGAATTTATTCAAACAAAAGTGCACTTGAGCACTTCATAGGGAGTAACAACACCGCTAATTAATAACTGAGGAGTGATCTCATGGTAAATCATCGAGAATCGAATCACGTTGTTTGCATATCTCGTTTGTATCGAGTCTTGTACTCTTCAACTGTTTGTCTACCTCTTATGTAATTGATAGTTCAAAATGCTAATCCAAGTTGAGATATCATAACTGTATCATGTCATATCATGGTTATATTTCAGTCTAAGGCATGACTAGACTATGTTTTTAACAAGAATATATCTGTGTACACTTGTCTTTTTAAATTACCACCGCCTATGCAATGTCTCGAAGGTACATGCATTTAGCCAAGTTGGACTTGTTTTTGGCTAAGCACAACTTACCACTCATCACCACTTTGGACCCGTCTCTTGGTTGTTTGCCAAACCAGCTTTATGACTTTTCATAAGGTATATGCAATTGGTTAGAGTGGATTATCTAGATTATAATATTTTTGTCAGTTAGCCATATTATACAATTCATGAGCTATGGAAACCCGTTACTGGGTGTATGTCTATAAAAAAGAAATTAGATCAACCTAGGAGGAACTATAAAAAAAAAGGTATCCAAATTCAATTCGAAGAGCATTCCAAACCCTTTACTGGGTGTATGTCTGTATGACCACGCTCCCTCCAACAAGTTGAGTTAGTTTTCATCTATGGAAACTATTGTAAGAGAAACTATTTAAGCATTTATCTTTTTCGTGTGAATGTAAAATGTTTAAGCATTTAATTTATTTTTGTGAACATAAGTTTTCATTATTGGTACACAGCTAGAATATTAAATTTCTCCTAGTGAGGTGAGGTTCTTCTAGTGTTTTGGCATTCAAAATTTAGTATAAATTTTCCCTACCTAATGCCTCATAGTGAGATTCCCATGTGCTATGACTAGTGGTAGTGTTATATTACTACTTAAAAATATTAGGAGAATTCCACCATTTTGGTAGTGGTACAAATAGAATTTTCAATAAGTGCTGATATTTTTTATGAGTGATTAGCTCCTATCCCTCTTGATGCATGTGCAGTGATCTCTGGAAATCTCTCAAACATTTCTCCCATCCATTAGTCACAAAGAATTGAAGTTCATTGTCTAAAAAGGAGTAGTCGAAGTCATCTTAGCTATATGTATTTTTTAGCTAGATAGCAGAGCATTTCTGCACAATATGGAGTACCTGCACTATATACAGCTTATATTGCCTGTCGCAGTCACGGAATGCCTGATTTATTAGACAACGAACTTAATTTAGTGAAGTTGTTGGTTTCCACTGGCTTTTTTGAACAAAAAAGTTTTTGTTTTCCTGATATTTTTTGTTCACCAGCTTCTCTCTTTGAAATTAATTATTATGGAACGATTAAGACACTAGCAAAAGGAAGGTTTATTACTGCAAAGCAAAAACATAAACGAAAACCCTAGCAGCTATAGTGGCATACGCATCTCACTGTTATAGCCACCGTTTTTGGCAATGATCAGATCAGATTAATACAGACGGTTGCGACTCTACCAAAGGCCTCTAGAAATCATTGTATAGGACGGGTACGGAACCAATATTAACCTTAGAAATTGATCCTAGGATGGTCGGTAACATGGCCCGTTCCTAATAAATAAAATTATTTTACAAAAACTAAAAATCGGCTAAAAAATAGCAAACAAAATTTTTAATCTTAGAAGAAACCTACTAGCTAAGAACATGGATGTGCATCACAAGGCACAAGGCATGCAATTTTGGCACGAAATATGTGCATGTCCATTTTCTAAGATTCGAACACGTGATCTCCGTCTATAAGAGCCTTCTCTACAAATCTTATATTGAATATTTGGGATCTAAAATATCTTAAATAAGAAAATTCAATAAAGTTTTAGATCTCATTCACTAGTAGAAACGACATTTGATCCACTTCAAAATTTGGCTTTAGTCCTGGTATTTTTCGCACCCGGGACTAGAGAAACTTTTAGTCCCGGTTGGTAGCTTCAACCGGGACTAAAGGTCCCTGCCCAACGGCTACTACGACAGGCTTTTGCTGCAGGAGACCTTTAGTCCCGGTTGAAGCTACCAACCGTGACTAAAAGTTAACTTTTACTTCTGGTTGGTCCCTCTAATCGGGAGTAAAAGTTTACTCCTGGCTGGAGGCTCCGTCCGGGGCTAGAAATGGACCTTTAGTCCCAGTTGTTGTCTTCAACCGGGACTAAAGGTCTCCTCCTATATACCCCTTCTTTCTCCCCGAGCCCGAGCCACTTCGAGCTCAGTGTTCTTGCTTCATCGCCGGCCTCTCTTCTTCCTCATCGCCGGTAATCACAAGATTTCTTCGATTCCTCCATCCATTCTTCGGTTCTAAAGGTTACCAACTTTATACTCTCATGTTTCATCAGTAGTATATTTCATTTTGTGGACTAGATATATATGGTTTTTTTATGGTGGATTTTTTTATTTGTAAGCCATTTAAGCTCAAAATCACTTTAAAGTTTGCATATTTGGATGAAGGAAGGTTAAAGTAGTTATTCAAAACTAGTATTCAGCTTTCATTTCTAGCATGCATAGCACACTTTCATGGTTTAGAGATATAGAGAATTTTAGAGTTTTTTAATTTTATTTGTTTATAAAATGAGAAATTTATATTATATTAAAAATAAGTATAGAGAGTAGATGACAACTGCTTCCGGGTCCTCGGCCTCTCATCGGGTTCCAAAGCGACTGAGGCCGGACCTCCCTCTCATTGCATGCGGCAAGTGTGAGAAGAAGATTGTGATGGAGTACCGGGTGAGGAAGGAGTGTCCCAACAAGGATCGTATCTTCTACAAGTGTCCGGATCGCAATGTGAGTTATTTTGTCGCATTTGATGATTATGGTTAATTTATACCTATTTTTATGATGATTGTGATTAAAGTTCTAATTTTTTGTTTTAATTTCAGTGGGATGGCACTGGATGTTCAGGCTGGTACTGGTAGGAAGAGTATGTTGAACACGTGCAAAACTCTCTTGCACAGGCGGCTACGGCGACTGATGAGGCAGTGATCCTATGGAAGAAGCCCATAGATGTTGAACAAACGCATGATCTGTCTGTTTTAGTTGGGATTGGTCACGAAATCCTTATGCTGCTGAAGTGTATTTTAGCTTTAGTTTTTTTAGTGGTAGTTGGGATTGTCTACATTGTAGCAAGACTTTCATAAATTAATACCTTATGTGGTGGCATGCATGTCGTATAATTAACTAATTATGTTCTAGGTTTTAATATGGTATGTATGTCATGTAATGCAGATGAGCCGGCATTGGATGTACAATGCTGATCGCCGCTCCTAAGAGTTCATTGAGGGCGTGCATTCTTTCTTACATGTGGCCGAGGCAAACAAACGTGATGGTTTCATGTGCTGCCCATGTGCCATATGTAAGAATTTGAAGGAATATGCTAGCTCAAGGAGTCTTCATTCACACTTGTTGAAGTCAGGTTTCATGCCAAACTATATTTGTTGGACGAAGCACAGAGAAACCGGTGTTGTAATAGAAGAAGGTGAAGAAGAACAATGGGACGATGATGACATTATTGCTGAATATGGTGCCTTCAATGATACTGCAATGGGGGGAGCTGAAGAAGAGGTAGGGGCAGAAGATGAGCCCGCTGATGATCTTGGTCAGGCCATTCGTGATGCACAAAGAGAATGCGAAAGTGAAAAGGAGAAGATCAAGTTCGAGCGCATGCTAGAGGATCACAAGAAATTGCTATACCCAACTTGTGATGCGGGGCAGAAAAAGTTGGGTACCACACTGGAATTGCTGCAATGGAAGGCAAAGTTGGGTACCTCCCTGGTTATGCATGAAGCGTAAGTTTATTATGATGCCAGTGCTCATCCAAGGCCCAAGGCAACCTGGCAACGACATCGATGTGTACCTGAGGCCACTAGTTGAAGAACTTCTACTTTTGTGGAATAGACCAGGTGTACGTGTGTGGGATGAGCACAAACAGGAGCACTTTGACCTGCGAGCATTGTTGTTCGTAACAATCAATGATTGGCCTGCTCTAAGTAATCTTTGAGGACAATCAAACAAGGGATATAATGCATGCACGCACTGTTTCGATGACATTAAAGGTATATTCTTGAAAAAATGTTGAAAGGTCATGTACCTTGGCCATCGTCGATTTCTTCCTACGAATCACCCCCTAAGAAAAAAAGGCAAGCATTTTAAAGATAAGGCAGACCACCAGACCAAGCCGAGCAACCAAACTGGTGAGGATGTACTTAATATGGTCAAGGATGTGAAAGTAGTATTTGGAAAGGCATATGGCAGCGAACCTGTTCTAAACGACGCCGACGGTCACGCACCCATGTGGAAGAAGTTCATATTTTGGGAGCTACCCTATTGGCAAGTCCTAGAGGTCCGTAGCGCGATCGACGTGATGCACCTGACGAAGAATCTTTGTGTGAACCTGCTAGGCTTCATGGGTGTGTATGGGAAGCCTAAGGACACACTTGAAGCACGATAGGACCTACGATGTTTGAAAGAACGAGACAACCTGCATCCAGAGAAGACAGATGATGGACGCCATTACTTAAGTCCTGCCAGCTACACTATTAGCAAAGAAGAGAAGGAAAGCATGTTTGAATGCCTAGCAAGCATCAAGGTACCATCTAGATTTTCCTCGAATATAAAGGGTATAATAAATGTGCCAGAGAAGAAATTCCTAAACTTAAAGTCCCATGACTGCCACGTGCTCATGACGCAATTGTTTCCAGTTGCATTAAGAGGAATTCTACCTCCAAATGTACGTCTAGCCACCATGAAGCTATGCGCATTCCTCAATGCAATTTCTCAGAAGGCAATCAATCCAATGGATCTAGCTAAACTATAGAATGATGTGGTTCAATGTCTTGTCAGCTTTGACTTGGTGTTCTCTCCTTCCTTCTTTAATATCATGACACACCTCCTAGTTCACCTGGTCAAGGAGATTAGCATTCTCGGTCCTGTGTTCCTGCACAACATGTTCCCCTTTGAGAGGTTCATGGGAGTCCTAAAGAAATATGTTCACAACCGTGCTTGGCTAGAAGGAAGCATCACCAAGGGCTATGGAACAGAGGAGGTCATTGAGTTTTGTGTTGACTTTATTCCCGACCTTGACCCGATTGGTGTTCCTGAATCACGACACGAGGGGAGACTAAGTGGAAAGAGAACACTAGGGAAGAAACCATATATTGGTACACAGGACAATTATTTTAATAAAGCACACTACACAGTTCTGCAAAACTCCTCCTTGGTGGATCTGTATATCAAGACACATAAAGAGTTGCTCCGATCCGAGTCTCTAGGAAAGTCTGAAGCTTGAATTACGCATCAGCACATGGAAACTTTCAGCGACTGGTTGTGAAAAGAATGTCAGGGTGATGATAGTATTGATGAGCAACTGTATTTGTTGGCTAGGCAGCCATCGTGGCTTATCCTCACATACAAAGGATACGAGATAAATGGGAATACATTTTACACAGTAGCCTAAGATAAAAGGAGCACCAACCAAAACAGTGGTGTCCGCATAGATGCCACCGACCCTAATGAAAATAAGCAAACATATTATGGCCGCATAGAGGAGATATGGGAACTAAACTATGCACCTACTTTCAAGGTACCTTTGTTCAAGTGCCAATGGGTAAAGGCGATTGGAGGCGGGGTAGCAGTCGACAACTAGTATGGAATGACAACCGTGGACCTCAATACTATTGGGTACAAAGATGAATTGTTCGTCCTTGCCAAGGATGTGAATTATATGTTCTATGTCAAGGACATGTCTACAAAACCGAAGAGAGGGAAAAACAACAACGATCCAATCAATGAGCCAAAGCGCCACATAGTTCTTTCAGGGAAAAGAAACATCGTCGGAATTGAAGACAAGTCAGACATCTCAGAAGATTATGAAAAGGATGACCGAATTCCACCCTTCACAGTGAACAAAGACCCAAGCATCCAGCTAAATGATGAGGACACTCCATGGTTACGGCGCGATCATAACCAAGGGATATATGTTAAGAAGAAGTTCACTACCATGCCCGCTTGATATATATAGTGATGTTTAATAGTGTGTATTAGAGGTATTATGTAATAATTGTGAATTCAGAGATGTTTATTAGGTGTTTCCTTTTTTTCTATGTTCAGATTAAATTTGTGTTTGATGGTGAGATTTCCATGTCGCTTTTGGACAATGAGTGATGAAAAAATAAAAAGATTTACGTTAAAATGATGTGAAAACAAATTTCCAATCGAAAACAAAAGTTTTAATGATTTAAATTAAACACTACATTTTTGCATTAACAAAATAGTAAATATTAATGACATTATGTTTCAATACTTATAAGAAAAAACAAAAAACTTTAGGTTACACAATTTTCCTGTGTGCAATAAAGCAAAAATAAATCCATATTCTTTTAAAATAATTTTATGCCTTGTATTTAATTTACTGTGCAATTAACAAGATTTTAACATTTTATAGAAAGAAATATATAAAAAACAAATGGAGCTTGAAACTAGCGGGAAGCCAAACTGCAGCCCACCTTTACTCCTGGGTGGATCAACCACCCGGGACACAAGATGGGCCGTGTTTTCGCGGCCCGCCAAAATCCCCTTTACTCCCGGGTCGTGGCTACACCCGGGACTAAAGGTAAGACCTTTAGTCCCGGTTCTAACCATCACCCGGGACTAAAAAACCTTTAGTCCTGATTCTAACCATCATCCGGGACTACAGGTCCCCCTTTATAAACCACGCCCTTCTCCCTTCTCTAGTTCTCTTCCTCTCTGTCTCCGCCGCCCGATCGATCCAGGCCCGGCCGCGCCACCGCCGCCACGCTTCGCTTTGATCTCTGTCGCCATCCCCACGTCGTTTGTCGTCATCTCCACCTCAACTCGTAGTGCGCCTTCTTCTCCAACCGGATCCAGTAGCTGCCAAGCCACGCCGTCGCCTCATCTTCTCCACCAGATTGATCCGATCCAGCAGCGCCGCCGCCCCCAGGTGACCACCCTAGCCTCGCCTTGTCACACGCGCATGCTGTCACCGGCCCCAAGCGCATGCGCGCTTCTTCTCCAGCTGGCCAGTGCACGCCTCGCTCATCCTCGTCCATCGTCACCGCAGCTCGCGTCGCTCGTCCCTGGCCTGCGCGCCTTGCTCATCCTTGCTGGAGAGCGCGTCGTCCTCGTCCCTGGCCCACCTCGCTTGTCCTCACCTGAGCATGCCCGAGCCTTCCCCACACCGTCACACCTTCGAGGATGAGGAACCCTGGAGCCTTTCCCCCACTGCCTCACCGGAGCGCGCCCGAGCCTTCCCCGCGCTGCCTCACCGCGCGCCCGAGCCTTCCCCGCACTGAGCGTCCCTGGCCCGAGCGACGCCGCAGCGGAGGAGCCACCTGAGCCGACGCACCGCCGAGGACGAGGAGCCCCGAAGCCATCAATTGGGTCTGTGTTTTGCTCGTTTTGATTTCTTGCGGCTAGACATCAATTGGGTCTGTGTTTGGAAGACGACGACTAGGGCTCATTTGATCTCTTGTATGTGCCTGTCAGTAGCATGAATCATGAATGAACCGTCAAACAAGGCAACCTAAACGACGCTCAGCGCCGGTGAAACCCCATCGGATCGGATCGACAAGCGACGGCTTACGTGATCTTAGAAGATGTGTGAGGTCCTGAGAGCGTGTGTTTTTTCTCAATTTTGTTTGCTTCATAAGCTGCCAGATTACCCAGTCTCTGTCAAACCTGACAGAACACGATCCAGGATGACGCCGATGAAATCTGACAGGATGCCTATTGGCATAGCATGACACAGCTAGCTGGTGTTCCGAGTTCAAACAGCACATTATTCTGATCGATCTGCTGCAGCAAGAAGGAAAACCTGGATTCGCTGGATGGCCCTATGATTTGATTTCTGAAAGGCTCTATCAGAAACCAAAAGTTTTCAAATCAGAAAGCATGTGCAAGTTGTGTACAACTAGTACTGTCCAAATTAAAAGGGAGATTATACTTGATAATTAATAACAAACAAGTGTCATGCGACTTCAATCAATCAATCAATGCAATTGAGCCTAGAGCTAAAATAATCCTGATCCTTGTTAAACACACCCTTTCTTCTATATAAGATTCAAACATGTGCCACACAAGCTGCAGCTGCGTGGTACGGTACTATGCACAATGCATTCATAGTTTCCAAGAGACCCTATCGTATACTATTTGTATACTAATAATTGGTATCTTGAAACATGTCCAAAAAAACAAATTTATACTATTTGTATACCGAATCGTGGATCAATTTTTATGCTACTTCACCGAATTGTTATACATACATCTAAATTTGTTACACATATATATATATTAGAGTTATAAATTTATATTGTTATATATATAAATTTGTTATACATACATATTAGAGAGTTTTAAATTTATATTGTTATATATAAATTTGTTATATATATCACTTGCCAATAAATATTTCAAGAAAATAAGAAATCAAAGTTATTCTTTGGAGACTTAAATTTCGAGTGTAGTTATTTAATTGATTTTAAGGACATGACTCGATCCATTTTATAGATATATGGTTTTTATTTTTTTTATAGATATATCTAGTGGTGTAAAAGCTAGATGGCTGCCCGAGAGACAACATGGATGAAGAAATGATGGATATTATCAACACCGGCACTCAATTTGCCGATGGTGACTAGCAGGATGTAGATGACAGGAGTCAATACCTGGCTCTTGAAAATAACCAAGAAAATATTGTGCAAGAAAATACTGGTGAGGTATATATATTTATATATATATTTGAATATTATACATATATATTTGAATATCTATCATCTATTATGTGTACACATGATATTTATTTATTCTTTTTTTATACGTAGCCCTCTGGATCAACGACCACAACGGCGAAAAGCAAAAATATTCGAGGCCCGAAAAGCCATTGGAGGGGCGCTACATAATATCAGAATTCAATATCGAGACAGGCGAACCACTTGGTCCACATGCAAGGAAATTCGTGCAACACTGTGGGTACCTTGTAAGGGATAGACTTCCTATCAGTGCCCGTGAATGGAAGCAAAAGATCAACAATCCTTATGTTAGTTTTGTCTCTGATCTTGATAAGAATTTAATTTGGGATGATATCCTTCAACATTTCACGTTGCAAGCGGATGATTATGATGATATCAATGATGATGAATTGAAGGAGCTAGTTTGAAAGTGGGCTATGAAGAAGATGGCCACACAATTTCAGACTTGGAAGAAATCCCTATACACGAAATACATCAAGAAGAACCTAATGCCCAATTTCAATACTAGGGGCCCGCTCACGAAGTTGAGGCCTTACTGGAATGATTTTGTACAGTACAAGACATCGGAAGAGGATGAGAAGGAACCAAGAGAATGCCCGACATAAGGTATACCACCATGGCATGGGATCAGGTGGCTACGCGACTGCCATTCCCAAGTGGGAAAAAATGGAAGCGGACATTCTTGCCAAGGGTATCACACCAGAATCACTCAATTGGCCAGAACGCTCGAAGAATTAGTTTTTCGCTCATGGGGGAAGACTGGACCTAGAGACCGGGAAGTTGGTTCATGGCCCAAAACTTGAAAGAGCAACACAAAGATTTTCTTATGCTCTACAAGCTAAAGCTATTGGTGCGTTCAGGCCCAATAGAGAGATGGATGAACTGACGTATGCCATCGGGACTGCTGAACACAGTGGCCAAACGAGAGGTTTAGGACAGAATATTTCTTGGGGGCATGGTTTCCCTAACGACAGAGATACCTACAGAAGACGACAGAGAAGGAAGGATGAGGAGGCGGCACGAATCAGCAGGTTAGAGGAATATGTTCGTGAGTCACGGGAGGCGTTGCTTCAAGCACAGGAGCACGAAAAAGACATACAAGCTAGAATGCTGGACAAAATCATAAAGCAAGTGCAAATAGCAATGAGTGCCCAAAGGTAGGCATCAGATCCAGGAATCAATATTAATATTAGCCCCCCTGATCAGTTGAAAAGCAGCTGTGCTTCCACGGAGTTGCCAAATCAAGATGACGCAATGCTACGTTTCCCCTTGGATGACATCACTGCACCATTTACATCATGTGAGCTACATATTCCAAAAGAGAATGCCACAATCATGGTGGCTCTCGGTGTTTTTTCTCCTCCAGATCCTACCAAGACACCAAGAATCCATGGGGCAATAATACCACCTGGATATATTAGCGTCTCAGTGGATAGAGTTAACAAATGTTTTAGTGATCTGGCTCTTGACATTTCAGGAGGTGATGGGGAGAAGACTCTAGGAGAAGCAGAGAAGACATTAATACTATGGCGCAAGCGCTACATCATTATTCTCGGGGTCTCTAGTCCACCGCCGCTTCCTCAACTGCCAGACAATAGGTGCGGACAAAAGTGAACGAAACAATTTTTTTACTAATTTTCTATTGACATGCATGATTAATAACAACAATTTCTTATACCTAATTATTCTTTTTTGTACTCACACAACAGGGCCTCAGCCAACCTAAGTCCAATTATTCAATCTCTAGATCATCATAGTGCTCTGGGCAATGATTATGCAACGCCGCCACCACCAAGGAGGTCTCCAATGCCTCCAAGGAGGTCTCCACCGCCGCCACCTCCAAGGAGGTCTCCAACGGCTGCCCCGCCTCACTTGATGAAGAAGCAGCGAGCTCCTAAGAGGTCCGCCCCGCAAACGAAGCCGTTGGCCCACCAGCCGGCAAAGAAGAAAGCCTCCTCTAATCCAGTTATTCCCCAAAAATTGTCTTATGAGAAAAGTGAAAAGGAATTAAATGCTACAGTACAAAGGGATGTGAACAATTTCTTCAAAAAAGTAAGAAAGCAACAAGAAGCGAGGGAGAACCCAGAGAAACCGTACTTCTACCTACCTCTAGATCTTCTAAGAAAGAAGGTGGAACAGAAAAAGCGGGAATCTCAAAAGACCCTGCCAAAATTAGACTATGACCCTCTCTCACCAAGTCATTTGAGGCGGCGCAGAAAAAGACTAGAGCAGGGAAAGGTGTTGCACAACTCGGACAACAATCGCAACAATCAGTCCCCCCTCTTGGCATTCCTAATGAATATGGGTCAAACTTAGACTTACTGGACGTCGATTTTGAGGACCAGGTTCGGTTTTATGAGGATACTGGTTTGGACCTTGCCCAAGTGCTCGCTGAAGTACCATCTGCTCCGAAAGTGGATCCTTGGAAGAAATTTGAACATGGAAAGAGTCTATACAACCCTAAGGCCTTAGGTGGACTGGGTACGCAAATGTACCTGCTAAACAAGTGGTACATGGCGGCGTGTGAACGGGGAGAGACCTTTGTTTCTGTCAGAGTTAGAAACAAACATTACTTCTATGGTGATGACGTTATATATGTCGAGTGTGTGTGAACAAATATATATCCGTGAAAAATGCAACATGACATGTTATTTCACACAACAAGTAAAAGAGAATATGATGGCCAAGATTTCAAAATAGAATTTGAAGCAACACATGGCCATCCAAAATGCATTCACCATCATAAGTAGAGACAAGTATAAGCTAATAAGATAAATAGATGACCATAACTTGTCCTACAATCATTCATCACAAACACATATAAATAGTTGTTCATCACAAGTTTGCCACCACACGACATAGTTCATGCACGCTAAGGGTTTTAATGTTCCAAAACATAAAGACCAACTAACTTATTACAAAGAAAAATCAAAGCCTAACACTCCCCCTTTGTCAACAAGTGCCAAAAGGGGTAGGCCGCGTGAATATCCAACTACTCATCCTTGTAGTCATCATCCTCATCTTGGTCACCATCCTCACCACCGTCATCGTCTTCATCATCATCGTCCTCGATGTATTCCTCATCTTCTTCAGTCGCCTTCCCTTTGCCATGCGGACAAGAAGTCACATCATCTATGTACGCCTCACAAGCCTCATCATACAAAGCCAATGGATCATGGGGAGGCACAAACGGCGGCGGAGGAGAAGATACAATGCCTGCTTGCTGTTCCAACCAATATAGCCTCTCTTGCATGTCGTGCTCACGTTGAGCACTAGCACAACACTGTCCAAACATGTATGTCATTAGGAACTTAAACTTGTTGGGCTTCTTTCCAGAGGAGGATGAAGAGAGGAGCTCAGCACTAGAAGAGCAAGCAGCAGCAGCAGTTGTTGAAGCACCACGTCGAGAGTGAGAACCTGAAACACCTTTCCCTTTATCCTTGCTGCATCAGCTTTGTCCCGCAGTTCTCTTGCAGCAATGATGGATGTCTTGTTGGATATCTTGAGAAGCTTTTGCTGAGTGTCATAGGGAAAACGAATGCCGGACACTTGCTCAATGACATGCATAATGTATGGTGCATAGGGAAGATGCTTCACCGGATCCTCAAAAGCATCATGGATCTTGTTCCAAATATAGCGGCTGATGGAAAACTTCTAAAACTCATCTCCAAATCTCTGAAGCACCTTCTGTGAATCATCACGAAGGAAGGTGGAATCACCTACCTTTGGATACAATATCTATCATAGGATGTTGTTCAGAACATAATAGTAGGGCTTTAGAAACACTGTCTGTCCATCAGCTGTATGTCCATCAAGGTACATGTGTTAGTACTCCTCCAAAGCTAGATCCTCATACTCAGTCAACTCAGTGGCAGTGCGATCGCTGTGACTCAAACCAAGAAGGCGAGAGAAAGTGATGAAATCCACCTTATAATGCTTGCCTTCTGTGGTCCAATGAATAATGTCAATAGCACCGGTGGGGTCTCGCTCATGATGATAGGAAGCATAAAACTGACATATGAGTTCATTGTTCCAATGCTTCCTAAACTCTAGCAGGTAGGACAACCCCATTGAGTTGATATCTCGAACCATCTGCACCAACTCGAGCTCCTTGTACTTACCAAGGGAGTATGCATCAATGCACTTCATCTGCAGGACCGGTGGCTCCTTCTTCTTCAAGAACTTCCGATAAAGAATGGAATCATAAAAGTCATAATGGAAGGGATGCCAGAAATGATACTCAAGTCATAGGTCCTTCTCATCCTCAGCATAAAGGTTCTTGCCCCTCTAGGACCTGATGTCCCTAACCTTGTGACGATAATCCACTAGGAGAGGAGGAGTCCAGCCACCAGCAGGATTCGAAGCCATGACGGGCTCCCGCATGACCGGCGTACCACCCGTGAACGGAACAAGTTGAGAGACAAAGCCCAGTCCGCGAGTCGGGGTGCGAACAGGTGGAGCAGCAATGGTGCGGCCGGCACGCTCGAGAGATTCCTCTTCTTCATCAACAATCTGCATATCCCCAACAAAGGTCGGAGCAAGAGGAGGAACAGCAGCTGATGACCCTTGGTCGTCACGGCGATGGGCAGCACGGGAACCACCAGCACCACCACGCTTATAAGATGCCATGGTGCGGCCGGATGGCTTGGGGACAGCGGCACGGTCTTGGTTCTTCTTGGAGCGCTTTTCCCTATGGCGCGAGGGACTGCTACCACTATCCATGACTGTGAAGAACACGAAGTGGAACTAAGAGATAATACAAGGAGAGGTGAATGAACATCAAGAAGTGAAGAAACATGAATGGAATGGTCACCATAGGGTCGGTAGTCCTGGCCAAAGTCAGGACTTCCAACAGCTGGTAGTTTTGGTCAGGCGCCGGGAGTTCCGACAGTCAAAACTGTCGATGGCACCGGGACTTCCGGCGCACTAGGTGACCATCCCATTCACGGGGCTTCAAATCACGACACACATTCATTCAAGGAAGATAGAGGAGTAGAGAGTAAGAAGGAATAGATTCAAAATGCAAGGTACATTGAAGTTAGGGTTCGATGCCATGGTAGTACCTTGAAGCGAGAAAGGAGGAGACGAAGAAGAACAAAATCGCAGTCGATGAACCAATCCACGAGCGCAAACACCACCACCAAAGGAATCTCCACCACACCAATGTAATGGCCACAACCAATCCGAGGAATTGCTAGGGCACGGGTGGTGGAACAGGGGCGGGGAGGTCAGGACTGCCGGCAAGGCCTCCGACGGCGCAAGAATAGGGAATGGAGGCCGGAGCACCCGGTAGGGCCGCGGTGGGGGCAGGGCGCGACACGATGGCACGAGGAGCAAGGGCGGCACGGAGGGACGATGGCTGCGTCAGGAGGGCAGGGGTGGCGCGTGGAGATGGGAGGAGTGGAACCGCAGTAAAAATAATAATGACCTGGCCGGTTATAAATGAGCCGAGCAATAGACGTGGCGCGGATAGATCTACATCGGAACTCCCGGCAGACGTCGGGGCTTCCAGCGATCGGGAGTTCTGGTGCGAGCCGAGACTTCCGATCGTCGGGACTTCCGACGCAGGGAAACAGAAAAAACCTAAACCTGCACTCACTCTACCATGTGGGGCAAAAATATGATGGACACTAATATTTTCACAGGTGACTAGATTTCATTCAACCAACACAAAGCAATAGTCACTCAATGAAAGTTATAAAATAGATTTTGAAAGTGTCACACAATGTTTTCTTAATTCTTTTCTTCTAACTTAGATCAAACAAAATGTGTTTGCAAGGGATCAAGCCACGTTACGAGAATCAATGATATTTAGTTCACTCCTCAAAGCATAAAATCTTGACTCATCTAGGGGCTTTGTGAAGATATCGGCTAATTATTTTTCGGTGCTCACATGGTGAATGGCGATATCTCCTTTGGCTTCGTGGTCTCTCAAAAAAATGATGCCGGATGTCTATGTGCTTTGCTCGAGAGTGGTTTACAGGGTTGTTTGCCAACTTAATGGCACTCTCGTTGTCACACAAAAGTGGAATCTTAGTTAACTCACATCCAAAGTCTTTTAGTGTTTGCTTCATCCAAAGTAGTTGGGCACAACAAGCGCCGGCCGCAACATACTCGGCCTTAGCGGTGGACAAAGCAACGGAATTTGCTTCTTAGAGCTCTAAGACACCAAGGATCGACCAATAAATTGGCAAGTCCCGGTAGTACTCTTTCGGGTTACTTTGCAATCGGCATAATCCGAATCAGAATAGCCAAGTAACTCAAAAGTGGAGCCCTTAGGATACCACAGGCCAAGATTAGGAGTGTGCACTAAATACCAAAAAATTCTCTTAACAACCATCAAATGACATTCTTTTGGATTAGCTTGAAATCTTGCACACATGCACACACTAAGCATAATATCGGGCCTAG
The DNA here is from genome assembly GCA_904845875.1 of Miscanthus lutarioriparius. NCBI lineage: Eukaryota > Viridiplantae > Streptophyta > Magnoliopsida > Poales > Poaceae > Miscanthus > Miscanthus lutarioriparius. The sequence continues at coordinate 66,184,481 of CAJGYO010000009.1, forward strand.
ATGCACAAAGGTAAAGAAGTGATCCAATCATGGAGCGATATACCTTTTGATCGACGTCCTTTCCTCCTTGATCAAGATCAAGATGTCCATTGGTTGGCATGGGTGTCTTGATGGGCTTGGCCTTGTCTAAGTTAAACTTGTTCAACATGTCGTTGGTGTACTTGGTTTGACTTATGAACGTGCCATCCTTGAGTTGCTTGATTTGAAATCCAAGGAAAAACTTCAACTCTCCCATCATTGACATCTTGAACCTATTTGTCATAATCCTACTAAATTCCTCACAAAAAGCCACATTAGCACTACTAAATATTATGTCATCGACATATATTTGGCAAACAAAGATATCATTATTAACTTTGCGAGTAAACAAAGTAGCATCGGCTTTTCCTATCTCAAAACCTTGTTTGAGTAGGAAATCCTTCAAACAATCATACCAAGCTCTAGGGGCTTGTTTGAGCCCATAGAGTGCCTTGTTGAGCTTGTAGATGTGGTTTGAATACTCGGGGTCTTCAAAGCCCAGTGGTTGCTCTACATACACCAACTCGGATAGGGGGCCGTTGAGAAATGCACTCTTCACGTCCATTTGATACAACTTGAAATTATGATGAGCGCCATAGGCAAGTAGAATATGAATTGATTCTAGCCTAGCCACCAGTGCATAGGTCTCCCCAAAATCTAAGCCTTCAATTTGAGTGAATCCTTGAGCCACCAACCTTGCCTTGTTCCTTGTTACCACGCCATGCTCATCTTGCTTGTTGCGAAAGACCCACTTGGTTCCAATCACATTTTGCTTGGGCCTTTCCACCAAGGACCAGACTTCATTTTGAGTGAAGTTGTTCAACTCCTCTTGCATGGCTATCATCCAATCTGGATCATCAAGTGCCTCTTCCACCCTACGAGGTTCCAAAGGAGAAACAAATGAGTAATATTCACAAAAACTTGCTAAATGGGAACGTGTAGTTACCCCTCGTCGAATGCTCCCTGATATGTTATCAACGGGATGATCCCGTTGAATGGATTGATGCACTCTAGGATGTGGCACTTGAGTTGATCTTTGGATAGGGCCATCATCATCATCATCCTCATCACGATCATGATCGATTGGAAGATCACAATCATGAGCTTGTGGAGGGTTGACTTCACTTCTTTCTTCATTGTTGAGTTGTGGTTGAGCTCGCTCATTGTTGACACCATCTTCATGAGAATGACCTTGTCCTTCATTTGATCTTCCATCTTGATTATTTCTTATTGCGGAAGCTTCACCATGTTCATTGGATGAAACATGATGAATGGTTGGATCAAGATCATCATGCACAACATGGTCTTCATCTTCGTCTTCAACGGCCTTTACTTCACCAATAGCAAGCTTCTTGATTGCTTCGTGTGGAGCTTCTTCATTACCTACATTCTCACCATTGACTTGCTCTTTTTGAGAGCCGTCGGTTTCATCAAAAGTCACGTCTACCGGTGGTTTTATTGAAAACACGATATCCATGTTTGTTAGTACCATAACCAAGCATGAAACCTTCATCGACCTTTGGTGCAAACTTAGAGCTTTTGGATTTCTTGTTAAGTATGAAACACTTGGATCCAAAAACTCTAAAGTAGTGCACCTTAGGCTTTTTACCGGTTAAAAGTTCGTAGGCGGTCTTTTCTCTTTTCTTGTGAAGATATAAGCGGTTGATAGCAGGGCATGCCGTGTTGACCGCTTCCACCCAATAGTTGGTTGAAGTCTTGTATTCATCCAACATTGCTCTTGTGGCTTCTATGAGCGTTCGGTTCTTCCTCTCCACAACACCATTTTGTTGTGGAGTGTATGGAACCGAAAACTCATGCTTGATTCCTTCTTCATCAAGAAACTCTTCAATGTTGGTGTTCTTGAACTCCGTCCCATTGTCACTTCTAACTCTCTTGATTTTGACATCAAACTCATTTTGGGCTCTTCTTGCAAACTTCTTGAAGATACCTTGGACTTCACTCTTTTCACGCAAAAAGAATACCCAAGTGAAACTAGAATAATCATCAACAATTACAAAACCATATTTGTTACCACCAATGCTTATGTAAGCGATGGGTCCAAATATGTCCATGTGAAGCAATTCCAATGGCCTTTCAATTGTCACAACATTCTTGACGGGATGTTTCGCTCCAACTTGTTTTCCCGCTTGGCATACGCTACAAATCCTATCTTTCTCAAAAGAAACATTTGTTAGTCCAAGGATGTGTTCGCCCTTTTGAAGTTTGGCCAAGTTCCTCATCCCAACATGGCCAAGTCAGCAATGCCATAACCAACCCATGCTAGATTTTGCCATTAAACAAGTCTCAGGATTTACTCTATTTGATGTGAAATCAACTAGATAGAGTTTCCCTTTTAAATGACCCGTAAATGCAATAGAGGAATCCTTCCTTCTATAGACTTCCACACCCTTATCCATAAAGAGACAATTGTAACACATCTCACAAAGTTGTGAAACGGACAATAAATTGTATCTCAACGAATTTACAAGTAAAACATTGAAAATGGAATTATCATTTGATATAGCAATTTTACCCAAACTGAGGACTTCTCCTTTTCCATTGTCACCAATCACAATATTTCCACTTTGATCATGACTTGGTTGGAATGATGTGAACATGTCCTTCTCTCTGGTCATATGATTTGTGCATCCACTATCCAACACCCAACTTGTTCCACCGGAGGAATATTCCTACAAAGACAAATTAAGCTTTTGTTTTAGGTACCCAAAAAGATTTGGGTCCTAGGGGGTTAGTCACATAAAACTTGGGCACCCAAACACTCCTCATAATTTCTTTTCTCTTTTGGGCACCAACACATTTAACCACAATCTTGCCATCATTGCCCCAACAACACATATAGTCACTAGCATAGCACCGTGGAAGTGGTGCTTGTGGCTTGGGGACATCGGATTGCTTCATCTTGATTGTCTTGTTACTTGTAGGTTGGATCTTTAGAATGTAGACCTTGTTGTTGGCCTTGCATATAAGCTCATCAAGAGCAACGCCCTTGTTGAACTTCACACAAGGCACACCATTTATCATATTTCTTCATTGGCCTTTCCATCATACCTATTGTAGCTAATGCCTTCCTTGATTGATGGGTGCCTTGGTGACTTGTATATAGTCTTGTTAGATTGCTCTTGACACTTGCACCCATTCTTCAATATCATCTTCAACCTATGAATCTCCTTGTCTTTCTTCTCTAACTCAACAAGGTTAGTTGCATATGCATTCACATCAATTTTATAGCATCTTTTACAACCATCACTAGTGGAGACATTAGAGTCTTCGGTTGCCTTAGGAGAAGTTGAAGTGCTAGCCCAAAGAGTACTATAGTTTAACTCAAGATTTTGGTATTTTTCTTCCAAGCTTGTGAGGCTTTCTTGAGCTATACTTTTCTCATACTTGAGGCTAGCTACTTGATCATTGACCGAGGAATGTTCCTTAGTCAATTTCCCAATTGAGTCATTGGCTAAAGATAATTCAACGGTTAACTTCTCAACCTTCATCTTTTCCTCGGCGATAGATGCTTCAAGTGCAATATTTTTCTCTCTCTCTTGAGTGATTATATCTCCTTGCATCTCTAAGCATCTATCCCTCTTCTCTAATTTCTTCATTAGTGTTTTTATTTTAGTGAATGCCTTTTTACCAAATTTCTTTATCATAGTTGCTTCAATTTCTTCTATGTTCTCATCACAACTATCTTTTTCATCACTAGAGGAAACGAGTGTAGTATGTACCTTCTCCCCTTTTGCCATGAGACAAGTTGGGGTGTAGTAGTCGTTGTCGATGAGGTTGGAGAAGAGCCTCGGTGGTGAAGATAGGTTGGAGAAGAGTTTTGGTGGTGAAGTTGAGTCAGGGAAGATCATGATCGGTGAAGAAGAGTGGTGGATGGTGATGTTTGCGGCTCCCTTCTTCTTCTCATCATCACTTGAGTTACTATCACTTGACTCACATTCTTCCCCAAGATGAGCTTCACCTCTCTTCTTGCCTTTGTTCTTCTTGTCTTCATCCTTGCCATGTTTGTGCTTCATTTTCTCATTAGGACAATCGGCTATGAAGTGACCGGTTTGACCACATCCATAGCAAAATCTCTTTTTGAACCTTCTCTTACCATCACCATAGGTCTTGCAGATGCTTTTCTTCTTCATAAACTTTCTAAGATTTCTAATCACAAATGCAACCTCTACATTGGAATCTTCTTCTCCACTTGAGGAATCATCCTTCACTTTCTTCTTCTTCTCTTGACTTAACCCTTGACCTTCATGTTGTTGAGTTGCTTTGAGGGCTGCACTCTTGTTGAATCCCATTGCATTAGGATTTTGATTGTGAGCATTGATTTCATCTTCATCTAGACACTCATGATGCTTGAGTTTTGAAAGGACTTCTTGAGGTGTCATCTCATCATAACCAGGCCTTTCCATGATCACGGACGCTAGCATGTTGTTTTTGGCTCTATAGGTTCTCAACATCTTTCTAGCAACTTTGTTGTCATCCCATTCGGTGCTTCCAAGAGCTCTTATGCGGTTGACCAATGCCATGAGCCTATCAAACATGGATTGTGTTGTTTCATTTTGCAAGAAAACAAATCTTTCCAATTCACCATGAAGTAACTCAATGTTGCCTTTTCTCACACTTTTATCTCCTTCAAATGACACTTTCAAAGTATCCCAAATTTGTTTTGCACTTTCCATTCCATTCACTTTTCTAAACTCATCCGGTGCTAGGCTTGACACAAGCAATGCTATGGCTTGTGCATTTTGATGGAGGTTGTGCACTTCTTCTAGAGTTATCTCTCTATCTTCATCGGTAGGAATCATCACACTAACATCCACAACTTCCCAAAGTCTTGCGGCAATGAGATGCATCTTCATCTTGTAAGACCAATCGGTGTATCTTGTTCCATCAAAGTGAGGTGGTTTGCCAATGTTGACAGACGGAGTATGTAGTGTTGAACCTTTTATGAGTTGTCCATAGTCAAAGCCCATGTTTGAATATATTCCCTTTCCATGAGCATGCTCACCGGCTCCAATATCACTAGCGGCATCTTTGCTTGCTTCATTCTTGTCACTTGTATCATTCTTGCCACTTATTGCATCATCAACTTTCTTGCTCAATTCTTCCTTCATCTTACTCATCTCATCTTGCATCTTTTTCATTTCATCTTGAAATAGCTTGGCTTGAGCAGCCATCAACTCTTCAGCTATTTTCTTGGCCATCTCGGCGGCAACGGCTTGCATCTTGTCAAACTCTGACATTGTTTCTTCTTACGCGGTGAAGCACAAAGAGAAGACCTCTCTCTGATACCAATTAAAAGGATCTAACAATGCCTAGACGGGGGGTGAATAGGCGTATCTAAAAATTTACTACAAATGCTAAGTTCAAATCTGTCAGTCACTGTCGGAAGTCCCGACGTTTGGGTCAGAACTCCCGACGTTGTCAGAAGTTCCAGCGCAAACATCAGCAGTTCCGATGCCTACGTGACTACAAAAGCAGTGCCAAATTTAACTTTGCGGATAAGTAATCTTACAACCTCACTTCCTAGTGGTTTGGTGAAGATGTTGGGTCACTCCCTTGACGCCGTAATGCGTCCAAACCGTAGATCGAGTCCAAACCCTAAAATGGAGATTTGGAAGACAAAGAGACTAACACATACAAGTAATCTCTAGCAATCACAACAACAACAAACACATGGGACACAAGATTTATCCTGAGGTTCGGCAACCCCACAAAGGAGCTCCTACATCCTCGTTGTTGAGGTGACCACAAAGGTCAGAGTCTATTCCACCTTCTTGCCTCTCTCAAAGCGACCACAAATGTCACTTGAGCTTTCCACTAAGAAATCGAAGGGTGATACAAACTTCCCAAGGCTCTTCCACAAGATGGAAGCTCTTGGGCAACGCCTAACCGGCTAGGGGCAAAGCCCTAAGAGAATAGACGCAAAATCAACCGGCTTGATGAAGAAATCAAGTGCTCAAGCTTTCCAAAGTGATGCTCTCACTTAATCCACTCTTCTTTTACTCAAAACCCTAAGGGAATCGAAGATTGGAGCAAAGGCGGAGGAGAGGGGTGCTTTAGTTGCTTGGGAGCTGTTGAGCACAAAGTGGGTCAACTGTGAATGAGTCCGTAACGTTTAGAAGTGAAGAGAGGGGTATTTATACTCCAAGTGAAAATCTAACCGTTCAGATCTACGTCGAAAGTTCCGACGCAGATTTCGGGACTTTTGACGTTAGTAGAAAACACTGTTCACAAAGGGCCGGAAGTCCGCGCGTGCAGGTCAGTGTCGGAACTCCCGGCAAACATCAGGACTTCCGATGGTCGGAACTTCCGATGAACGTCGGGACTTCCAACGTGCGCAGTTAAACATCCAGCCAACCCACAACAGGTATCGGGACTCCTGGCATGGGTCGGGAGTTCCGACATGCACAGACAACAGGCCAGTAGAACCACCGATGCCGGGACTCCCGGCTTGGGTCAGGACTTCCGACTGTCAGGAGTTCCGACTCACGTCGGGACTTCCGACGTCCACTGTCACCGTGCAGGCTAAGTGACTGGGAGTCAGAACTTCCGGTAAGAGTCGTGACTTCCGACTATCGGGAGTTCCGGCTTACGTCGGGACTTCCGACACCGACAGTCACAGAAAATTATTCTATGTGCTCGTGAAGTGTTAGAGTGTCTCTCTTTTGATTTAATTATTATGCTTGAGCACTCTATCTTCCTCAGACCAACTAAAATTGCATCCCTCTTTATAGTGCGGCGGATCCTAAACTCAAAAGAAAAAATAAAATCTTTAGAGAGCGCTTTGAGTTCGTCCACCTTTATAACTTCAAAAATTGAGGGATACCATTTCATCTTTATCAACTCTTTGATTCTTTCAAGGGACTAATAGCTGCGACATATATCATTAAGATCACATTAGTCCCTAATTTGGATGTCATCAATACACCAAAACCCACATAGGGGGCAAATGCACTTTCAACTATGTTTGCGAGTTCATCATGGCGTACTAAAAAAGAACTCCTGAAGATATCCTCAAAGTACGTTATATAAATATATTCATATATTCACAATTTCTTTTATTGCTCATATATATAAGTAATCACGTGACCAACACACACATATATATATATATATATTAATACTTTTCCTTTAACTTTTATTGAAGACTCTATGGTTGAAGGAAAAAGTCATATGACCTGACCAACTGAAAGCAATTCAAGAGACCATAGCAGAATTTCTTAATGACCAGGTCCTAAACCCTGCCAGCGAGTTCTACAATGACATGAACGAAACATGGAAGCCAAACTAGATGGAATGAATTTGTTATCCCAAGAATATGATAGAATATACAATGCAAGCTTTATTTGTAATATATATATATACATATTATATGTACATAAAATAACATACAATATATGTATATGCATGTAATATATACATTAGTTTCATACTTTAGTTTGTACAAAATATTCGAACATTATAAACGTGTAGAATACATATATTATTAGCAGCGTAGAATGCGTATTCGAAAACCTATTCGAAAACCAAAATGAATCATCAATTGAAAATAGAAACAAAAAAAAGAAAAAAAAGAAAACCTTTAGTCCCGGTTGGTAATACCAACCGGGACTAAAGGGCCGGCCCACGTGGCCAGGCCGGGAGGCCTCTTTAGCCCCGGTTGGTACCTTTAGTCCCGGGCGAGAAACCAGGACTAAAGGAGGGGCCCTTTAGTCCCGGATTCGTGCTCCCGGTTGGGAAACCGAGACTGAAGGGGTTTTCCAATCGGGAGTACAGCTTGTTTATGTACTAGTGATTGAGCACTACAACATTGGTATAGGATGTGTCTCCATCATAGGTTGTTTGAAAATTAAAATAGTAAATTTTAAAATTTGTGAACTTAAAATAGTGAAGTTGCTGGTTCTTAGTCAAACTTTCTTAAGTTTGATCAAATTTATATAAAAGGGCACCAATATTTATGATACCAAATTAGAATTATTAGATATACCATGAAATATATTTTCATACTGGACTTATTTGGTGTCACATATGCTGGTAGTTTTCTCTATACACATAGTCAAACTTAAAATAGTTTGATTTAGAATAACTGTATTTGTGACCCCAAACAATTTCAAATAAAATGTTATTAACAACAAAGTTTTAGAACTTCGTACCGAGCTATAGATAGGTTTCATATAAAGTTCATCTTCCATTTGACTTCATTTATAAAAGTTATGAACTTTTTTTGTGTTGCACAGACTTTGAGAGGTGCGTCACATTACCAACCGTGGCTTCACGGAAGCTCATTGTCACGAAGACGCTAGCAAAACGTGACACTCCCCCTCCAGAGACACGGAGGAAGCACTGCGCCAGAACTGATAATCACTGCCAGATCGGAAGCCACCATGGTTGTCGGAATTCATGCTGGCAGAGGTTAATCGATAGTGATGGAGGTGCCCTATCACTGTCGGGTTGGCGACCAGCAGTGACAATAGGGACAACACTGCTAGGTCAAAGCATCACCCAGCAGTGATACTTATGGGTATCACTACCGGGTTGGATCATCAACCGATAGTGAAATGCTAAGTGTCACTACCGGTTCAGGCCATGAACCGACAGTGGCACTCATTACACCACTGTCAGATGGGCACACTCCCGACAGTGCATAGTTGAGTACCACTGCAGCAGGTCCAATACCACGATCGACAACTACTATTATAACACACGTTACACACCACACCATTCTCATTGCCATCACATTTCTCACAAGGTAGCTAGAATGCATCATATATATAACTACAAAGGTCAAATTAACTTAACAGGTCCCTACACATGGGCTGCCTAGTTGGTTCATGGGTAGCTCTGGAGTTTTGGGTGGTGTAGAGTTGTCCTTGATCTGACAAAAAATTTGTTGTAATCCTTGTTTCTCATGAAAAATGTAAGGGTATGTTAGATATATTCAACAAATGTTAGAAAAAATGTTGTAAATTTATTTTATACAATTTTCCTTGGTTTCTTGCGTTTATGTCCCTTCTCCATTTGCTTTTGAGACACACAAGCATAGATTCATTTTAACAACAAAAATAGTAAACCATTTATTTTTTTAACCTCATATTTCCCTTAACTTGTGGTAAATGTAAGGTTGTGTCAAAATTTGAGGTGTATATGAGTTGTAAATTGATCCGAGGTGTGCAAACTTTAGAGTTTGACTTGAGTTACATGAGGTGTATCCATTTTGTGAACGATGTATGTGTCCCTTTGAAAATTTTATGGCAAGCATATACACCCAAAATATGCTTCCATACAAAATTTAGATTTTCCTTAACACTTTTAGGTATTATTAGAATTATTTTGTGGTAATCTCAAGATGGAAGTTTGAATTATCTTTGCAAAACAATTGATTTTTTTATCTATCTCCATGACAAATGATTGATTGAACCATATGAGCCAAAAAAATATAATTTTATGTAATTTTTTAATATTGTTAGAGGCACATGTAGTTCAATTTTGAATTTCTTTCGATAGGCACATAGAAATTCCTTTAAGTTATAAAAAATAGTGAATCATTTTTAAAAATTTTGAAACTCCTAGACAACAACATATATGTTGTCTATTGCATGTGACGAACATTTTAGGGTACATAAGACAAGTTTTATATGATAACAAAGACCTTCAAATAAAAAACATATACGATAACAAAGATCTTTCTGGAAAAGAGGTGCAACCTTGTCCTGACTAGTTCAACGATAGCGTCAAAGACTACAAACACATTACAACATAACCACCTCATGAACTTTCTTCTAGCACCCCCCAGTGGGTCTCAAAGGTGATAGAGCATGGCCGAGGGGTAGAAGAGTCACCAGGGCTGCTAGTAGTGATAAGCCAATGCCTCGGGCTCAGACGTCATGTAGCCCAACAACTGGATCATGCAAGCATTGCGGTCAGGCACGTCACCTCGGCGCGGCTCCATCTTCACGAACCTTTCTTCTAGTACCTCGCGCACTATCTTGACTACTAAGGGAATATGTGTATGGAGGGTTTTCTCCTAGAAAGAATGTTCCTTTCACACAGAGCACATACTGGGAGTACAAACAGTGAAGCAATGAGTAGTGTTCTTGGATTTATGTGGGACTACAAACAAGAAACCTCATCTATATGTGTCTCATCCGGACACATGATTTATAACTAGAAGCCACCATGGGTAGCTGGATCTGGCGGTGGAGAACCAAGTAATTAGTGGTTAGGCGGATCAAATAGTCCTAACATTGCCAAGTCAACCCAATACCCAACAATGATGCCCTTATGTCACTGCCAGTTTAAGCCACGTCCTTGATATCCCACCTATAATTGTCAGTTGGTAGCTCTAACTAGTAGTGGAACATCACTATCGGGTCTTGCCTCCATCCGACAGTGATTGGTATGTCGTCACTATTAGGTCTCTTGGATCTGCAATCATTGGTCAGACTCTAGGCTTACAATCTGACAGTAAAGCAAGACATGCCATCAGAGATTGTCAGTTCTGTAGTAGTACATTAATCATTTTGATTATCATTCTACTCATGTGGTGATAATATTAATCAAGTTAGTGTAATAACTACATTAACTACGTGAGGAAAAGGTTATTAGTGATGAGCAATAACCCGCAACATGGTGAATAGTGATTTTGTTTAGGACAATGGTGAATAGTGACTTGGGTCACAGCATTAATGACTAATCAAAGGTACTACTAGCTATCACGGTCCTAAATTCTCCTCGATGCTTGGGGGCAGCGAGGATAGATTTAGGGTGGCCCTGGCGTAGGCGGCTTCCTCAGCGGCAACGGTGACTCCAGGTCGCTGCTAGGGTAGAGGCGTGAGTGAGCCTGGGAACGGGCCGGGGAAGCGACAGAGGGGTGGCCCCTCTGACCAGCCGATGCGGCTTGGGGAGGTGGGGCGGTGGCAGCGCAGGAGGGCGAGGGAGAGAGGAGCGGCAGCAGCAAGCGAGAAGAGGAGGGGGAAAGGATAAAAGGGTTTAACCCCAAAACTAGCTTGCCTCTTTCAATAATTCTCCCTCGTATATATAGAGGGGGTTTACATGCTAATGGGCTCGAGCCCATGAACCTTGTTTGCCTAATCCAGTCCAATCCTATTACAATGGAACCATGGTCCCTTTCCTATTTTAATTGCTTCTTAGCCACTTTGGCAACGACTTCTGGTGCCATCCTGCTGGGCATGACACTAGGTAAGGCTGTCATTTTTCGCAACACTATGTTCCTTTCTTCCTGAACATGATATATAGTATTGAAATCAATTTTCATGGCGGATTAATATTTGAGTACACCTCCCAATTTATTTGATCAACCACGCTGGTGCTACTGCACCAAAACCAAGCTAATTAAGTTGTAATATGTTGGTTGTTTTTAGTACTAATAGATATCACCGAGACATTCTTGTGCAGAATTGTTGTACTGATTCACTGTAAGCTAGCTTAACATATTTAATTAAGGTCGTCCTATCAGTAGAAAATTAAGAGGGGACCATAGAGATTAAGAGCTATGGGTGACTAGTCCTGCAGTGACAGTGGACCACCACTAAAGTTCTAAAGGGAAGAGGGCACGACCTAGGAGTACTATATTCTAGTATATTTTTAATTATATGTATACAAATGCATAGACTCAGGACCAACGATGGTCACAATACTGTGATGCACATAATCGTCATAGTTTAAATAAAGGAAAAAAGTCTCTACCTGTTTGCCTAAGTTGTTGTCACATGGCTAATGACGTGGCTCAATGACATGACATGTGACATGGAAAAACTTCGTGATTAATTTTATCATCATTAGTTATTTGGTCTTAGCCCATTTTTAGACATAAGTTTGGTTTGGGCCAACTCCATTTGGAGCCTATTTTTTATATATTTTTTGTTAAACCCATTCCCTAGAGAACTGCTTGCATTGAGAGATTATTATAGCTCATTCTACACACACTATTTTATTTTGGCCCAAGTATCAATTGCCTATGCCCATTCAAACAATAGTAAAAATTTGAAATCAACTTAATGAATTTGAATCTAACTTCATACACATAATGAATTTGAAACCAACTTCATATACATAATGAATATTAGTTGACCCATACATTAGTATATATCAAAAGCTAACCATATGTTTATATGTTGTTAACAAACCACAAGTTAAGATCAAACCTAATAAAAACAGAAACAACCATTTCATGAGTTCAACAATTCACCGACCACATACATAATATATTGAATCCAACTTCCACTTCAAGTGTAACAATTCAACACTGATTGATAATCCCTACTGCAATCTCCCGTCATCTTCCTTGGCAATTGTTAAGTGTGCCACAGGCACTCGGCAAAGCCCAAAAAACACTCGGCAAAGGATTTGCCGAGTTTAACACTCGGCAAACAGCACACGGCATCTACAGTGCCGGGAAACGGCTATTTGCCGAGTGCTTTCTATCGGGCACTCAGCAAAGACTTTGCCGAGAGCTGAAACCGACACTCGGCGAAAAAAAGTAACATGACGGAGTGGAGATGGTCACGGCACATTTGCCGAGTGTCAAATCTCAGGCACTCGGCAAACCTTGCTTCTTTGCTGAGTGTCAAAGTTCAGGCACTCGGCAAAGCTTCTTCCTTTGCCGTATGTCAAATTATAGGCACTCGACAAACCTTCGTCCTTTGCCATGTGTCAAATTCAAGACACTCGGCAAACCTTCGTCCTTTGCCGAGTGTCGAATACAAGGCACTCGGCAAACACATCCTAGAATGCACAGAATTTTGGCTTCTTTGCTGAGTGTCATAACTCAGACACTCGACAAAGAAGCCATTTTAGTCCCAGAAAGCACAGATTTTTGCCACGTGTCCCTCTTTGCTGAGTGTAATTTCCATGGCACTCGGCAAATAGCCCTTTTGCCGAGTGTAACACTCGGCAAAGCTGCCACAAATAATCAGTTTATTTGTTTCGGTCACAGCCACGTACCACATTCAAATAAACATCACATCCATCACAGATAGTTCACAATAGGCATCACAGGCAGTTCATATAGATATATCGACAACACATTAATGCACATAAACTTTAAAATCACTAGTAGGTCATTCACAACCACAAATAATCACAAGTAGTCACAGGTAATCCACAAATGCAAATGCAAATAAAATCACTTAGGCCATGAGTTCCACTGCGACCACGCTGGGTCATGAGGCTCATTCGATGCCGCCGATTGATCCTGCACAAAGGAGAAGAGATTGCATGTGTGAGTCAAGATTGAACAACACGTATGGTCTCTCTGCTGCCTAACTAGTATAACCCTTACAACTATAAGTAATATCTTCTCAGTTGCATTGTGCTCTAGTATGATTGCTTAAGTACTAGTAGGTAACAAACATATAGCATTAGTCACTAAGTTTATAGTGTCTGGGCATCTTTGTAAGATTGATTCTACATAAACTAGAAACGGTGATTATAAGGTTGTAAAGCGACTCACAGTGCCTGAAACAGTGTTTGGAGCAGGTTGAGGAGGGGGGACTGGCATCAGTGGCGGAGGTTGACCGATTGCAGCATAAACACCCCTCATATATTCAAACATCTGCAGCTCCATCTTCTACCGCTCTGCCTCCATCTTCGCCTCAAGCTCCTCCTGGCACCTCGTTTCTTGTTCTGGCTGAGCCTACAATATTTCATCCCAATATTACAATGCAATTAAGGATGAAAACGGTACGGAAATGTTCCAGCTGAGCCTACAATATTTCTATATTATGATACCATTTTCTATATTATGATATCGTTTTTGAATTTTGCCAAACATAAAAAATTGTCATTTTCAATTGGTTTCGCAACCATTTTCAACCATTTTTTGTACTCTTTAATTGCTAAAATGTAGAAATATCCCGAACCGACCGCTTTCGTTTTCTATATTGTAATACCGTTTTCATCCCTAAATGCAATGCAAAAGTATGTAAAAATCAATGAACGATAAATAAAACAGAAATAACCTGAAGTGCTTTTATCTGGAACCGTGTAGAGTTCAGCCGTGGGCGTATCACCGAACTGGAACCCGTGCTCCGTGCTTGAATCTGGGAGAGAGTGAGAGTACTGGCCGTGTCGATTGTGTCGTCGCCAATCCAGAACTGGCCATGCTTCTTGCCTCCTCCCGCCCTCATGACCACTTCTCCATCAAGGTCATGGGCGCTCAGATCATACTCTGGGCCATGGACCACCCTTGTCATCGATGTGTATCCATCGAGGCGGCTGTGGATGGACTCATTGTTGTACGCCGAGGGTGGGTCCTACGAATTGTAGGCGACGTCGGACGTCGCCTTCCCCTTGTGGGCCAAAGCATATGCCATGAACTAGGAGCAAGGCTCGCCACCATGTGCCACCGACTACAAAAAAACAATATGATTAGAAATTATGCAGAGTTGAGTGTTAGAATAAAGAAATAAATTCGCTTACCCATCTAGCCGCGTATTCTGAGAGGTTGAGGTTGCCTTGATGGTGTGGTGCACCCGGCAACAGCAAACGCCGCTCTAGGCAAGCATTGTGATTCTCCTCCCATGCGGAGTCGCACCACCTGTCCACTATCCGGGCCCAGCACTACAGATCGTAGGCGCACCACCACGGAGGCACCTACATCATCAAGTATATAACATATAAGAAGATGAAATTAAGCGTAATTAATCTCTAAAAAAAAGTATTAATGTCCTATATTTACCTTCAGGTATTGTTCCAGGGTCAGGCTCATGGTTCTTGCCGCCCTTTTAGGGATCCTCTCCCTAAGAATTTCTGCGTGATATTGGATCATGGCCTGGATGCACGCCTCGTAGTGCATGTCCTTGACGAGTTTCTTGGCGGCTTTGTCAGCCACAGCATCCGCCTTGGCCTCATATCCCTCCTTGCATCTAAAGAAATCCTACATATAGACACGATGTATCCAGTCATTATTTCAAGAATGTCCAATCAATGCGATGTATTGAGCAATGTAGTGCGAGAAAGACTTACCCAAAGCTCGGCCTTGACACGATGCGCCTTATCGGCGAATACCCTACCATCCTGATCAGGAGTGTCGGGGACGGCGGCATAGTGGGCCCATGTGTAGGCTGGCTCAACAGTTCCACCGAACTACACAAGGCCAGAGAACTTCTCCTTGATCAAAAGACCAAGGATGTCGTTCACATGGCGTGCGTGATCACCCCCCACCTACCTTCCTCCAACCCCTGCCCAAGTGATTAAGATAAATTATTAGTTTCTATTGTAATTTTGAACATATCAAATGAAAAAATAGTGATAACATATACAGTTACTTACTTGTCTCCATCGGGTCGAATCAGCGGGCGTCTCTCAAGAGGTATCGGTCGTCTCAGGAGGGTCGAGGGACCTCGCAACCACACATGCGATGAAGTAGAGGAAGAGGTACCCCTTGTCTCCTCATCCACCCCTACCTCCTCCTCCTCCACCCCTGCCTCCTCCTCCACCTATACCTCCTCCTCCACCTGTACCAACTTGATAGAGCTGGAGTGCCCGATCCTTCGGTGAGTGGAGGATAACTACGATTTGGTGGGTGTCGACCCTCGCGATCCGACTACGACGAACAAGTCCGTGGCGCCTTAGCAATCGCTGAACCAACTCCCGATGGTTATTGACCTTGCTGGTGCTAGATCAACCTGATCACGAAGATCAATTCCTGCTGGCAATCGAAGAATAAGCAAGAATTTGAGGCGAGCAACCCTGAATATTACTCGAAGGTGGGGTTCTGAATTACACGAAGACGAAGCTTCAGTAAGTAGCAATGGCTAACTTAAGCAAAACAAAACCCAAGCCAAAGAGGGGCACAGCCCCTGGCTAAATAGGGGGAGGAGGGAGGAAGGAGGACGCCCACCTGCCCACAAGGCAGGGAATAGGCGCCCAAACAGTCACACACCATCTCCTTGATCCCTTTCACGATTTAGGTGGCGCAACACCTTCCGGTTATTTCTTGACAAAACTAAAAACACATAGGTGGCGCAAAGCACCTAGACATTATTCAGGCGGGTTCATCATGAGCATAGATGGCGCATGCACTTAGGAAACTTCTAGTCCTTCATTCTTCAAATTCATCACGAAGTTTAATTCACGTGCACGAGCTCGAGTGAGTGGTCTGGTGGCGCCTGTCTTTGGTTCGGGTTGGAGTAGCCATTCCGTGTCGGGGTTGATGTCCTCATCATCCTCCCTTCTTGAATCGAAGTCGTCCTCGACGGCAGCTCCTCGACCTACCGCCCGCATATGGTTTCAAATCTACAACATTAAAAACTAGAGGAAACACCATAGTCTGCAGGCAGGTGTTAAGTATATAAGCATTATCATTGATTTTCTTTAACACCTTGAAGGGACCAAAGAAGACGGGGCATCAGCTTAGACCTGCGCAAACTAGGAAAGCGATCCTTGCGCAAATGCAACCAAACCAAGTCACCAGGTTCAAAAGTAACAAGTTTACGTCCTTTACTACCAACAACTGATTTTTAGCATTAGTGTGCGCAATGTTCTCATTGTGTTTGCTCATGGATGTCCAACATTTGTTTAACACGTGCAACAAAGATCGACATGTGGGGCGTCCAAAGGGTCAAAGGACACAAGTCAATTGGCGCCCGTGGAATGTAACCATAGACAACCTGAAAAGGGCACATTTTCGTGGTGGAATGTGTAGCACGATTGTAAGCAAACTCGACATGGGGCAAACAATCCTCCCAAAGTTTTAGATTTTTGTCTAACACAGCCCTAAGCATGGTAGATAAGGTTCATTCACAACCTCGGTTTGCCCATCTGTTTGTGGGTAAAAAGTGGTCTTTGAAAAGCAATTTAGTTCCTAGTTTATTCCAAAGAGATCTCCAAAATGACTTAGGAACTTAGCATCGCGATCCGAGACTATTGTATTTGGAACACCATGTAAACGAATAATCTCGCGAAAGAACAACTCAAAGAACGTCGCTAGCAACATCAGTTTTGTGACATGGTATGAAGTGAGCCATTTTGAGAATCGATCAACAACCACAAAGATACTATCCTCCCTTCTTAGTTCGAGGTAAGCCCAAAACAAAATCCATAGAAATATCTAGCCAAGGAGAAGTAGGGACAGTAACGACATATACAAACCGTGGTTGTTCAGGTGTGACTTAGCTTTCGGCATGTGGTGCGCATGCAACAAAATGCTCCATGTCATGTGGCAAGATCTGGGGCCAAAAGAAGTCTGTGCGCCAAAATCTCTGTGTCTTGTAAACGCCTAAAGTGTCCCATGAGGCCGCCACCATGCGCTTCTTGCAACAAACAAAAGAGCGAACCGAGCTTGCGGGAATACATAGCTTTTTAGCGCGGAACAAAAACCCATCGGTTACATGGAATTTACCCCATGGTTTACCATCCTTGCAATGCAGACATGATGTCCTTAAAGCTAGGATCATCGGTATTGTTCTTTCACGATTTGTAAACCAAAAATTTTAAAGTCTAATCGAGACAAACATGGTGTATCTACGCGACAAAGCATCAGCAATAATGTTGTCTTTCCCGTTCTTGTGTTTGATGATGTAAGGAAAATACTCTATGAATTCGACCCACTTAGCATGTCGATGGTTCAGATTAGTTTGGCTACGAATATGTTTTAATGCCTCATGATCAGAATGAATTATAAACTCGCGAGGCCAAAGATAGTGCTGCCATTTTGAAGTGTGTGAACCAAAGCGAAAAGCTCCTTATCATAAGTTGAATAATTCAGACTAGCACCGCTTAATTTTTCACTAAAGTAAGCAACCTGGCTTGCCCTCTTGCAAAAAACACCGCCTAAGCCAATACCACTAGCATCGCATTCAAGTTCAAACATCTTATTGAAATCGGTGTAGCCGTAGTAAGGGGCATGTGTCAACTTATCTTTTAGAATGGTGAATGCCTCGTCCTGTGCGCACCCCGTGAGAAAGGAACGCCCTTCTTGGTGAGCTCATGCAACGGGCGGCAATGGAGCTGAAGTCACGCACGAACCGTCGGTAGAAACCTACAAGCCCAAGAAAACTCGAATCTGCGAATCCGTTGTCGGCATGGGCCAGCTCGGATGGCGTCAATCTTGTCTGCTGTCCACTTCAATGCCCTCGCGGAGTAACAACATAGCTAAGAAACGAAACACGTTGTGTGCGAAGTCGCACTTGTCCAAGTTACCAAACAAGCGGCAACACATAAAGCATCAAAAATAGCATGCAAATGTTCCAAATGCTCTTTCATAGACTTGTTGTAAATTAGAATATCATCAAAATAAACAACCACAAACAATCCTATGAAAGGCCTCAAAACTTCATTCATTAAGCACATAAATGTGTTGGGAGCATTAGTCAATCCAAACGGCATAACTAACCATTCATATAAGCCAAATTTTGTTTTAAAAGCCATTTTCCATTCATCCCCAAGTTTCATTCGAATCGATGGTACCCGCCACATAAATCTACCTTGGAGAATATTACAGTACCACTAAGCTCGTCAAGCATATCATCAAGGCGAGGTATAGGATAACGATAACGAATTGTGATATTGTTAATCGCTCGACAATCTACACACATGCGCGGTACCATATTTCTTTGGGACAAGTAGTACAGAGAGAGCGAGCAAGGGTTAAGAGACTCACAAATGTAGCCCTTATCAAGTAGCGCTTGGACTTGGCGCTGAATCTCCTTTGTCTCATCGGGATTGGTACAGTGCGGGCACGGTTGGGAAGCTAGGCGCCGGGATGAGGTCGATCCGGTGCTCAATGCCACGAATGGGAGGAAGACTGGCGGTAAGTCCTTCGGAAACACCTCGGCAAAGTCCATCAAAAGCTTAGTAATGTTAGGGGTATATCCAAAGATGGTGCATCATCGAGTGAAACCGGCACATGAGAACATACAAGCGCATAGCAAGGCATATTAGCAACATGTAGTTCATCAAAATCAGCACGTGTAGCAAGTAAAACAGAGCATGTAGCTTAATCTCTTTAGACGTGGCTGGTTGTTGTTGGCATTATTTTAATGCTTTAGTAGTCCGAGCAATGTCATCTTTCACAACTGCTCAGGGGTCATTGGATGAAGAATAATTTTCTTGCCCTTAAACAGTAGTGAATAATGATTTGTGCGACCATGATGTAAACAATCGGTATCATATTGCGGGCCTACCAAGCAACAAAACGACAGGCCTCCATAGGAACAACATCGCAATCGGTATAATCGAATAAGATCCCATGGAGAAGTGAACACGCATCGAAAGCGTGTTACCTTGAGTTTGCCACCTGGTTGAGCCATTGAATGTGGTAGGGATGTGGATGTGGACGCGTTTGGAGAGACAACTTCTCCACCAGATCCAAACTTGCCAAATTGTTGCAACTACCGCTGTTAATGATGATGCGAATGGATCGTTCTTGCACAACGCCTTTGGTGTGGAACAAAGTGTGTATACTGGTTCGCTTTCAGTTTGTGCAACATGTGTCTTGAGGACTCATTTGCACAACAAGACTCTCATACTTGTCGCGTCGATGGCGCGCCACGTGTTCTTCCGCATGTCCTAAAACGTCAGCAGCAAGCATAGCATATATAGTTTCATCGGAATCACTAGAGGAAGAATACTCACCATCATCATGTATAATCAACATACGCTTGTTGGGGCAGTCCCGTATCACATGCCCATAACCTTTGCAACGATGGCATTAAATGTCCTTTGTGCGGCTAGTGGAAGAGGAGGCGCTCTTATTAGTGAAAGGGGTCTTTGGAGGTGGAGCTGTTGCCTTGTCACGTGACATCTTGCTATGTGGGGAGGGCGCCAGAGGGGTGAAGGGGTCAAAGTAGTGCGACTGCAAAAGAGTTAGAATGGGTCCTTGCTTGTCGTCCCCGCACTTCACGTTCAACTTTTGCAAGCGAATGCAAACAAATTAGTAATATCATCATAGTGCTTATAATCAAGAATATCACGAATTTCACGGTTCAAACCACCACGAAAACGTGCCATCGCAAGCATCATTAGTCTCAACTAAACCACAACGAATCATGCGGGTTTGCAACTCCCCGATAATACTCTTCTCTGATTTGGTTCCTTCTTTGAAAACGCTGCATTTTATTAAGCAAGTCTCGTGCATAATAGGAAGGAACAAATCGGTGTCACATGACAGCTTTTTAATTGCTCCCAAGTTGTGGGAATGTTATTAGGGTGTTTCTTTGCGATGCTCACGCCACCAAATGGATGCGAAATCAGTAAACTCACTAGTAGCAGCCCTAACTTGATATTGTGCAGAACATCATGACAATGAAATTTCGATCTACCGCAAGTTCCCAATCAAGATACGCACCCGGATCATATTTGCCATTAAATGAAGGGATCGTGAACTTAATCTTAGTAAATGAGTCATTTCGACACACGTACCACGCGCGCCACCACGGCGGTTGCGGTGGCGCCCTCCATGGCGGTCTGGTCATCGATCTTGGTATCGCCACCATAATCAAATTCCGTGACTGATCAGCAAGTTGTTGTACCAACTCATCAAGGCGTGTAGTGAGCGTGGCAAAATTTGGTGGCGTGGGTAGCTTGTGCTTCTTTGCATCTCCGTGAGCGTAGCATTTGTGGCCATTTGAGCGTCCCGAAATTGACCCACTTGCTCGTTGGCAATCCTAATCTCCTCTGCCAAGCCCTCCACATGCTCGTTCATCTTGCGATTGAAGTGGTGAATGATGCCTTTAGTGCGTGGGGACTGAGGCATGGCGTCCGATCACTGGCTCCCCTGTCATTGTTAGTAGGAAAACAACGAACACACGAAAACAAGTATGTGCCCTAAAGCCTATAGGATATGGTGCTGATCAAGGCACTCAAACTAAAGCTGTTATCAAACTCTTACCCGTTCTTACCAAGCTTGCGGGGTGACTTGCAAACCAGCGGACAACCTTCCAAAGATTGAATGGAGCGATTGCTAGAGGACACAGAGCTTGATCATTTCAGAGAAAATTTGTGGAGTTCTGGGAAGGCTGCACTCAATTGCAAGGGTTAGCACAATCAAACAAAGCAATGCAAGGTTGAATAATAGTGCTAAACACGTCGCTATGTTCTTTGAAACAAGTGGAACGTGCAAAAGGCAAAGCAAAGGTGGTGGCGCCTAAGGGGGGAGGCACCCTGTGTGTGTTCTGTCCAGAGAGGAAGACAAGCACCCAAATTAGGGTGGCTCACAACAAATGGAATTCTTCTTTCCAAAACTAGACAATCTGAAATAAGGAAGAATATTGCACCAAATCCCAAAACAGGGAAAGGGGTGGCGTAGCAGGGGAAAAGACCCGCCCCAAATGTAATTCTGTTGCCTTGTATGGTGCGGCTTTTCCTTTCCTTCTTTTTCTTTTTTTGTTTAATATATTGGCACCTTGCCTATTTTTTGTTTTGAATAGATTGGCACCTTGCCTTTTTTTTCTTTTCTGGATACTTTCCCTTTGGCGCACAACAAAACATGCCGTAACCGAACCGAGGCAAACTTTCCAAAATGTGGCAGGGGGCGCCAGGAAGGGAAACTGTGGTAGGGAGAGGGCGTGCACCAGGGAGGGGGAAGATGGTGAAGAGGGCGTGGTGGTGGTGGTGGACAGAAACGACGATGAAAAACAACGGCGACGAACACAAAGTGACCAGCAACTATTGACGCAAAAGCACACAAATTCAACAACGCAAATTACTGAATGAAATGTGCAATGCTCAAAAGGTGCTGGGACAAAGGTCGAACCTGATTGTTGTTTTGGTTTTGTGGACAATAGAACGATGAACAATCTAGAAACTAAAGGATAAACTCGATAAAACTCACCGATCAACCTGATTTTTGATACCACTTGATAGAGCTGGAGTGCCCGATCCTTCGGTGAGTGGAGGATAACTACGATTTGGTGGGTGTCGACCCTCGCGATCCAACTACGACGAATAAGTTTGTGGTGCCTTAGCAATCGCTGAACCAACTCCCGATGGTTATTGACCTTGCTGGTGCTAGATCAACCTGATCATGAAGATCAATTCCTACTGGCAATCGAAGAACAAGCAAGAATTTGAGGCGAGCAACCCTGAATATTACTCGAAGGTGGGGTTCTGAATTACACGAAGACGAACTTCGGTAAGTAGCAATGGCTAACTTAAGCAAAACAAAACCCAAGCCAAAGAGGGGGCGCAGCCCCTGGCTAAATAGGGGGAGGAGGGAGGAAGGAGGACGCCTAGCCTGCCCACAAGGCAGGGAATAGGCGCCCAAACAGCCACACACCATCTCCTTGATCCCCTTTCCTGATTTAGGTGGCGCAGCACCTTCCTGGTTATTTCTTGACAAAACTAAAAACACATAGGTGGCGCAGCACCTAGACATTATTCTGGGTAGGTTCATCATGAGCATAGATGGCGCATGCACTTAGGAAACTTCTGGTCCTTCATTCTTCAAAATCATCATGAAGTTTAATTCACGTGCACGAGCTCGAGTGAGTGGTCCTGGTGGCGTCTGTGCTGGTTCCGTTGGAGTAGCCATTCCCGTGTCAGGGTTGATGTCCTCATCATCAACTCCTCCTCAAAGGATGAGTGAGCGGAAGGTAACTCAGACCGTGATGAAGGTACATGAGACAGTGGCCTCGTCTTGCATCCACCCTTCCCTCAACCCCTGGGTCTACCCTGAGGTCTCTTCCCAGATCCCTCAGCTGCATCGAACCCTTTACGCGTCGCTGTCGCTTTTGAGTAAAGCGCCGCTATCCTCTTTATACCGCCCACCATTATTCAATCACCTGCAATTAAAAAGAGTAAACCAATTAGCATAGATAATACATTAAAATAGATGCAAAATAAACAAAACACACTTAGAAAATAACATGGTATGACAAATAATAAATCAATTAGCATGGATCATACATGTATTAGAAATAATCATCATGATTGGGATTAGCTGGATCATAAGTCTCATCATCACTATCATGCATCTCGATATAATCATCCCCATGCTCCGAAGGAGGAATGTCATCATCACCGTCATTGCTTAGATGTAATCGCTGAAGTAATTCTAAGTCCTTCGTATTCTGAACCTCGTCTCCGGCGTCCTCGTCAACACTACTTTCATTGTCTACTTCGTCCATACCCTGAGCTTCGGTTAAGTCTATCTCAAAACTCCCTTCGAGCCCATCGTCTTGAAAGAACTCTTCGTCATATGTGTTGAGGTCTATGTTGTAATCTTGATAGTTTGGGATAGGTAGTTTACCGTGTGGCGATACCTTGTACACAACATCCCAACCCTTAAGACGGTCTACAGTTTGGCACGGGTATGAGAGATAATAAACTTGTGTGGCCTGTTAAGCCACAATATAGACATCATCTCCTGGTAAGATGGATGATTGTCGAATTTCGACTAGCCCAAGATTAGGGGTCCGCCTGATTACTTCATGATCAAACCAATGGCATTTGAATATAACAGGATTAAGAGGTTTGCAACCATGAAACATGAGTTCGTATATTTCTTCAATTCTTCCGTAATACTCAACCCCATCTAAGCCTTGCGTAAAAACTCTGGTATTTGTGGTTCTTCGATTGGACCGACTCTGCTCGTGGCTTGTTGTGTGAAAGCGATATCCATTCACGTCATAACCGGTAAATGACCTGACCCTATAGGCACAACCATCGGCAACCTATCTCAACTCGGCACTCATAGACGCATCGGTTTGTCCCTACAAGTTCAAGCAGGGTAGTTCGTTATATTAGTCGCACGTACAAGCAACTTGTTATGTCAAACTAAGTACGAGCCAAATTGGACAGTACCTTCTGTTTGAACCGAGAAATGAAATCGAGCATTCCATTTCCCGCACCCTCTCTAAGAAGGGTCGAAGTTTCCTATGAGGTAGGTTCCCTTGATTCACACCAGAATCATTCATGAAATTCCCTGTACCAACAAGAAACAAGGGAGTTGCACACAGAATTGTGACTACTTGAGAAAAAGTTTGTTGAGAACTTACAGCATGTATGGCTCCACTTCGGATAGGTTAGTCAACACATATAGCATAATAGTGCGCCACTCTTAATGTTTCAAGGTCTTGTTAGTCACACCACTTGCACTTCCTAGTTGCCCTCGAAAAATGCTAAGGTTCGATTCATCTTCGCCAGCATTATAACGAGGGGGTACATTATGCACACTAGGAAGGTTGTCAGCATAGTATTTTGTTGTGAAGTTTGACACCTCCTCCAGAATGTATGCATCTGCTATGGATGCTTCAATTTTGCATTTATTTTTATATTTAGTTCAAAGAACCTTTTGAAATCTCTTAATTGAATAGCACCAATGGCCCTGCACAGGACCCCCCCATTCGTGCCTCATACGGGAGGTGCAAAATCAAATGCTGCATCAGATTGAAGAAGCCAGGTGAAAAGATCTTCTCCAACTTGCAGAGCAACACAGGTGCCATTCTTTCCATGTCTGCAACCACGGTATGAGATAACTCCTTAGCACAAAGCTGGTGGAAGAAATTGCTCAACTCCGCCAGCACTATCCAGACATGCTCAAGGACATAGCCTCGAACCATCACCGGCAGTAGTCGCTCAAGCCATATGTGGTAGTCATGACTCTTGAGCCTGTTGATTCGCAAAGTAGCTAAGTTCACTCTCCTCTTCAGATTTGTTGCATACCCATCAAGGAACATTAACGTTTGGAACCATTCTAGTACTTCCCTCCTTTGCGCCATCGTCAGAACGGAATCGGCCTTAGGCTTTCTCCATGACTTCCTGCCTCCGGGAGGCACCATGTCTAGCTTTGGTCTATTGCATAACATCGACTGATCCACTCTAGCCTTAACATTATCCTTTGTCTTATTAGGAATGCCCATGATTGTACCAAAAATTGCCTCGGCGACATTCTTTTCAGTGTGCATTACATCAATATTATGTGGAAGTAGAAGGTCATCAAAATAGGGGAGGTTCCACAACATGACTTGTGAGTCCATGGATGTTCCTCACCATATCCTAGAAAATGGTCTCCTTGGTCATTGACCTCGAGAGCGTCTAACTGAGCACGAACCATGGCACCAATCATCATCTGGGGTGCAGGGCCTTCAACTACTATATCTTTCGTAAAGTTCTTGATGTCTCGTCTAAATGGATGGTCAAGAGGGAGGAATTGTCGATGTTTGTCAAATGAAGAATACTTGGCACCCTTCGTCAACCAAATGAACATCAGAGACGCCTTGCATACTAGGCATGAGAACTTCCCATGAACACACCAGCCGTAGAATATCCCATACGTCAGAAAGTCATGCAGAGAGTACTGGTACCAAACATGCATTTTGAAGTTTGTCTTTGTAGCTCGGTCGTATATCCATACCCCTTCCTCCCAAACATGGACCAAATCATCAATCAGAGGCTCCATGTACACACTCATATTATTCCCTAGGTGTTCAGGAATTATCAACGACAAGAATATGTTCTGTCGTTGAAAGAGGATGCCAGGGGGAGATTGAGAGGGATAACGAACATGGGCCAACAAGTGTATGAGGCAGCCGCCATTCCATAAGGATTGAACCCATCTATTGTCAGTGCAACACGTACATTATGAGCCTCTAGACCTTTCTCACGATGAATCATATCGAACCTTGTCCATGCTTCACCATCGGATGGATGCACCAGCTTCTCAGGATTGTATCGACGTCCGTATTTGTGTCATGTC
This sequence comes from Miscanthus lutarioriparius, assembly GCA_904845875.1. Taxonomy (NCBI): domain Eukaryota; kingdom Viridiplantae; phylum Streptophyta; class Magnoliopsida; order Poales; family Poaceae; genus Miscanthus; species Miscanthus lutarioriparius. The sequence goes on from CAJGYO010000009.1 coordinate 66,210,174, forward strand.
ATCTGTTTCTTGGATTCCTTAGTCATATAAAGCCGTTGGATCCTCGGTATGAATGGAAGGTACCATAGGATCTTCATGGGGATGGTGAGCTGCCTCTTCTAACCATTACCAGAGTCTACCTCTAGGAACCTAGATGATTTACACTTCACACAGTACTTTGCTTTTGCATGTTCTTTCCTAAATAAGATGCATCCCTTCGGACAAGTATGTATCTATTCATATGGCATTTTAAGTGCAAGAAGGAGTTTCTATGCCTCATATATGCTCTTTGGCAGGAAGTGACCATCCGGGAGCAGGCTACCAACAACTGTTAGCATAACATCGAAGGCTTCTCGACTCAAGCTAAATTGGGACTTTATGGCCATTAGACGTGCAATGGCATCCAGTTGAGAAACCTTGGCATGCCCATGAAGGGGTTGTTGTGCCACAGACAACATATCATAATACGCCTTTGTGGTTGGCTCTAGCTCCTCCTCCCTACGTCCTTCATCAAAGTGTGCTTCAGATTGTCATTTAACATGTCTCCTACCCCGGCATCAGTATCATAATCCTCGATGCGTTGTCTCACGACCTCATCTCTCACACAATCGGATTCACCATGGTAGATCCACCGGGTATAGTCCGCCGTAAATCCATTCTTGCAAAGATGTTTACCCATGACCACCTTTGTATGTCGACGCGTGTTTGCACAAATGCTGCAGGGACACCAAGTGCCACGCGCTCCTTTAACCCTTGCAAATGCTAGTTCCAAGAAAGCATCGGTCTTCTCAATCCATTCATCGGTGAACGAACCCTGACTAGAGCGGCCCGTGTACATCCACTCACGGTCATCCATCCTCTAACATATCAGCAAGTAATATAAAAATCTATTGCATCTACAGGTTCCTATACTGTCTAATAGGTGAAGATATGTCCTAATCCCACCCGAGGATGTGTAGATGGGGTTAGTTTTCATGCTCTACTCCTATCCGAGATAGAATTTCGACAGCACCTCCCCGTTGTTCTCCAAATACACGTCCTGGCAGGGAGATTGTGTATCCGGAGAACAACAGGGAGATGCTACCAAAACTCTATCTCGGATCCGAGTAGAGCATGGAAACTAACTCCATCTACACATCCTCGGGCTGTCCAAAAAACGTGGACAATTCGAAACAGATACGGTTATAGATATGCAAAGATCTGCATATTTCCAACCGTATCTCTTTCGAACGGGAGACACCTAGCTAGGTTACGTGATATATGAACATGATATGGAAAGAGGGGTGCAGGATGCCTCACCTTGCTATCCTGCAAAGTGATGAGTCAAGGACGGTGGGGAATGATCCTTGCAATAGCCTCTCCTGCAACAAACGAATATAATAGTGTCAATTGTAAATTTCGGCAACACCTCCACTGCACGGTGAGGTAACCAAAACCTGTAATAGGTATCATCATATTGTCAAACTGTAATAGGTACATCATCAGCAATGGCATATGGTCAGACTAAAATAAGCAGCACCATAGTCACACACTTGTATATAATGAGGAGAAGATGGTTGCAGCAGCACAATAGACATGAATTAAAACATAGGCTCAAGAAGGGGAAAATAGCAAATGGCAAACACTGAGAACATCATATCATAACCAATCTCCCTCTACAATCACAAGGTTCACCGTGGTAGGGGAGCTGGAGCATGCCACCCCAAAATCGCCTGTACACTTACACGATTGAACCTAGCAGAGCAGATGGGCCAAGTCACCCCAAAATCGCTCAGCGTGGCCACGTTGCCCATTAAACCTCAGCCACGTCACCCCAAAACCTCAGCGACGTGGATAGCACGGACGATTTGGAGGGATTATAGAGCCTTTGCAACAGTGACAATGAGCTAGTAGATTACTTTATCTACCATTGGCTCGATTACTGCTGGATTTGCTCTCTGTCATTTCAAGCAATAATTTTTTGCCTTCCAGACAACCCAGCCAGAAGTTAAAATAATGAAACTGCACCAACTGAGAGGACAGCAATGCGTCGAGTACTCATGAAAGTATAAGATGCAAATTACAAACTACAAACACTGATGGAATAAAGAGGGCATGCTAATATTGTCCCAATTTTTAAGCATCTGCGTTAACAGGAGTACCAAAGGGAAAAACATGTCTTGGCAATGCCGAAGGATGCTAGATATATTCGTGGAACACCTCACACCGGTGGCATGTCTGGCCTCCAAATTAAGGCGACACAGTTTCCGTCCTTTGATTGAGGAGCCTCCAAAGGGCAGATAGAGCTAATTTGATCTGCCGAAGCAATGGCGACTTGGACTGGGTATTTCATCAAAAAAATGCAGAGTGAAATAATTAGCATAGATTTGGACTGAATGACTAATTCAATGCAAGGTTGTACGATAACACTCATGGGTTTGCTTGTATATCTGTATACGTTCACCTAGCATCAGCACTTAGCAGTCTCTGAAAACACCCATTAGGCCAAAACAAAAAAAACTTGGTAGGTTGGGTTAGGCCGTAGACAGGCGACCTGCTACCACCCGGAAACAGCCACCTAAACTGAAGGCAAATTGTCAAAATATTCTTGTCCAGCACTACTCCGTAGCAAAGCATTTCAGAAATCGAAGTTGAGAACCATCATATCCTCGAGACCTCCAGTTAACTAACTCGCCGCCGGCAGTGCAAAAATCATGGTGGCTCCAAATAGTAACAAATATGAGCAATTGATCCAACGGCTTGCTTACCAAGAAAAGAAGCAGTGATGTAGCAGCACAGTCAGCTTTGGGGGCACGTCCTCCAACGTCGTGTGCTCCAGAGGGCGGCGAGCCGGCAACGTGGGTAGGCTGTTTCGAGAGGGTGCAGAGGGGGCTCAGGCGGCGGCGTTGGATGCCGTGTTCATGGCGAAGCCCACGGCCTCCGTGTTCGTGTCGAGCCACCGGAAGAGCTCAGCTCAGCTCAGCTGGCACGGCCGGTGCAGAGGTGCGCGCGCCGGCGTTCGTGGTGATGACGAGGTGGCTCCGAGTGCGGGTGGCCGAGCACCGGGGCCTGGTGTGGGCGGGCGCGGGCGCGGGGCTGGCAGCGTGGTGTGGGCGGGCGGCAGGCTGGCCGGCGGTGTGGGCGGGCGCCTGGGGCGGCGAAACGGCGCCGGGGGCTGATGTGGGCGGGCGCGGGGCCGGCGGCGTGGTGTGGGCGAGTGTGGGTGGGCGGCGCCGGGGGCTGGTGTGGGCAGGCTGCGGTGCCGACCGGCGGTGTGGGCAGGCGCGGGCGCGCGGCTGTGTGTTTGAGTGTGTGCGTGTGTGTGCGGCCGGGTGTGGGATTGGGGTGGTTCCGAGGGAGGTTTGCCGAGTGCCCGCGATCTAGCACTCGGCAAACCCCTATTTTTTCATTTTCAATACCTAAACTATCACGTGTGTGGGGCCCATAAACCTGTTTGCCGAGTGTCCTAGATTTGACACTCGGCAAACCCCATCTTTGCCGAGTGCCAGATAAGGGGCACTCGGCAAACTAAGTTTTTTTTCTTCATTTTCCTTCGTATCCTCCTTTTCCTAAACCCTAAAATATTGTGCGTAGGGCTGAGTGAGGGGAGTTTGCCGAGTGTCCCTGATATGACACTCGGCAAACCCCATCTTTGTCGAGTGCCAAACCAGGTGCACTCGGCAAACCCACTTTTTTCATTTTTCTTCGTTTCCTTCTTTCTTCATTTGATTTTTCTACGAATATTATTCCATTATAATGTACCAAATCTTAACATGGAATACCACATGTTGTATGTAGAGAGTAGAAAAGTTTCAAGGCCAGAAGTGAAAAAATAAACTTATTATTTCATGCAGTTTGTAGCTCAAATTCAATGTATATCAATTAAAATTCTATAATTGCACTTAATAAATTAAAATTATCAAACAAATCCAAAAAATTATCAAAATTACACATGAATCTATCTATATTCTCTATTGCCTATACAAAAAGTTTTGAAGTCAAACCCTAATTCGACCGTCACTTTGACTCAAAATCTTACCAAATTCTTCTCATCGCTACGATTCTTCTTCTAAGATACTTCGGTTTGTAAACATCGTATGTGACAGATTGTCCAAAACCTTCTCAATTTTTTACCATAGGCTCCATGTATGATATCACGAGATCTTGACAAATCTCATGATTTTCAGACTTCGTTTGCTTTTTTTAGAATTTAAAAATCATTCGGCCACACGTTCGTGGTCGTGTTTCCTGAACAAGATGTTCAAAATTTCTTTTCATGTCCTGGGTAAGGCCTCACACCGGACTCAATAACATGAATATCATTTTTCTACTCATTTTATTTTATTATTTGAATCACTTGCTGTTCAAATTTGACTTATACCAAAAAATTCCTTAAAAAGCAATAAATTAATTAAATATAGCAAACGGATCTAAGAATATACTAAATCTTAACATAAAGTACCACATGTTGTATGTAGAGAGTAGAAAAAGTTTTAAGGCCAGAAGTGAAAAAAAACTTATTATTTCATGTAGTTGTAGCTCAAATTCAATGTATATCAATTAAAATTCTATAATTACACTTAATAAATTAAAATTATCAAACGGATCAAAAAAATTACCAAAATTACACATGAATCAATCTATGTTCTCTATTGCCTATACAAAAAGTTTTGAAGTCAAACCCCAATTCGACCGTCACTTTGAGTCAAAATCTTACCGAATACTTCTTAACGCTACGATTCTTTTTCTGAGATACTTCGGTTTATAAACATCGTACGTGATAGATTGTCCGAAACATTCTCAATTTTTTACCACGGCCTCCATATATGATATCACGAGATCTTGACAAATCTCATGATTTTTAGACTTCGTTTCCTTTTTTTAGAATTTAAAAACCATTCGGCCACACGTTCATGGTCGTGTTTCCTGAACAAGATGTTCGAAATTTCTTTTCATGCATGGGTAAGGCCTCACACCGGACTCAATAACATGAATATCATTTTTCTACTCATTTTATTCTATTATTTAAATCACTTGCAGCTCAAATTTGACTTATACCAAAAAATCCCTTGAAATGCAATAAATTAATTAAATATAGTAAACAGATCCAGAAATATACCAAATCTTAACATGAAGTGCCACATGTTGTATGTGGAGAGTACAAAAAGTTTCAAGGCCAGAAGTCAAAAAAAACTTATTATTTCATGCAGTTGTAGCTCAAATTCAATGTATATCAATTAAAATTCTATAATTGCACTTAATAAATTAAAATTATCAAACGGATCCAAAAAAATTACCAAAATTACACATGAATCAAACTATGTTTTCTATTGCCTATACAAAAAGTTTTGAAGTCAAACCCCAATTCGACCGTCACTTTGACTCCAAATCTTACCGAATCCTTCTCAACGCTACGATTCTTCTTCTGAGATACTTCGGTTTGTAAACATCGTATGTGACAGATTGTGCGAAACCTTCTTAATTTTTTACCATAGCCTCCATATATGATATCATGAGATCTTCACAAATCTCATGATTTTCAGACTTCGTTTGCTTTTTATAGAATTTAAAAATAATTCGACCACACGTTCGTTGTCGTGTTTCGTGAATAAGATGTTCGAAATTTCCTTTCATTTCCCGCATAAGGCCTCACACTGGATGCAAGAACATGAATATCATTTTTCCACTCAGTTTATTCCATTAATTGAATCACTTGCAGTTCAAATTTGAGTTATACCAAAAAAATCCTTTAAATGAAATAAATTAAATAAATATAGCAACCAGACCGAGAAATATATCAAATTTTAACATGGAGTACCACGTACTGTATGTAGAGGTTAGAAAATTTTTTGAGGGCAGCAGAAGAAAAAAAAGTTTAAACTTTGCCGAGAGCCAACAAAAAACACTAGGCAAATAATGTCTTTGCCGAGAGCCAACAAAAAAACACTCGGCAAATAATGTCATTGTCGAGTGTCACAAACGGACACTCGGTAAAGAGCTAACTACAGGGCGCTCAAGCTAGTGGCCGTTGCACGGCCGGCGCACGTGCTGTTATTTTGTCGAGTGCCTGATGTTTGCCGAGTGTTTAGTTATTATTTGCCGAGTGTTTACTTTAAGGCACTCGGCAAAGAGGTTTTTTGCCGAGTGCAATATGTTTGCCGAATGTTTCTACGACGGCACTCGGCACTCGGCACACGGCAGGTTTGCCGAGTGCCCAATGGAATGCACTCGACAAACCCTCAGGCACTCGGCATACTTACTGTTTTCGGTAGTGGTTACAATAAGGTAATGAAGCATATTAAGGAACTTGCTATTTTTATAATTAGATTACAATTTATTATAATTTAGATAAAAGGATCATGGAATAAGAGCTCAGATAAGTGAATTATAAATTTTGGAAGGTCATATGTTAGTTTAACTTAAAAATATCTACAACTAAAAAGCCTCAAAAGTTCATGTCAACTCTGCAGCACAAAATCCCCCAACCGAACCCTTCCTAGGTGCTTCTAAAATTCAATGTTGATAGGTGGGACCGATGCACCAAAAACACCATCGACATCAGACACCCCGATGGTTCTGCATGCCCTCCCTTTCACTCTTGTGTCCACCGCTAGCATTTGCCTCGCAATGAATCCCCCCTTTCCCGCCTCGCTCAATCACTTCTTTGGACTCCACGGCCTAGATGAGAACCACCCCCGCCCCCAACCTCACCGAGCGCGGTCCCCGTTATAGCCCAGCACCATCCTTGTTTCTAGCCACGTCCAGCAACAAGAGTTATCCCTTTCCCTTGTGCCCGACTCATGCTAACGTTCACTCCCACCTCTCCGCGTTTGTGCATAGTCGTCGTCTAGCAATTTTGCACTGCTACTAGGGAGACGGACGTGGAAACGGCAGCCAACCCTACCGGAGGTGATGTGAGTGGACGAGGTGATCAGCTCCTATGGGGAGCGACATGAGCGGATGAGGAGGGCGCCACTGGAGCTTGTCGCTCTCGATCCGTGCTCACAACTAGCAATGTAGAAGGTGCTAGACATGACAGAGTGGCTATGGACTATGATCCATCGACTCATCCCCATCGACCCATCCCCATCGACCCCACCCCATCCCAGTTGTGGTGGCGCCGACGATGGCGGCGTATGGCATCATGAGGAGTGAAGATGCACGACTTCAACAACCCTACACATGGCTTCCCTACCTGTCCATGTTGCCACCGACAATGTAGGTTTTTACTAAGGGGTGATGGATTCACTAGCTATTTCTCGTTGCTAGGCCTTTAAATTTGCTTTGTCCTTGTTGATGGTCACTAACTCCTTATTTCATACCATCAGCTATGCTTAAATTGGTAATGTGAATGGCATCCACCATAGTCATAGGGTTTAATTCTAATCAATTTCCACAAGTTTTGGTGACTATGTGAGTGTGGGAACAAGGTGACTTGGGACATGATAAAACACATGATCACATGCCCAATTTGACTATAACATGTCAAAGAGCTTGTCGAGATACACGAAATCAAGTTTTGGATCACCCAATATGGATTCCGGACAAGAAAGTTATGCCTTCCAGAAAATCATAACATAGGCTCTTATGATTATGGTTATGAATTTTCATGTCATTTGTATGCCATTACAAAAATATAATATAGATTCATGTAATTATGCATTATAATCAATTCTTAGTTCTCATATCATACTATGTGAATGTATTTATTATAAGTTATGATATTGTTGACAGTAAAAATGTATGGGCACATGTAATGGACCTTTATCAAGATGTTTCTGGCACCATGACAATCAAAAAACATATCTGAATCATCGTATTTGGAGTGTTTGAACCAAGAAAAAGAGGTTTTTAGGTGCTACTAATAAAGAATGGTTTGACCGGGTCCAAAAGCGGCTAGGCTGGTTTCTCTGTTCCTCCCTGCCACTGAGTGATCTAGCCCCTTACCGGTGTGATGACCTAATTAGCATCAACAGACATCTCTCAATGTTAGCTTATTTAATTGCTTTATTATTGACTAAATACACATACCATATCTTATTTTAATTATGCATTATAGAAAGACATGCATGGCAACCCTAAACACGCGCAAGTTTATATCCACCTATATATAGACCTAATAATAAAGACCTAATAATATATATAGACCTAATAATAAAGAGGCAAAATTTATATCCACCTATTTTTTAGTCCGTCCATCCCTTAACTAACTTTGTGAATATAAAAAATCGTCTATAGCCCTTCTCTTTATATAACTAGAAATTATAATCCAATTAAATCTCTCCGATTTCGGGTCAATAGAAATCTTAATTCAAATGGAAAAAATATAATAATATGAATAACTAGGAATCTTAATCCAATTAGATTTCTCCAGCTCCGAGTAACCGGAATAGGAATCTTAATCCAAATATAAAAATATAATAATAGAAATCTAATAAAGAGGAAAGAATATTATTTATATAGACCGGATGTGGATTATACACTGGAACACCCGTTTCCTGACTCCCTGCACGCAGCAGCAAACACTTTGTTAGTTCCCATGAGGATCACTCTCGAATATGTAAGCATCGTTAATTTCAATGGGGAAAATATAATAATATGGATAAGTAGGAATCTTAATCTAATTAGATCTCTCCAACTCCAAGTAACCAGAATAGAAATCTTAATCTAAATACAAAAATATAATAATAGAAACCTAATAAAGAGCAAAGAATATTATTTATATAGACCGGATGTGGATTCTACAATGAAACACCCGTCTCCTGACTCCCTGCACGCAGCAGCAGCAAACACTTTGTTAGTTCCCATGAGGATCACTCTAGTATGTAAGCATCATCGTGCATATCACTCCTACATGTTTTAAGCAAAGGATTAATCAACAGTCCAACATAGCTAACATCTGGTGTACTATAAACTAACCGATCGAGAGGGAAAGCAGAGATAGATGGAGGCGTAGTACACGTATTGGCCAGCCGGCGACGAGAGCATGCAATTTGATTAAGATAATGGTCTAATTAATATTCCTACTACTAAATTATTGATGTAATTTGATTAAGAATAAAAATTATGTTTATTATAACCTAGATCAGATAATGGTCTAATTAATTAAATCATGAATAGAAATCTTAGGCAACTTATTGTCCAATCTAACCGAGAAGCGGCAGCGGGGGTTGCGCCTCCGGTAGATGTGGCGCCGCAGGATGCGGTGGTGGCCAGGCGACGAGACGGCCACGACGACCTGTTGGGGTGGGGAGGCGAGCAGAGAAGGTGCAGGGGTGGGGAGGAGGTAGCGGATGCCGGTGAGGTAGCTGCCGCCGACGGCAGCGATGGCGAAGCGGACGCGGCCGCTAGGGAGCGAGGCGGGCTGCGTGCAGTGATTCTACTTTTTCATTGAACTTTTCCGCTCTTTCATGGATAATTAAGTATGTTTATATATTTCTACTGATTTTACACGATATAAGGAATTTGCTAATTTGGCTGGCATTATTCTAAATTGCACTTTTATAAACGGTTAATGTTCTAATGTAATTATTGCTTCATTATCGATGGATTAAATGCAAAACATACATATTAGTAACTAAGCAGAGATATACAAGTTTTGATTTCCTCCCGTTGCAAAGCACAGACATATTTGCTTTATATATATATATATATATATATATATATATATATATATATATATATAATAATAATTTCCGCCGCTTTTTTGGTCGGGCTACTTATAAGGATGGGGAGATCAGACGCAAGAGAAACAGAAAGAAAAGAATCCTCTCCCAAATCAGACTTTTCCAAATCGAACTCTATCAAACCAAAGGAAAAAACATCAAACCAAATCGAAACCAACGTGGAAAACTAGACCGAATCGAATACAACATACACGAGCCAACGACGGCGGCCACCGAGACACGGATTTGGTGTGGCGCGCTTGAAAAATGCACCGTTAGGCCGCCGTGCGCGAAACGATGCTGGGACGCCCTGCTCCGACTAGCTGATAGTCGCGCCCGAGTCGCCACCAGCCACCCTACGCAAGCCGCTGCTCGGACGCCCTGCACCGGCATAGCTGGCCTCCACGCGCGAGTTGCCATCGGCCGCCCTACGCAAGCCATACCACTGCGCGCCGCCGCGCAAGAGCCGCTGCTGGGCCGCCCTGCTCCAGCACAGCTAGCTGGCCACCGCCGACCATCCTGCACGCGCCGCCGCCCGCCCTGCGTGAGCCGCACCAGGAAGACGCGCACGAACCACCGCCGCCGTGGATTTTGGTCAAGAAGCAAAAAGTGACGCTGCTGGGATGACGGGCGCGGGCGCAGCTTCCGATCGCAAAGAAGGAGCCGTCGGGGGTCACGCGTCGCTGCATCCGCCGCTGCCGGTCGCGGAGAAGGAGCCGTCGGGGTCAAGCGCGGCCGCAGCCGCCGCTGCCGGGGCATGCGCGGAGGCGCCCGGGAGGGCAAGCAAGGGCGGCTTGGAGGTGCGGCGACGGCCTGCGGCCGCGACGACGGCGCTTCCACGCCATGTGCAAGACCGGGAGGTGCGAGGCCAATAGGCGTGTGCGGTTCTGCGTGCGTTGGTGATAAGGTAGAGAGAGAAAGAATAATATAATATAATAAAGATAAAAAAAACAAGGAAAGAGGGAAAAAAGGGAAAAAAGGTAATTTCATTCTTTTTAACTAGGAGGATAATCTGTCTTACCAAACGTTTTAAAAAATGTTGTGGTTAGATATAATGTATAACTGATATTTATGAGTTTAAAAAAATATTGTAACAATGTTCATCTTATTTATGCTTCATGCGTTTCCGATCAAAATATTGTAATAATATACAACAATGTTTATGGGTTTAAAAAATATCATAATAATGTATAACAATGTTTGTACGTGTTAGAGCAAAACACGGTCGATTTGAAGACGAATTGAAACACATGTCACTTTAGTCAAAAGTCGTATAAGTGACAATTCAATAAATTATGTGTCCCGTTGCAATGCACGGGTATTTTGCTAGTAATAATAAAGAGTCAAAATTTCAGTCTCTTTTTTTGTCCGTCCATGTTTTGGTCCATCTTCCCCTAACTAACTCTGTGAATGTGAAAGTTGTCTCTCTTCATATTTGTTTATGGCTCTCACGTTTTATATAGCATCTTGAAATAACATGAATATAACTAGGAATTCTAATCTAAATACAAGATGTTTCAATCGGATTCCCTTTGTGTTTGTTTTGGAAACTAAGAACTCCCCACACGTCGTTGTATACGAATCCAACTCCCATTATGTCAAAACCTCCCGCTTGTGTTTCTTCTCTTTGCCGATATAAAAAAAACTATATATATATAGAAACCCATAAAAGACATCTCCAAGAGTTCCTTATTTTTTTCTCCTAAAACTTGTAATTTTACAGCTCCTAAAAATATATTGGAAGGGAAAAAAGAAAGCCATCTCCAAGAGTTTCTAATAAATTGCTTTTAAAAAATCAAATTTGGGTCTCACATCTATTTTTTGCGGCTTTTTTTCTGACGCCAGACGTCACAGGGCGCATCGAACCCCTCACGTCACGACCTCCCCACACCACCGCCGCCACCCGTCGAGAGCAAGAGACAAGCACTGCAGACTGCCCGGATGTACCCGGCGAGACAAACACAATGACCACCAATGGGCAATCATCATGCGGGCCTCAGTAGCATCATCGATGGACAAGCACATCATCATCGTGAGTCGGCCACAACCAGCCTTGGCGAGGCACATCGAGCCATGGATGGCCACGACCCGCAGCACACGACCCGACCACAGTACCCATGGCGGCCACAGGCTAGGAAGGCCGGCCACAGGGCCACAGACTATGGAGACGCGGAGGCTGCCGGCCGCGAGCCTCAGGGAGCAGGGGTTGCAAGCCGCTCGGCGTGGAGCAGCAGGGCCGCTCAGTCGCGGGGACCAGGCCCCGGCTCGAGGCCGCTGACTCGGGGGTCAGCCGTGCGGGGGACGCTAGTCGCGAGGCTCGCGTCGCGTCTAGCCACCGCCATGGGGCGCAGGGAGGTGCTGGGCCGGGGAAGCCAGCCGCGGCGCAAAGCCGCAGGCACGAGGGGCGTGCAGTCGGTGCCATGGGGAGCAGCCGGCCGCTGCCGGTCACGGGCACCAGGTCGCGTGGGAAGCCGTCTCTGGGCTATGCAGGAGAAGGATCCGCGCGACTCAAGAGCCACGTAAAGTTACGCGGAACTGGCTCACGTTTCCCAAGTGTCTAAATATTAGGAGGATGAATTAGGAACTGTTGGAGAGAGATTTTTTTTGATTTTTTTAAAAACCAAGTATTAGGAAGGCAAAAAAGAAACTCTTAAGATGCTCTTAGGATAGAAAACGGAGAGCCAAAGTTATTACTCGTGCGACATCGTTCCATAGGCCTAGAGATTTTTGTGTACCATCACTATAGGCTTGGAGGAATCGAATCTGCCCACCGTTACACATGCCATCACCAGAGGCTCATCATGGAGTCTGAGTAGAGTCAGCCTGTTCGGGAGGCGGTATCGTATCGTGGATTATTTACTGCTGGCTGATTTGGTGTGAGAGAAAAACACTGTTCCCGACTGAAAATTTACGATCGTTTATGAGCAAGCGAACAGGCTGAGTACTGCTAGTCTGATGATAAAGGAAAGGAAAATTAAATGGGCCAATTTGTTTATTCATTAATGGCGTGGACTATTTGTTGCAAGGTGTGTTCGATTAGGAGATGCATGCAAAAAAAAATAGTCGGTAGGTCAAGGATTGTTCTTTCCTTTGGAAGGATCGTTTATTTGATCAGATTCTAGGCAGACAGTATTTGGCAAAGATAAGAAGAGAGAAGAATAATTTTGTGTATATGAGGAGAACTATCAACGTGTGCATAGTTGTGTACAAGAACAGCAGAACGGATTACCGTAAGGAGGCGTCGCGTGTATTAGGAGTCGAAGTCACTTTGCTGGTGTTAACGATGCAACTCAGATTAGTTTATTTGCTTTTGGCACGTCAAAAAAAAAAACACGTGTGCATGAGCATGACATAAGGGCAAGCAAAAGAGGCAAAACCAGCCACACGTAGTTTAATCAAAGTAGGTGACTTTGGTTCAAACTCGGAGATCGACAGGTGAGGTGTGAAAAGCAAAGAAACTCTATTTGGTCTTCTGTTTTTCTATGCACGTATTTTGGAGAGTCCAACGTCTTTATCTATACCTAATATTATTTTTTTAATATTAAAGAGTTATTTTTTCCGATTTTTTTTTGTTATGGCCTCTCCTAACTAATTTCGCCAGTTATATGATTTTTGGACTAAAGATGCACGTGAGGTAGGACCGTATGGGCCGGCTGAATTCACTCAGGTTCCTGAGGTTGTTTTTTATTATTTATTGTAGTTAATTTAAACTATTGTGCTGCATAGAAGAAAGATTTTTAAAACTTAGTTATGTTTTTAATTTTGTAACTTTTAGAGTATTATATTTAAAATATTTGCAAACAAGTATGTTACCTAACAATGATGCATAATTTCCTAAAAATTAAAATTTATGCCAATACACTTGAGTATGAGTATGGTCTAATTTTTTCCGTTCCAATGCACGGGCATGTTTGTTAGTGACTACTAGTTCATCAAAATACCGTTTCCATTCCAGGATTATTATTGTACTAAAAATTAGCCCGTGTTTAGTTGGCTGAAGTTTGGAAATTTGGCTACTGTATCATTTTCGTTTTTATTTGGCAATTAGTGTTCAATCATGGACTAATTAGGCTCAAAACGTTCGTCTCGTAATTTCCCACCAAACTGTGCAATTAGTTTTTTTTTTCGTCTACATTTAATGCTCTATACACGTATCGCAAGATTCGATGTGATGGATACTGTAGCACTTTTTAGGAAATCTTTTTGAAACTAAACACGGCGTTACTCAAACAATTGGAGGGGTATGCAATCATGTTACAATAAATGAGTTGTGATACTGTATGCATAAAAAAACCGTAGCAATAGTTTTGAACTTGTCAGCAGGCTTGCTTGATCGACGATCTGCAGGAACATGGACTGGTTGCTGTTGAAAACGGCTCTTGCTTCAAACTACGGTGGCCTTTGGATCTGAATTGGTGGGTGGATGGAGAGAGCAAAGTCACCCAATCTGGGTCTGTTTTATCAGTTCCTCATAGCAAATTTTAAGAACAAATAGAATGTAGATATGACGGTGATGCACTAAATCTGCTAAAATAGTGCCACAAAGTGCTAAAATGGTCTAAGAGGCTTTCCCTAAACAACTTATATACGATTGCTCTAATATGTAAAGTACTGGTAGGCAGTAATACTAGGCAGTACTAGATACGAAAATCTGTATACAATGGTAGGTGAACTCTTAGGGTTTATTTCATAGGGCTCCTCCACAAGGGTTTCTCCGAAGAAGTTGAAGCCGTTTTGGTCTCTAAAATAGCTTCAACTCTGTTTTTTCACCGAAACAGCTTCTCCTACTAAACAGTTTGATAGGACTCCTCCATTGGAGCTGGAGAAGAGCCCTACCAAATAGGGCTTATAAATGTATATATAAAATCCTCATCACCTGGTTCTCCAAGACTGCGTGATCAATTCATTGATCAGGGAAGGTAGATGGACAAGGAGGGCACTAAATAATTGCATAAAAAAAAACTACGTGCACAAAAAAATTGGGATGTGCACGGAATCAATAAAATTGAATCGTGACCTCTAATTCTATAAGTAGGAGTATGTCAGTAACAAAAAATATATATATGTTTAATTAGCTGCGGATTTGTATATAAACTGGTTTCTGTCACCCGAAAGAGTATATATAGCAAAATGTTATAAGCATATAGCAAAAGGGTTTTCCTTTTTTTTAGAAGACGAATAGCAAAATTGTTTGATTTGGGCTTTGTTTGGCGGTAAGAGCAGCAGCGGGCTGACAATGGGCCTCAGGCCCACAAACATTTTCACATCGCCTCAGTTATGTACATCGCGTTCCCCTAAAAAAAAGTTATGTTACATCGCGTCGCAAAATAAGAGATCGATCAAAACGAACAGAATTAGTTTCAAAAAAAAAAAGAACAGAATTCCCTCAAAAAAAAAAATCAAAACGAACAGAAGCTAAGCTATGATTACATCATCGCTTGAATGCCTTTTTATTGACAAGTACTATGCTTGCATCACCAGGAATACATTTCGAATCCGTTGAGATCTCGAGTGTGCAACACGCAGTAAATATCCCTTTTCCGTTCTCATCAAATGGATAGACACAGTGCAGAGCATTCAGTCGAATTCATTCATTCACTCGCTTGAGAATCCCAAGAAAGAGAGCACTCGATGCAAATGAAGGGACGGATGAAAAATGCTTCTCCTTCTACTATCTATCTGTTTCTTGTGTAACTGCGCGCACACACACATAAATAGAGCTGCGTAGACGACGTCTTTTTATGGGACCCTTACACGAACTACGACACTGTTCTGTGCCAGCCATCGGTAAAGTCTTTCCGTGATGGATCATCTGCCCAAGTTTGTGGCCGATTTGATATGTTTCTTCCGTAGGTACGCCTGCATTCATCAAATTTTTATTCTTCCTCCAAAATTCCCAACTCAGAGGCATTTCACAAAGTTGGCATGCTTTTCTTACATTATCCTGTTATTATATTGGTCGATCATAGGAAGATTTGTCATATGTATTTCGGATAAAAATAAATCACAAATCCCAAGTCCAAACTAGACTAAGCTTCCCTAGCGTAAATCCGGACCGTTCGTTTCTTCGTTCATCGATGACGGACGGCTCGATGACGCAGTTGCCCAGAGAACCCGTGGATTGGTCGCCTCTTCTCCGAAGTCAAAAGGACAAGAGGGGAAAAAACGAAGAAATTTCCTCCTGCAAAACCCTCGTCCACTATCCCCTCCCCCAATCTCTCCTCGGCGGCTAACCCGGATTGGCATCTCAGGCTCGGGATCCGGGCGCTGGCGGCGATGGACGGCGGCGGCGCGGGCGGCGCGGAGGGGGAGCTCACGGCGCAGGAAACGGCGCTCTACGACCGCCAGATCCGCGTCTGGGGCGTCGATGCCCAGAAGAGGTGCGCAGCCGCCAAAGGCCTACCTCTCCTGCCTTTGCCCTTTCTTGTTTGTTCCCCCACTCCTGCTTCTTTTGTTTCGGTTTTACTAATTTTTGCTCTATTTTTCTTCATCTTTATTTGGAGCACGGCGTCGGTTATTGTCGCTAAAAAAGTTGCCATCTTTTGGGTGGTTTATTATATTTTATTTATTTCGGATGTGTAGTGTAGTGCACCAGTTTTTTATTGTTATAAATTATAGATAGATTATAGATCCAAAGCTTGCATTTTGGTGTGAAAAAGCCCTGATTGCTGCTGCTGTTTCACAAGTTTGCTGGACCTCCCCCCAATTTATTCCCGAAGTCGTTTTCGTCATGCATCTTAGTATCTTTCCGTGCTAACTGTTACATCTGCGTTTCCTGTAACAGACTAAGTAAGGCGCACGTGCTTGTGTGCGGCATGAACGGAACCACCATCGAGGTACCTTTCTGCTACTCTAGCGAGTAACGATTAGTGTTTAATTTTTTTCTGCTACTCCAGTGAGTAGCAATTACAGTTTAGTGTAGTAATAATTTTTTCGTATTATTTATAGTGCAACCCAAGTTTAGGTATTCCTTTGAACTAGATAGTTATAATTTTTTCTTGGAATTTATTACTAGTATTATGTAACAATGTTTGTGCTGTTTGTCAGAATTACATTTCCCACGTGAATTCTGATCTTATCTGGAAAAAGATACTGATAGTTATTCCATCTATTAGGCACTACCTGTTAGCTTTTGTTTGTCTCACCTGTTGATTTTATTTCTCTTTGTTTATTCTTCTAGCTTGTGTAGAATTTCAGTTACAAAATCTCTGTTCTCCACATATATATTTTTTTTGAGTTGAGACTTATACTTTATTGCCTCCTTTTATATTTCTTTTAGAATTAATATCTTAAGTACTTATTGAGAACTAAGTTGTGGAAGCTACTTAGGGTCTGTTTGGATCAGCTAGAGATTGTTTGCTTATGGATACTGCTTTTATCAATCTCTAGCCCAGATTTTCAGTCCCACAAGCACCCTCCCCTAGCTTTTAGCAGCTTGTGCATTGCGAAAATACAGCACTGCCCTCCCACATTGAACTCCTCTCACGTGCGGTTGCAGCTGACCGCGACGCACTGCAGCGAGCCCGGAGCTGACATCCTTTCACCTAACCACCATCATGACGGTCCTTAGTGGCATGGCGCTCGCCGCCTTGCGCTAGCTCTGCTGCGAGCCCTCTTGCCGCGCCAATACCCATCCCTTTCCACTGGGGAAGAAGCAGCCATGTGTCCAGGTCAACCCTATCAAGAAGGTTTCCTGCTTCCGCAGTGGGGGCGATCACCACCACAACCCCAAGAAGCCCGGCACCCCAGCCCTTTCCACTGCAAGCTTAATCTTGGGTCTTCCTTGGCACCGAGGCTGGGTAGTACACTGGCAAACAGGGTGGAGCAGGAGCTGTTGGAGTTGTCATCCATGGTGTTTGCACTTGTGTGGGTGGAGAGTTGTGACTTGTGAGGGGTGCCGATTTGGGGAAAGGAGGAAAGGGTCAGAGTGAAAGAGACAGAGGGGGGTGCCGATTTGGGGAAAGGAGGAAAGGGTCAGAGTGAAAGAGACAGAGGGGTGTGAGGGAGATGGTGTTAAAGACTTTTGACATCCAAAACCAGCAATCCAGCCCCCTCACAGTGCAGGTATCCAAACAGCACCCCAGCTTTTGACAATCTCTATCTAATCCAAATGGGGCCTTAAACTGTCAAGTTGTGGATATATTTCAACAGTTTGTGCTGTTGTTTTATTTGTGCTTTAAACATGGAGTTGCTCCCTGTTATTCTGATATTATTTATGGCTAAAAGATGACACTAAGTTTTAGCCATCACAACAAGATCATTGTGTTCACAGAGAATGTGTTAAATATAAATGACAATATAACAGCAGCGTACGAAACAATATTGATTTAAAGTGTGAGTTTGCACTGTGTTGAGCACTTAAACTTTTTGTATGGTATTTAATGAAAGCATCATATCATGCACTGACAGTGGTGGTTTCTTTCCTACGGTGTAGTTCTGCAAGAATATTGTTCTAGCTGGAGTTGGAAGTTTATCCTTGATGGATGATCATGTAGTAACAGAAGATGATCTGAATGCAAATTTCCTAATTCCTCCTGATGAGAGCATATATGGTGGTAGATCTCGAGCCAATGTTTGCTGCGAGTCTTTGATAGATTTCAATCCTATGGTTCGAGTTTCTGTTGAAAAGGGTAAGGTTGAGTCTAAACTTCTTGCTAGTTTCAATCTCAGCTAAGAAGGATCTCTTCTTTCCATTCTTGAATTGTTGTGATCCTACTTTCTTATACTAAGGGGAGATGCTATTTCAATATGTATTTTGAGCTGATGGTGGTGGTTAAGAAATTCTTCTAAGAAAAAAAATCTTTAGTGACTATATGATGTTTTCTTAGTACTAAGTTGCGTAGTTGTTTCAGAATTCTACAAGCTTAATTCTCCTTGAGATTTTCTGATAGGTACAATAGTACAAGCTGTTACCATATTATTATATTTCTAAGATTCTTAACAGATTTGATGCTTGGAAGTATCTCTGATTTGTTGTTTCCTTCAGGTGATCCATCACTAATTGATGGAGAATTCCTAGACAAGTTTGACATTGTTGTACTTAGCCGTGCATCTCTTAAAACAAAGGTGCATATTCTTCTCTGGAAATAGTAATTCTACTTTTTATTGTGTCGTGTGACTGTACAGGAAGTTTGTCATGCTCATGATGTTTTTGTATTTTTTTTTATTTTTCAGTTGTTTATTAATGAAAACTGCCGAAAGAGAAGCAAACACATTGCATTTTATACTATAGATTGCAAGGATTCATGTGGTGAGATATTTGTTGATTTACAGAAGCATAGCTATGTTCAGGTATGTTGCACACTGGAACATGTTTAATACTGGTTCTACAAATCTGTCAAATAGCAGTTGAAGTGGTATTTTCAATGTTCACAACTAGGAGCAGGTATACCTTTATGACCTAAGCATCCCTGTGCAGCCGCTTGCAATTGAGCTATGTTCTGCCCATAATATTTGTTCATTTTGTTCAAAACTATAAATGTGCATAAATGCAGTTAAAATGTGAGGAACACCATTACTGTTTTCCTTGATTGCCTTGTTGCATGGGAAATACTCGAAATCATGGGAAATCCTGGTGATTTTGTGGTACAACTTTTAGTTATGTGCCTTCTCATGGGTTGTCATATTCCAAGTCCTACTGCTGTTTCATTTCCCTGTCCACAGGGAAGAGATACAGAAAAACCTGGCATGTTGTGCTTAAACCATGGAACAGTCTCACATCAAAAAACAAAAATAACAACAAGAACAAAGCCTTTTAGTCCCTAGCAAGTTGGGGAAGGCAACAGTCTCACATCAAACCTTTGATGCAATTCTCTTTAGATTAAGTCACATGGTGAAAGAGTTTCTTATCCTTTGTAGTCATGTTTGTTTGAGAACCTTATATGTTCTGTTACAATTTCTTATGTTTTGTGATTATAAATTTTCTTCTGAAAATACCATCCTGATTCCTGAAGCTGTCTTCATTTTTTGTTTTCAGAAAAAGCCTGGAGGAGCAACTGAACAACAGGAGTTGACATATCCTAGTCTTCAGGTAGATGACTTAGGTTTACAGTGGCTTTTAAAGCTTGATAGAATTATTTTGACTTAAACATACCTTCTTCATGTTTTGCATTGCTGAGTATAGTGTTTTTGGCTTGCAACATTTGCTGTAAAATAGATGTGATGCAACTGATACAGGTTATGCTATAGAATGAAGCAATCTGAATTACATCTCTATATTTGAATGTGAATGGCGTGCCATTATTTTCTGTAATAATACAATTAGATTTACTTTATTTAGTTGCGGTGATGAAAAATAAAAGAGAGTGCTGTTCATCGATTTTCAGTTCACTTTTAATACTCCATCCATCCCAAAATAAGTGTCATTCTCGTATCTCGAGGAGTCAACACTTTCAACTTTGACCAGATATATAAAAGAAAATATTTATATTTATAGTACATAATTAGTATCATTATATAGATCGTTGAATCTCTCATAATAAACTTATCTCGAGATACAAATGTTGCTAATATTTTCTACAAACCTTAGTTAAACTTAACTTTGACCGACACGAATACCATAGCGACACTTATTTTGGGACGGAGGGAGTAACTTTTTTGGGTAATAGGTGCCTTGAAGTTAGCTCTAGTCTTTGTATTATGCATTGCATCTACCTAAATGTCGGCTTGTCTATGACAAATCCATTAACTGGCAGTGCCTAATGGCATATTTGTTTAAACTTCATAGCTCAATGTATGTCGGAAGAGTCATGTCTGATCTGTTTCCAGAAATCTGCATCTTACCATTTTGAATGCTTTAATTAGGAAATGCATTACAATTTTGTTCAATTAAACACAATAAGTGCATTTATTTGTCCTTACAGGAAGCTATCTCTGTACCTTGGAATAATCTACCGAAGAAGACATCAAAATTATACTTTGCCATGAGAGGTGAGGTTTACAAAATTTAAGACAGCGCCGCAAAAAAAGAAAATCCCTGTTTTAGTTTATACTACCCAAATTATGGAACTTGGAAAGTGCTGAGTTCAACAATTATGTCTTTGATTCATAAACCCTGGTGAAACAACACTTTATCATTCTGCAGTACTGGAGGATTATGAATTATCTGAAGGGCGCAGCCCTGGCGAAACAACACTTTCTGATATACATGCAGTTTTGGCTCGGAGGAAGGATTTGTGTGATAAAATGGTATTGAAGTTTTTTTTTCTGTCTTAATTTAGCTCATATTCCTTCTGATTTTTACAGCTTATTGTTAACTGCAGTCTTTGAATGAGTCTCGTATTCCTACGACTCTCGTGGAACGACTGCTAGCAGCTGGAAAGAAGGAACATCCTCCAGTATGTGCTATCCTAGGTGGTATTCTTGGTCAGGTAGGTTCTATACTTCAATCTATGAACTGCTTCTTCTGAGCTAGTATTTGTTTGCATTTGCATTACATACCTCCTTTTCTTATGAACCATGGCTCTCACATATATATATCTTCTATTTGTTGTTTGGTTGGCTTGTGAACGACTGAAAACTGGATAACAACTAAAATATGGAACTGCCTCAGTTAGAAAAGTACAGTGATCTTGAGTGACTATGCTTTTCTCAGTCAATGACATAGAGAACTTGAAGCATCTTCTGTTGATCTGTGTAGGTACTTTTCTGGCTCCTGGTATGTGTATGGGCAGAGGTCTATTTATGATCTTTAATCAGCAAATCCGACCATAGAGTTAAACGATTCTGAACAAGCTTAATTACACTGGAACATAACAAGATTAGTTCAAGTGCCACAAAATCTAACATGTTTAGCGTAACTATTGATGAAAGGCACTTGTAGGGCCGATTAAACATATTGAAAATCATCTTGAACAAGTACATGATTCATAGTCTTGGATAACTTTTGGTTGTTCCAAAGCCCAATTAACTAGGACAACTCATGGGACTTTGGAAACCTGTCTATGAATTTTCATTCTGAGATATTGAAAGCTTTAGTGTTGAATGATTAGCTTTCCAAAACAGGACTTGATTTCTTCAATTGAATGTTTAATTGCAAACCATCCTCTTTTTGTGTTAGCATTGTGCTTACAGCTTCACCTTGTACCTAACAGGAGGTGATTAAATCAATATCCTGCAAGGGTGATCCAGTCAAGAATTTCTTCTATTTTGATGTGGCTGATGGCAAAGGTGTCATCGAGGATATCCCACCACCTTCTGCGAACTGAAGCGCTCAGCTGTCTAACTACCAACTCGACTTGGTTCACATCCTTGTACCCACTCGGCATTGAACATGTAGCAACCTTTAGATTTATAGCCATGTGAAAAAGGCAAGTTGACCTAACCATGATGTTTAGGAATTGTATCAAGCATCAACCGTGACTGTATGCACCAACAATTTCAAGCTGAAGTCTGGATGATTTCTCCATGCTTTTGGGGGTGGAGGATTTCCTTTGTTGTCCCTTTATACAACAACAACGAAGCCTTTAAGTCCCAAACAAGTTGGGGTAGGCTAAAGTTGAAACCCAGCAGAAGCGATCTAAGGTTCAGGCACGTGAATAACTGTTTTTTAAGCACTCCTATCTAAGGCTAAGTCTTTGGGTATATTTCATCATTTCAAAGTCTTCTTTTATTGTCTTTACTTAAGTCAATTTTGGTCTTTCTCTGTCTCTCGTCATGTTATTATCCTAGTTTAGGATTTCACTACGCACCGGTGTCTCTCTCTGGAGGTCTTCGTTGGACATGTCTAAACCATCTCAGCTGGTGTTGGACAAGCTTTTCTTCAATTGGTGCTACTCCTAATCTATCACGTATATCATCGTTCCGAACTCGATCCCTTCTTGTATGACCGTAAATCCAACGCAACATATGTATTTTCGCGACACTTATCTGTTGAACATGTCGTCTTTTTTAGGCCAACATTCTGCATCATATAACATAACAGGTCTAATTGTCGTCCTATAAAACTTGCCTTTTAGCTTCTGTGGTATCCTTTTGTCACATAGGACACCAGATGCTTGGCGTCACTTCATCCATCCTGCTTTGATTCTATGGCTAACATCTTCATCAATATCCCTGTTTCTCTGTAGTATTGATCATAGATATCGAAAGGTATCCTTTATCCTTTTGTCAAATTTGGTAGCAGTGGTTGGGGGATAATGAAGTGAGAAGGTTATGTTCTAGCTGTGAAGCGACGATTCCATCTGTACCATCATGCCTGTGTACTCATGTGGCATGTTTCATACTTGATTACAATGCCTGTTGCTTGAATGGCTCTCTGCATATGCGTGGCGTTGTTGCTTACTGCCAGATTGTTTGGTTGCATTTGATAACATAGTTTCACTGGTGCTAGATGACGAACAACTACAGTGTTTGGTTCTAGCAAGTGCCTATTTTAGCTGGGATCAGAATCATACAAACTTGAAGAGGTTGGATGCAATTTTGGGTGAAAGTAGTTGAATTATGAAAGAAGTTGTTGGACCTAGCTGGGAAGGTTGGTATTCTCGAGATGCAACCGAATTTCTTATGCTTTTATTCTAACCATGAGGCTGTGATGTTTCTTTCTTGACCGAATTTACCGAAATATATTTGGACAGAACTTGCCCTATCTGTTCTGGTTCTGAAGTAGGCATCCCAACCACCTGTCTCGAGGTCATTTCTGACCAAAGACTGTTCCAGTCCAGTTCGGATATCAGTTTCTTGGCTGTGGATGCATCATTCCTGTGGCTCAGTTTGTGGTCTATCTGTGCCATGGGATCTGATCCATCTGTAATATGGTTCCTGGGAAAAGGATAGCAACTGGAAGATCCAGATCTTGTGTGTAGTCATATTCAATTACTAAAGGTTAACTGAATTGGACATGAAAGACACGTGCTTGTCATATGATTGCTTGTCATATGATCTGTCATCCCCAGCACATTGGACATGAAAGAAAGGTACTTTCCATTAGTCTATCTCAAGAGGGGCCACATTCACCTTCTTATCTTCTTTAACAGAAAATTCGCACTCAAAAGAAACAAAAAACATTTCGGCTTTACACATGTTGAAAATCATGTGTAATTTAACCCGTGTCAGGGGACTCTGAATTCAACCGGTGCTACGCCTATTTATTTATTCTAGTTCACATTCCCAAGCAAAATTGCAGTGACATGTGAAGATTCATATCCCAAAAATTAAAGGAACTCGAAAACTCCTGCTACTGTACTTTGTGGATGGAAAGAAAGATCATATCATTGTTCTATCACACAGCCTGTACTTACATGGAGTAGTTGTACAAGCTAGGAGTATATATCAACTTTATTTCATCCTCGGACATTCTTCCACTCTGTCAAGAAATCGATATCCAGCCTTATACCTAATTAACAAAGTTATGCTAAAGAGCTAGTTTTGGGAGGGGACCAAGCACCCAAACATCCATGTCATCAAAAGTATCCCAATGATGAGAGCCCTGTACAATAATCCATGCCTAGAATACAATAGGTACATCACCAACCACCCCTCTATGAGCTCCCCAATCATAAGCTCACATTTTCTTAAATGTTCTCTCTCTCCCCTTTATTTTGGGTCCTACTGTATGAATGGGCCATTAAGTAGATCCCAAGCATAATGAAATGATTCTTCCTTTGGTAGCTTGGATCAGATACATGCGTTTTATAAATCATAAAGGGAATGAACATTGTGTGCTACCAGTACCATCTATCTATCTATATATATTTGAATTGATCACCAATGATTTGTTCTAGGAAAGAAGTATGGGCAGGACCTAGGCTTAGCTAGCTGCTCCACCAAAATGTGCAGCCAGCAGCAAGTTAATGATTTGTTGTACCATAACCTAGCATGTCACACAAGAGTAGAACAATGATATCGATAGATAGATTGATAGGTTGGCGCAAGGAAGGAATGGGATCAAGCTGGCATAGATCCATTCTAGCCAGTTGCCCATGGATTGTTGCTGTGACAACTGACAAGTGTGCCAAATGCAGTGCATCAAGAAGGTTGGCAGTTTGAGAGGGGAGGAAAAGTTTGTAAAGAAGAGGAAGGCGCCATGGAGGAAAAGGTGTGTGAAAAGATGTGCTATTCATCAACGAAGCGCGTGAGGAGGGTCAGGATCAGGCAAGGACCATCACCGGCAACAGAAAAGAACTCAGTGAAGGTCATATAATACTTGTGCATGTAGAGTGAGAATCCCAGCGAGAAATCAGGCATGATCTTTTCCATTACAAACACAACCACTAACGGAGGCAAATTTGATGCAATATAGAGCCCCCGGACCAGGTTTTTCAGCAGTTATTAGTCCCCTAATTGAGTCACTCACAGGTGGTTCTTACCAACTCCACATCGAGTGCATTCTAGGATAGCCTGTTCGTTTCGGCTGGATTGGTTTATAAGTTATAACTGAAAGTACTGCTGGCTGGTTTGATGTAAAAGAAAAATACTATTTCTTGACTGATAAACCCGACTTATAAGCTAGATACGAGCCGCGGAACATGCGAAATTGAGTCTGTATGCGTCTCACGGTTAGTTGACTGGCTGTGTGCCTGTGTATGCAGAAATAAAGTCAGTAAACACTGCACAAGTGTTGGTCGTTTCAAAGCTGAACAGCTACCTGATCTGATCATGATCTGATCTGGTCTGGTTTGCCAGTCTGACAGCGTGTTTAGTTCCACCTCAACTTCCAAAAAGTTGCTACAGTATCTGTCACATCGAATATTTGCGGTCCATGCATGGAGCATTAAATGTAGACGAAAAGATAAACTAATTGCACAGTTTGGTGGGAAATCACGAGACGAACGTTTTGAGCCTAATTAGTCTATATTTGAACACTATTTGCCAAATAAAAACGAACGTGCTACAGTAGCTCCAAAATCCAAATTCCTACAACTAAACAAGGGCTGAATTTTCGGCTACGAGGCAGTTTACACTGTGACGCAGCAAAGCAGTCTGACATACATGTGATAGAGTACGCTTTTTCCAACATGCATGTCAGGTAAATTGAGGAAACCTGTGCTTCTGTGTGTCTTATCTTTTCTCTCTTTCTCCGTGTCAGAGGAGCACATGACATACCTTTGACAAATGCCTGAGCTACCGCAGTTCTGTTCTTGCTTGTGAGTTTGTGTTGGTCTTTAAGATTGTGTTCGGTATAAGCCAGTTTATGGTATATTATTTTTCTCTCTCAATAAATTAATCGTACAAATCGCCACAAGCGACTTATAAACCAGTCGAACAAGGCCTTAAGTTTTCAAATCAAGGCCGTTTCATCAATTATTCATGCACAAATACGACCCATAGAAAACCACAAAGCAAGTAGTAACGTTATGGCTTTATGAGCCAGGATTATCGTTTCTTTCAGGACGACAAGAGTTTGGCCACGATTTATATTAAACAAAGAAAGATAAGTGTCTCGTCAATCCAGTCTCTAAATCTACTAAGAGTCGGTTTTAAAAAATAATCTACTTAAGAGTCTATTTGGTTTAGGTGTACGTTGTGAAAATGCTACCATGAGCTATGGAAAACCTATAAGCTGATGGTTAAGACAACTATAAAATCTACCATATATCTTTATCTCCCTCGAAATAGATATAAACCCTCTCTTTATTTCTACCCATTTGGAAAAAGCATAAAGTTGAAAGCCAAAAATTGTACTACATGAAACAAGCAACTTCTGAAAAAGCAACTCTGGTTCTACCTATTTTATTGGTTTTCTGCGGTAGAAGCACTTTAATTTCTAGAAGCTAAACCAAACATAGCTTAAAAAAAAAGAAAAACAACTGCAACAGCTAAATTAGATAATAACCGTAGAATGAAGGACCAAGAAAGGCGACCAGAGGGAGGGGAGTTGAATGGGAACCTAATTTAATTTTCTTCCAATTTGCCACTGTCCCAACACCGCCCTCAAAACTCCAAAACTCCAAGTGGAGTGCACACGATACAACAAGTGATTAGATACCCTCCGGAAAACCAGAGAAACACAGGTGGCACACTCACCCGAAACTCAATGAAGCGCAGTAGAACACGCGAAGCAGCGCAACCACTACAGCCAAACTGGCCTGGCCGGTTCTAGCTGATGGTCGGCTGGCAACCTGGCTTGGCCGGCTGGTGACCCATCTTGGCCGGCTGGTGCAACGGCTTAGCCGGCTGCACAGGCCCTCCAGGCGACCCGAAGGAGGAAACGGCTAGACCGGGTATAGGAACCGATTAGGCCGGTTTGCACGGCCCAGCACCCCTTAATTTTTTTCTCAAAAAGGCAAAACAAGATCAAACGATCTCGGATGGATCCCAAATTTTGCAGGTAGCTTTCTTGGAGTGTTGAGAGGATATCCTCAGAATATCAACATAAAACTACCCAAAACGAAGCAGATCTGAGTATCCATAAAAAAAGTTGGGGTTCTCTCAAAAATCCTCCAGGTGATGGACCTATGTGCTCACAGGAATTCTTCCGAAACTGTTTGACACGAATGTTTCCAAAGGGTCTTAGCACGAATCCATCCACTCGAAACAACCTTAAACATGCAAGAACAAGAAATCCAACAAAACTCAAAATAGCACCCGCGAAGGAAAACCAAACCAAAACAGGAACACGAACTTGGGATTTAGATTTCAGAGGAGTGATTGCTTTATTTCACAAGATATATTCTTACAAGGTATGGCATTTTGAATGGAACACATATAAAGGTTTCAATCTCTCGAACTGTGGATCTCTCTCTGAGTAGATGAAAAGCACTAGCCTCACTTAGACAAAAAAAACTAAACTAATGCACTAACTTGGAGCAGCCCTCCTCTTATTTATAGAGCTATTACACATGTCCAAGCTCGCCCTTAGATATTTTGGCTGAACCACTTAACCTAAGGGCAAAATAGTCCAAGTAAAGATATGTGCATCCGACAGCCATGAGCCCTTCACGAAGTAGCTTCGCCTCGTCGTGAACTCTCCGATGACAGCATGTTGGAGTGTCAGACTAATTAATTAAGTGACTAACCCCCAAAGTTAGAGGCTGGTTTTTATTTGCAAATCTTTTCCTTTTCTGTTAACGTGTGTGTGTATTTGGGTACAACTTTTAAATAGTAATGCTTGTACGCGTTATATTAGCTGACCTCAAGTATGATTTGATTTGTGAAACTAATCACTAAGCACTGGAATAAATGAAACCTGGGTGTCGGTGCGAAATGTGGCCAACAAGTAAATATTTGTAGTTTTATCGTGCGTTGTGATCGGATATGGCCTAGCACTCAATGACATAGGATTTATACTGGTTCAAGCAACAGGCCCTACGTCCAGTTGAGGTAGGTTGATGACTTTATTCCTGAGCCTAGGTCCTCGAGGTTTGCTATGGGGTTACAAACGAGTGAGGAATGAAGTGGATGGTGTAAAAGGCCTGGTCGGACTCTAGTCCGAGTGGAAGAGAGTGACGGGGGCTCAAACGTATGCTAAGTATTGGAGCGTATGATCTATGCGTCCGAGCTTATCAGCTGTTGAGAACGTGTAGGCTGTGTAGCTGTCGAGTCGTCAAGTCATCGAGTCGTCGAGTCCTCGGGTCGTCGTCTCTTAGGAGAGAGTGCATCCCCTTTTATAGTTGAAGGGGATGGCCTTACAAGTTAGAGAGAAAAAAAGAGAGTGTATACGGGCACTGCCTAGTCTTGTTACCCACGCCATCGGGTACAGGATGGCCGCCGTCACCCGCCATACTATTTACGCCGCCATCACCCAACTGTTCATGCTCTGCTGTATCTGGCAGGCTGCACAGTGTTCGCCTGGTATGGCAAACGACGGCGTCCACAATACTGTTTATGCTCTTACGCGTCTGGCAGGCTGTACAGTGTCCGTCTGACATGGCCCGACGGCACCGTCCTGCAGGTGCGCAGGGCATGGTAGGGTACGGTTCTCGGTATCGCGGTTGACTTGAGCACCTTACCTTATCTGCTTTGCCTGCTCCTCGGGCCCACACCGAGCGGGCGTCCCCGGTCGGTCGTTCCCAGTCGGCCCCGACCGTGTCGGTCGGGAAAGAGCAGCGAGCAGAGGTCCGGCGTATCCTCGGCCGGAGAAAGGGATCGGAGTCGGACTACGGTCCCACCACGGCCAGGCCTTCCGGTCGGGGCTTCGACCAGATCTCCTGGCCGGAGGTGCCGGTCGGGGACCGGATTGTGGTCTTAGCATATCATTGTGTATCTAGGCCAGCCCAGATGCGTGCTGTCGCTGCACCGCCTGCTGAGCCGAGTTTTGTAGAGAAGCGGGTCCATTGGAGACACCGGGTTTATGAACCCGACACTAGATTTCCCTCTCTGCAGGGAGAAACACAAATAATCGCACTGTAGTAGGATAAAACTCGTATTGGAAATCCATACTAATCACTGAATCGATCCACATAATAACATGTGACCACTCTATTTAGACGCCTCATGCATGAAGACACACACCACCATATATCACCAATACTACCAGAAGCACGTATGCATGATAACAAAAGTAGGCAATCATCCACCTTCAAATTGACAGCCTGCCCATGCATGCATGCATGATATTCATGCATACATCACACCGGTCGGATTGGACGGTTCATCGACATAATACAGGCTATACAGCGCCCATCCGTTTGCATATATGCATGCACGCACGAGCTGAGGGCTGAGGCTGATGGTGGTAGACACTGCGGCCGCCGGCCGGTAGGTTCGCTGTTGCCATCACACCCAGCCACTATAAAAAAACGATTTTTAGCAACGGTTTTTTTATAGGGACAGCTCCACTACCGACCGCCCCTATAGTGGGTGAGTTCAGGTCCTATGATTCCAGCCGCCCCTACAAATCTAATAGTAGGGGCAGCTGGTGATACGAGCCGCCCCTATAAATAGGGTAGATTTGTAGGGGCGGCTCAATCATCAGCTGCCCCTACAAATATCCGTTGTATAAATGGCTGCAACCCTTTCTTTTTTCTCGGGTCACTCACTCCAACCTGTGAAAAAAGGGTAGGGAGGCCTTGGACATCTTTAAAAAATTGCTCTACTAAGGGGGAAGGTTTTGGTCTCAAATCTTTTGGTGGAGAGGTTGTAGAAGATAAGAAAATGTTATTCCACACTTTTTTTAAAGTTTTAATGGTTGGTTAGTGATTAATTAGAGTTTTGCTTTTCTCTCTCTTCTATGGTGCTTGAGCTACTTATGAAGCAAATTAGACCTAAGTTTTGAATGTACTAGGGTAAATTAGGTAGGGGAACAAGATCATACCCTTATTTGGTCCATATTTCTTGATTTTAGTGAACAATTAGTTAGTTTTATGGATGTTTCATATGCATGTAGATTTAGATCTAGGGTTTGTTTTTTTTATTAATTTTATTTTTGTAAATTTATGTTTGATGAAATTGGACTAGGGTTTACATGAAAAATATTGGGTAAAATATAATTGTTGCTAATTGTTGTCTTTGAAATTGTTTATTGTAATCAACACATATGTATTTTAATTATTTATGGATAAATGAGCATTAATTAATTTTCCTCTACCATGGTATGTTTGTATGCTTCCTGTAATTATATTTGATTTATATTCATATATATCTTAAGTATATAGAATTATTCTCAAGTAATTATTAATTTCATTCATTTTTATATATATCTGAATAAGTGGTCCTTTAATGTTTGTTTTGTTGTTGTTGTAAAAGATGGAGTATAGGAACTCTTGGATGTATGGTTCGTTAAGGTTTAAGGCAGGTTTCCGTGAAAAAGTGGATAAATTTATTGAAGCTGCAAAGAAGCATGCAATGACGTTGACAGAAAATAAGGATACAATTATTTGTCCCTGTAAAAATTGCAAGAACCGTATGGCATGGATAGATGTGACTATCATCAGATCACATTTGATTATGCGAGGATTTGTTGAGGACTACACAGTGTGGATTCATCATGGTGAAACGATTATTGTTAACGACGAGGATGAGGAGGAATACGACAACGAACCCCAGAATTCCTGTCCCAATATTCAGCAGAGCTTTATGCACGAATGGATTCCGAGTTTGGCAATGAACAAGGTGGTGATGCTGGTTGTTGGGATGGTAACGACGAAGGTGGTGTCAATAATAATAGTGGAGCATGTGTCGGGGATGAAGATGATTTGGAGGACATGATTCGAGCCCTTGGACCAGAGATTTTACTAAAGAGTCCGAAAGGTCTAAAAAATTTGGAAAGTGTGACAAAAGCATCGAAGGAGACTGTGTATGGTGTTGAAAAGGGTTGTCCGACACATTGAACATTGCTATATTTTGTGCTTGAGCTACTCATCCTGAAGGCTAAGTACGGCTGGTCAGACTATAGTTTCAATGATCTGTTGCGTCTCCTGTCATGGGTGCTGCCATAGCCAAACTTAGTTCCTGCCAACACATACCAAGCGAAGAAGGTCTAAGTCCATTGACAATGAGGGTTGAAAAAATCCATGCATGCCCCAACCACTGTATCCTTTTTCATGGCGAAACGTTCAAGTCACTGGATAAATGTCCCCAGTATGGGGCCAGCCGGTATAAGAACAATGATCTTTACGGTGGGGACGAAGCCTCCACGGGAAAAAAGAGCAATAAGAAGGGTACAAAAAAGGTGGTACAAGAATCTCAGGTCCCAGAGGACACTCCATTAGGCAACGATGCAAAGCAGAGAAGAATTCCTGCCTTGGTAATGTGGTACCTGCCAGTGACCAACCGCTTGAGACGTATCTTCCTAAACCCTAAAGAAGCCACACTCATGATATGGTGGGATGATGAGCGCAAGGTGGATGATGATAAGATTGCACACCCAGCTGATTGTAGTCAGTGGCAAAGGATCGATGAGAAGCACAAAGAATTCAGCAATGACCCAAGGAATGTACGGTTTGGCTTGAGCACCGATGGAATGAATCCCTTCAATGAGAGGATGAGCGACCACAGCACTTGGCCAGTGATCTTGACCATGTACAACATCCTAACGTGGTTGTGTCAGAAGAGAAAGTACCTTCTCCTCACTATTCTTATTTCTGGCCCTAAATAACCAGGCATTGATATAGACGTGTTCCTCGAGCCTTTGATGCAAGAAATGGAGAGGCTATGGAGGCATGGGGAGCCGATGTACGATGCATTCCGAAAGGAGGACTTCATATGTAGAGCAATAATATTTGTTACTAGCAATGATTACCCCACGCTGTTTGCTTTGTCTGGACAGATCAAAGGGAAGACGGGATGCTTGGTTTGCTTGGATGGTACTATATGGGTGTTCCTAGATGTATCCAAGAAGATAGTTTACCTAAGAAACCAACACTTTTTTAAGACAAGTCACAAGTACCGCAGCAAATTGTTTTTTAGATTTTATGACAACACCCCAGAGATTGAACCCCCAATGGAGAGACGTCGTAACGGAGAACACGTGTACAGAATGGTGAAAAACATATGCCCTGGAGATTGAACCCCCTTCGGAGATAGAAGCACACCTCCTGTCGAAGGTGTACCTTTCAAGAAACAATCGATCTTCTTTCAGTATCTGCCTTATTGGCCAGACTTGGAGGTCCCCCATGCCATTGATGCTATGCATGTGCAGAAGAATGTCTTTGAGAGTCTCATTGCTACCTTAATGGACACAGGCAAGTCAAAGGATGGTCTAAAATCATGAAAAGACATGGTGCAGCTAAACGTGATGCCACAGCTTCACCTGGTACCTGAGGCTAATGGAAAATACACTCTGCCCGTGGCCTGCTTCAACCTAACACCAGAAGAGAAGAGAGCTATATGCACTTTTCTAAGGGGGGTCAAAGTCCCGACTGGGTTTTCAGCGAATGTGAAGAAGCTAGTGTCGATGAAGGACTTATCAATAACACACTGCAAGGCTCATGATTGTCATGTGATACTGACAGTGTTTCTACCTATTGCAACCAGGGCTATAAAGCCAGATTTTTTGAAAATGACCATCACCCGCATGTGCTACTTCTTTTCGAAGATCTCACAAAAGATGATTGGCAAGCACGAGCTGAGTGACCTACATGAATTTGTGGTGGAGACATAAAACCAACTAGAGATGTGTTTACCTCCTGCTTTTTTTGATATAATGCCACATCTCATGATTCACATGGTTCATCAGATATAGGCGCTGGGCCCTTGCTACTTGCATGAAATGTGGTCCTACGAGCGGTTCATGTCAGTTCTAAGTCGATACATGCATAATCGAGCATACCTAGAGGGCTCCATGATAGAGGGTTATAGTACTGAAGAAGTCATCGAGTGCTATCAAAAGTACCTAAAAGTATAGAAAGGGATTGGTAAACCTGATTCTCATCACAAGGGTAGGCTGGCTGGGAAGGGCACCAGTGGTAGAAAATTGTTCATCGACCATGATTACAAAGAGGTGAGTCGGGCGCATTACAGTGTCTTGCAGAGTACACAACTGATGCAACCGTACATTGATGAACACTTGGCTATCATTATGGCGGAGAGAAATGGTCGTTCAGATGATTGGGTCATGAAACAGCACAAGTAACGACTAACTACATGGTTGAAGGATCAAAACATACCGCCTGGAGAAACCATAGACTCTATTACCATCAGTAGGTTGGCGGAGGGGCCATCGAGACAAGTGACATCTTGGAAAGCTTATGACATCAATGGGTATACGTACTATACTCACGCAAAGGATAGTAAATATGTGAACCAAAATAGCGGCGTTCGAATAGAAGCTCTCGATGGAGTGGGGAGAAAGATCCAATACTTTGGCATCATTGAAGAGATATGGGAACTTGACTATGGAAGAGATATAACGGTGGCCCTATTTTGATGCCGCTGGATCAAACAACACCAACTGAACGAGATCGGATTAAGAGTCCTGGACCTCGAGAATCGAGGCTACCAAGATGACCCTTGGGTTTTCGCTTCATGTGTCGCACAAGTTTTCTATATGTCTGACCCACAAAGTAACCTCCCCCCGAAAAAGAAGACAAAGCACGTGGTTGCCTCTGGGAAACAGCACATTATCGGAGTTGATGGCGTGGACGATGTTGAAGCTTATAATAACTACGATGAGATGCCGCTATTCACAGACTTTTCTAAGAAGATCAGTGTTGTGGAAAAGAACCTACCCAAAGACATATTGCCATGAAAATGAAAAGGTGTCAAGAAAAAAGTCGTTACAGTGGGCTAGCTAGTTGTTGAACGTGGAGTGTTTGTGTAAGTGTGTGTGTTTGTAAGACTTTATTTATGCATGTGTGTGATACTATATATTTATGTATGTGTGTGAGACTATAGATTTATGTATGTGTGTGAGACCATATTTATGCATGTGTGTGAGACTACCCTTTGCAACATCTAGATGAACCTATTGCAACATCCACTCTATTACTACTAAAACAATTGTAACACGCAGACACTTGAAACCTGATTTTCAACCATTAAATGATTTCAGCTAAAAAAGTGATGAATACCAAAGTTGTATAACTCATCAAGATCTACAACTTTAATATTGGTCATTTCTTCATCTGATAAAGTGATAGTAAACATTATTCACAAATCAACATGTCTCTTGTATAGTTCATGAAACTATGAGTCATATGTGAATTTATGAACAATGTTTACTAATACTTTGTTACATGAAGAAGTGACCAAAATAAAAGTTGTAGATAGTGATGAGTTCAACAACTTTTATGTTCACGAGTTTTATAGTTGAAATCATTTAAGCTTTCAAAATCTTGTTTGAATTTGTCATTTATTGAAATTCAAAATTTTAACTATTCAAATTTGGTCAACTGAAAAGCTGACCAAAATAAAAGTTGTAGATAGTGATGTGTTCAACAACTTATATGTTCATGACTTTCTTATTTGAAACCATTTAAGGTTTCAAAATCTTATTTGAATTTGACATTTATTGAAATTCAAAATTTGAACTGTTCAAATTTGGTCAATTGAAAAGATGACCAAAATATAAGTTGGAGATCTTGACGAGTTATACAATTTTGATATTCATCACCTTTATACTTGAAATTATTTAATGGTTGATACTTAGGCTTGAAGTTGTCATTTTCTGAAATTCAAAATTTGAATTGTCCAAAATTAGTGACAAAGATAGATGACCAGACTAAAATGATAGATCATGATTTTAGAAAATTTTAGGAAAAAACCATCACATTTAGAGTTAGTATGAGGAAGAAAAACTAGTTACAAGCTTCAGCCACAGATTAAAAAGAGAAATCACACTTGTTCATCAATGATCATCATGAACAATCTTGATTTTTCTTTTTACTCTCTGGGTAAAATTTGTAACTAGTCTTTCTTCCTCATACTAACTCTAAATGTGATGATTTTTTTCCTAAATTTTTCTAAAATCATGCCCTACCAAGTTAATGTGTTGATTTGGTCATTCTTTTTATTTGACAAAGTTTGAGTAATTCAAATTTATAAATTAAAAAATGACAATTTCAAACCTGATTTTCAACCATTAAATGATTTCAGCTGAAAAAGTGTTGAATATCAAAGTTGTATAACTCATCAAGATCTACAACTTTTATTTTGGTCATTTCTTCATCTGATAAAACGATAGTAAACATTGTTCACAAATCAACATGTCTCTCGTATAGTTCATGAAATTATGAGTCATGTGTGAATTTGTGAACAATGTTTACTAATATTTTGTCATATAAAGAAGTGACCAAAATAAAAGTTGTATATAGTGATGAGTTCAACAACTTTTATGTTCGCGACTTTTATAGTTGAAATCATTTAAGGTTTCAAAATCTTGTTTGAAGTTGCCATTTATTGAAATTCAAAATTTCAACTGTCAAATTTGTTCAAATGAAAAGATGATCAAAATAAAAGTTGTAGATAGTGATGTGTTCAACAACTTTTATGTTCATGACTTTCTTATTTGAAACCATTTAAGGTTTCAAAATCTTATTTGAAGCTGACATTTATTGAAATTTAAAATTTGAACTGTTCAAATTTGGTCAAATGAACAGATGACCAAAATATAAGTTGTACATCTTGATGAGTTCTATAACTTTGATGTTTACAAAATTTTCATTTCAGGTCATTTAGTGTCCTAAAATTCTATTAGTTGTTTTGAAATTCAAATTTTAAATTTTTAAAATATTATTTTTGTAAAGAAGAAAATATAAAATTATATCTATATCTATATATATAATAAAATTGTTTATATATACATATATTTATATATATAGAATAATAAACAAACTAATATATAAATTTACATTGTTCTTTACATATGAATGAATTACATAATTAGTAATTAAAATAAATTAAAAAATATTTGTAGAGGCGGCTAACTCAGGAACTGCCCCTAAAAATCGATTTGTAGGGACGGCTAACTCAGGAGCTGTCCCTACAAATGCCCTCCAGTATATAAGCTAGAGCCCCGAAAATATTCTAGGTCAGGGCGCATTCTTCCTTTTAGACGGCCGTCAGGCTACCGAACCCGCCGCCGCCCGCCACCGTGCGCGCTTCCTCTCACCGTGCCTACCACCGTGCGCTCTGGTAGTCCTCCCCCGAGCTTCCTTGTCTCCGTCTTCCTTGGCTCCGTTCGCCGCTGGGACCTGCTGCGGAACCCTAGCCGTGGGCGACGCCGTTCCTCCGGCGGTTAGGGTTTCCGCCGTCGTGCGCTCCGATGTTCGCCCTCAACGTCGCCCTCGCCGTTGTGCATGCTGGCACGACGTATTCGCCGTCGCCGCGCTCGTTGTCTCGCTGTGCCTCGTCGCCCCTCCGCACCCTCCCCGCCAGCGGCCCTCACCACCGCGTCTCCCTAGGGTCTCCGCTCGCCTCGCCCTAGGGTCGTGGCCGCCCTCACCACCACCACGCGCTTCCCTAGGCTCGCCACCGACGGCTGCAGTAGAGAGGTGGGGACATGATTGGTGATAGGAGGCCTGCCCTTCTGCACTTGGCCTTGTCGCGGAGAAGGGAGGGGTGCTCCTGCAGGTGCTCGTCGTCCTACAGGTATGATATCTCTGCCTTTGCCTGCTCCTCATCTGCATCGGTGTGAATCACTAGATTCATCTTCCATCATTTTGGCAATAGGTAGAAGCGTGAAAAATTATCAATTCCATCCGTGGTTCTTAAATCCCTTGATTGATTAAATTATCTGTTTAGGGTGTAAGTGAAGCGTTACTAGATGTAATGAGTTGATGAAAATTCAATAGAGGAGGGCATTGGCATGTACCTTGCTGTTGACTTGTGACCATGAATAATATTTTTATTGAACTGAATGCCTTGGCCCTGGCTCATGGTACCTGCTTTAGATTCTTGTATCATTGAGATCTCTCTTGAGCTGAAGCTATATGGTTTTTGCCACAATATAATTTAATCGCCCATTAGGATCTGTCATCTATTCACAGTCATGTTGATTTGTCCTGTTAAATAATATTACACTACAATTTATAGTTTAGTACGCTAGTATTATTACATAGATTCAGTGTATATTTGTATATTCCATAGAATCAGCATATCTATTAGCCTGCAGAAGTACTGTATGTGTGACCTTGTATGTGTGACATGTTGCTGTGGCGGAAGCGGCACATGTAGCAAATTTATTGAATAATTGAATAGTGTATTTAATCCCTCCGGCGGTTTTCTTGCTTATCACATACTTGATTCAGAGTGACACATTATAGATCTGTCAAGTAATCTTTTCTGCTGCTTGCTTCATATTCATGATTTTGTGTATATGTTATTTCTTAGGTGAGACTGTTTGCGTTAAACTGATAAGTTAGGAGAATGTTCATGTTATTTTTTAAACCCTGCTGAGTTATGACTTGAACTGTGAGGAACATGCTACAGATATTAAGATAGCTTATTACTTTAATTAGTTATGCCAGTGCTACTACTATTGTTATTTTTACTGGACATGCCTTTTTAAGTAGTTATGGCAAGTTGCATTCCAAACAAATCAAAGTCCTGTTACCTATCTAGCATTTTTTATCATGTTACCTGACTACCACCTGATGCTATGTGAATATGCTGTCGTGTTGAACTAGTTGCTGGAATGTGTTGCTTGTGATGAGGCAAGGCTTTGGTTAAATTTTTATTTCAATTGGATTTCATTGGCCATGTTTGGTGATACTTTCCGTAAGAAGTCGGGCCGCAGTACTCTTTCTAAATTTTCCTGCTTGCCTGTGTTATCTACTGCTAGCACTACTAATATTCCTATGTATTACTATGCATCCCTATGCTCTCCTACTGCTAGTACTACTGCTAGTACCATTGTTACAGAACATACATTCCTAATCTTGGTCGCAAGATAGCTGTCTAGCTGGTCAAGTGCTTGTGCTTGTCTCTGCTTTATTTCTGAACAAGTGACATAGCCTGCCTCTGTATTTGCCATTGCCATCTAACCGGAACCACTGATCTAAAACGGTACTGCAAATTTGTATGTGCCATTGCTAGAAGTTATGCTTCCATAATCTAAAAAAATATCAGCTGGCTTTTATTCTAACATCTTCATCGGCATCACCTTATATCGTTACCATTAACCTAAAATTCTGAAATGCACCCTTTTCTAGCACTCCCAGTCCAAACTAGCAGCTTCCTCCTTGTGCTCAGTTGCAATGAAGTAGTATGTCATATAGTCTGTTTTGGTTCAACTAATTAAGATTAAAACCATTTGAGGAAATAGTTTTGTGTCTTTTCCAAATTTCAGTATCCTGTTAAACCCTGTTCAACACTTGTCATCTTCACCTAGAACCACATCATCAGAATTACTAGAGCAAATATGATTAGAGTCCCAAATATGCAATTTTCTCCCTTCTGAAATTGCTATTTGTACTGATCACACAGCCAAACATCAATTTCTGAAATTGCTACATAAACTCTCCATTGGCATCACTTCTGAATGCAATTATTCCCAAACAAGAGGACATGTATAATTCAGCCATCCACTACAGTATGGAATAAGCCTTCTTTTTTTTAAAGATTAGAATGAGCCTGGCTTCTCGGCATGGGTTTTGGTACTCCAGTGAATTGCTACCTACATATATTTGCCGCTTTGATACAAATGAAATAGGACAAATAAAAAAGCATATCCTGGCTACCTAATCACTGTAGTAGTGTAGTGCACGCTGACCTGGCTTGGCTTGCTGGTTGCTGCTGCTCTCTACCGACTTGTGGCCTGTTCAACACTTGTGCTGACCAAGTTACTGGCTTACTGTTAGTACTACTGCTAGTACTACTGATACTACTATTATTATTGTTGTCTTACTTCTACTACTCCTCTACTTCGACTACTTACTATTGTTGTCCTACTATTAATACTACTGCTATCCTACTACTAGGACTACTGGTTGCTATTTTTTCCTACGTGTTAAATCCATGGTACTATGTATTACTATGCATCCCTATGTATTAATTTGCTGTTTTTGTCCTCTCTTTTACTCTCAGATCCTGTCTTTTGCCATCAGCTGTTGCTCTATGTTTGCTAAGCAGCTGTTGTTTTTTTTTTCCAAATCTCCCCTCTCCTCATCTCTCCTTTGTTTTGCCGATGATGAAATTGTCCAAGTCCATACATTATATGGAATATGAGCTAACGATCAAGAATTTGTGAGGAACTTGGCATCATTAGCAGCCGCCCCTACATTACCTTCTCATCTCTTCTCTGTTATGATGCCTTGATGCTCCAAGTTCATGATCAAGAACTTGTGAGGAGCTTAGCATCATTAGTAGCCGCTCCTACATTACCTTCTCCTCTCTTCTCTGTTATGATGCCTTGATGCTTCAAGTTCATGATCAAATGATGATTGACATGTTTCTGATGCCTCTACTACTGCTACTACTCGTTTTTTTGATATATTATTGTTTTATAGGACTACTTTGGTTTATAGACCTTTTTTATTTCTTATACCTTCTCGCGTACCTAAAGCACACTTTCTTGCATCTACTTCTACTCTTCTCTATGAGCTGCCAATGCTGATGCTGCTTTGTAGACCCTCCTCTCCTAGTACTACTATTTCTACTCTTCTCTACTGTCCTCTGCTTCTACTTCTTCTACTCCTATCCTCTGCTGTTCCTCTACTATAACTGTTTTCCTTGACATAAATTTAGGAGAAGATATGGCCGAACTCCCTTCACTGGATCTGTCAAATAATTATGTGTATGATCTAGGCTTCCAACCAGCATTGGGGAGGGCAAACCACCCATATCCAAGCATAGTAAGTAACATGTTTAAAGACACCTCTATAGATATTTTGTTCTGATATATATAATTCTTAAATATAGACAATTCATTCTATACCATGGTTCAGAGAGACACTCTCAAATTTCAGGGTTGATTTCCTCAATGTTGATACATTCCCTATAGATGGTCGAATCAAGCAATGTCGAATTGGCTTTTCTATTCTCGCTAGGACGGGTAACCAACAAGGTATGGTTTTATACATCGATAAGACGAGCAGCGGTCAACCTCATGACATTACTGCGCAAAAATATGTTGTGCAAGCATGTTTAAGGGCGCTTCAAAATATTGGGTATAATATTCCTACATACTCCTCCATGAGAATTGCTGCTTTAAATGTGGACCTCCACCACGATATTGGACTATTTTATGCAAAGCTTGCTGAGGACAACATGAATGATGTGGTCAGTCTTATAACTTATATCCGGATTAATTGTTATGTCTATATATATATATGCATGGTTCTGATAACCATATTTTTTCCAACACTTACAGATTTAGGAGAACGACGTAACATACACAAGTTGTAGCTTTGAAACCATTTTAAACCAGGAAATGTATCATTTGGGTCGTTATAAATGGGAATATGGTGGCCCTGTTCTCACTTCGGAGGGAATCCAAGTAAAAATTCTTGTGACTAGGAGTGAAGGTTCTCGACCAATGCTGATCGTCGTCAGTAGACCTTGTGAACGATCTTGTGAAGCAAGGGAGAGTGCACTAGTAAATACATTACGCTACATCAGTGACATTTTGGCATATGAAATGAATGATATGCACTTCTCTGAGTACGTGGTACAACGTTAGAAAATTCTAGGAAGTTAAATTACTGTTAGTGGTAATAATGAACTGATCTAAATTATTATGGTTCGTAATGAACAAATTTAAATTATTATGTGCTTGTAATGAATGGGTTTGTAATGAAGTAATTTAAATTATTATGGGTTTATAATGCATATATCTTCTTGTCAATTAGTTGTTGATATAATGTCCTTGTGAATTATATATATATATATATATATATGTTCTAGTCATATTTAAATTTTCAAATTTCAAAATTTTTTTGGTGTGAAAATATACTGTAGGGGCGGTTATAGAGTGAACCACCTCTACAAATAGTATTTATAGGGGCGGCTGGTGTTACCAACCGTCCCTATAACTATATTTGTAGGGGCGGCTGGTGTTACCAACCGCCCCTACAACTGTATTTATAGGGACGGCTGATGACACCAGCTGCCCTTACAAATCTATTTGTAGGGATGGTTTGAGAACTGCCTTTATAAATATATGATTTGTAGCCACGTTTTAGTAGGAACGGCTAGCCAAACCGTCCCTACAAAAAGGTTTATACAGTAGTGAGCGAAAATCGATCTAGCTACAGTGATAGATGGACCACATCACGCAGCTGTACAGTCACGGAGTCACGGTCCCCTAGCCTCAGCGGCAGGCTGCTAGCATGCACGGTGTACGTACGCTAGCTATGCATGTTTGGTAGCCAGATCGAGAGCAGAGACGACGTTCGAGGCGGCCGGCCGGCCGGTCCCGATCGTCAATCTCGCGCCTTGTTTAGTTGGACCTCAAAGTAAAAAAAGTTGCTACAGTACCTATCATATCGAATGTTTGCGGTCTGTGCATGGAGTATTAAATGTAGACGAAAAGAAAAACTAATTGCACAGTTTGGTGGAAAATTACGAGACGAACGTTTTGAGCCTAATTAGTCAATGTTTAGACACTATTTACCAAATAAAAACGAAGATACTACGGTAGCCCCAAAATCCAAATTTCGCGAACTAAATAAGTGCTCGGTTGCAATCATGCATGCATGCACCAGCAAACAGACAAATCAAGCTATCCTAGCTAGCAGCTAGGCCGCCGTTCCGTCGTCGGCGCGCACGATGCATACGTACTGCTCTACAGTGACACGGTCAACGGCCGATCGGTTCAACCAACGTAGTAAGGCACTGCAGGACGGCCGCTTTAATGCCTGCCCTGCAGGACGATCGATGACCAGTGACGACCATATGCC
Organism: Miscanthus lutarioriparius; assembly: GCA_904845875.1. Lineage (NCBI taxonomy): Eukaryota > Viridiplantae > Streptophyta > Magnoliopsida > Poales > Poaceae > Miscanthus > Miscanthus lutarioriparius. The sequence goes on from CAJGYO010000009.1 coordinate 66,251,950, forward strand.
ATGCATTGCACGCATGGTAAATAAATAGTGTGAAGACTATACACTATAGGCTAGTTTCTCTTTAATTTATCGATCAATATAATATTGTCATGGAGGCTCGACGATATAAGATGGTGTTTAAATATAGGGCCCTAAAGTTTAGAGATATCATATGGGAGCGTTCGGATAGTAATGATAAAACAAATTACAGAAGTCATCGGAAATCCGCGAGATGAATTTATTAAGCTAATTAACCTGTAATTATCACATGTTTACTGTAGCACTACATTGTCAAATCATGGACTAATTAGGTTTCAAAAATTTATCTAGCAAATTAGTCGCAATCTATACATTTAGTTATTTTTTAGTCTATATTTAATACTCCATACATGTATCAAATATCCGATGGAACAGGAACTAACCTTTATTGGAAGAAGTAAACGCTCTCCGCTCTCATGCATGGTAAAAAAATAATGTTAAGACTTAGCTAGGCTCGATATACGGATGTGACGATGTGCATGGCCCTAGCTAGCGCGCGTACGTGTGTGCATGCATGCTTGGCTGACGGCTAATGGCAGTGAGCCGTCGTACGTCGATGGATGGATGGATCCATCGAGTAGTGACGCGTCAACCTTTATATGCGTGTTTTGGCGTCTCTCGCCCGTCGTGCATGTAGCGCTCGTGCTCTCGCCAATGGACGTACTCTAGCACGCACTTTATTATTAGACGACGCTACGTGAACCAAATCCCCGTGGTGGTTGCATTGCCAGGCGCCCCTTTCTCGTATCGTACCGTATTACAGTACAATACAAGCCAGAGCTTTCTTCTACATACGTACATACATTCATGCATATGCATGCATGCATGCCCTCCAATGCAATGCATGCAAATGTCATTCCCGTTATTTGCTTTTGGAGCTAGCTAGCGTCGCGTGTTTGCATGCGTGGGTACGCTGTCGCAATTTGGAGCGCGCGGGCCGGGGGAAACGATCGTATATAGTTTGGCGCGGAGCTTGAGAGCATATATGTACATGTACTGAATTTTAGCTAGGTATAACATGGAAACAGACTTTAGTGGTTTGAATTATATATTTACCTTTCTAGCTAATTCGTGACATCTTCTTCATATACATGCATCTCCGGCCGATATATTATTTGCTTCTTTAGTTTTAGGAACATCCTCGCGTGACGTTTGACAATTTAGCTAGAGCGAGGGATCGAGTGGTCATTTGGTTGAGGTTGTTGAGGTTTATAAATATATATGTATATACGTAATAAACACTACCACAAAACCGATTTTATGAGACATGCTACTTTATATACAGAGGCAATCACAAAGTGTTCTTGTCTCTCAAAATCTCCTGCAACTAAAAAGAACAAAGTGTGGATATTTTTTTGGGACGACATTTGTTTTGGTTCATCCGTCTGTCCATTTCTGCGATCCCACGACATCTTAATTACTGATTGATCGTGCCATTCTCCTTGATTGAATATTGTCTATCATGTGATAGAGGAATCACGGCAAAATAGGAAGTAGAAAATTATTGTGCTATCCATATACACATTGCATGTTTGCATGCACTAGCATACATTATAACGAGCAAAAGAAAAGAGAATTAACACAGAAGAAAAGAGAATTAAGACAAAAGAAACATCTTTGCATATCTGAGAACCTTGCCAAATCTGCCTACATTTAATTACTTCCCCTCTTTGCATTTGCAAAAGGGACAACTTTTTCCTCCTTTTATTTGGTTTCACGCTCACATGTTCCATCGCCCTCGCTTGCTGTTTCTTGCGTGAACCATAGTTGATCTCATCTGTCTTCTATGGCTTAGCCCCTCAATCCCAAGAGAAGGTCCCTACCTCTACCTGATTGGAGATCCGGCCTGCCATAGGATCTCCTCGAGTCTATTGGGCAGCGTCTCGCGTCAAGCCACGACGCGGCGTCCTTCCGATCCGCTTGCTCCCCATGGCGTGCCGCCGTCCCATTCGCGACCTTCGGGCCGCTCCTGCTACTCCCGTTGGACCCCGACTCGGACCGCGTCGGCTTCTACTGCGTCCCGGAAAAGAAGGTCTTGTCCAAGACGCTGCCCGATGTGCGCAGCAAGGTGGCGTGCGGCTCCTCGTGTGGGTGGCTGGCGCTCATGGACGAGGCGGCGTCCGTGACGCTGCTGAATCCATTCGCCGATGCCCGTGCCCCCCGCGTTGAGCTCCCGCCAGCAGGCGAACACGTCATGGCGGCGTCCTCATCGGAATGCGTGTCTAGGGTCCACGGCCGGTGGGTCCTCCATCCCACCAACGGCTACGGGGACACGGATGCCGCAGGCAGAGCCATTAAGCTAGAAGACATGAGGGACGTGTTCTTCCGTGAGATCGTGCTCTTGGCGCCGCCTGACGCCGCCGGCCACGAGTGCGTGGCCATGGCCATGCTTGGGTGCTCCATGGAGGCCGCGTTCTGCCGGGTTGGAGTCGACAGCGCATGGACGCTACTCGACACCAAACTGGAGTTCTCCGTGGGGTCCATCGTCCACTGCCAAGACAAGTTATTGGCGATCGACTGCACTGGAGAAATCTTCGTCTGCAGCAGCAACGCCGTCGGCGCTACTCCAACCGCGACACTGCTGCCATCGCTGTCGCCACCTGCGGGGCTCTACCACCGCAGCTACCTGGAATCAAACGGTGAGCTGCACATTGTGGGTGCCATGGTGACCACGTTCCACGAGACACAGAGCTTCACCTACAACAGCGCCATCTACAAGTGCAACCTCCACGACCGTATGCCGGAGTGGTCCAGGGTGAGGGACATCGGTGATCAGACACTGTTCGTGTCTAAACATTTCAATGAAAGCTTTAGTGGAACAAGTGTATCTAAGTACAAGGAGAACAAAATCTACATGTCTGAACCATTGTATGGGGATCCATACGACTTGGTCCATCGACTGGAGATCGTTGATATTGCTACCGGCGCATCCGAAGTGAAGCCCGGCTCTAGGTTGGATTAGACCCAATCTTTGGAATCTCTAGAGTTTATGAGCCTGCGACGCCGCGCACTCCGTGACTGTGTTAAATTCATAAACTTTGCTTTTTGGATTAAATGTCACTTTAACGTTGGTATTTAATTTAACAGTATTATTATCTTATCGTGCGATTCGTGTGTTTTTAGTATAAATTATTAGTTATCCCATAGCAACGCACGGGTACGCTACCTAGTATACATATATTTCAGAGGTAGACAAACCATTTTAGAGACACCTAGTAAACTACCATCCCTATATATCAATTAACAGAGGCAGTCCCCTTAAGAGGACTCTCTCTAAAAATGGAGGTTAATCGAGATCTAGCCCAGCAACCTATTTTAGCTCCTCAGATATATAAAGAAGGGAGAAAACCCTAGCCCAACAACCATCTCTCCCGTAACACCCTTCCTCTCTGTGTGTGTCTGTCTATCCCTACCTCTTCTCCTTTGCGGGCACCTCCCTCCCTCTTCACTCACTCCTCTCCACCACAGCTACCTTCACTCCTCTGTTTTCTCTACCTCTGAGAACAAGGCATGGCGTGTAACACCCTCGGTGTTACACCATAACAACTTATTAACCATGTCATTAGCATCATGTTTATATGGTGATGCATGTGATAAAGTGTATAGATAAATTTCTTGTAACCTAAAATGAATAATAAAAATGTTAAATGAAAGTTGATTCAATAGCTCATGTATATAAAGTAGGGTTGAAAACCAATTTTTATTGAGCAAAAATATTATAGAACATGTATGTGATCCTAAATAAAGTTTGAAGTATAAACTTTATTGAGGACAATGCAACTCTTGTCTTAGAAAAATAATATTGCTAACTAGTATTTCTAATAGCTTAGAAATAGAACTTGAAATCAAATTCAGCCCAAGACAACAAATTCTTTTGTTTGAAAATAGTGTGACAATGCAATGTTGGTGAATTAATTCTGGAAAATCTAGCTAAAGGTCAATGCTGTGTTTTTGCTCCTAATGATAGACTGATGTACCATCTTTAGCATGGTCAAGGTAGTTTAGCTTCAACTGGGTTAGGTCAGTTTTTAGTCGCGCTTTAAAATTCGTGCATGTCATATGTCTGGCTTGTGCGCATGGTCACCTCGCACGGCCGCTCGTCGTCGTGTGGCTGGCCATATTCCGCGTGCCGCGGTGCCGAGCCAGGTCGGCCTATGGCCAGCCCAGCGGGCTGCTATCATCGCCCTGCAGCTGCTGGCCGCCGCGCTGCTGCCCACCTCGTTGGTGCGTTGCTACCACCGATGTCGCCCCTCGTGCCTGCACGCGGGTAGGCTTGTCCCGGCTGCCCACCGTCGTCGCCTCACCATCGTGTCCGCGTCCCTGTAACTTTGCACCGCTGCCTGGCCCTGTCCGTTGGCACTACCATGGTCATGCGCGTGCACATGGATCACTCGCTGCCTGGCCCATGCCCGTGCTCGTAGCCATGGCGTTCCCACGTGCGCCCAAGCCGCCGCGACAGCCGTACCCCCCAACAACCATTGTCTTTAACTACGTTGCGCCAAGCGCGACGCCGTTCATTAAACCCATCAGGGAAAGCTCACCATCGCCCGATTCGTCGTGCCCCTGGCTCCGCCATTAACCCTCTTAGCCATCTAACCCCATCTCACCTTGAAGCATGTACGACCAAGCTCTAATTTGGAGTCTTCCACGCTGCGGTGCTGATAAGGCCGCGCTCGGCCATAGCCGAGGGCAGTCCTCCACCTATCCACCCCAACCAATTCCAGTGCACTGCTAGCTTCGCTTCCATCCCCTCTTCACCTTGCGCGTCTTAGCCGAACCTCTACCGCTTTCCCGACGTCGTGGTGCGTCACCGCCCGGCTCGGCCGCTGGTATCCAGCCCTCGTTCGTCATCCTCCACTCCAACTGTCACCTTAGCCAGACCCATGGTAGTCTCCTGATGCTCGCTCACCAACTGTCTAGTGTTGCCCAAGCTCACCGACGTAGTTGCGCCATCGTCGCGGATGGCCACATGCCGCTGCAACCTTCCTCCGTGAGTCCCGCCACCCCTCGCTGCCGTCTAGTGTAGCCACCATGGTCATGGATGGTGGCCGACCCAATGGGTGGGTCAGCGCAGGTCCCAGGTGGCCGGCGCATCCACGCTGTGTCAGCATCCGCTGCACCGCCGTGTGCTAGGTCGCTGGGGGAGCGCGCGGGGAAATTCCTAGAAGGTCAAGGGGTTAAGTGAGAGTGTCTGAGAGAGGGGGAAATAGTATTAGGACTTAGGCGTGATTAGGAAGGAAACCGAGGACTTTGTTGCAAAAGCGCCAGTGCGCGTGGACTCCCCCGTTGTGGGCCGCCTCTCGCGTGGACCGTGCCCGTGGGCCGCTGTGCGCACGCTGCGCCGCGTGGGCCGCACAAGGAATTTGTTTTTCTTTTTCCTAGGGAATTAGTAATAGCTTTCTAATTTAATTTCTGAGCTGATCTTTGGTATTTTATATAAATTCGTGTAGATGTCCAAAAATTGTGAAACTAATTTTGTTAGGTTTCTAAAATCATTATCTACCTGATAGTGTAGTTAGTTCATACATATCTCTGTTCATGCTAAGGCCTATCGAATCATTTGTAAGTACTTAATATTAGTAGGATAAATACTATAGGAATTTTTGTGGTAAATTGGTGATAGATTTAATCCTGAAATTTTTATAGTAGCTTTGTTGTATTATTATGTGCTTACTGTAATTTTTGTAGCCCTAAGATAGCTTGTTTATTAGGGTAGCTAAATATCCATTATACCTTTAATATGAATAGAACACTACTACAGGATTGAATTTGCACAGCGTTGCACTTTTGGCCTCCGTGGCGGGCACTGAGTTTGCCCGCCACGGTACATACAGCGATTTACCGAGGCGGGCATTTTTTATTTACCGTGACAAAGTTTTTTTGCCCGCCGTAGTAGTAAATCAATTTTATCGCAAGGCGCCTAAAGACGCCCACCACGGAAAATACCCTATTTACCGTGGCGGGCGTCTTAAGGCGCCCGCCACTGTAAATCGATTTATGCGCGGGCGCCTAACGACGCCCGCCACGGAAAATACCCTATTTACCGTGGCGGGCGTCTTAAGGCGCCGCCACGGTAATCGATTCTTACATGGCGGGCGCCTAAAGACGTCCCGCCACGGAAAATACCCTATTTACCGTGGCGGGCGTCTTTAAGCGCCGCACACGTAATCGATTATCACAAGGCATACTTTAAGGCCCGCCACAGAAAATCGGAGGCCTAATAACAAAGCGAGGCCCACTATTTCTGTCGTCATATATATACACAGACTCACACTCCCAGCAGCCGCGCCACCCTCTCTCATCTCACTCTCTGCGCCGCGACTCCCTCCCCTCCCCGACTCCCTCTCTCTCTCTCCGCGTGGGGCAACGACGGCGCGCTGGGCGATGGCGCGCGTGGGGCAATGGCGGTGCGCTAGGCGATGGCACATGCGGAGCAACGGCGGCGCACGGGGAGACAGCGCGCGCGGGACAACGGCATGCGGGTCAACGGCGCGGGGCTAGGGTTTCGGATCCGGCAGGCCAGCGGCGCGTAGGACGTCGATCCGAGGTAGGTGAGTTCATCTCCCTCTTCCTCTCCATCTCCCTCTTCCTCTCTCCATCTCCCTCACTCCTCCCTCTTCCTCTCTCCAGATCCGACGGCGGCGACTTCCTCCTCCACGGATCGTGGGACGGCAACGATGAGCCCATCCTGAGGTGGATCTGGCCGGTGGCGGCGCGCGGTGACCGGATTCGGCCGGTGATGGCGTCCCGAGGCGGATCCGGTAGGTGGCAGCGAGCGGTGGTCGGATCCGGCGGGCGAGGACGGTTCGGCACGACGGCCTCCCTCCACCACGGCCTCCTCTTCTCCCTCCCCGAGCGGCACGGATCTGCAGCCGTGGGAAGCTCGGATCCGTCGCCGGTGGGCTCGCCAGTGGGCTCGAGAACGGGCTCGCCGGCGGGCTCTTGGTTTTTTTTGTTTTTTTAAAAATGATTAACCGAAGTGGGCATCCTAACGTGCCCGCCGTGGTAAAAGTATATTTACCGCGGCGGGCGCGTTACACCGCCCACCGCGGTAAATCGGTTAACCACGGTGGGCAAGGCCGCCCGCCGTGGTTAAGCCATGATTTACCGTGGCCTCTAGGCCACGGCGAATGGCTTTGCCCGCCGCGGAAAACCAAAAACGCCCGCCTCCAGTAAAGTTTGTGTAGTAGTGGAAGAAGAATATTGACTTAGGAAGTAAAACACTTGTTAAGGTGAGCTTGACACTTGATTTGATAGAGCTAATGGTTAGCTTAGTACCTTAGCCATTAGAGCTAGCTTGTTAGTATAGCCTATGTGTTCTTATTTTAAGAGTTGCTATTGTTTAAATATTAAATTATTACATCATCATTGCATGCATATAGAGAATGAGTTGGCGGAGATTGTGACCACCAGCGAGCACGAGTTCGAGGAGACCTCGAGGAGTACGAGGAGGAGATTCTCATGCAGAAGGAGGTCTCGGAGTCGCCACTGACTGGCGCAGTTGACACCGCGCCTGCCCATGGCAAGCCCCGGTGCATAACCCTTATTTTTTGTATACATTGTTTATATATATGCGTTGTGCATTTACGTTGCAAGAGTTTTATGGAAACCACATGCATATATATATATATCTATCCTAATAGTCTTACTAGTGTAGGTTCTGAGTAGTTGCTATGCTTAGGTTGTCGGTAGCGTGAGTAACCTGCCGTTACTCACAATAGGTGATTACTATTACTCTCATAATAAAACAATGAAAAGAAAATGAAGACCGAGCAGGGATATGGTATGGGTATTGGTGGGTGTAACAAGTTGTGTCCCACGGCCACGGGGCTTAGCTTGGTTGCACTGTTTTCCCTATCTATGTTGATTGAGGACCGTCCATTGTTGTGGATGGTACGGTCACAGACTCATTATCCTAAGCGCATACTTGGTTATGGAAGTGGGAAGGCTCATTGGGCTCTTGTCGTGGGTTCTGACTCTTTTCGGACCAAGTGATTGGAGGCAGGGAAAGGTGGAGGTCTAAGCACCATACCAAGACTGAGTCTCAAGTGTGGGGGCTTGGAGTCCAATTTTGGACGGGGACCTAGACCCCTCGACAGGAGTGGAATGGGTTGGTCTCGTTTGTGCCTGGGGTACAAGCGGGGCGTGTGTTTCGGGGTACCCAGCTGGGATATATTGGTTCATGAATCACCATTTCTATGAGATGGTACGTCTTGGCTATGGTCTAGCACCTTAGTAAGAACTGGAAGATGAAAGGTGGTAAAATGGTTCCGTTGCTCAACTCTTGCTTGAAGGTAGAACAAATGCTTACCTAGAATGGTTAGCTAATAAATTAATCATGACTGCTAATAAAACTCGACCTTAAGGATGCACTATTAGTAATGCTTTTTGCAAACAAAAGAAAATAACAAACCATATTGCCTATTATATCCTTGAGAGTCGGAAAAAATATTCTCACTAGTCGGGTAAGTCTTGCGAGTACATTGTGTACTTAGGGTTTATTTTACCCTGTTGTAGGTGCAGCTTGAGGAGTTAGTTCTTGTGTGGAGGATTCTTCTGGTGGACACAACTGGATCCGTGTATCATTTCTGCTAGATGATTATTACATATCGTTGTTTAACTATCGCACTCTGAACTCTGGTATTGTAATAAATAATTTTCAAGACTCTATGTTGTATGAAATGGACTAAGTACTGTAAGCTCATACTCATTATTGGATTATGGGTGTAAAATATGGATTGTTTTGAGTTCTCCCTTGGGGTGTGCTCGACGGAACTGCCCGTTTTAGCCCATTTTTGGGGCGCTTAGTGTCTAGTGGAAGATGAGCACCCTCGAAAGTGTGTTATTCTAGGTGGTTCTACCACATGGCGGGGCACACAAGGTGTGACCTAGGCACCAGGCATAGCAGCGGGGCACACAGACTAGACCTGTCGGTGCACCACTGTTCACTTCGCCGACGTCGCCTCCCTTTCTGCCACTCCTCCCCACCTCGCCTACTCTGACTCCAGGCTTGCTATGACTAGATCCAAGGATGAGGACATGAGATCCAGTAGCCATGACTGGATCCGCTAAGGATGACATGGGATATGGTGGCCACAGCCGGATCCGTCGATGAGGGTGCAGAATCTAGAGACCATAGGTGGATCTTGCTGACGTGGTCGCCGATGACGTCGATTGTCCACCTGCCTTCTAGGCATATTCTCCGGTGAGCTATATCTCTCTTTCCAAAATGCCCACTTTTCTCTCTCCTCAATCACTGGGTCAATTCCAATTATCATGACCCAAAAGTCGCTCCAGATAAAACTTTGGAAAAACTCCCTTGAGAATCCCCATTAGTCTCCGTCTTGATCCCTAGACTGTAGTGGACTCCGAAAACTCTATCTCACCATAGACTTGAGTCGGTCCCTCCTTGGTTTTACCTTCCTCTCAATCCGCTCAGTGAAACCCATGAGACCTCTTAAAAACACAACCATCTAGGAACCCCTCCATTGGGCCTCAACCTATTTCATTATGTGACCCCATCACCGGATCAGTCGCTCGAGGCTTCATGGAAAAAACCCTAGGTGTTGTCGCCGATATCAGAACGTTCCTCATCGAACCCCTAACTATCTAGAAGAAACCTCCCAATCAAAAGTCAACCCAAAGCCAAGATAAGTCCATTGTCTCCAAGCCCAAATTCGGAGCAAGCAAGAAGTTGGATCGAAGAGCCTCATCAAGGACCAAGTCAATTGCCTAAGTGAACGATCACATCCAGCAACAATTGCACTAAGTGTCCCATCGGATTGTCTGATACTTCTCATCTGTCTATCCGATGACCCTTGGTCTACCCTAGCTAACTGGTCAGTGTGGCAGAGTCCAAGAGGTCCCATCGGACAATCTCACAATTACCACCAAATTGTCCTCTGAGGACATAGAAATTATGTAACATGCAATTATTGTTCTATCCTCTTCCTATGAAGCTTGGCCCATATGTCAGCTCGAGATGTTTACTCAAGACACCAGAACCAACCTGCTCTCATACTCTCAACGCTCCACTCTCATCTATCCCTCTCTCTCTCTAGAAACAAGGACAAGAAAGAGAAATGAGAAAGGGATGAAAGGAGAATCAAAGAAGGATAAGAAGTGAAGCTCATGCTTGGATTGGAGAAGAAGATGAAGCTCAAGGATTTCCACTTGTCGGGGTTATAACCCCGGGATGTCTCAAGCCACCGATTAAGTTAGCAGGTGCCAAGCGGCTCGCAAGACATCAGCTGGTGAAGGCCCGAATGACCAAGGCCCAGCTAGGCCAAACGCTAAGGTTGAGTTGGCCACGACCCCTTCCTCCTGCCTTAGCCACACAATGATCGAAAGGCTCATGACCTCTCCCCCGTCATGATCCCTAGAAGGAACAGGGAGTGGTCGAGCCCAGCCAAGCGTGCCTGCTCTGATAGGAACAAGCATGTTGCACTAACCCCGCAAGGATCGAGGGGACCCCTCGGTCCGGTGGTCAGACGCCATCCCTATGCCACGCTGCACAGACAAGACAACACTACCTGGCGGTGATGACCAATATGGAGCCCACCATCCAAATATGGACCGACAAGAGGTGGGTGCGATCCCACCTGCTACGGGATGGGATCCACAACGAGAGCTTGACTTAGAGACCATCCATATCGATAGAGCCATGACCCCAGCGATTGGGATAATGGTCCTTAGCTCCTCAATTCAACCAGGAATCGGCGATCTAGGGGTGGCTACCAACTCCTATACGATGCCTTAGGAAACCAGGAGACGACTACAAAGACCACAGTAGAGACCACGTTGCATAGGACGACTGGCGAACCACCATCGTGCCTATAGTGCCGCCACGGCTGGCACAATAGCACCACGCCACAACATGCCACGACATAGCCATAGAACCATGACGACAACGACGCCCGGACGCACACAAGATGGCGAAGTTTGCAAGCCAAGTTAGCTAGGCCCTCCCTCAGGCTCATGACTCTTTGGTTGGGAGAACCTCCTCCTTTGTACGCACCTTGGCCCCAGCCAGGGCACCCTCTCTAGGGACATCATTCACATCCTCTACCATTTTTCACTCATTCTCCATCGTAGCAGGGCTCATGGAGCTTTTCTTTAGGAAGTCAACCTCCTAGCTCTAGCTCCTCTTCCTCTTCCACCATTCTTGCATCCCCCATTGTAAGAACTTTAGAGCATTCAAGTGAGGAACACACACTTGATCATCTCTGAGACTAGACGTAGGGCTCCGGCCTGAACCAATATAAATCCTCATGTCTTTTGGATGCTACCATCATCTTCCTACAGCAGTGTGGCAATCGTATAAATTTACTAGTCCGGTTTACAAAACACCGACAGCAGGAAGCGATGGCTCCTCGCACCATCGATGGACTCACTCATGGAATGGCCCACGGCGGCCACATTGGCCATGAAAACTATGAGTTCACCGACGTCCAAGGGCCAGCGCCCTCGTCCGCCTATAGCCGCGGCCCAAATCCCTACGATAGAGATCTAGGTCCCGTGGCCCGCGGCAGACATACTCTCAGAACTACCCCTGACGGCAGCATCCCTAAGTGCACCTACATAGGGGGGATAGTTCCCTCTCTCGTCTCTAGTCATGACCAAATCCTCTACCCAGAAGGCCAAAAGTCCATGGCTCGTGATGAACTCACCCAAGGAATGGCCTCAATCGGCCACATCCTTTGGGGAAACCATGAGGTTATCCACACTAATGGGTCAGCACCCATCACCAGCTCGTACCCCATCTAGGCCAACTGCGTGGGAAACTTGGGCCCAGCAGTAGAACCATGCCCTGAACAACGTCTCTGCAACTAGTGGGACAATGTGTATCAGGGCGCACACGAACAACAAAATTACCCGCCGCCACGTAGCAACGTCGTTAGTGGTCTGGGGCTACCTGGTGCTCCACCTTGAAAGGCCAAGCCAGGAACCATTGCCCAGCCCTAGTCAACGGACAAAGCATCCATCATGCCTCAGTGGACCGTCAGGTGTCACTTGGAGGCACGTGCATCAGAGCAACTGAGCCCCCTGAACGCACCACGCGCCGCGACGAGCGGACCAAACCACGTTGTGCTTAGAACCCTCTTCCGCAGTGACAGGTCATGCCAACTCTTCGTTAAGAGCGGCAACCGCACTCAGAGGCAGGGACACGATGACCATGACATCGTCGCACCATGAGGGCTCAAGCACCAGAACGCATGGGCCCTCCTAGCCAAAAGCTATAGAAGGCTAAAATTAAAGAAGTCACCCCGGGGGCTCACAGGCTCACCAAGGATGTCAAGCCGGCAAGGTCGATCCAGAGCCAGCCGAGAGGTCGATCTGCGCTGGCTATGTTCGTGCCAAGCACTGAAGAAGCTGCCTCATTAGCTCACGGCCCGAAGATAGCAATGACTTCGTCACGAACAGACGCTTGGGGGCTCGCCGCACCTCGAGCAACGGCAACCAATCCCATGATAGCTTCCGGTACATCTATCAGACACATCCACTTTGGCCTTAGCCACTCTACCTAAACACGTCCACATACATACACAAGCCCACAAATAATTGCAGAAACTTAGGGCCCACCCATAGAGCAAACAAAATAGCATGATGCCCCTACACTATATCCTAATGGCGCTTAACTCCCGAGTGTCTCGATCCGACTCATGCTCGTAGCTAGACCTGACTCACGATACAACACTATTTGTCATCATCCCAGCGATCAATCCATTTCAAACTTCTTTCGATCGCGTCCCTCGCCGCGATGAACTAGTGACCCGAATCTTGATTTCTGGTTTGCATGAAAGGTCGCTCCGGCCAAGCCTCACAGACCAGCTCCCAGGCAAGGCCAGGCGTCCACACGCGAGCCAAAAAGGAAGCGGGGAACTCGCTTGCTCAAGGCAAAGGAAATGAAAGGAAAGAAGCCATGCAGCCTCTCGCTCTCTTTCTTCTTGCATCATGCTGGATCTAGGACCTACCCTTGATGCCTCATCTCTCCAAAGGATCACGTACCTTTTTAGCCCAGCAGGCCAGCCCCTAGGCTAAAACACGCACCCATGAGCACAAGACTAGATGGGATGAAGCACATTCCAATTCGAATGAGAAGAAGGGTGGTGAGACGGCAAACTGACAAACAAATGTGTCGATCACGCATCAGCCACACAAAACCCAAACATGTTCACCACCACAAGAACACCCGAGCAACACGAAATCCTTCCGCAAGGACCATCACATGTCGAAAGCCTGGAACCGATGGTGTACGCGGGTGAATGGTCCTAATATGGCTAGAGGGGTGGTGAATAGCCTATTTAAAAAATCTACAAGATCACTAGAGCGATTTGATTAGTATGACAAACGGTGAAATGCAAACTTGCTCTAGCTCTACAAGGGTTGCAAGCCACCTACCTAACAATTCTAGTTGCTATGATCACTAGACACACAAGAAGCTAAGTTGCTACTCACTAAGCGCTCTCAAACTAGCTACACTAAAGAGCTCCACTAGGTGGACTTAACTAGCAAGCAAAACAAGCTCTAAAAACTAATTACACTAAAGAACTTGTTGCAACTAGTTTGCAAGTAAGTAAAGGAGTGAGTGGAAAGCTTATACCACCGTGTAGAGGGACGCACCAATCACAATATAAATGCCAATACAATCACTGCGAGAATACCAATGGACAAGGGACAAGCAATTTTTCTCCCAAGGTTCACGTGCTTGCCGACACGCTAGTTCTCGTTGTGTCGACCAACACTTCGTGGTTCAACGGATAAGAGGTGTTGCACGAACCTCGTCCACATAATTGGACACCACAAGAACCTACCCACAAGTGAGGTAACTCAATGACACGAGCAATCCACTAGAGTTACCTTTTGGCTCTCCGCCGGGGAAGGTACAAGACCCCTCACAATCACCGAAGCCGGCCACGAACAATCACCAACATGTACCGAAGCTCCTCCGCTGCTCCAAGCCATCTAGGCATCGGCAAACGCCAATAGTATCAAGAAAACCGCAGCAAATCGATCTCCAAGTGCCACTAGATGCAATCACTCAAGCAAATGCACTTTGGATCACTCCCAACTCACTTAGGATGCACAATCAAGCAAGACAATGAGCGGGAGAGGTTTGGCTCAGCTCAAAGGATGCTATCACATGTAAGAATGACCAAGAGAGAGAGCCAAATACGCCCAAGCTCTATTCATAGAGCCCCCAAAAAGTTATAGCCTTTATGCCCTCGGGAAGGTCCAGACTCAGGAACCGGACCCTGGAACCAGACCGATAGTGAAGCTCTAGACCCTAAGATCATGCCATGTGTTCCCATGTTCAACCGCAACCCTTAGATCCCAACGGTTACTATTTTACCGTGCAGTCTGCGTGGAACCGAAACCTACAACCGGACCATAGATCTGGACCAAAACCCTCAGGGTCCAGATCACTACAGAGAGTTCCCAGAGAGGTAAAACGCCTCCGGACCCGGTCTGGATCCTGCTTCCAGACTGGCCACCGCGGTCCGCTCTCACCTGCGCCAACCAGAAACCACTGCGTATCCCGCGCCTCTCCATTCGTGCGAGCGGACCCATGTGACCGCCAGGTCCGACACTCGCCCACTTGGGTCCAAAGCAGCCTGATGCCGCGCTCGCCTTTCTCCGCATCAAAACTAGATCGTGCCAAGGGAGTACAAAGCCATGACACTACTGAGTCTAGAGGACGCGCGACCCAGCGATTGCCTGATCGACATCCTCCTGAATCCGAGGCCATGGCCCCCATGGTCCGGTAGCGCGAACCGGCTAAGATTGAGGCTGCTCACCTCTGTGCTGCCCATGGCAGAGTCCCTACGACCCCACGCACTCTGTAGACCCATGCGTGCGCCCTGCGATGCCGCAGAGCCAAGCCACGCTGCCAATGACACTACCCTGCGTTGCTCCTCTCATTACACCATCGGACACGTGGGGCACCAAGCAGACCCGTGATGGGCCACCGGTCTCAGGCTCAAGCGTGCCCCGCCGCTGCTGAGCCATCGAATGGAGAACCCCGCTAACGCCAACAAACCCACGACCCACGAGGTTCGACATTCACCCGATGCCGCTGCTACGCACTATGTCGCTTCCTTTCATCGTTGCCACGTCGGACCCACGGAGTCGCAGTCGGACCCGCTAGGGTGGCCATGGTTCGAAGCCACCGAGCTACGCGCACAGTGTCATGCCTCCCGCGTTGCTTGCTGGGCCTACCGGGGCTGCAACCCAACAACCCTCTAACTCCTTTTCTTTTTCTTTTTCTTTTTCTTTTAAGCCCTTTGACAAGTGCTAACTCAACCAAATATGTCAAAACAAATTTAGCACTTGAGTTAGCATTTTCACAAATATTTTTCAAGGGTTAAATAGTTAGCTCGCTAGGTTCTACTGCATATGCATGAATAACTTCACCTAGTGGCACTTGACAACCATTTTAACCAAGATTTCCCCCTCTTGATAGTACGACTATCTATCCTAAATCCACTCACACCCACTTGGTGTCTTGAGTGGCAAAACAAAATGGCCCTATCAAATATACCTTTGCCTTGAGCCTATTTTGTTTTTCTCTTTCTTCTTTTCCATGTACGGAGCTTTATCACCATCATCACATGTCCATCACTATCACCATGGACTTCATCTTGCTCCACCACTTAGACTAGACTATCTTATCTAGTCACACACTTTAGATGCAAAGATTAGTCCAACAAAGGTTTCATCAATTATCTAAAACCAAACTAGGGTTTTCAGCGGGCGACTGACACCACGCCCACAATAACTTCCGCTCTGCGTGTGGCAGCACTGCCCATGACACCGCAATGTGCCATGAGCTCATACGCAACAAAGGACTAGGCAAGGCCAAATCCACATAGCCCAATCCAAGCAGGGCCTCATGCTCGCGCGAAAGCATGGAGAGGAAGGTATTCGTACAACTCGAAGAAAAAGCGGAGAAAGTCGCATTGCCACCACACCTATACTATAGATATTTAGGTCACGAAAACAGGGTCGTGCTGGGTCAAGCCCCATGGGATGATCCCCGAGCAGGGCTGCGTGACTTCAACATTCGAACGACTAGACCAATGGCGGTCATGGAAAGACAACGGCACACAAGAAAATCATGGAACACGGGCCGAAAGGAACTATTTTTTACTTAATATTATTAAAGACCCTGAGAACACCTCAGGGCTCTTAGCCACCACCATGAAGAATCTCCTCCATATCCATGGTGGCAACAACGGCGTCTACGGCGATGGCAAAATCATTGACCAGCTCAGCACGCTCTTCCGGTCAGACGTGCTCTAGGAACCCAGGCATCGCTCGACGGAGGTTCACCCTGGTCCGCAACAACATGGTGGCAAGGGCGACGCTGGCCCCTTGCCATATCCCTGTCACCACCGCCCGCTTGTGATCCTCCACTATGATCAACCCCTGGAGGTGAGCCTCCTCCTCCTCATGGCGAGAAGTCACCAGCCGCTCCTCTAATGCTGGCAATAAGACGACACGAAGATCATAGGCCACAGATATCCATCTAGACGACGAGACGAGGGAAACCCTTACCTGCAATGTGGGCCTGGGCGTCAGCGATCGCTGCCTGTGTGGTGGCTAACTCACCCGCTGATGCGGCGAGAGCAACCTTGGCTGCATCATGGTCGAGCTCTAGCCACCTCGCCTCATGGTCAGCCATGGAGAACCACTAGTAAGCTTCGTCCACCTCGCAAATGAGATGGCGAAACTCTTGATGGCCGCCCAGAGACGACGACGACGAGCTCGACCCCACCCCCGGTGGGGCCCCAGCTGGAGCAATGCCAGTGGCACCTCCTGAAGTGGCATGGGAGATAGCCCTGAAGAATGTTCATGGTCAACTCAGGTCAGCACCGAACTCAAGACATCGTTTAGACACTCACCCCTGTTCACGTAGCAAAACCCAGAGATGCGGTGGTAGACCACCAGCCTCCGGTACATCTTCCCATGGATGCTCGCTGTGATCCATTGTGTCGGCCAAGAAAGGAAGCCGCAAGCACACGAAGGCAAGAAGGAAGAAGCAATGGGGGAAGCACCGAAGAACGAGATGAATCCTCCCACCGTGCCAGATCTCACAATTTATAGCCACAGGAACTAGCCGCGATGGATGCCTTAGGTGCATGCGTATTCACCTTCAGTTACTAACCATCTTGGAAACCACGCAGAGCAGGTGAAGCGAACGGAGGAAAGGCAAAGTGACGATTACCCATGCAGCGGCGCAAACCAAGTAAGCTTTGTGCATCCCCACTTTTTCCATATTACGTTGATTTACGCGCCCATGCTTCATGGCGCATGACCGCTCGCGAGTGGGCGCAATTATGCCACGACATGACTAGGGAGGCAAACAACCCCTCAGGATCATGCGCAGAGCAACCTACTATAACCATGACCCCGCATTGTGCTTAGGAAAACTTCTCTTGGGCCAGCCCTTAGATGGGCTCGAGGCCACAAAAGGGATAGGGGCAAGGAGGAGATGGGCCACCGTGGCTCTAATCGGTGGTGCGAAGCCACATGACCATCTCTCCCTATGTTCAAGTCATCCGCTTTGAAGTCTCATGGGTTCACCCCCTCTAGGGGGAGGCATCTTGCCCTTTGGCCGCTATGGAGGCGGTTGGAGATCAACGGGATTGATGGCCAATAATTTATGGGACGTCTCTCGATGAGGCACAACCGAACTCCACGTCGATTGGTGAGGATATCGGGTCCCGCTCGGATTACCCATCGACCCCGACAAGGCACACCTCTCTGACCATGTGGTTATGGTAGATATGCCTCTCCCCGCGTGGGGCGAAACCAAACCGGCCGATAACAAGGAAACACAACCTCTCGAGGTTAGCAAGGGTGCCAGGGAAGAGTGGAGTCAGGTCCCCGCGACCCCATAAAAAGTTAGGGCCGGGCCTCGACCAACTCCTCCCTACGCCCTAGGTCCCGGACCTAAGGCTAGCTTCGAAGACTCATAAACAGTCAGAGGTCTGCGACCTCTTTGGGAGAGATCAATGAAGCTAGTGGCTGGGGTGACGCATAGTGCGGAGCCCAAAGCATGATCATGGCTTGGTCATGTGGAAGAAACAAAAGGTCAAAGACCTATGAGCCAATGCACGAACACAGAAAGCCTCATGACCATGTGCATAAAGGACGAGGAAGCATTTCCTCGCATCATCACTAAAAGAAGAACCCACCAATGACCTTAGGCTGAACCTGCAAGTCCGTCCCTCATGACATGGAGGCCGACTGCCTTCGCAAGCAAAGCGTCAGCATTGAGAAAGGGGAACTCTCACCTTAAGTATCCACAAGTACAAGAGTGATCATGTCGCACAAAAATATGAAAGATACGAAAGATATGGTGCCACCTCGCCGATGGCACCTCTAAAGGCCAAAAGGCAGAAGCTACAAAAGTAGGGAAGGTAAGGTCAAGGTTTGCCCCACCATCCCTCTAGCAAGCATCACGCTCCTATGGCCAGGGCATGGGGGAAGAAGGACATCAGTCCCAACGGCTCTAGGCGGTCCTCCACGTGCACCAGGAGACTTCCAAGAAGCACTCCTAGAAAGCATGGAGCCCACCAAGCCAATAGGAGCCATCCTCATCCTCACGATGGTAGAAGGAGACCGACCGGTAACCAAAGTGCACCCATGTCATGACTGCACCTTGCTCAGCATAGGCAGCGTGATAAAGCAGTGCTACATCATCCTCATCCCATTCCACAAATGGCACAAGGCGGACACCAGGTGACCCCTTTCAAAGGTCACGACGCACCTCCAGCCAACACGCGACACTCAGAAGGAAGCCGAAGACATCCCCAGCCATCGTCTGCTTTGGGCATCTAAACAAACATTGTCCAGAACAAGAAGCGATGGTGGGGTGAAGGCCTGAGGTCGCGTGTGACCAAACTCGATGCCTAGGACACCGCACAAACCCCCTGCTCTCAAGTTCCCTTCTAGCACTAATTGTTGGAAGGGGCGACATTGGCTCTAGCCATCATAAATGACCCTTAGTGGGATGCACAACGAGAACCGCACGGTCCTCTCAACACCTAGCCATTTAGGGAAATCCAGGAGGGTTTGAAGTAACGGCCATGAGTAGTTCAAACAGAAGGAAGGCCCGTATTTATGGGCCTATGGGTAGGCCAAACAACCTGGAACTCCCACGCCACGTGGCAAACCACGGGAGGTCATAGCCAAAGACAAATGCCCGCTTGAGGATGGGGAAATTGAGACCCTCCCAAAGGCAGGGCCATAACATGGCCGATAATACCACTCGGCTCCGCCTGGGTCGCGAACCCCAAAACACGGCACACTGACATGGTAAGGCTCAGCAGCCACATACCATATCATCTGGGAAAAGTACAACGGCCAGCTACCACATTGAATGCACCTGCCCGCGAGGGATCGAGCGACGAAGATCGAATAAGCCACGACTATGAACCCACGCACAACGCACACACATCTCAGCGCTTTCACCGTCACTTTGTGATCACAAAAATGCTTAGGGGCTACTATCGAGGTTATAACCCCGAGGTGTCTCAAGGCACCGATTAAGTTAGTAGGCCAAGCGGCCAGTAAGATATTAGCTGACGAAGGCCCGAATGACCGAGGCCTAGCTAGGTCGGACACTAAGGCCAGGTTGGCCATGACCCCATCCTCCTGCCTTAGCCGCACAGAGATGGAAAGGCACACGACCTCTCCCCCGTCATGACCCCTAGAAGGAACGAGGAGATGTCGAGCCCAGCCAAGCATGCTTGCTCTGATAGGAACAAGCACACCACACTAACCCTATGGGGACCCAAGGGACAGCAGTCACCTTGGTTCGGTCAGACACCATCCCTGTGCCATGCAGCACAAAAAAAGACAACACCACCTGGCGGTGATGACCAGTATGGAGCCCACCTATCGCAGGGTCAAAACCGCGGCAAGCATGTTGTTCGAGTTGGTGTCAAAGTATGGGGTCTCCAGTGGCTCGGGTGGACTCAGGAACACAAGAATCACGCAGAGAAGATGCAATGGTTTATCCTAGTTTGGGCCAATTCGGTCCCTACATCCAGCAGCTGATGATCCTTATACTCAAGAGCACCCAAAATCTAGGGGGTTACAACATAGTGTAAAGGAAGAAGATTTGGTAGGGGGTTAGCACGGTGCTAATCCTAAGGTTGCCTCACCGCCGGTGGAGTCTTCCCCTTGTCGGAGGGGAAGGAGATGAGGGGATGCGGTGGAGGAGTTGGTAGGGGCATGCCTAGGGAACGACGCTAGGGAGCCCCCGGGCATCGGTAGCCTAGAGCTTGTCTTCTTGTGCCTAGGCCTTGGCTATCATCGTTAGCCAAGAAGGAGCCAAGGACTGTTCTTGGTTGTGCCGTAGATCGGGAGCCCAAGGCTCGGGGAAGCCCTCGAGCCCCAGGCGGATGCTGCGGTCGAGTCAGGCTCGGTTGGGTCTGTTTGCCAGAGGGTGCACGCGAGCGTGCCCAATGGGCATAGCCCCCATGCCCCCACACAATCCTAAAGGGGTCGGTCGGGGGTCTTCTTTGTTCGGGAACCATTGGACCCGAGGCTTAACATACCTGTATGTTAGGATCTCATCAGGAGCCCCTGAGCCCTTTGTGGCCTCACCTGGTGTGATGGCGATGGAGGGCTAAATTCGATCTTCTAGTGACTGAACCCTCCTTGGCGGGGATGGCTTCCGCTGGCGAGAGTGTTGTGCCCCGCTTGGGGCCTTCTTCACCAGTGTGATGGATGGTGCTTGACTATCGAGGCTGGGTGAAGATGATGTTGATCCCTTCGTGAGTCCATGTCGCATGGGTCTTCGACTTGAATGAGAGCTCAGCGGACTCATCTAGGAGTCGCTGACTGTAGGCCCTAGCTTGCTGACCGGAGCCTACCGTGGGTCGGATGATCAAGAGCACTGGGCTCTAGCTTTGGGCCATATGATAATCTAGAGCTCCACGCCCTTCTGAAGGCAGCGATAACATGTCCTGATCCTCTCAAGATGACCTTCTGGGGCCAACCCGCTGCACCCATCGATCGGGGAAGTGGGAGCGCGTCGAGGCTTGGACCGAGGCCCACACTGGGCCCACTACTCAGCGGCTCCCGACCCAACTCTAGGGAGTTGGTTGGTTTTTGGGGGGATGCATCACCAAAGCGCACGTTGATCGGGGGTCAGGCTACTTCATCTAGGGAGCCAACGCAGCCCCCGAGGCCATTGTGGGGCCTCCTTGCTAGCAAAGGGGAGGCTTCTAGGCACATCCCGTCTGCTGATGCCTTGCGCAGGCGATTGATGGTGTCTAGGCCGTCGTGCCTGGTACAGGAGTTATGACGCGTGCGTGCCCCCGTGCCATCCCATCTCGTCTAGGAGATGGGAAGTCAGGGCCACATGGAGTAGATCTAGTGGAGGAGTCGTGGTGCTTGGTGCACGTGGATCCGAGCCATCGATGATATCCAGAGGGAGGCGGATCCCCCCAAGTCCTGCGAGGAGGCGTGCGTGGACTAGGCAGCGTGCGTGGTGGAAAGTGGAGCAGGGACTTGACTCATTGTTAGCGGTTCCCTGACTCTGCATTTACTATGTGGACGTCATCATGCAACTGCCCTGAGGCATGTTGCAGGGATTGAAGGGATGCCTAGCCAGTTCCCAAGGTCCTTTCTGGCCATTGATGGCTAATCGGTGGGCCCAGAGCTGCTCATAGCACACTGCCTTTCGGTATAAAGGGAGGCCCCAAGGGATGCGATGTCTTCAATCCTTTCCTTCGCCCCCCTCTCTTCTTCTTCTTAGATCCATATTCTTCGATGGCAATGGCGGTGGCGATGAAGTGTGATGCTTCCCTCCAAGTGAGCTTGCTGTTGTTCGTCGAGCGACTGCTTCTTTGAGGGTGGAAGGAGTCCAGTGAAGGAGGGGCGGTGTTGTGATGCTAGAGGTGTCTGCCATGTCCCCCCTCTCTAGAGGGCATAAGGACTCTAGTGATGTCGCTCTAGTTCTTGTACCCTCTAATGGGGAAGGGGGGTCACTACTCGTTGGTCGCTACCCCTCCGTCCTAGAGATGGCGAAGGAGGGCCCGGGCTCATGGGTGGTGCGACGGCCGTCACTGCTTGCCCCTGAGTCCTAGGGAGGAGGCCCAGGGATGGTTCGCCTGGCCTGAGCCATGCCCACCATGGGGCCCCGACTGAAAGGTTGGGCACGGCCCATGATTTTTGCCGCCGCATAGGTTGCACTAGATTGCGGTTTTTTGCCGCTGTATATTGTAATCAGGTCATTCCCAATCAATGAAATGAAATTACTTTCGTGTGTAATCCCATTTTGCTCTTGAGTCAAGCTCAGGGACTGATCCCTTGTTGGGTTGGGTTGTTACGACGATGGCCTCGTTGGCCAAGATCGCCGCGTCCATGTTGCTAGCAGGTAAGTCTGTGAGAACCCTAGGTTTATAGTCGTTCCGTGCCCCGGTCAGGTCCCCCAGAGGGGAGATCCTTGGCTTCTTGACCGAGCCACTCGTATAGTTCCTGAGCCCGTCTGTCTATACTCGGGGCTCGCTGCCCCCCTCGTTGGGTCACCATGAGCGGCTCAAGTCAGTACTCAGACATCATTCGTCCAAATGGCCGTGGCACTCCTAGGACCCGGCTACAGCCGCATGGGCTCACCTCTCGAACACCCCTCACACTTTTAGTTGCTTCGGGCGACCTTGAAGCCCAGTGGTCCAGCCTTGAACCCTCGGTGATGCCCCTCCTAGGGGGCGCTCGAACCGGCTTATGGTGGGGTGGAACGATCTAATGAAAGATCGGGAGATAGGCAGATATCTGCAAAGAAAACAGAATGGACATAAGAAAAGGGAAAAAGGACATAGCTGGTAACACATTGGCCGAGGCCACTCTGTTAGCACCTTGCCAATCTCTCGTCTACTCCTCCTGCTCTGTCCGCCCGTCCTTGCCTCACTCGGGGGCCTTCTATAGCGATTCTCCTTTAGAAAAGGTCAGCAAGTAGTTAGCTCAGTCAATCCTCTAGTGCAGCCAAGCCATTATTGGATGGCTCGGGTCATGGAAGATAGCAAATAGAGTAGACAGAAGTAAGCGAAGCAAGAGGGTTGAGGGGTTGGGACTTATCTTGGTTTTTGTTGTTGGAGAGGTGGGCTGGTGAGGGAGGTCGGCAGGCAGGCCTTGGCTCGGGAAGCGTCACTTCTGGGCGGATGGCTCGGCGATGGCCTCCCTCATGGGGAAAGGTTAGAACTCACCTCGATCAGGTCAGCACCTTCAAGGAAGCCGAGCACCTAGATAGAGGGGCTAGCCGAGCCACCACTACCGCTAGAGGTCTTGACCGCCTTGCCGATGCTCGGTCGGTTGAGCACCACTGCCATCTTGGTCGCTTCCTCTGTAGGCACCATTCTGCATCACGGCCAGGGCCATCGGGAGCATAGGGGCGATGAGCGTGGTCACTTGGGCAACATAGTCTTGCTCACAGTAGTAGGGTAGCTCAAAGCTGCCCTCAATGGTGATGACCCCCTTCAGGCAGGGCATCTTGAACTTGAGGTAGGTGTAATTGGGGACAGCCAAGAACTTGGTGAAGTAATCATTTGCCCCCCTGGCCTTCATGGTGAGGCGGTAGTCCTAAAGCCAATGGTCCAGGTTATTCTCGTCGTTGTACCTAGAGATATGCGTCGGCGGCCGAAAACGCTTGGGGTAGGAGCAGCCTGGATCGCAGCCCCGAACGCCAGGGGCCCAAAGTAATTCGGGACAGGGCCCCCGCCCCATTGCTCAGGGGCACAAGACTCGATGGCCTTATGGATGTCGCGATCATCGCCGATCTGGTGCCGCATGGGTGGACACCGAGGAGAAAGGTCATGCCTTTGCTCCTGCCGAGGCTTGGCGCCCTGGGTCCATGGCCGGTCAGAGCTGTTGCCGGAGGTGTCGCCGCTGCTCCCCGCCGCCTGCGGGGTGTGAGCATCGGAGCGCCCCCTGTTGGTAGTGCCTGTCGTCTGGGACGACTAGGAGAGCACGGCACGGCGCTGAGAGGCTGAACTCTCAGCCTGCTGCTCGAGGGCGACGCGGAGGAGCCGCTTTGCCTCGTTCAGCCGCTCGTTGGCCTTTGGGTCCGGCGTGTTAGAGATGTCTTGTAGGCCTCAAGTGGCGGCCGCCATGTTGTACACCACACGGGGGAAGCAGAGGCCGCTGGGAGCCCCCATGCGGGTGTCATTGTCATCAAGAGGGTGTGGGGCTTATTGCCGCATAAAGTCCTACCTTTGGCGCTCGAGCTCTGCCTTGGCGGCTTCCAGGTCCACCTACCGAGCGCACAAGCGGTCCACCTTCTCCTGAAGGTAGGCCGTGTGGCTACGGGGACTCTGGTCTAGTGGCATGAGCCATAGCGCCTCCTTAGCAAGATCACCGCCGTTGACGTGGTAGCACATGCATGGCGAGGCGTCGTAGTCGATGTCATTAGAGACGTACTCCGGTCCATTCCCTGAGAGGACCTCGAGGAAGGCGCGGAGCGTGGGGACATCAGTCCCTGCTGCACCGAAGAGGATGATGCTTTGCGGCCCTTCGCGACTAATGAGGTGCTCTAGCTCCAGCTAGAAGGATGCCGCCACATACTGTATCCTAAAAGGCAGGTCCTAGAGGTAGTACCAGAAGCGATTAGGCGGCGGAAGCACCTCACCGGTGGCGATCTGTTGGTGGATGTTGTCCATCATGTAGAACATCTGGCGGCGGTATGACATGGTGGGGTTCGGGCCCAGACCACGCTGGATCTAACGGGCCATAACCTCGAGATCTGCTCCTAAGAGCCCTGGCGGAGGGGGTGAGACCGGGGGCTCGTTGCCCGCCAAGGCAGCCCCATGGAGTGGATGAAGCTCACTATAGCAGTCGGCGATGTAGGTCTGGCTCCCAAAGTTGAGGACCTAGCCCAGAGCGAAGGCACCGTCCGCCATGGAGAACTCACCAGGGAAACGGACATTGCCATCTAGGGCAGTGCTGCTTGCTCCGACGATGAGGCGGGTGGCTCCAGCCACTATAGAGCCAGAATCGCACTTGACGCTGCCCCCTACCTGGGGCGCCAGCTATCATGGGGTCAAAACCGTGGCAATCATGTTGTTTGAGTCAGTGTCAGAGTATGGGGTCTTCGGTGGCTCGGGTGGACTTAGGAACACAAGAATCACGAAGAGAAGATGCAACGTTTTATCCTGGTTCGGGCCAATTTGGTCCCTATGTCTAGTAGCTAGTGATCCTTATACTCAAGAGCACCCAAAATCTGGGGGGTTACAACAGAGTGTAAAGAAAGAAGATTTGGTAAGGGGTTAGCTCGGTGCTAATCCTAAGGTTGCCTCACCGTCGGTGGAGTCTCCCCCTCATTAGAGAGGAAGGAGGCGATGAGATGTAATGGAGGAGGGACTCTCGGTGCCCCTCTCCGGGTTGCCTTGCTCTCAGAGCAGAGCGGAGGCAGATAGGTCAAGTACAAGGTGGTTTGGGGGTTCTAGTCTATGGTCTACGTGCGCCGGAGTCCAGGAGGGGCTTGCAGCGGTGCACCGTGGACCATTGAGGTGTCTTGGAGCCGAAGAAGCCTGGGTGTCGTCCGGCTGCTCTGTTCTGACACTCTGAGTGTCAAAGGGTGTTGGCTTGGACCGGCCTCCCCTAGGTGAGACCTTCTAGAGTCTTTTTGGTGGCGAAGGAGGTCGGCTCCAGGGGCTGACATGTGGGCCCAGAAGCCCCTGAGCCCCCGGAGGCCGCGGGAAGCTTTGTCTTCTTGTGTCATGCCTCGGACATGACCCTATCAAGGGGAGCAGTTGGTAGGGGCATGCCTTGGGAGCGATGCCAGGGAGCCCCCAGGCATCGGTAGCCTGGGGCTTGTCTTCTTGTGCCTGGGCCTTGGCTGGCATCGTCAGCCGGACAGGAGCCAAGGGCCAGGCTTGGTCGTGTCGTAGATCGGGAGCCTAAGGCTCGGGGAAGCCCCCGAGCCCCAAGCGGAAGCCGCAATCGAGTCAGGCTTGACTAGGTCTCTTTGCCAGAGGGTGCGTGCGAGCGTGCCCGATGGCCATAGCCCCCGATCCCTTTGGCGGTCCTGAAGGGGTCAGTCGAGGTGTCTTCTTCGTTCGGAAACCACTGGACCTGAGGCTTAACATACATGTATGTTAGGATCTCGTCACCACCATCCAAATATGGACCGACCAGACATGGGTGCGATCCCACCCACTATGGGATAGGATCCACGATGAGAGCCTTGACTTAGAGGCCATCTAGATCGACGGAGCCATGACCCTAGCGATTAGGATCATGGTCCTCAACTCCTCAAGCCCACTAGGAATCGGCGATCTAGGGGTAGCTACCAACTCCTGTCTGACGCTCTAGGAAACCAAGTGATGATGACGAAGACCATAGTAGAGACCACGTCGCATAGGACGGCGGTGAACCACCATCGTGCCTACAGTGCCGCCATGGTCGGCACAGTAGTACCATGCCACACCATGCCACGACGTGGCCACAGGACCATGATGACAACCATGCCCGGACGCGCACCACAAGACGACGTAGCTTGCAAGCCAAGTTAGCTAGGCCCTCCCTCAGGCTCACGGCCCTTCGGTCGGGAGAACCTCCTCCTTTGTACGCACCCTGGCCCAGAACTCTATATAAGGGCAGCCAGGACACCCTCTCTAGGGATATCATTCACATCCTCTACCATTTTTTCAGTCATTCTCTATCGTAGCAGGGCTCCTGGAGCTTCTCTTCAGGCAGTCCACCTCCTAGCTCTAGCTCCTCTTCCTCTTCCACCATTCTTGCACCCCCATTGTAAGAACTTCAGAGCATTCAAGCGAGGAACACGCACTCGATCATCTCTGAGACTCGACGTAGGGCTCCGGTCTGAACCTGTATAAATCCTCGTGTCTTTTGGATGCTACCATCATCTTCCTAGAGCAGCACGGCAATCGTATAAATTTACTAGTCCGATTTACAAAACACCGACACCTCCTCTTTCACAAGTGTAAGCTCAAGAAATCACACTCACCCTATTTTAGTCTCCAAGTGTGAGCCTGAAACCATCCTCTACCTCATCTCTAGAGTTCATCCTCACCTCCTAATTCATGTGCATGTTTGATGCAAGAACTCCCTCTCCAATCTCCCACCTCCAAGAAAAGAACTACCGCTCTCCTGGATGAAAAAAGGCTAAGAATACAAGCTAGAGATTGGTGACATCTAGTCACCAAATCATCATGGGCAGGTTCATCAATTACCTATCACAAACGTGATTCACAATAATCCCCAAACCTAGTCTTAGTCACCTTCTCCAAACATTAATAAAATCCTAGGGTACCCTTCACTGGCACATCACCTGGCCACCCCCTCATAAGTCCCCTAACATCCCTAGAGACACCTTACACAAACCCTGGAAGAGAAACCTCAAGTACACAAAAAACACTCACTGATATATGTTCTATTGATGCTCATTGGACTGTTTAATGATGTCCATCGGACCGTCCCAAATGACCTTAGATTGTTAATAGGCTCAATCGCCCACCCAAGATCTTCAGATCGTCTAACACTTCCTATCGGACCGCCCCTTGAGCTACACGAAAGCGTTTTAACACAGCGACACTATTCGGACTGTTTCCTCTCCTCACATAGGGCCATCCTAAGAACCATCAGACCGTTCGATAACTCCCATTGGACCATTCTGAAAACTACAAATTTACAATAATTTTTGTACATTGTTATCATGGTGGATGTTTGATAACCTTGCTCTTTGTTAATTACTACTGCTTTAGCACTTAAATATGATTTTGTTATTACATGAGCTTTGTTCAACCTAGGCCACTAATCGGAATGAACCAAACAACGTGAGTAATTTGTGTTCACTTGATGTTTTATGCTTCGTTCTATGACTTGTTCATTATTAGCATAAATTTATGTACATAAGCACATATATTTGCTTACTCATGTCCGCTTTCGCTCAGACTTTGTAACTATATCCGTGTATTATCTGTTCCGCTCCGAATATAGTAAATTAAATGGATTAAGATATTCGCTTGTCTTTTCAGCATGACATTTTCAACGAATGATCAATATTTTTCTCTGCCGGCCAATGCATGCCCATTACCAACACTGCACCCATCAATCAATCAGAACATCATATCACCCATGAGTACGTACTCTACATGACAACAACCGCAACAACTATACGAGTATATAGCAATGCCGTTTCTACGCATTTTCGTTCTGTCAAGACTTGTGCGCAGCTAGCACGGGTCTATACATGTAGTATAGATCCATCCAAACCCGCCACGGCGCCACGTATATACATGCTCAATTCTAGCCGCGTTTGCTCTGTGCTGTGTGGCCCGTGTGGTGAGATATGCATGTCTGTATATCCAGAGCACTCTAGCAGGAATTTAAGGCATATGGGACGCCCCGGCGGTGGAGACGTCTTCTTGTTCTTGCTAGCATGCATGCAGTGTTGCATCCAATGCAATCATTTCGACTCGATCTACACGGGTCCATCCTGCATGCATTTGATGATATATATATATTGGCCAATGTACGTGTATATGCTGCCGACATGCATGCACTTCTTTTGTATAGTGCCGGTATATACTACGTACCCGCCTGTGGACACGCATGAGTGATGCATGTCCACTCTGTAGCGTACTGCTATCGACTCTGCATGGAAAATTCTTCGACGACCGGGTCTCGTTGCCAACTATACGTACGGTGCATTATATGCTGTATTATTATCATTTATGCTTTTTCTTTTCCTTTTTTCGTCTATATGCAGGGAAATTATATTAACTGTGTCAAGCACACAATGACCCAAGAAAGTTGATGAGGCCATTCTCAATGGAGAGTTCCATAGTGATGTTTCAAGAAAGTGTAGAATACAATAAAACATGTATGAAACACACCTTCAATGTTTAGTTTTATTTTTTTGTTTCATATATAGACATTTAATTTCATGACTAGAGTTACAAGCGAGCCAAGAGAGTTTCATCTATACAAACATATATATATATATATATATATATATATATATATATATATATATATATATATATATATATATATATATATATATATATATATATATATATATATATATATATATATATATATAGGCAACGGTTGACATCATGGAAAATAAGGGCTTCAGAACCAAATGGATATCCTGGATGAGCTTGATCTTTAGCTCTGGTATTTACTCTGTCCGTCTTAATGGTATCCCGGGGATAGTGTTCTATTAATGTAGAAGGGGAATTAGGCAAGGGGTCCTCTTTCTCCTCTATTGTTTCTCCTCACTACCAAAATAGTGGAATTCTTCTAGTGTTTTTAAGTAGTAATAAAATACTACCACTAGTCATAGCACATGGGAATCCTCACTATGAGACATTTAGTAGAAAAAAATTATACTAAATATTGAATGCTAAAACACTAGGAGAAGCCCACATCACTAGGAGAAGTCTAAAATTCTGGTTATGCCTGACTGCAGATCTTCTTCAATCCATCGTTAACAAGGAAAAGGACCAGGGCTCCTCAATTTATCCATCCCTTTGCACTACTCTAATGACTTTCTTGTCCTCCTGACACACTCATTATTTTGGAAGGTTATGGTCGACAGCTCTTCACTCTCAAGGCTCTCCTCAACTCCTTTGCCACCTCCATGGACTAAGAGTCAACTTCCAAAAATCTATGATGGTACCAGTCAACATGTCTGAAGGAAGATTACCATTTGGCAGCCACTTTTGGTTTTGCCATAGGCAGCCTTCGCTTCACGTATTTGGGTTTACCTCTTGGACTAACCAAACCAAGAATTTAGGATTTTATGCCCTTGGTCACTAGATGTGAGAGGAGATTGGTTAGCACCTCTTTATTTCTTTCTCATGCTGGAAGGCTCCAACTTACTAACTCAGTTTTCACTGCCTTCCCAACTTTCTTTATGAGCACTTTCTTCTTCCTTCATGTACCATAAGTGAGCAGGTTGACAAGTATAGGAAACATTGTCTTTGGAGCAGTGCTGAGGATAGCAACAGAGTCAATGCCATGGTAGCTTGGCCTGTGGTTACAAAGCCAAAGGAGGAGGGCGGTTTAGGAGGCCTTGATCATAAAACTCAGAATGAGGCTCTCCTAATCAAGAATTTCCACAAGTTTTTCAACAAAGCTGACATTCCCTAGGTTCACCACATTTGGGAGAAGTACTACAGAAATGGTAAATTGCCAAACCATGTTTAAAAAAAAAGCTCCTTTTGGTAGAGGGCAACCTGAAAGTTTTGGATTAGTTCAAAGGTATGTCATCAGTTTTGATTAAAAATGCACTTCCTGCCTCCTTTGGGATGATTGTTGGCTTGGATGGACAACCTCTCAAATTGAGTTTCCCTGAGTTTTACTCTTTTGTCAAGAAGCCAAACATTCCTCTTGCTTCTGCAAAAGCTGTTTCCCTGTAACAGAACCGACCAATTATACGAAATTAAGTAAGAAAATCATCCGTCCGAGCAGACGATTTAGCAAACTTAAGCCCGTATAACCTGGTAGTCCGTGAAATCACGAAGGATTTCAAACCAACTTCCATTCCAGCCAAGATCGTAATAAGTTTAGCGGTCACCATCACATATTACATAAAAGTTTGTAATCTCAGATACATCAGAGTTTCAACATAGTTATTACAAAACCAGTTCGAATAAAAGTAGCGAAAGCCATTTGTTCAAACCACACACACTCACACGGAGTTCAAATATAGTGCCAGCGAATGATCATCTCCAACAAAAGCATTAGACGAGACGTAAGGAATGACCATGCCCATGGTCCTAAGCATCACCCATCGCAGGATAAAGGCAGTTGATACAGTAGTCGTAATACATCTGCCCATCTGCAACAAGTGGGAATAAAACCCTGAGTACGAGAAGGTACTCAGCTAGACTTACCCGACATAACCGAAAATAAATGACACCAAGGATTATGAAGGGCTTTATAGTAGGGTAGCTGACTCATTTGCAAAAGAAGCATTTTTAGCATTTCAAGAACCTTTCTAAAAGCATTATTGTCAAGTAAATTATTATTAAACTGTCGACTAGATTTGCACCTAAACTAGAGCAAACATATGATTAAGCGGATAATGATAACCAATGATCATTAAACAACTTCCATACTGTCATATCCACTATAACTGTCCAAGTGTTCCATAAACATTTACTACGATGAAGTAACTCAAGTCAAGTGCTCACTATCCAGGAGCGATGGCAATTCGAATCGATTCCTAACCAGCTGGTGATTTATTCCTTACACAAACCTCACACACCCGCTAAAGTGAGATATTGATCACCGAGTCAACTTTCCAGGTATCTCGAGTTTGCCAGGAACCACATGTACCCGGGGGCCGACCGACTGCACTTTGGTCTTATCATCTCGCCCCCGTGTCCTACCACACCTGCTTCTCAAGACACAGGCTTGGCATGGGCAATCTACTCGGCCCAAAAATCTCCCAGCTTCAGCGGTCGGAAGGTACTTTATCCGCCCAGCTAAATGTAAGGCATGCATTCAACATGACTCGAGGCCCAACAACGGTCGGTCCTTAATCGACCTGACGGAAACACTACAGGTCAAAAAACGCAAGTCTCCGTTCGGTCTCAACTTCATTTAACACTTAGTTATACCATGACTTCATAGTCATCCAAGCAGATCCAGTAACCACCTATAGCTCGCGGTGATGTGAAATCACCCGATTTCTACCGGTCTAAGCCCACTAAGCATTGACTCGACTGCGGATACCAGGGTAACAAGGATATAGTATAACAAAGGTAAACAAGGTATAATGCAGCAACGGTTGCAAACAACTCCTGAACGTAATGCATCAATTAAAGTAAAGCATTTAATTAATCATTGCAAACCGGGAGAAAAATGCTCCGGGGCTTGCCTCTCTCGAAGGAGCTCGGACGGTGATCGGGGCACTCCGGAAGTTCCTCAACGTCCTCCTCGTCGGCTCGGCACTTCCTGCGGCTACACCTCGAACTGCTCCTCGGGCTCCTCGGGTATGACGACTGGGTTCTCGGTTTGCGATCTTGTATGTTGCAATGTGCGTAAGTGCTTATGCAATCGGTGCATAGGATGAGATGAATACAATGGATATGTTTGAATGCAAGGTAGTCAACATCATCCAAGAAAATATACTACAAGCACATGTCATCTACTGCATTCTCTTCTACTACTAATATGTTACGTCAACATATCTTATTAAATGCTTCAAAGATACACCAAAGCTTTACTAATTTCTTAAACACACATAAAGCAACCCTTAATTAAACCCTAATTAATAATAGGTTTGAATAGCAACCTCTATTTTTATTGCTTAGAAAAATCTTAGAAAATTACCAAAGCACATTACTACCCTAAGTAGTCTACCATCAGATTTTCATGATGTTTGAATGAGTGGGTTAGCCTACACAAAAATAACAAGCTATGGCATGATTATGAACATAAAAATACTTTGTACTGTGAAAAGTGTTAAACAACAGAGTTAGTATTTTTCCTATGTTCTTCATAGCATACAACTACTGTACAAAAATTATCACATGCATGTTTTATACAAAGTTTGCTCTCTAGCTAAAATAACAAAAATCAGCCATTAAAGGCACTTGAACTACACCTCAAAATTTTTCTACAGCACAAGCGTGACACATATTTTTCCTAGAAAGTACATTACATAAGAAGATTAACAAACTTGGAATCATATTTTTCTGAAGCCTATAGATTTTTCTACACATTTTTCAAGTTATCAGCAATATACATGATTAAATAAAGTTCTATAGAAAAGTATCCAAAAATGACATGCAATAATTTTCCCAAGTATATCTGATGATAAGTAACCTAGACAAATTTATTTCAACAGATTTGGAGCAACTTTGAGTATCCAAACATTTTTCAAACCATTTCTATTTTTAAATAATAAAGAATAAATTGAAAACAATTTATCCTACTACTACTGGGCCAGCCCGCTGGAGTCAGCTGGCCCACGGCCACATTTGGCCTGTGCAGCCCGAGCGCAAGGAACGGGGAGACGGCCCGGCAGGGCGTCGGCCCACGGCCTGGCTCGGCCTGGCTTGGCTGAGACAGAGGCCACGCCGGCGCTTGCGACGTCGCGGCGGCGCGGCTCGGCCACGAGGCCGGCGGCCATCTCCGGCCGAGACAGGGCGAGATAGCGGGCGCATGCGATGCGTGAGAAGCTGGCGAATGCGGTAGGGTAGCTAGGCGGGGTTGGAGAAGAGGAGGAAGGGGCATTCCATGGCGGCCGAGCACGGCAGCGCCATGCCCGACGCTGGCGGGCCTTGAGACGGCTCTACCTGAGCTCGGCAGTCGGCGCAAACGCGAGCATGACTTGAAGGAGAGCGAGGCGGAGCTGTGGGCGCGCGATTGCTGGCCGAGGTGGAGGAGTCGCGGCGGATTTCACCGGCGGGTGCGGTGGCGCGGCGAGAGGCAGAGCGAGTGCGCGCGGTGCTCGCGGAGAGGAGAAGCATCGCGGGAGTGAGCGAGTGAGCGCACCGGCTTCGGCAGGAATAGGCGGGCGCGTGGGCGTGGGCGCAGGCCGGCTGCGACGCGCGGCGCCGTCGACGGCACATGGCCGCCACACAGCGGGCAAGCTCTGCCGCGGTCGGGCGCGCGGCGCGGCGCGTCAGCGGGCAGGCGCGCGGATGCAGGCCAGCGCGGCGTTGGGCTGGGCTGGGCCGAGGCGAGGCGCGCGGCGCTGTGGGATGCTGGCTGGGCCGGCTTCGGTCGTGGGCCAGAAGCGAGGCGGCGGCCCGCGAAGGAGAAAAAGCCCTTTTTGATTTGTATTTTCAAGGAATTTTTAAATGTCAACTTTCAAACATTATTTTGAGCAAGAAAATGACATCTTTTGAAAATGTACCAAAAATGAAAGTTGATTAGAATTTAATTCTCTACAACTTTGCTTTTATGACCAAAGCCAAATTCTTTCTAGATTTTGAATTGAAAAATCAAAGTCCATGTTTAACTCAAAACCTTAATTTTTGGGAAATTACTTTGGAAGCAAAATTTTGAATTAATTTGAATACAAACCTTGCTCCAAAAATTGAACTAAATAATCCTAGATGATTTACAATAGTAGCCAAACATGTTTTACTAACCTAGCAAGCAAAATCAGGGCAAAACAATTCTAACAAAGGTATGCAACATTCAGGTTTCACAACATGTTTCAGATGTTTCGAAGCAGTGTTTCAATTGTTATTTACATGATTAGGCATGTAGGATTAGGATGCTTGATGATGTATGATATGTATGATTTGCAGTGCCTAAATGCAGGCATAACACCGGGGTATTACAGCCCTCCCCCCTTATAAAAATCTCGTCCCGAGATTTGGGTTACGAACCATTTGTTATAAAAATCTTCATAAGTTTTTTGTAGATACTCTCCTGTTTCCCAAGTTGCATCTCCCTCATCATGGTGATCCCACTGTATCTTGTATGTTTTCACCACACTATTCCGAGTAGCACGTTCCTTAGTGTCTAACACCCGGACTGGTTGCTCACGATACACCAAATCTGATTTGAGTTGGATACCTCGAGGTTCTATTCTTTCCTCCGGAACACGCAAACATTTCTTGAGATATGATACATGGAAAACTGGGAAAATGGTACTCATTGTCTCAGGTAACTCTAACTTGTAGGCTACCAGACCTCTTTGTTCTAGGATCTTGTATGGTCCTACGAATCTCGCGGCAAGCTTTCTTCGAACTCCAAACCTTTTCTTCTTTATTGGCGTGACTTTCAGATAAACATAGTCACCAACTTCAAACACAAGGGGTCTCCTTCTTCTGTCTGCATAACTTTTCTGACGTGATTGGGCCGCTTTCATATTTTGCTGAATAATCTGAACTCTCTTCTCGGCTTCTTCTACAAAGTCAATGCCATAATACCTTCTATCGCCAGGCTCGACCCAATTTAATGGTGTTCTACATTTTCTGCCATATAAAGCTTCAAATGGAGCCATCTTGATGCTTTCTTGATAACTATTATTATAAGAAAACTCAGCTAACAGTAACCATGATTCCCATGATCCCTTAGAAGACAATACACAGGCTCTTAACATATCCTCCAAAACAGCATTCACTCGTTCAGTCTGACCATCTGTCTGAGGATGATAAGCGGTACTGTGAATCAAACTAGTTCCTAAGCCTTTGTGTAAATGTTCCCAGAAGTGAGCCGTGAACTATGAGCCTCTATCAGATACTATGGTCTTTGGTATACCATGCAACCTCACGATTTCTGCGATATACTTCTCGGCATATTGAGGTGGTCGATAATCTGTTTTGACAGGCAAGAAATGAGCGGTCTTGGTAAGACGGTCCACAATTACCCAAATCGAATCATGTCCTTTTTGAGTAGTGGGCAAACCCGTGATAAAATCCATACTTATATCGTCCCACTTCCAACTAGGGACGGACAAGGGTTGCAACTTACCAGCAGGTTTCATGTGGATGGCTTTCACTCGACAACATGTGTCACATCTGACAACATATGCTGTAATTTCTTTCTTCATTTTGGTCCACCAATAACGAGATCTTAGTTCTTGATACATCTTACTACTTCTGGGATGGATAGATAGTTTAGAAAGGTGAGCTTCATCCATGAGTTTATTCCTAAGCTCTCGATCCTTGGGAACCACAAGACGGTCGTCAAACCACAACATGCCCTGTTCATCCACTTTAAAGTGTTGAGACGGCTTTTCTTTTATTTTCTCTTTGATGTGGAATATGCCCTTGTCGGTTTTCTGGCCTTCTATTATCTTACTCTCCAAAGAGCAACTAATCTGAATACTATGTAACACAGCAGGATGAATTAGATCGAACCCATCTTCAAGTAATGGCTGCACATTCAAGTAATGTGACTTTCTGCTTAAAGCATCTGCCACTACATTGGCTTTTCCAGGATGATATTGCACATTCAAGTTGTAATCCTTGATCAATTCCAACCATCTGCGCTGTCTCATGTTTAACTCTGGTTGGGTAAAGATATACTTAAGACTCTTGTGATCCGTGAAAATATTGCACACATTACCAAGTAGGTAATGTCTCCAAATTTTTAGGGCGTGCACAACTGCAGCAAGTTCAAGATCATGTGTCGGATAGTTGACCTCGTGCTTTCTCAATTGACGTGATGTATAAGCAATGACTCTCCCTTCTTGCATAAGAACACAGCCCAATCCAGTCTTCGATGCGTCGCAAAACACATCAAATGGTTTCTCGATATCTGGTTGTGCTAGAACAGGAGCAGTGGTCAACAGTTTCCGCAAAGTGTGGAAAGCTGCTTCACACTCCTCTATCCACACAAACTTGTGATCCTTCTGTAGGAGACTTGTCATTGGTTTGGCAATCTTCGAAAAGTCTGGTATAAAGCGATGGTAATAACCCGCTAGTCCTAAGAAACTTCTAATCTTAGGAACTGTGGTCGGTGCTTTCCAATTCATAACTTTTTGCACCTTACTTGGATCGACTGAAACTCCATTCTCTGACAGAATGTGACCAAGGAAAGGAACTTCCTTCAACCAGAATTCGCATTTGCTAAACTTAGCATACAGTTGATGATCCCTAAGTCTGGTCAAGACAGTTCTCAGATGCTCTTCATGATCTTTCTCGTTCTCGGAGTACACCAGAATGTCATCGATGAACACTACCACAAACTTATCCAATTCTGGCATGAAAACTGTATTCATCAAAAACATAAAGTATGCAGGAGCATTTGTTAAGCCAAAGGACATGACAAGATACTCATACAACCCGTATCTGGTGGAAAATGCAGTTTTCGGTATATCCTATGGCCTAATCTTGATCTGATGATAACCGGATCTCAAATCTATTTTTGAGAACACCTTGGCCTTGGATAATTGGTCAAACAGAACATCAATATGAGGCAAGGGATACTTATTCTTGATGGTCACGGCGTTGAGTGGCCTGTAATCTACGCACATTCTCAACGTGCCCTCTTTCTTCTTCTTCACAAACAAGGCGGGACATCCCCATTCAGACTTGCTTGGCCGTATAAACCCCTTTTTTGATAAATCTTCTAACTGCTTCTTCAGCTCAGCTAGTTCATCTGGAGGCATCCGATAGGGTCTCCTTGAAATCAGAGCTGTTCCGGGGACTAACTCAATACCAAACTCAATCTCCCTATCCGGAGGAAGACCAGGTAGCTCATCCGGGAATACATCCGGAAATTCACACACTATCGGAATCTGATGAAGAGGAATGACTGCCGTAGCACATGTAACACTTATAAGGTCTGTTCTTCGAGGCAATGGTACTTGGAAAGTACCCTCACCTAGGGGATCCTTAAGGGTAAGTACTTGACTTCCAGTATCTACGACTGCTCCCCAATCCTTCATCCAATTCATCCCTATAATGACATCCAAAACTAATCCAGGCATAACTATTAAGTTCACCCAGAACTTCCTGCTACCTAATTCAAGGGTTGCCCCTCAAACCATACAGTTGGTCAAAACATCAGCCCCTGCTGAACTTATACGGTACCCATAACCCAATTCTGTGCATAGTTGTCCATGTTTCTGTGCAAATGCTTGACTCATAAAAGAATGCGATGATCCAGAATCAAATAGAACAACTGCAGGGTTTTCGTTGACAGGAAACTTACCAGCAGTGACGGGCTCTCCCTCAGGAATTTCATCCACTGTCATACTATGCACTCTAGCATTATAAGTCTACTGCTTCTTCTTGGGCGGTTATGGACAAAACCTTGAAAAATGGCCGGGTTGATCACAGTTATAGCAGGATCCCCTTACTGTCTCGGCAGATCCCATAGTTCCCTTGGAACTGCCTTGTACCGTAGTTGCGGCTGCTTTGTTGGACTGCACTGCCATCTTGTAAGGCTTCTGGGGTCCACGGAAATTCTGACTTCTTTGCTGAGGTGGCCGGAACCTA
The DNA here is from genome assembly GCA_904845875.1 of Miscanthus lutarioriparius. Lineage (NCBI taxonomy): Eukaryota > Viridiplantae > Streptophyta > Magnoliopsida > Poales > Poaceae > Miscanthus > Miscanthus lutarioriparius. The sequence goes on from CAJGYO010000009.1 coordinate 66,289,869, forward strand.
GCGCCAGGTGCCGATGGGCGATATGGAGGACAACCTCCCATAGGTGCTCTAGCTTGCGACGGACCACCTTCAAGGGCTCTCTTGCGTGTCTTGGCTGCGGTGCTGGCGTTGTTATTCTTCTCCTGCTTCAGACAGTCGCTGATGAAGTCATTGAATCTGACATGGTTGTTGGTACCAACATGCTTCATCATTTTTGGATTGAGTCCCCTCTTGAAACTGGCTATTCTTTTAGCATCTGTGCCAACCATGTCGGGAGCATAGCGACACAAGTTGTTGAAGGCATGCAGATATTACATCACGGTCTTGGTGCCCTGGTTCAACGCCAGAAACTCTCCCAACTTCATCTCGGTCAGCCCGGGTAGAATATAGACTCCACGGAAGGCCTCAGCAAACTCTCTCCAAGAAATCTGAGCATTTGGAGGGAAGGTGGTGCGATGGTGCTTCCACCACATTCCCGCCGGTCCTTGCAATTGAAGTGCAGCATACTCCATCTTTAGCACCTTAGTCATCCTCAACACATGGAATTTATCTTCCATCGTGTTGATCCATTCCTCAGCATCGAGTGGCTCTGTTGCTTCCTTGAATACTGGCGGCCTGGTGTCCATGAAATCTTTGAAGCTGCTATATTGGTTCACTCCCATGCCACCACCTTGATTGTTACCACGTTGAACGTTGTTGGCGATGGTGCGTAGAAAATCCTCCATGTTCTTCTGGAATTGTTCCGCGTTGCGCTGACTCCCGAGCAGCTGTGCGAGGAACATCTCGGGGGTAAACGGGGGAGGAGGTGGCAAATGCGGTTCATGGGGAGGTTCATTGTTGTTGCCGTGGTTTCCACCACCACCACCGGTCCCCACACCGTTAGCACCGGTCTCAGTGGCCTCATACGTGTTTCAGCGAATGTTTGTCATCTGCATATTTCAGCAACAAGTAATGATTGAGTGAAGCTGTAATAATTGCGAGTGAAGGAAAAATTATGCTGTACTGAATTTACTGGAGAGAATAAATTCATACAATAAAACAGAGGCACAACAATCGCATCCCAATTAAAACAACAGCACTTAATCAAATTACTTCAACGGCAAACATCGTGTCCATACAATCAAATTGCCAGCATGCATACACTGGACTTTTTATGCGTTCAGATATCGCATTCAAAATCAAGTTCCAACCACATGCCAAGTCTCATACGTTCAAAGCAACATACGATAGGTTACATGCCAACAAAAGAAAGGTCATCACGACAGGACCTAGATACTAGCGCAAGGCAACTAGCCTACTCCTCGGGGCCATCGTCGGGATCAGAGACGTCACCATCGCCCCCAGGTGAAACTACAGGCTCGTCCTGGTTGTCGTCGTCGATATCCATGCCAGCGGCGTCTGGTGGAGCATATGGGCCAACCCCATTGTAGAGCGCATGAAACTCCTCGTGCAGGTTGCCGTTGTATTCCTCTAGCTCATCGACCCTCTATCGCAGAAGGTTTCTTGTGTTCCAGGCTTCATTCCTTTCCTGAACCAACTGTCCTATCATGCGGTCTGCATTATTGTTGGCTTGAGTCAACATATGCACTCGCTGCATAGCTCTATCACCTCTCTCAACCACCTGATCTCGTTGTAAGTTCATATCAGCCAACTGCTCCTACAAGCTAGCTATAGCACGTGCCTGTCTCTTCTTCTGCTTTCTACCCTTGAGCTTATCCTCACCACGCAAGCCAGTCAAAGTCCAGTAGGTACTCTCGAGACCCTCATACGCTCTGATGGCGGCGAACATAGCACTCATTGCCTGATTGTCGCTAGCCTGTCCTTCAGCTGGACCTCTGACCAATGCGCTTCCCTGAGGCTGAACCCAAATGGCATCATGAGGATCATCCCTAGGAAAAGTGTCAGCTAGAGCTGCTGCAAGCTCACTAGGAAATCTGCTCATAATGTCCCTGATGACACGGAATGCTGCTCCCTCTGCACCCTCAGCTGGAGTGCGACCCTCAAACTCCAAATGCCAACCATCCCAATCTGGAGCATCACCGAGAGCAGGAACCGTGATCTCCACCACTGCAAGTCCGTCCTCTGCTAACTGGCTCTCATTCCAAGAGTACACCGGCTCTTGACCCTCTGGGTACCCCACATCATGGAGCACACTCCAAAGCAAAGTCGGCATACCAAACTCGCTCAAGAAGGTGTCCGTGGTGCGGTGCTCCCTCAGGGCCAACGGACGTCGAGGTGCTCTTCCTCCGGTGGACTTATGGGCGGTCTGCTTCGTGCGGGCCATCTGTAGCAAAAGTTCTTTGCTTACCTCGGGGAAACATATTTTAGGTGATACAACTTTTATCAAAAGGATATAATCAATTTATAAGGGGAGGAATGCATGACATGAATGAAATGCACAAGTAATATGATGTATGTACGTGTCGTACGTTCTCACAAACTTAGGAAATAAATAATTTCTAACGATGAATTCGGTGGCATACAAACGATCTCTCAAATACGTAACTAATACATTCTACATGATAGCGTTGTTATGTACCTGCAGAAGATTCATTTCAGTCTGATTCCCAATGAATGCATAAAAGCAGTAAATTTTATCTACACGCTCTACACGAATCCCCAGATACGTGTACAATGGTAGTAACTACCCGAACCATCGTCCTATTGACGGCATCGCCTCAACAGACGGAAGACCCATACATGAGATGCCTTTGTAAAACATGCGTAGAACATGTAATTACTCCAGCATCATATAAGCATTCACCCTAGATCGACGGTGTATCCGATCATGCTCTCACAACTCACACTTACCGAGGCGTAGAGGCAATTGATCCATACATTACCACTCAAACAAGTGGCACTCATACAATAGCACGCTGTATGAGCGACGAAAGAGAAATATGATGCAAGAACCCCAAGTCAGTACTTAATTAAGCCACCTAGAGTCCTTAACTGGGCATAAAGGATATGACCACTGGCACACTTTATAGTTTGGAAATTACGTTTTTCAAATGCCTTTTTGTTTTAAATACACTTGTGAACAGTAACACGCTAAACCATGCTCTGATGCCAGCTGTAACAGAACCGACCAATTATATGAAATTAAGTAAGAAAATCATCTGCCCGAGCAGACGATTTAGCAAACTTAAGCCCGTATAACCCGGTAGTCCATGAAATCACGAAGGATTTCAAACCAACTTCCATTCCAGCCAAGATCGTAATAAGTTTAGCGGTCACCATCACATATTACATAAAAGTTTGTAATCTCAGATACATCAGAGTTTCAACATAGTTATTACAAAACCAGTTCGAATAAAAGTAGCGGAAGCCATTTGTTCAAACCACACACACACTCACACGGAGTTCAAATATAGTGCCAGCGAATGATCATCTCCAACAAAAGCATTAGACGAGACGTAAGGAATGACCATGCCCATGGTCCTAAGCATCACCCATCGCAGGATAAAGGCAGTTGATACAGTAGCCGTAATACATCTGCCCATCTGCAACAAGTGGGAATAAAACCCTGAGTACGAGAAGGTACTCAGCTAGACTTACCCGACATAACCGAAAATAAATGACACCAAGGATTATGAAGGGCTTTATAGTAGGGTAGCTGACTCATTTGCAAAAGAAGCATTTTTAGCATTTCAAGAACCTTTCTAAAAGCATTATTGTCAAGTAAATTATTATTAAACTGTCGACTAGATTTACACCTAAACTAGAGCAAACATATGATTAAGCGGATAATGATAACCAATGATCATTAAACAACTTCCATACTGTCATATCCACTATAACTGTCCAAGTGTTCCATAAACATTTACTACGATGAAGTAACTCAAGTCAAGTGCTCACTATCCAGGAGCGATGGCGATTCAAATCGATTCCTAACCAGCTGGTGATTTATTCCTTACACAAACCTCACTCACCCGCTAAAGTGAGATATTGATCACCGAGTCAACTTTCTAGGTATCTCGAGTTTGCCAGGAACCACATGTACCCGGGGGCCGACCGACTGCACTTTGGTCTTATCATCTCGCCCCCGTGTCCTACCACACCTGCTCCAGCACAGTGCGCTGCGGGCAATCTACTCGGCCCGAAAAATCTCCCAGCTTCGCGGTCGGAAGGTACTTTATCCGGCCAGCTAAATGTAAGGCATGCGTTCAACATGACTCGAGGCCCAACAACGGTCGGTCCTTAATCGACACAGACGGAAACACTACAGTCCAAAACTCTGCAAGTCTCCGTCCGGTCTCAACTTCATTTAACACTTAGTTATACCATGACTTCATAGTCATCCAAGCAGATCCAGGTAACCACCTATAGCTCGTAGGTGACAGGAAATCACCCGACTTCTACCGGTCTAAGCCAGCTAAGCATTGACTCGACTGCGGATACCAGGGTAACAAGGATATAGTATAACAAAGGTAAACAAGGTATAATGCAGCAACGGTTGCAAACAACTCCTGAACGTAATGCATCAATTAAAGTAAAGCATTTAATTAATCATTGCAAATCGGGAGAAAAATGTTCCGGGGCTTGCCTCTCTCGAAGGAGCTCCGACGGTGATCGGGGCACTCCGGAAGTTCCTCAACGTCCTCCTCGTCGGCTTCTGGCACTTCCTGCGGCTGCACCTCGAACTGCTCCTCGGGCTCCTCGGGTATGACGACTGGGTTCTCGGTTTGCGATCCTGTATGATGCAATGTGCGTAAGTGCTTATGCAATCGGTGCATAGGATGAGATGAATACAATGGATATGTTTGAATGCAAGGTAGTCAACATCATCCAAGAAAATATACTACAAGCACATGTCATCTACTGCATTCTCTTCTACTACTAATATGTTACGTCAATATATCTTATTAAATGCTTCAAAGATACACCAAAGCTTTACTAATTTCTTAAACACACATAAAGCAACCCTTAATTAAACCCTAATTAATAATAGGTTTGAATAGCAACCTCTATTTTTATTGCTTAGAAAAATCTTAGAAAATTACCATAGCACATTACTACCCTAAGTAGTCTACCATCAGATTTTCATGATGTTTGAATGAGTGGGTTAGCCTACACAAAAATAACAAGCTATGGCATGATTATGAACATAAAAATACTTTGTACTGTGAAAAGTGTTAAACAACAGAGTTAGTATTTTTCCTATGTTCTTCATAGCATACAACTACTGTACAAAAATTATCACATGCATGTTTTATACAAAGTTTGCACTCTAGCTAAAATAACAAAAATCAGCCATTAAAGGCACTTGAACTACACCTCAAATTTTTTCTACAGCACAAGCGTGACACATATTTTTCCTAGAAAGTACATTACATAAGAAGATTAACAAACTTGGAATCATATTTTTCTGAAGCTTATAGATTTTTCTACACATTTTTCAAGTTATCAGCAATATACATGATTAAATAAAGTTCTATAGAAAAGTATCACAAAAATGACATGCAATAATTTTCCCAAGTAGATCTGATGATAAGTAACCTAGACAAATTTATTTCAACAGATTTGGAGCAACTTTGAGTATCCAAACATTTTTCAAACCATTTCTATTTTCAAATAATAAAGAATAAATTGAAAACAATTTATCCTACTGCTACTGGGCCAGCCCGCTGGAGTCAGCTGGCCCACGGCCACATTTAGCCTGCGTGGCCCGAGCACAAGGAAGGGGGAGACGGCCCGGCAGGGCGTCGGCCCACGGCCTGGCTTGGCTGAGACAGAGGCCACGCCGGCGCTTGCGACGTCGCGGCGGTGCGGCTCGGCCACGAGGCCGGCGGCCATCTCCGGCCGAGACAGGGCGAGATAGCGGGCGCATGCGATGCGCGAGAAGAAGGCGAATGCGGTAGGGTAGCTAGGCGGGGTTGGAGAAGAGGAGGAAGGGGCTTTCCATGGCGGCCGAGCACGGCAGCGCCATGGCCGACGGTGGCGGGGCTTGAGACGGCTCTACCTGAGCTCGGCAGTCGGCGCAAACGCGAGCACGACTTGAAGGAGAGCGAGGCGGAGCTGCGGGCGCGCGATTGCTGGCCGAGGTGGAGGAGCCGCGGCGGATTTCGCCGGCGGGTGCGGTGGAGCGGCGAGAGGCAGAGCGAGTGCGCGTGGTGCTCGCGGAGAGGAGAAGCAGCGCTGGAGTGAGCGAGCGAGCGCACCGGCTTCGGCAGGAATAGGCGGGCGCGTGGGCGTGGGCGTAGGCCGGCTGCGACGCGCGGCGGCGTCGACGGCGCATGGCCGCCACGCGGCGGGCAAGCTCTGCCGCGGTCGGGCGCGCAGCGCGGCGCGTTAGCGGGCAGGCGCGCGGAGGCAGGCCAGCGCGGCGCTGCGCTGGGCTGGGCCGAGGCGAGGCGCGCGATGCTGCGGGATGCTGGCTGGGCCGGCTTCGGCCGTGGGCCAGAAGCGAGGCGGCGACCCGCGAAGGAGAAAAAGCCCTTTTTGATTTGTATTTTCAAGGAATTTTTAAATGCCAACTTTCAAACATTATTTTGAGCAAGAAAATGACATCTTTTGAAAATGTACCAAAAATGAAAGTTGATTAGAATTTAATTCTCTACAACTTTGCTTTTATGACCAAAGCCAAATTCTTTCTAGATTTTGAATTGAAAAATCAAAGTCCATGTTTAACTCAAAACCTTAATTTTTTGGAAATTACTTTGGAAGCAAAATTTTGAATTAATTTGAATACAAACCTTGCTCCAAAAATTGAACTAAATAATCCTAGATGATTTACAATAGTAGCCAAACATGTTTTACTAACCTAGCAAGCAAAATCAGGGCAAAACAATTCTAACAAAGGTATGCAACATTCAGGTTTCACAACATGTTTCAGATGTTTCGAAGCAGTGTTTCAATTGTTATTTACATGATTAGGCATGTAGGATTAGGATGCTTGATGATGCATGATATGTATGATTTGCAGTGCCTAAATGCAGGCATAACACCGGGATGTTACATTCCCCAGCCTCATCTCTTTTCAACCTTCCACTATTGGTTGAGTCATTTGATGAATTACAACATTGGAGAGCTCCCAATAGAATGTTTAGCTTTAGGATGAAAACATTGTTTGGTCATACATCTGGGCAGGCCCGGCCCTAGGGGCGGGCGAGAGGGGCGGCTGCCCTGGCCCCCCGAGCCGTAAGGGCCCCCAACCCTGTATGTATACGGTGTAGGTGTGTACTGTGTAGGAGTAGTATTTTGGAGTTTAGCTGAAGTACCGCAGACTACAGGTGGCGTATGAGTGTATTGCTGTTACAGGAGTGCAACGTGTTGTGCTGTAGAGAGGCCTAAAGGCCAGGAGCGCAACGTGTGCATCAATTCTCTCTCTGGTTTTTTTTTTGCCATGCGGCTGTAGGGATGCTCACTGTAACAGTATGCCTTGTAGGGTTTATATGCATTGTGCTAGTTTTCAATTATTAAATGTATTTTAAAAATTTCAGCACCTGTCTTCTACTCCCCCATCCGCGAAAGAATACAATTATGGTATCTGTGCCAGTCAATTAAGCTCAAGTTTGACCAAGATAGTAAATAGTATTAGCATTTATGTCTTTAAATAAATTTATTATGAAAATATATATTTCTATAACTAGTCTAATGACACTTATTTTGTATCATGAATGTTTGTACTTTTATATATAAATTTAGTCAAAGTTCATGTTGTTTGTACTTATTTTGGTACGGAGGGAGTATGTGACAAGATAAATTTTTTGAGAATAGGTAATGCATGCTAGCTAACTATTCTTAACTTAGCATCCAAACTAATACAAGCGATAACAGATGTACATATGTTATAAGGGGCCTCAATTTTTAGTGTTGCCCTGGGCCACCAAAATCTCAGGGCCGGCCCTGCGTCTGGGACAGTCCCTCTTTCTCTTTCAGGAGGGCTTACCGTCACCTTATTGGTTCCGGTTGGACTCATCCAGTTTTCAAGCGGATTCAGAACTCGTCCTGCAACACAAATTAACACAAAGTTTTTCCTGGCTCCTTGCCCAAGACAGACTTACCACTCGCAACATCTTAAAAGGAAGAACTTTGATTTACAATCCTTTGATTGTGCCCTTTGCACCAACAACTTTGCAGAAACGGTGGTCATCTCTTCTTGAACTATGATTTTGCCAAATCTTCCTAGAATATTATTGGTCTTTTAGTGGCCCATCTGCTTGACCCTTTCCAAATTCTTGAAGACTTCAAACCTCAGATGAATGTCACGTTCTTCATGGTGATCATTATTATTCTGAGCTGGAGCATCTGGACTATTAGAAACGACTTCATCTTCTGTGGAGAGGCTGCTAGCAGAACACGCTGCGAGTTGATCTTCAAACAAGTCCTCGGCCTAATTTTGCTTGGAGCAAAGGAAAAAAAATACTTTCCCCTCATTGAAGAATGGCTAGAGCATCCTGTGTAATTATGTTTATCACTTTTGTTTTCTTTTTGTCTCTTGATTTCTTTTCTTTTTTTATACCTTGTACCTTGCAACTCTCTCTCTCTCTCTGCTGCTCTTAATAAATTTCAGTAGAGGCCTTGGCCCCTACTGTCTCTAAAAAAGCCCCCATATTTTCTCTTTCTCTCCTTTAAAACGTTATCATAACAATAAAATGTTTATGTGGTAACCTATTAATAAATGCAGATGAAACTAAAATAAAACTCCAACTAAAACCAAGTGCACATGGACATGGACGCATGGTTCTAGCGTGCACAGACGGATGGTAGATTGACAGTGAGCCATGGACGTACTTACATGCATCATCAACTTTCCCTATGTAGCACTAAACACACGCTAGCAGCTAGCTGCTGGAGCAACCGAGCAACTGTACGTGCATGTTTTGGCATCTCTTGCTGTCAGTAACAAGCATATATATGTATATGGACTGTACATCGTTAGATGCTATGTGAAAGAAAAAGTCAGTATATTTAAATGTGTTTTGTTTCAACTTTTCCCCCTTCGTTAATTTGTTTTTTTCAAAAAAAAAATCTTGTGGTAATGTTCTTTGTTGCTGAAGCAGTGAAGCTGAATTATATTACGCACAGGCCACACCACATATGCATGATAACTTTGGCTTCTACGAGTATATTGTTCCCCGCCGCCCGACACATAATAAAACACAATTTCTTACAATTCAAATTTCAGACTTCACCGTCAGTTTGTGTCTTTTTTCCCACTTAATAAATGACTATTACTGCCAAATATACCAAGTGCACCTGAACTTACTGAGGGGTGCCATTTAAAAGGATCAAGATGTCCACGAGAGGGTGAATTGGACTAATTATAAATTTTTTGCAATAATTAAGTCCTACATTTAGCCCTCTTCACCCCTTGTGCCTAGAATGTGATTCTATTGTTCTACCGCACAAAAGTTTTGCACCATAAGTTCCGATCCTACTCTAGCATTACAATTCTAGGATTGTAAGGACATGAAATGAATTGCTCAAATGTAAATGCTTAAAGTAAAGAGATGGAAAGAAACGCGGCGATGTTTTGCTCAAGTATCAGAGAGTCGTCACTCCCCACTAGTCCTCGTTGGAGCACCCGAGCAAGGGTGTAGCTCCCCTTTGATCCGCGCAAGGATCAAGTGCTCTCTACGGGCTGATTCTTCGACACTCCATCGCAGTGAATCGCCCACAACCGCTCACAACTTGAGTTGGGTCATCCACAAGCTCCGCCGGATGATCACCAAACTCTCAATCACCACCGAGCCGTCTAGGTGATGGCGATCACCAAGAGTAACAAGCACAAACTCTCGCTTGACCACAACAAGCCTAATGAGAAGGGTGGATGCACACTTGCTACTCTCCTTGCACTAATGAGGACCTTAATCTTGGATTCTCAAATCTTAATCACCTCACTAAGCTCTTGCTCTCCCTTGCACTCTCAAGGTGTATCTCAGCTGAACAAATGGGCAAGAGATCTCCCTTGGATGAGTGGAGTAAGTATTTATACCCTCTTTTTCAAAACATAACGTTTGGAGGCTGAGTCAGCATTCTGTGGGGTGACCGGACGCTCCGGTCAGTTATACCCGCAAAGAGCCATTATGCTCTGACCGGACTCTGACTAGCGTCCTGTCAGCACTGACCAGACGCGTCCAGTCAAGAAAAACGCTCTCTGAAACCTTACTGATGTTGACTGGACGCTGGAACCTAGAGTCTGGTTACTTCACTGTTTAGCGTCCGGTCAGCTACCGGATCCTGACCAGCGTCTGGTCAGCACTGACCGGACGCGTCCGGTCAAGAAAATCCCACTCTGTAAACCTCTCTGGAGTTGACCGGACATATGACCCCAGCGTTCGGTCCACTTTCACTCAGCGTTCGGTCAGTACCAGACAACTTTAGTTGATCAAATGAACTAACCAGACTCACCCTCCAGCGTCCGATCACAACCAGACCAGCGTCCGATCAGTCATTTGACCCTCCATTCACTTTCAACTCGAAATCCTATGTAAATGAAGTTAACTCCAATTGATCTTAGGGCTATTCCTGAGCTACCTAGTGCTAGTTTTGACAAGTGTGCACCACACCTAACCCACTAGACTCACCTAGGTCAAACTACTAGTCCATACCCCCCTTAATAGTACGGCCAAAGGAAAAACTAAGTCCTAAACTACTATAAGTGTCTCTCCAACACCAAACGACACTTAGAACTAGTACGTCCTTAACCTTGTCGTCCATCCTTTGAAAACCAAAACGATTTCCATCGTCAGCGGCATGACAACCATGATTGCCCAATCAATTGCAATTACCATGACCTAACTCAAATTGCCTCTATAAAACACACGTTAGTCATAGTAATCTCGTGTTGTCATTAATCACCGAAACCCAACTAGGGGCCTAGATGCTTTCAATCTCTACCTTTTTAGTGATTGATGACAACACAACCTCGAGTATATAGAGGAGATGAGTGAGGTTTTCAACATGCTTGGTTCATATAAGCTTTCAACAATAAGAACAAGGGGTTAGACATGCTTATATGACCCAAGCCAACATGGTGTACTCAAAAGATATGAATTAAGCAAGAGTACATGAAGTAAAGCTCATTTGAATCAGAGTAAAACGCGGAAGCAAAACAAAAGAGCATAACCAAGTGACATGACATATATATAAATCAATGTAGAGAGCACACATGTCACATAAGTCTCACCATCACAAGTATATAATGCAATGCATGAAGGTAAACGTGAATGCATAAAGTATCACACATAAATAGCCAAAAGAAACAAATCACATACTCCCCCTAGATCTAATGCTCCCCCTAGATCTCACATACTCGCTCCCTCTTCCCTTTTGGCATCAAGCACCAAAACCTAAGAGTCGGATGATGGGACAGGAGCGGTCGAGTCAGGCGTTGAGGTGCGGTGAGAAATCTAGAACTAAGCAGCAGCATCCTCTGACCCTGAGCTCTAAGCGGTCTGACCCTCTGTCGCTAGAAGTGAAGGTGAGGCGGTCTGGGTCTGCTCAGTAACTGCCACGGCCTGTGACTCTGGAAGTATCACTGTAGGAAGTGGAGCCACATCTGCCGCTGTCGCTAAAACAACTGAAGTAACTGGCTTGAACGATACAACAGACGATGGGATCGTCTCAGTAGTCCTGGTAATAGGAGCAGCTGTGGTAGGAACAGGGACTCGCAACTCTGGCGGTGTAAGCTACCCGTAAGCTCACTGAAAGTAGCACCGAGGCTCCTGGAGACTGGGGTGTCAGTCACTAGCACTGAGGCCTGAGGCGGAGTGAAGCCCGTAACAATGGGAGTGAAATGAGGACCCTGAGCTGTCACTAGTGAAGCAAACCACTGGGACACCTGCTCTGTAGGTGAAGCAAACTGAGTAGCTGGTTGTCCCTAACTCTGAAGCCCACTGGGCTGTACAGCTATAGTCACTGCAGTAGTGGTAGCAGGATGGCCTATCTGAGGTGTAGATTGCTGTGGAGTAGCCCCAATAACAGTGAAGACATGCTGCATGAAGCCAAGTAACTACTGCTGAATCATAAGCTGCTGCCTCTGGAACTCATCCTATCAGGCCTAAACCTGAGCAAGTGTAGCTACGGTCTCCTATGCCTGGTGTGCCTGGTCCTGCCTTGTTCGCTCAAGTACAGCTAGAAGAGCTGGGTCTGTCTATGGTGAAGCGGAGCTAGAGCCACTAGCCTCTCTGTCGTGTGGTCGAGGAGCCATCTGTGGAATCTTCTGATAGTCATCATCAGAGCTATCACTCGAGTCGCTCTCGATCACATCCGCCTGTTGTGCATCAAGTTGCTCCTCTTCTGTCGCTGCAATGCCCCTAATGATCTCATCTTGCTGTGCTGCTGTCTCTGGGACCTCTGGGCGATGGCTCGGCTGGTGAGGTGTCCTCGCACTATAGTGACGTAGCATCTGAGTCATGTTATATGGAGGAAACTCAGTAGTAGCACCAGTGTACTATGCCATCATCTCTGGGGACTTCTGTGTAACTGCCTTTCGAATCAAGAAGGTGATCCAGTGAGCATAAGGCAGCTGATGGTGACCTCTGAAACCCTCTGCTAGTGTGTCCTCCATATTTGAAAGTATCACATCCCAAATATGAAATGCAGTCTGAGACACCAGATGATACACTAGCCATAGCTGAATGTGAGTTAGACCCTCGTGGTAGCTCATCCTCAGAAGCAGAGTCCTCCTCATAATAGCATCAAGAAACCGAGCTGTAGGAGTAAGGTCACGTGGTGTCCTGCTCGACCCCTCATTAAATGGCTCTTTGAAGCACACTCTGACAAGGTTTGTAGCTGGCACAAGTCCACCATGAGGGCGTCTCGAAGGATTTGTCTGTCCATAGCATACCTCGTGAATGCGAATAGGGGACTCTAGAATCCTTAGAATCTCTCTGACCCTCAAGCTCTGGAGCCTGTAGTCACAACCTCTAAATGCAAAGTGAATGAATCTGTGCCTCGGGTCAATCCAAAGAGAAGAGAAGAACTCACGGACCCATGATAGAACATAGCGGCCAATCCATCCAAGAAGATATGTCAAGCCTGGCAAATAGGAAAGGTGAGGATGGATCTACTCGCCTGCAGCTGCAACCAAAGACTCTATGGAGCAGACCTGTTGGGATCTAAAGGCAACTCTACTGTTAAGATATGCATTGTAGAAATCCACCTACAGAGCTATGTAGAAGTGCTCTGACGCACGCTCATCCTGCCTCGGCAGAAACCAGTCCTCAAACTACACGAAGCGGAGCTGCTGCACCTGTCTGGCTATGGCTGCCCTCAGGTCAAGGTGAACCACCGGAGGCGGACCCTGTGGTCTAGGAGGTGGACGAGAGCCCCTCCTCTATGTCTCAGGCCTCAGTGACACCTGAGTGCATGTATGACCAGAGCATCAAAGCTGTGGCTGTGCTGCCTGCTCTATCTCCTCAGTCTGCTCTGCCTGCTGAGTACCCTCTATCTGCTCCGCTGGCTGTGTCTGCTGCTCTGTCTCCCCCTGAGGCTGACTCTCCTCTAAAGAGACATGCCATCCTCCTAGCATGACAGTCCTAGGTGGACTACCATGAAGAGTCTCAGTCCTCTCAATGGCGGCCCTCTGTGCTAGTGACAACCGATCAGCAATGCGAACACCACCCCTAGATCCACCTCTCTTCGCTCGTTCTGCGGCGGCTACCACTGCTGTTGCTCTCTCTGTCTCAGCATCTACAAACTTACACTTCTTTGTTGTAGTATTCTTCGCCTTCCCCTTTTCCTGAGCAGTCAGGCGAGGCAGAGGCCTTGGATCCTCATCACTGGGACCACCTCCGGCATTCTTGCAACGTGCCATTGCTGTAGCTGAAGAGAATTACTGCCACTGACTATGCCAACTGACACTCGTGAGGCTTGGCCTTGATCCATACTCGCAGGCTTGGCCCTGAGTTAACTAACAACTGCAAAGACAACCACAAGAAATTGAAAACGATGGCTCGCTACCTAATGAAATCCGACAAACCGGCGACCATCAAGCAAAGGTTAAAATCACGGGGTACCACCGGGATCGGCAATCTGACGCCTAGGGTTAGGGTTCCGGCGTGAAGTGATGCGGCGGCCGAGCAATGCAATGTAGGCACGACTAGGGCAAGTGGTGGCGCAAGTGTGGTGAGGCAGTGGGTGCTAGCGCTGGTGCACGGTGTGGAGCGTGATGACGGGCTTGCTACGAGGGCAAGTGGTGGCGTGGATGCACGTGGGCATGGCAGAGCAGAGCAGCACGGCGGCGACGCGGCAGTGGCGCGATCGCATGGATCAGTGCGGCGTGGGCATGGTTGACTGCGCGTGGCACGGTGGCATGGACGTCTGGCACGGGAGCGCGGGCATGGGAACGCGGCGGTGTGAAGCAGAGGCGGGCGCGGGCAAGATGGTGTGGTGGCACGGGTGTGGGCGAGACAGCGTGGCAGCGTTCAGCAATCACGGGTGCAGGCTAGGTCAAGGCGGCGTGAAACCGTATGGCAATATATATGGTGGCCCCCCGTGTCGGATAAGAAAAGGAAAGAAATCTGAATCCACTCGATTTCAACTGACCGGACGCATCGGTGGCAACAACCGGACGCTGCCATCCGGAGTCCGGTCGACAACAAAGAGGTCCAAAACCCCTCAAATCACGACCAGACGCGTCTGATCCCACGTGATCGGACGCACGCAGAGTCTGGTCGACCCTGACAACTTCTTCCTCATTTGAGCAGACACAGGGACACCTTCACATCGGACGTAGCATGAGCATTGTTTCAGCATCCGGTCACTCCTGTGCTACTTCTGTTCACCTCCTGTGAACTGACCGGACGCTGGAAGCAGAGTCCAGTGCAGCGTCCGGTCGCCATTTTACAATGAATCTTCAATGTTCCTTCGCGCTGCCTTTTCCCAATCAAATCCCAACTTCAATAAGACTCAAATAAACACCAATTGTGATTGATGTGAGTGACATCTCTCAACCCCACAAAATTTTCAAAGTATTTGGCCTTAGGCTATAATTATTTTTAAGAAAATATGCAATAAAAGGGGCGAGGTGCAGCATGTGGTCACACAATAGGGTTTTATGATCAATGGAAGCTTCAAATGCTCTCCCTATTTGTGGACAAACACAGCGGGTGCTCAAAAGATAACCGAAAAGAAATAACAAAGCAACACACATGCATACGCAATGCAATACTTGAAAGTAATTCTAGTTGCTTGTCAAGTTTGATCCAAGGTTAAGCTTCTTCACATGCTTTTCGGTGGTTATTTTAACCATGTTAGACAAGCCCTAAGTGCAATACTAAAATTAAACATGTTGTATATTACAATGTAATGCAAGGAACAACACAAGCTCAATTTTTAGTGAAGTTACTAAAATCAAGCACATTGAGCTCATTCTCAACCGACAAAATGTAGCCTCATCTAGCGGTTTAGTGAAGATATCCGCCAATTGATCCTCAGTCCATACACCTTCTAGTGATATATCATTTTTAGCAACATGATCTCTAAGAAAGTGATGGCGGATATCTATGTGCTTGGTGCGAGAGTGTTCAACCGGATTATTAGCAAGCTTTACCGCACTCTCATTGTCACACAAAAGAGGTACCTTTTCTAGAATTACACCATAGTTTAACAAAGTTTGCTTCATGTAAAGAATGTGTGCACAACAAGCACCCACGGTAATGTATTTCGCTTCGGCGGTGGACAAAGCCACACTATTTTGCTTCTTGGAGGACCAAGACACTAGTGATCTACCAAGCAAATGGCACTCTCTAGATGTGCTTTTTCTATCAATTTTGCAACCGGCATAATCCGAATCCGAATAGCCAACTAGTTGGAATCTAGCTCCTTTGGGACACCAAAGACCAATCCTTGGTGTGTGCTTAAGGTACCTAAGGATTCTTTTAACGGTAACCATGTGAGCCACCTTAGGACTAGCTTGAAATATAGCACACATACATACACTAAACATGATGTCAGGCCTAGATGCGGTCAAATATAACAAACTACCAATCATAGAACGGTAGAGAGTTTGATCAACCTATTTATCTCCCTCATCTAGGTCGAGATGTCCATTAGATGGTATTGGTGTCTTGATTGGCTTACATTCATCTATATTGAACCTCTTGAGAAGGTCCTTGGTATACTTTTCTTGAGAGATGAAAATCCCTTCTCTCATTTGCTTGACTTAAAAACCAAGAAAGAATGTAAGCTCTCCAATCATAGACATCTCAAACTCGTTCGACATCAATTCACCAAACTCTTTGCAATAATCTTCATTTGATGATCCAAATATGATATCATCAACATATACTTAACAAATGAAGATTTCTCCATCAAGCTTCTTAGTGAATAGTGTGGTATTGACCTTCCCAATGGTAAAGCCCTTCTTAATGAGGAAATCCCAAAGACGCTCATACCAAGCTCTTGGGGCTTGCTTAAGCTCATATAGCGCCTTGGACAACCTATAAACATGATTAGGATATCTAGGGTCTTCAAACCCAGGAGGTTGATCAACATAGACTAGTTCATTTATGAAACCATTTAAAAATGCACTTTTAACATCCATTTGATATAATTTCATTTCATGATGCGATGTATATGCAAGGAGGATACGAATGGCTTCAAGTCTTGCAACCGGTGCAAAAGTCTCTCCAAAATCCAACCCTTCAACTTGAGAGAACCCCTTTGCAACTAGTCTTGCCTTGTTCCTCACAACAATGCCTTGATTATCTTGCTTGTTGCGGAACACCCACTTTGTTCCAGTGACTCTTGCATCTTGTGGTCGCTCTTTAAGAGTCCAAACTTCATTGCGGGTGAAGTTGTTCAACTCTTCATGCATGGCATTTATCCAATCTAAATCTTGAAGAGCTTCTTATACATTCTTAGGTTCAATGCAAGAGACAAAAGAGTGATGTTCAATAAATGAAGCAAGTTTTTGAGAGTGAGTCATTACACCCTTTGAAGGACTCCCTATGATGATATCTTGTGGATGTACTTGTAGTAGAGGTGAATTTCTTCTATCAACCACTTGAGAGGGAGGTTGTGGAGCATCAATATCTTGAGCTTGTGCCGCCATTTGATCATGAGAGACATGAGTATCTTCATTTTCTACTCTCCCATCTTTATCACCATCTTGTGGCACATTTGATGAAGAAGATGGATCAATCACTTGTACATCATCTTCATCATCTTTGGGTTTGATGTCTCCAACCAGAATGTTCTTCATGGCCTCCCTCAATGGTTCATCACCTACATCATCAAGATTCTCATGTGCTCCTTGGGAGCCGTTAGATTCATCAAATTCAACATCATATGTTTCTTCAACCAAGCCGGTGGCATGATTAAATACTCGATATGCTTTGGACTTTGATGAGTAACCAACAAGAAAGCCAATATCACAACGTCTTTGAAACTTCCCTAGGTGTTGCCGCTTCTTGTAGATGTAGCATTTGCAACCAAACACCCAGAAGAATGATACGTCTGGCTTCTTCCCATTGAGCAACTCATAAGGGGTCTTGCCAAGAAACTTTTGAAGGAAAAGGCGGTTGGATGCATAGCATGCGGTGTTGATAGCTTCGGCCCATAGAGCTTCGGGTGTATTATATTCATCAAGCATTGTTCTTGCAAGTATGATAAGTGTCTGGTTCTTTCTCTCTACTACACTATTTTGTTGAGGAGTATATGTTGCGGAGACCTCATGCTTGATTCCAACCTCATCACAATATGCTTCAATGTTTGTGTTATCAAATTCTTTTCCATTGTCACTCCTTATCTTCTTGAGCTTCACTTCAAATTCATTTTGTGCTCTCTTGGCAAACTTCTTGAAACATGATATAACTTCGGTCTTGTCATGAAGGAAGAACACCCAAGTATATCTAGAGTAGTCATCAATAATCACAAGACAATAGAGATTTTCTCCCAAACTCTTGTAAGTTGTTGGTCCAAATAGGTCCATGTGAAGGAGCTCTAGCACTCTTGTTGTTGACATGTAAGCTTTTGTAGGATGAGTGTTTGCAACTTGCTTGCTGGCTTGATATGCACTACAAAGCTTGTCCTTCTCAAATTTCACATCCTTCAAACCTCTCACCAATTCATTCTTCATTAGCTTCTTGAGTGAGCTCATCCCAACATGTGCAAGTCTTCTATGCCATAGCCACCCAAGTGATGTTTTGGTGAATAGGCATGTCTTCAAATTTGCATCTTCGGAGGTGAAATCCACTAGATATAGGTTGTTGTATCTAAACCCCTTGAATATGACTTGATCATCATCTTTCTTAGATATAACCACTTCCTTCACGGTAAACAAGCATTGAAAGCCAAGATCACACAATTGACCAACGGATAGCAAGTTAAAGCTCAATGAAGCAACATATAGGACATTTGATATTGAATGATCATTTGATATTGCCACTTTGCCCAATCCTTGAACCTTGCCCTTTGAATTGTCACCAAATGTAATCCTTTATTGACCATCTACTTCTTCATCTAGTGAGGTGAACATACGAGGATCACCGGTCATATGTTGAGTGCAACCACTATCAATAACCCAATGACTTCCACCGGTCATGTAGTTCACCTACACACAAGAGATCAATCTTGTTTAGGGACCCAAACTTGATGAGGGCCCTTGACTTTCTCAACAAGTGACTTTGCAACCCAAATTTTCTTAGGCCTATTCTTATTGGGAGGACCTAAGAACATGACTTTCATTTTTCCACTAGAATCCTTTCTAAGCATGAAATGAGCATTGAAGGCAAAGGGTCTAGCATGCTTGGGCAAGGGTTGTGGTGGTGGAGTTTGACACTCATGAGCAAAGTGACCTTCTTGTCCACATTCAAAACATCTCTTTGGCTTAGGCTTTGACTTGTGTTGTTGTTGATATTGAGCTTGAGCTTTCTTCTCTTGATGTGCCAAGTACCCAATGCCACTTCTATCCATCTTCATTATGGTGTTCATGAGTAGCTCACTTTGAAGATATTGGTCTCTTGTGAACTTACTCAAACCGGTTTTGAGATGTTCTTTTCCAACTTGAGCTTCTTGTTCTCCTCTCTAAGTTCATCGTGATTTTTCTCTATCTTGAGTCTCTTGTTCTCTTCTTTGAGCTTCTCATTTTCAAGAGCTATATCACAATCACGGTCAAGGTTCTCTATCACAATTGTGTTGGTGGTTGATAGCTTTTCAAGATCTTTCTAGAGCTTTTCATTCTCATTCTTGAGCTTGACATAGTCATCATAGTTGTCGAACTCAACCACTTTCGTGCCTTTACTACTAGAACCTTGCTCAATGCTCTCAATGATCAAATCATCACATGATGTAGCTATATCAATCTTAACAACATCGTTAGTAGCATCATGTGGCTCATTGGATAATAACTCATGAGAAACAACAAGATTATCATGATTGATCTTGAGATTGGTGTACTCTTCTTTTAGCATATTATAGCTAGTGGTGAGCTCATTATGTATCCCCTCAAGTTTATCATATTTTTCTTTAAGCTCCTTTTTAGATGATTTGAGCTCCTTGAGTTTGGATGACATAATTTTATTTTCTTCTCTAAGCTCAACACTACCTTTTTTGGCTATGTCACATTTTGCTAAGAGTGAGTCCTTCTTAAGTTCTAGCTTTTCATTTTTAGCTCTTGTCTTTCTAATGATTTTAATATGTTGGTTTAGCAACTTGACAAGATCATCATAAGAAGGTGATTCAAATTCATCAACTATTACTATCATCATTGCTAGCTTGATCATCATCACTACTATCATCATCACTTTGTACCTTTCGTTCACCCTTGGCCATAAGGCATAGGTGTGTAGAGGATGACGGCGGTGGTGTCAGTGAAGATAGTGAAGAATCAATTACAATAGCTGCCACCTTCTTGTCCTCACTTTCATCATTGGATGATCAACTTGATGAATCAATATCTGTGAGCCAATCACCAATGATGTATGTCTTTCCATTTTTCTTCTTCTTGTGGAAATCCTTCTTCTTGCCATCCTTCTTCTTGTATGGCTTGTTTTTCTTCTTCTCATCATCATCTTCATCACTTGAGTCATCTTTCTTGCCCTTGTACTTCTTCTTGTACTTGTATTTCTTGGGTTTAGGACATTGATGAGCTAGATGACCAAGTTCTCCACAATTATAGCAATCCATCTCCGAGATGGGCTTCCTTCTATTGCTAGTGAAGAATTCTTCTTCTTGCCATTAAACTTGACACCATTCTTGTTGAGCTTCTTAAGCATCTTGACAGTTCTTCTCACCATGAGAGCAAGACTTGCATCATCAATTTCATCATCACTTGAGCTCTCATGTTCAACTCTTGCTTTGCCCTTCTTCTCTTGGCTAGCCTTGAATGCCAAGTCTTTCTTCTTGGTGGAAGAAGAACCATCTTGTGGTGTGATGTGCATACACATCTCATGTGCATTGATCTTTTCCAATATTTGAGTTGGTGTAGCGATGGAAAGATCACCTTGATGAAGCATGATCATAATATGCCCATATTTGTCAATGGGGAGGACACTCAAGATTTTTCTTACAACATCGGAGGGTTACATTTGTGTGAGTCCAAGCCCATTGACTTCCTCTATAAGAACATTCAAGCGTGAATACATCTCATTAGCACTTTCTTTAGGAAGCATATCAAATGAATTAAGCTTTTTCATAACAAGATGATAGTGTTTCTCACGTTCACTCTTTGTTCCCTCATGGAGCGCACAAATGTCCGACCATAGTGCATGGGCGTCCTTATGGTTCCGCACACGGTTAAAAACATCTTTACAAAGGCCTCTAAAGATGGTGTTTCTAGCCTTTGCATTCCATTTCTCGTAATTAACTTCATCGCCTTGAAGGTGTGTGGGATCCTTAGGTTTTGGGAAGCCCTGTGAGACGGCTCTAAGAATTCCAACATCTAAAGCTTCTAAATAAGCCTCCATGCGGATTTTCCAATAAGGAAAATCATCTCCCTCAAAGATAGGAGGAAGTCCATCCCCGTGGAACACCTTTCTCTAGGCGGTTAAGCCTAATTTAGCGAGCACGAGGCTCTGATACCAATTGAAAGGATCAAGATGCCCAAGAGAGGGCGAAATGGGCTAATTCTAAATTCTTTGCAATAATTAAGTCCTACACTTAGCCCACTTCACCCCTTGTGCCTAGAATGTGATTCTATTGTTCTATCGCACAAAAGTTTTGCACCCTAAGTTCTAATCCTACTCTAGCATGGCAATTCTAGGAATGTAAAGACATGAAATGAATTGCTCAAATGTAAAGGCTTAAAGTAAACAAAGGGAAAGGAACACGGCGATGTTTTGCCAAGGTATCAGAGAGTCGCCACTCCCCACTAGTCCTCGTTGGAGCACCCGCGTAAGGGTGTAGCTCCCCCTTGATCCGCGCAAGGATCAAGTGCTCTCTATGGGCTGATTCTTCGACACTCCATCACGGTGAATCACCCACAACCGCTCACAACTTGAGTTAAGTCATCCACAACCTCCGCCGGATGATCACCAAACTCTCAATCACCACCGAGCCATCTAGGTGATGGTGATCACCAAGAGTAACAAGCACAAACTCTCACTTGACCATAACAAGCCTAATGAGAAGGGTGGATTCACACTTGCTACTCTCCTTGCACTAATGAGGACCTTAATCTTGGATTCTCAAATCTCAATCACCTCACTAGGCTCTTGCTCTCCCTTGCACTCTCAAGGTGTTTCTCAGCTGAACAAATAGGTAAGAGACCTCCCTTGAACGAGTGGAGTAAGTATTTATACCTCCTCATTCAAAACATAACGTTTGGAGGCTGAGTCAGCATTCTGCGGGGTGACCGGACGCTCTGGTCAGGGTGACCGGACGCTCCGGTCAGTTATACCCACAAAAAGCCGTTATGCTCTGACCAGACTCTGACCAGCGTCCGGTCAAGAAAAACGCTCTCTGGAACCTTACTGATGACCGGACGCTGGAACCCAGAGTCCGGTCACTTCGCTATTTAGCGTCCGGTTTGTTACCGGGCCCTGACCAGCGTCCGTCAGCACTGACCATACGCGTCCGGTCAAGAAAATCCCACTCTGGAACCTCTCTAGAGTTGACCGGACACAGGACCCCAGCGTCCGGTCCACTTTCACTCAGCGTCCGGTTAGTACCAGACGACTTTAGTTGTTCAAATGAACTGATCGGACTCACCCTCCAGCATCTGGTCACAACCAGACCAGCGTCCGGTCAGTCATTTGACCCTCTATTCACTTCCAACTCGAAATCCTGTGTGAATGAAGTTAACTCCAATTGATCTTAAGGCTATTCCTGAGCTACCTAGTGCTAGTTTTGACAAGTGTGCACCACACCTAACCCACTAGACTCACTTAGATCAAGTTACTAGTCCATACCCCCTTAATAGTACGGCCAAAGGAAAAACAAAGTCCTAAACTACTCTAAGTGTCTCTCCAATACCAAACGACACTTAGAACTAGTCCATCCTTAACCTTGTTGTCCATTCTTTGGAAACCAAAATGATTTCCATCGTCAAGGGCATGACAACCATGATTGCCCAATCAATTGCCATTACCATGACCTAACTCAAATTGCCTCTGCAAAACACACCTTAGTCATAGTAATATCGTGTTGTCATTAATCACCGAAACCCAACTAGGGGCCTAGATGCTTTCACCATTTCATACAAACCATCCTTTAAATCTTTCGAGGGACTAAAAGCTGCAAAATCACTTGATAATTTCGTTAGTCCCTAATTTAGATGTTATTAATACACAAAACCCACATCGGGGACAAATGCACTTTAAATCTCCCCTTTTTTATGATTGATTATAACCCAGCTTAGGCTTACAAATGATTGAAAGAATTTAAAGCTTTTGAACCCCAACTTATATGAGCAGCTCCCCCATAATATGTGCAATTAATTTGAATTCAACTTGAGACTTTGTAAAGTCAAATTTGCACATATTAATTCAAAGAGCTCCCCCTATATTTGTGAATTAGTGAGGTGCCTCACACTACACCACAGCTCAAAATTAACGTCACTTGGGGGTCGTAAAAAATGCCAATTTAACATCAGAAGGTTGGACGTTAAAGATTCTTAACGGACCGTTGGTCGCTATATCTCGTTTTGGCTACAGACTGTCAGTCGTTAATTCTATTTCACTTCAACGTTGGACGGTAATGAGTGCCTAGATTTTCTAATCATTGATACTTCTAACAGCTCAAGGTTAGCAAGACTAAAAAATCATCCCATGGAACAGGTGTGCTATTCTGAATTTCCCCATCTACATGTCATTTATGAGATCATACAACTTGCATAATCTTGAAAATCCTGAAGCTTGTATGCTGATTACATTTGTATAGCTGCAATAGCTGGTAGGTTTACATTGAACAGGTTTGCTGGGATGTGTTCATTCCTGTATGCCTGAGTAGATGTGATCCCTGTTGTGGCTGCGTGCATAGTGCCTTTTGGGTTGAAACTATTGTAGATCAATGTATTACCTGGTGGCTGTGAAATGAAATCTGAAATTAATATGCATCATAAATGAATTTTGATTCAATGAATACCAATTGTCTTTGCTTCTTTGCCTTGTCTTTGAGTCTTTGGTGTTGGTGCCTCCTACGACTGGTGCCTTTTATGAAGTTTTTGGTTGTTTTTTTTTTTGATGAATTTCAACTTTTATTTACAGGTGGTGGGAGGAAATAGCTGGAAGTAGACTGCAGCCACTGATTTGATAAAAGTGCTCATGATGACATGTTTTGGACATCCTAGCTATAGATGAAAACTTTTGTTTGGACTTACTAGAGGTGGATCATTTTGTAAAGAGTGGAAGCAAACAATGAGATATGAGTTGTGGAACCGAATATCTCTAGTACGTCTAGCATTTTGGCCAAACTTATTTCATCTTAGCTCTTGTTTGCCATGAATTGTGTGTAAAATGGCATGACATATTATGATGGCTTTAATATAACTGGTGAGCTTTGGTCCAGTTTATATATGTGTTCCATGACTGTGTATTGTTTGAATGTATGATATGGTTAGTGTTGATTGTATGGTTAACATATAAACAATACATGTTATTATATGTTATTTTTTTGTATGCATAGCGTTGGGCAATTGGTCGCTATAAATATATATCATCAGACAGTCTGTCGTTATAAGTTTATAAAAGGTGTTAGAACGTCTGTCGTTATATCTTTTACATAACGTTAGACGGTCGGTCGTTAAAAGTCGGTAGGACGTTAAAAGTTTATAGCGACGCCAGAATCAACAACAGATATAAGGGTCGCTATAGGTTTATAACCACTGACCGTAGGTCACTGAAACGGCTTATAATGACCCATCTGGCGATGCTAAATCTGGGCTGTGGTATAGTGTAACAAGTGTGTGTGAACAAGCATATACAAAAGTGTAATGCAATATAACATGCTATATCACAAACAAGGAAAGAACCTTTGGTCATGAATTTAAGAGCAAGGACATTTCGAAAACACATGACCAAAACCAACAATCATCTCGCACAAGTTTAAACAAGCACAGCCACAAAGTTAGACAGATAAGCATGCATTAACTTGTCCTACAAATGGATCCGCATATTTGGTAGTTATATATAAAATTGCATCTCATCATAGCATTACATAACTCATTGATCAACAAATTAGACTACATATATTTCAATGTTGATGATAAATTCAACCAATAGTAAGCTAGACTAAGTTCTATTTGGCCATGTCATAATAATTCAACAGAGCGGAGTTTGATACTATCATATTTGTCTGAGCATAGGGACTCACAGTTGGCTCACTCATTTTTCAATTCTTCCTTTTTGGTGAGTAGTTTCAGCTATCCCCACCTTCCCCAAATATAAGTAAAAAATCTCACTAGAGTCAAGATTTGGTTATATAATAGCATAACATGACTCTGTTTGGTGCTGAATAAGTATTAAGAGAAAACATTTAAAAGCATTTCACTTGACTTGGGTGGAAACCTGAGATCATCGCGCTACCATCCACATCCCTCATCTATCCAGTCTTGACGCGACCTAAGTGGATCGCCGATGGTCCGTGCGACCACAAGGAAGGCGACGATGGGGTTTCTTCTTGTCAGGCTCAGGCTTGAGTAGGCTCTCGTAGAGGAGGCGGCGGCTGCTCCATCCGTGGTCGATTTTGGTGCACCGAAGATGCTTCTCCACATCCATGTTGCCGCTGCTAGAGCTACATTGGAGGTCTACACGTTGAGTGGACGGTGGCCAAAGTCCCTAAATCCATCATGGGCTACAACGATGGTGACCTGATTTGGCCCCTTGGCTAGAGCTGGCGCACGCTCTGCCAGATCCGACATCCTCTTGTTCGGATCCATTGCTTTCACCATGGGCAGGAGCAAATCCATGGAAGGGCGAGAAGCTTGTGTGCAACGGTGCGTCGAGGAGACCCGTGAGTGGTCAAGGGTCATTGACCACGTGGGCAAGATGGCGATGACATGACATTGTTGGTGGCAGCAGCAGCTTGTGTCTGCCTAGTTTAGTGCTAGGGAAAGGCTCGTAGAGCTTGATGGCTGGGGTCTAGATACGAGCTCTGGGCATGGATTCGACGGTCCCTGTTATGGATCTAGTGTTACCGAGCATTGTGGTATCGACGGTGGTGGTGCAGGGCATTGGCATCAGCGAGGGCTGCTGGTGCTCCAATTTGCTCTTGATTGATGGATTTGTGTTCCCCGTTCCCTCGTTGGTGTATGGGATTGTGTGGTGGTAGCCGTAGTCGATGTGCAGCCATCAACGCTCGATTATGCTAGTCATTGGTGTGTTGTTGCTAGGAGTGGGTTGGGTGCTAGGCGAAAGCCATTGTGTTGTTGTTGGGCTAACGGTGACGATGCCTCTGTGAGCCGTATAACTCCTTGGAGGTGTCTGTTGATGCACCCCTCCTCTCTCGACGTGGATCTTGTGGGTGAAATCCCTGTCATGTTGGGCGGGCAATGACGATGTTGCTACTTCATATTCCTTCCAGAAGGTGTTGTCTTTATAGTTCCACGTGGGGTTCCCACTTTGGTGGCTTCCTTTTGACATCAAAGTTTTCTAAGTAAACGAGGATGCGAAGGATTGCTACTACACAAGACCAAACTTTAAGGCCTAACCTCAAGAGTTTCTAAGTAAACTAGGATGCGAAGGATTGCTACTGCACAAGATCAATGCAAGTTTGAAGCAAGGACATAGAAGCGCACACTTGGAAGATTTGGATTTAAAGACTGGGTGTTTGGATACCCCTGACTAAACTTTAATCCCTGTCACATCGGATGATTGACACTAATTTGAAGTATTAAACATAGACTAATTACAAAACTACATAGATGGAGACTAATTTGCGAGATGAATCTATTAAACCTAATTAGTCCATGATTTGATAATGTGGTGTGCTACAGTAAACATGTGCTAATAGATTAATTAGGCTTAATAGATTCATCTCGCAAATTAGTCTCCAACAGTGCAATTAGTTTTATAATTATCTCATATTTAATCTTCCTAATTAGTATCCGAACGTTCGAGTCCCCAGATCCAAACACCCCATGTTCTGTACTCATGTGACAATGTGTGTACATTAGTATTTGTGTGCCATCGGGGGTGACCCCGACGACTTTTGGCCAAAGCAATGGGAAATCACTAGCTAGCACCGTGCATAAGGATGGCAATGGGGCGGTTTCGGGTTGGATATCCATAGGTTTTGGGTCCAGCGGTTTTGGTTTCGGATGTAGTTTTTCGCCCACGGTTTTTGGGTTCGGATACCCGAAAGTTAACGGATTTGGGGCAAAATTTCAACTTAACCCGTGGATCACTATTGGGGCTCGAAACAAGGCAGCCCAGTAGCAGCCCATTAACAACCCTAGGTATATATATAACTCTCAAACACCCTCAATCCCTCTCCCTCACCCCTCACCAGGCCATCGCCCACCCACCTCATCCGACGGCGCACACAAGACAGGACTCTCGGCCTCTCTCTCTCGCGCGGACTCACACCCCCACCTCACTGCCCCTGCGACACCGTGTTCAGCCTCCCCACCTCTCCGTCATACACAACCTCTCCTCTCTATTTCTCAATGTCCGACTCACGCGACGGCCGGCTCGGCACCTTGGCCGCTGCCCACCAACTGCCAACAGCCATAGCGCGCGCCCAGCCGGGGCTGCCCGCTGGCGCACCTTGCCGTGGGCAGAGGTGAGGGCCGAGGAGATGGCGCACGACCGCAAGGGGTCAGACGGCACACGCGTGCGCTTGGGACGAAGCACAGCCGAACCATGAACCCAGTTGGTGTAGTATTCTCTCGGGTTTTTGGATAATCCATCGGGTTTCGTGGATCCGGTGGTTTCGATTTCGGGGATGAATTTCCACCCGAATCGGTGTTCAGGGCGGATTTGGGTTTCGGTTTAGGGTGCGTAGGGACTCCACCCGATCTGAATCCGCCCCGTTGCCATTCCTAACCGTGCATCAAGCTATTTGACCTTGTCGGTCAAGCCTACTGTCCCCGAAGACCTTGCATGCTTGCTTCGCCCGTGCATTAAGATTAGTGTAGTGACGTACTCCCTCCATCTTAAAAAATGGCGCTATAGGAGATTGTACTGGTCAAACACTTTTAAATTGGATTATGTTTGTAGAAAAAATATTAACAACATTTTTATCTTTAAAATAAATTTATTAAGAAAATATATTTAATATTTTTTAATAATACTAATTATACAACATGTGTATTAATATTTTTATATATATTTACTCAAAATTAAAAAGATTTAAACTTTTTAGATGAGAATGATACTTTTTATGAGACGGATAGAAATGTGTTAACCTGCACCAGAAATAGTCCGGTTGAAGTCGCTCGACCCTATGTTCTCCACTCGTCGAAAAAAAAACCTATGTTCTCCACTTTCAAAAGAAAAAAAAACGCTAGAAAATATAAAGCTAATTCAAAATGAGTAAAAGAATGCAGATAAAAAAAACTGTTATTTGCCATTGCCAAATTGCCACCGGCTCAACCGGCCACGGCCAACCCTGCCCACCACCGTCCGCGGGTCCCACCCACTTATTATATCATGGCAGCATTGGGATGGCGTGCGTGGGGCCCAACTACCCATCGGCTCCATTAGACTGTCTTACCGTGACCCAAATATAACACTCATTCGTTCTCGCGCCATGGTTAAAGAGTTTAATACTTATTTTTAGTTTAAATGACAACTCTTTCTGTAAATAAATATAAATTTTTATAAAAAATATACTCAGATTTAAATTATCTCTCTTCTTATAACTAAAATGAATCTTTCGGACTCGCTATATTAAAGATCTATTTTAGATTTGGATTTGACAATGGGTTAGTGTAGAAGACAGCCTAAGGCCTTCGTCTGCCTCGCGTACCCACCCATACAAAGCCGCGCGCGGCCACCTCCCCACCTTCCTCTCCCCTCCCCATTCCACCACCTCGCAGGGAGCCGAAGCAATCGGAGCAAGCAGACAGCGGCCGGCTCCTCCCACTCCCAGGCAGCCATGGACGCCGCCGAGGCGAGGAGGAGCAGCAGCGCGTCCTCCTCACCGGAGTTCGAGTTCTGGCCGCTCCACCCCAACCCCGCCGCCTCGCCCTCCTGCGCCGACGAGCTCTTCGCCGGCGGGGTACTCCTCCCGCTCCCCGTCCTCCCACCGAAGCCAGCGTCCAGGAACAGCGGCAGCGGCATCAGCCAAAGTGCGCCCGTGGCGGAACTGGAGCCGGAGCCGGAGGTAGGGGAGGCGTCCCTTCTTGTGACCGTCGCGCCTCCTACGGCCTCGATTACGTCCCCGGCGCCGCCCACCGCCTCCGGAGGAGGAGGAGGGTCCAAGCGCTGGACCGACATCTTCTCCAAGAAGCCGGCGCCGGTAGCCGAGGAGAAGGACCGGGATAAGGAGAAGGAGAAGCGGAAGGACGGCGCCGGCAGCCGGAAACTGGGCGGCGGGCACTCCGGCGGCGGCGCAAGCTCGGAGCTGAACATCAACATCTGGCCCTTCTCGCGGAGCCGCTCGGCCGGCGGCGGGTCCGGGTCCGGCTCGTCCAAGCCGCGGCCCCCCGCGAGGAAGGTCAGCAGCGCGCCGTGCTCGCGCAGCAACTCCCGCGGCGAGGCCGGTGGCGCCCCTCCGCTCCGGCGGTGGGCGGCGAGCCCGGGCCGCTCCGGAGGCGGCGTGCCGGTGGGCCGGTCCAGCCCGGTCTGGCAGATCCGACGCCCGGCGGCCAAGCCTGCGCCTGGCCCCGTCCCTGTCCCCGTCGCCTCAGCCTCAGATCTGTTCAACGACAGGCGGGCGCCGCCGCAGCAGCAGCACAAGGAGAAACCCGCCGGCGCTGCCAACAACGGCCGGAAGCCCGGCCTGGGCGGCGGCGTCCGCAGCCTGAACCTGAGCGTGAACTCGTGCATCGGGTACCGGCACCAGGTCAGCTGCCGGCGGGCGGACGTCGGCGCCGCCCGCGGCCCCGGCTCTGGCGTCGTCGGCGGCGGCGGGTTGTTCGGCATCAAGGGGCTCTTCTCCAAGAAGGTGCATTGAGCAGCCTGTTCTGTATTCACCTGGGGCTCCCTGATCACTCGTGTAGTAACTCCTTTTTACCCTTTTTTATTAGTAAGTACTTTTTTTTTAACTTTCTGGGTTATATAAATGGTATGAGATGTGTGTTTGTGAGGGAGGTTGTTAATTACATGTAAAAAATGCATGGTTAGCCAGTAACCGGTTGTTGTAAGGCTAATGCTTGGTGATATCTACTGTAAAAAGTTTAGCGACGTTAACCAGCTCTGCTTATGCTGTGAGCAATGGCCATTGTTAGTATTGTACTCTGCACTGCAGACTGCCTGCAAAAGATGAGGTGGATGGAGATCATGGTGCAGATTCTACCTGAACAAATATTCCTCTGAGCATATATGGATAATATGATTATGCCTCCACTATACAAGCTATTTTTTGGCCAGCATGTTTTTCTACTGTGTGTAAATACAATAGCGTAGTACTACTTTTTTTTTTGAACGAATGGACAGTAATATTTTATAAAAATCTCACATCCATTTCTGGTGACACAAAGAACCTGAGCTCCTCTGAACAGTGAAATCAGTGAGGGATTGGAGTGTGGCGTCTGGGTTTTGATTTAGGCACTCTTGTGTTATCACTTTTCTTTTTTCCCTCTTTATTTATTAACAAGAAAAAGGAAACCATTCTACCCAGCTGCTTTGAAATTTAAGATGACTGTACTGGGAGAGTGTTGTTATCTTGGAAATCTGAGGATATATTATTCTATCATCTCTTCTACAAAGGGTTTGTTTGCTTGAGCTTTGGACTATATATAAAACTAAAGCAACACAATTCAAACACGCAGATTACCCAATGTAACGATCCAGCAATCTAGCTCCCACCAGGTTGTAGCAGATCGTGCAAATGACCAAAATAATCACCAGAGTTTCTTTCAAACTACCTTCGTCACCAACCACCCTAGGTTTCAATGAGAAAGGTTGGGAAGAAAAACGTGTTTTTGGTTAAAGGAAGAATGAAATTCATCCTTCCACATGCTAATAACAGATTTTTTGAGGTGGAACTGTCATTTTGGTCAGCTCAAAATTTTCTTTTTGGAATCAGTTTCATCTTAGAACTATCAAAGTGACCTACCAAAATGACTGTTTTAGTTTTTAAACTCTGTATTTTAGACTCAAATTCATTAATGATCTATCAAAGTGCATTTTAGTCCTTAAACTCATCTTTTCGGCTCAATTATTTCATCTCTTGTGCTACGTGTAACATCACGATCTCACGCCAAGTCGGCTCCAGAATCACTCACAATTTGAGGTGGACGATCGTCGTTCGATGCTAGTATCCCTAGGGTCGTCTCTAGCTATAGAATCGAATAGCACACTGAACATAAATATAGATTCGACGGATCCGATATTATATTGTTCAATATAATTTTATCGTTTCATTTTAATAACTAAATATTTTTTAGCTAAGATAAAAAAAAACATATTATTTTTATTCGCAACCGGACTGACACTAGAAATACCTAAAGCTAAGAAATTTAGGTCGGATTCGAAACAGCCTCTTCGTAGATTTTGCGGGGATAGGCTTGTCTCGATTTATCCCTTTTCCAGACCCTACTCATGTACGAGCCTCCGGCACTGAGTCCGCCCTATTTTTTTGTTATTCTAATTTATCATTGTGGTCTCAAGTTGCTAAATAGCGTCCATAGCAGCTATAATTGCTCTCACAGAAGCGATATAGCAGAATATATATAAACGGTACCATTCTACCAGCTGCTTTGAGATTTAAGATGAGTTTACTTGGAGAGTGTTATCTTGGAAATCTAAGGATTTACTAAGCTATCATCTCTTCTACGAAGGGCTTGTTTGCTTGAGCTTTGGACTATATAAAATAGCACACAATTCAAACACGCATATTACCAAATGTAAGTTATGTAACGATCCAGCAATCGAGCTCCCACCAGTTGTAGCGGATCGTGCTAATGACCAAAATAATATCCGGAGTTTCTTTTAAACTAACAACCTTCGCCACCAATAGTTTTTGAATGAGTAGGTTGGGAAGATAAACATGTTTTTGGTTAAGCGAAGAATGAAATTCATCCTTCCACCTGCATATACTAGATATTTTGAGGTATTGGAAAAACACGAAACCCACGCCCGTCCGCGTCATCCACCTCGGGCGACATGGACGTCCACCGCACCGCTGAACCCTCTCCCCATCTTCCACTCCCTCACCACCGCCAGAGCGCGCCGCCGGAAGCCCGCGCGGGCGGAAGGAAGGCGGCGGCGGGCCCTTCATCCCAAGCTCAGGGCGCACCGGTGGTTTCGGGCATCGAGGTGGCGGTCATGGCGGCTGGCGGCGGCTTCCCTGTCCTAGCAGCCGGATCCGGCGTTCCTAGGGCCGGATGTGCGTGGTGCTCCGGCGTTGGCCCTTCTCCGGCTGCGGCGGCAGTCCGAGCATCGCCGGGATGCAACGACGACCGACCAGGGCAGGTCTCCTTCCCCCGCGACGGGATCCGGCAATCCTGGGGCCGGATCCACGCAGTGCCGGCGTGCTGCGCCTAGGGGTGGACAGCAGGCACTGGGGGTGCGGCGGATGGCCTGCAATGGCTGCGGCGGCGTAGGTCAGTGCCTGTGCGGGCGCAAGGAGGCAGCGGTGGCGAAGGGTCGGGTCCAGCGTGCGAGGCCAGATCTGCGCAGGCGAGGAAGGGCCACGGCAGTGGCCGAGTGAGATTGCGGCGGCTGCAACAGGGCAGGGTGGTGTGTGCTGGCATCTACGCGCGTGGCGACTCGCGGGGCGGCAATGACGGCATGGCGGCTGCCGTAGCGGACGAACTGTGACCATTGTCGTGCACGGGGTAGTGGCGCCATGGCGAAAGCTTTGCCCCTGTTGGGCCGATGGCGACGACACTTCCGGGTGCTGTTTTCTTTGTTGGAAGCGTTCATCGAAAGGTCCTCTCCCTTTGCATGGTGTCCTGGGTGAAAACTTACCTTCTGGTCAGGCGACGGCGGCGCCGATGGCGTCGTGTTCCTCCTTGGAGGCGTTGTTTTGGACTCGTGCTCGGTCAGTCTGCTGCAGCAGCCAGCGTCGTGGCGAGGAAGATGGAGGCCTAGTTAAGGATCCAAGTTTGTGGTGTCCACGGCAGAAGAAGGCTGTCAAGAGAAGGGAGTTGGCATGGCGATTGAAGGGCCTCACATCTGCTTGGTAGTGGAGGGCAACGGTCTGGTGGGACCATACGCTAGTTGCAACCCCGAAGTTGGCGAGGAGGCCGGCGTGTGGGAGGCGTCCATGGAGTTGGCGAGGAGGCCGACGTGGGAGGTGGTGGCCAGCATACTTGCGTTGCCGAGGTGACCTGCGTGGTCTGGCGGTGGGCGGTCCTGCTTAGCGACGGCTGTTTCGGCGCAAGGAGGCTTCTGACCGGTAGCCGGAGGACCTGTGTGGCACTTCTACCTTCGATGAGACAACTAGGCTACTGGAAGATGCGGTGCACATGCGTGGATCTCGGTGGGTGGGGTCGGCTTGGTGTGCGCCTATGGCAGCTCCTCTCGTGTTGGTTTGGCAGCTTGCAGCGGCCTGTGGCGGGTGGCCCTACTTTGTAGTGGCTACTCCGGTGTGGGACAATGTTTTCAGAGATGGCGCAAGCGGATCTGATAGTGGAAGGGCTACACGGCTTGCAGCGGCTAGCCCTGCTTAGCAGCGGGCTACTCGATGCGGGACATCGTCGGCAACGATGGCACAAGCGGTGATGAGGGTGTTTTTGTCTTGAAGGCTTTGTCTTTCGGGCGGTGGTGGCGCAGTGTAGTGACCAATTCGTGGTGGTTTGGTGGTGGTGAAACGTGTGTTTTATGCTGTCGCGGATCGTGTCGATGTCCCATTCCAACCGGCTAGAGCTGTTTTTTCTTCCTCTTTAGTTTGGGGGTTTCGGTGTGTGTTGATGTCCTAATCCAACTGATCGGAGTTGTATCTGTTTATTTTTGCCCAGTCTGGGCTTCATCAGCTTTTTAATATAATCGGTAGCTCTCCTGCCTGATTCGTTAAAAAAAGATATTTTAAGTTACAATAGTCATCTTCATCAGTGTTGACGGTAGTTATCATCCATCACAAACTGCCAACATAACTTGTATAAAGACATAAAAATGATTACCAACATAAGTTTAGGGGTTTAAACTAACAAATTCCATGAGTTTTGGTGAATCTGTGTTTTTAGCAGGGTTTATTCAGAAATTCGTCAAGGTGGACCCAATCGTCGGAATTAAACACAATTATCCGCGACGAAAATAGCTCTAAAAGGTTTTAAAGGACACCAGAAGGTACTCCACCAAAGAAGACCACGAGAGGGGGACAGGTGAGGCCGGTCGGCCCCACCTATCAGTCCCTCCTCGCTACGTCGGTTTCCCACCGCCTTAGATTTGCATCTCCGCCGTTCTTTCAAGTCAGTTTGATCCGAGGGTCTAGGATTGACGCTACCCCCTATATATACCAGTCCCTGCCACCCGCCGAGGGCATCAATCAATAACCCTGATCATTAAGTCAAGAAGGATCAGAAGTTAGGGTTTCTAGAGAGAGTAGAATAGATTTCTAATTCTTCAAGTTCTAGTATAAGCTAGCTAGCAGGATTTAAGTAGAGTTGGGCTATTGCTTAGGATTCTGGATTCGCCGTCTAGAGGCTGGTAAAGCCATTGTATCATCTATATTTTGTGACCTTATGTTATTTCAATACTATGTTTCTATTTATTATGTTCCTACTTTGCTTTGGTAGTATGCTTGATATAGTCATGATTGATAATGAATTTATGCATGAGTTTGTAAAGCGCTTAGCTCAGTACTCAAGTGAGCTAAGTGGTCGACATTATGTAAGCGTGGTGTTTAAATATTGTTTACCTGCGGATGCACCCTACATTCTGGGCCATGTGGTAGATCGCGAGTGTGACATTCTCGTTAGGTCCTTTGTAGTCTACTCCCCATTTATAGAACAAGTAGAACCCGGTTGCGAAGGGAATCAAGCTCTGTTCTTGATCTTCCTTAGTAATGTTCCTTATACGTAGATACAGAGTTAGTTATGCTATAGATGAAAGTATATATACTAGAGTGTAAAAAAGACTTAGTAATTAAGAAATGACTTAGGAATCTTTTCTCTTAATTAATCTCCTACCTAGCTATACTACATTTATGAGTATCTATTTCTATCTTTGGATTATTATTAATGTCTTACATTTATCATTTATTTATCATTTAACTTATCCCTGTTATAGCATGAGAGTTGAGTTAATGATTCCATCATAAGTATACATATTTGTTAATATCTCTAGCCACCCTACCGCTCCTTCCTGTGAAAAAATATAAATAACGATACCTGATATACTCTCGGGTGAAATGCTATAATGGTATATTATTTGTGCGCTTGCGGATTACTTTAATATATATGTTATTTTCTGAATATACAAGTATCATTAATAATTACCAATAAATTGGTATCATTGCTAGGGATGACAACTTAGTAATAAGGTGATGCTAAGAAATGTCAACAATCAACTATCCTTCGAGGCCTCACTTCTGTCCCTAAACTTTCAAAATAATCATTTGTCGATAATTTTTTTCTTTTAGACTCAGAATCATCCTAGAACTATCAAAGTAATCTATTAAAATGATTGTTTTAGTTCTTAATAAACTTTGTATTTTAGACTTAATTTCATCAATGGTCTATCAAAGTGCATTTTAGTCCTTAATAAACTCATCTTTGGGCTCAATTTCATCTCTTCTCCTATGTGAAACATCGCGATCTCACTCCTGGTCAGCTCCAGAATCACTTGGAGTTTGAGACAGACAATCGTCATTATATACATCCCTAGTGTCGTCTCTAGCTATCGAAACAAATAGCACACTTTCTGACATTTATATTCACTAGTTAGGGTGCCCGTGCGTTGCTACGAGATAACTAAATCTTTTGTATTAAAAACACACAGATCGTACGATAAGATAACAATACTGTTAAATTAAATACCGATGTCAAAGTGACATTTAATTCAAAAAGCAAAGTTCGTGAAATTAACACAGTCACGGAGAGCGCGACGTCGCAGGCTCACAAACTCTACTGTATAGACTTTTTGTGATACGGCTAAGATAATATTTTATATTGGCAGAAAGAATTCTACGATATCCATTTCTTTCATACACCAATAAATTCATAAATAAGTTCCACTGCATCTCTATATATTCATGTACACACAGGTTCAAGTATATATGTAAATAGGTTCGTGCTCGTGCGTTACTACGGGACAGCTAAACTTTTGTACTAAAAACGCACGGATCGCACGATAAGATAACAATACTGTAAAAGTATATGACCGACGTTAAAGTGACATTTAATCTAAAAAGCTAAGTTCGTGAAATTTACACAGTCACAGAGAGCATGGCGTCGCAGGCTCACAAACTCTACTGTGTAGATCTTTCCGTGATACGGCTAAGATCATTTTTTATACAGGCAGGAAGAGATTTCCGATATCCATTTCTTTCGTGCGCCAACAAATCTACAAATAAGTTCCATCACATCTCCATACCATCCTGTACATGGCGCTGGCAAGCGAATTAGCCACAACTTATGTAATTAGTTTTATAATTAGCTCATGTTTAGTCCTTCTAATTGATATCTAAAAATTCAAT
The DNA here is from genome assembly GCA_904845875.1 of Miscanthus lutarioriparius. Classification (NCBI taxonomy): domain Eukaryota; kingdom Viridiplantae; phylum Streptophyta; class Magnoliopsida; order Poales; family Poaceae; genus Miscanthus; species Miscanthus lutarioriparius. Next base: position 66,325,926 of record CAJGYO010000009.1, read on the forward strand.
GTGACAGGGGCTAAAGTTTAGTCCTAGGATCCAAACACCCCCTAACTCTCGACTCATGTTGGCTGCGCACTTGCACCACCATGCCTATGTGTCTACACGTATATACTCTAATGCCAGAACGTCTAACATAGTTTTTAATGTTGTCATTTATGTATGCTGTAGGATTGGTATGCTTTGCACTGATCCATGAGGGTGTCCATGAGAGTCGAAATTTTTGATGTCATTATGATGTCTAAGCTTACCGATCAGACAGAGATGAACTTGATTGTTAAAATATTTTCAACACTGCTTTCATATACTCTCTCTGTCCCAAAATAGAATTCATTCTCGTTTTCCGAGAAGTCAACTTTTTTTTAACTTCGACCAATTATAATACAGGTATTTTTTACATGCATGTGGCCTCAGGAGTCGACCAATTAATTGTTAAATATTGCACGTATTTTTTACAAACCTAGTCAAAGTTGAGAAAGTTTGACCTACACATATCCTATAACGACTTATATTTTGAGGCAGAGGAAGTATATGCTAATAGGAGTAGTCAACTAGAAGTCGTGATGAACACAACAATACTTTTTATATTATATGCTAATTAGAGCACGAAAAAACGTAGGGGAATGGACCTATATACGAATGGTGGGAATATTCGCTTAGGAAATTGCAGAAGGTTCACCAGTCTCACCATATATAACCTGCACATCTTTTATTTGGCATCACTGATGTTCTCAATGAGCAACCACTTTTTAATTTCAGGTCTGTATGCTAAAAACACTAAAATTAAAGGTCAACCTCATTGAGTCGTCTTGCTTGATCTTTGCCAATTGTTTCCTTCCATGCATAATTATTATTTCCTTCTATGCATGTGGCCTCAGGTGATCGATTTGTTTCCTTCAAAGCAGGCGGGGATCGTAGGGATGGTAGTTTCTTTTTCAATCGCGCGGGGTATCGCATGGCTGGAAGGAAGGAGTCTTGCTTGATCTTTGCCAACTGTTTCTTTCCATGCATGATTATTGTTTTCTTCTATGCATGTGGCCTCAGGTGATCGATTTGTTTCCTTTAAAATAGATGGGGATCGCAGGGATGGCAGTTTCTTTTTCTATCGTGTAGGGTATCGCATGGTCGGAAGGGAGGAGCGACCCAAAAAAAAGTCGCATCAAAAAATAGTTTTACTTTTAGTCTTTTTAGTTGTAGGATATTTTAAAATGAACATAATTATAGATCTGATGGATTCGATATTATAGTGTTCTGTTACAATTTTATCTTTTCATTTTAATGATAAATATTTTTAGCTTAAATAAAATATGTATTATTCCCAACTGGCAACGCTAGAAATATGTAAGGGTCCGTTTGGATCCTTATAATTGAATTCATTCTAATAATTATAATTTAAACATAGATTGATTAAGTTAATATAGTTGTATATGAAATATATTTGTATATTTATTGATAAGCAGACAAGGAACAAACTTCTATGTTGCATTTCTATTATAGAGAAGTGAGTTAAAGAGTGTGCTATAAGTTGAAGAGTAGAATTATAGCATAGTGATCTCTAGAATCTATTTCCATCTCTGACCTTATGAATTTGAGATATGATTACTTGTGAGTTTGAGAAAGTTATAGAATGTCAAATTCCAAGCGAAATATCTTAATCCATTAAGTAGATTTCCATTCCTCCAAAATAAAGGGATCCAAACTGCTCTTATAAGGGAAAAAAATCAGTTTTGTTGTTGTTCTAATTCATTATTGTGTAGTCAAGGTATCAAATGGTGTTCATAGCAGCTATGGGTCTGTTCGGCAGGACTGAAAAATACTGTTTCGGTTGATTGTTGTGAGAGAAAAATACTGTTCTGGTAGGATGTGAACAGTGATTTTGTGAGGTGGCTGGTCAGCCGACAATAAGCCAGCCAGCCAGTCGAACACGGCCTATAAATGTTCGCACAAAAGCAATGAATAACGCGCTCCTGTCGTCAAACGGCGTTATGTGGGTGTTTGATTCTTTAGTCGCTCCTAAAATTCATGTCACATCGAATATTTAGATACTTAAAAGGAGCATTAAATATAGATTAATTACAAAACTAATTACATAGATGGAGGCTAATTTGCGAGATAAATTTTTTAAGCCTAATTAATCAATCATTAGCACATGTTTACTGTAGCACAAGTGTTAAATCATGGACTAATTAGGCTTAAAAAATTCGTCTCGCAAATTAATCACAAATTATGTAATTAGTTTTCTAATTAGTCTATATTTAATATTCTATGCATGTGTCAAACATTGTCGTGACAGAAGATGCTGCTGGCACCGGCGGGTTTCCCCGGACAGTGGGACCGTTGCCTAGTTATTTCAAGCTTGCGAAGGAACTGTTGGTAGTTACGGAGAGGCAGACAAATTTGCCCTCCAATCTTTGTTAACTGTCGAGTGCCTGCCTGGCGCCTGCTTCCTTTTCACAATGTTGGCAACCAGCAGTGGCTAGCATTGATCCACCGATCGGTCGGTGTCGGTCATACACACTCCTCACTCGTCAGCGCTGTAGTTGCTGTCTGTTCTGCATCGATCTACAGTTCTATTCTCTCGATGGCCTTTGCTAAACTGAAGTTTTTGGTGGTTTCCTTTGCCCATCTAGTGTCTAGTGAAGTAGTGAGCGACTGGTGAACTACTGACGATCCCATGTCGTAGGGTTGGTGACTGCCGACCATCGTTTCCTACACATTATTAGCACTTTGTTATTAACCACACACCACACGGGGCTGTAATCATAATTTGTCTAATTAGAAAACATATCCATGCGCTGCTACAGAGAACATATATAGTGTGGTCGCTGTCTCTACAACTCTGGATTAGATCAAGGGACAAGGGAGAGAAAGAGAGATAGAGCTAGCTGCTGGGTAATGACAGCTTCAATAATGTTAAAACAGCTAGCTTATAGAAAATTTTATTCTTAGCTCTAAACGAAGAGCTAAGCTCACACGTTTTCTTATGATTCATGTGTCTATACCACATTTGGATATGCTAGCATATATGTTAGGTTACTTTATTTTTATTTTTCCAAGTTCGTATGAGCCACTAAGTTGACTCTATTGTTGAGGGTGCGCCTTAACCACAAGTGATAATGTAGGTGGTGTACACCATTGTGCAGTTTAACAATGGTGTACGTGCCCGGTTTGCTAGAGATTGGCAGTTTGGCAGCAGCTGGTTTCTTTGCAGACAGACGACGAGCCTAAGGGCCATTGCCTACAGTAGTTTGTAGTCTACTCCGTACATGGTAGTCGGGCTTGGTCGACACTACACTAGGAGCCCGGATATGCGGCAAGGAGTCACAGGCCTTCGAGCTAGGACAGGAGCACGGAAGAGGCCATCTTTAGGAGAGGAGGGGATCAACGAGGCAGAGGGGCTGGATGGGTTCTGGGGTCTCTTTCTGCCTCCACTCCTGCTAGTCTCCTACTAGGCTACTACCCCCTCTGGAACGCCTGGCTTGCCATGCTAGATTTGTCATTGAAACTTGATCGATGAATCGATCCCAGCTTGGCGGCGACTAACAGCATGAGCAAAGCGCACGGCGCATGAGGCAATATTGGTCAACGGTACAGTCCTGAACAGCCATAGTACAAGTGCAGAAGCGGCTGGACCCACCTGTCATTAGGTGGAATGTATGACATATTGAAGATTCATTATTTCTTCTAATATTGCAGCAACAAGTGGGCCAGGCCCCACAAAGTCAGGATTTGTTCTCTTGAATGTTGAATAATATAGTGTTTGTACCATATACATAAGAAAAAATCATGCTAGTGTTTCCTAATGCAAAAGTCCACCTAGCACGTTAAAACTGCCACATGCCAGTTTATATCCGTATATATTACTCCATCGTCTGTATAGTCCACAGGCAATATAATGCCTGTTTAGGACGTCGGTAATCATATTATTATGATTACAGTGGGCCTCCCATGTCTGTGACATTGACGGCACCAGCTCAATAATGACTGTCAATATCTATGAGGCATTACAACGTGGGATTATTCTCGACTCTATCTCTACATGTGGGTCTATCAGCGACACAGATAACACAGTTAAGGAATTCTTAGTCTCAGGGATAACGGAGGAGAACAATACAGATAACACAGTTAAGGAATTCTTAGTCTCAGGGATAACGGAGGAGAACAATACCGTTGTTAGCTTGTTTCTTGGAGTTGACTGTTGCTACAACTTGCCACCTAAAGAATTCGGATTATCGTAGCATCTCATTTCTCATTTTCTGATGCAAGTTGATGAAGCCTTCCTTCCATAAGACCAAGTAGTTCCAGAGACGTCGCGACGATCCACCACGTGCGAACGGGTGCGATGATCAAGGCGGTTTAAAATTCAAATGCTGGAGCTTGCTTTACTTGACTTACTAGTCCACTTGGCGACTTCGGAGTTTCAAGTGCTGATCTAGTCCATGCAAGACTAAAAACGTGTGGATCTTCCTCACTTGATAAGAAATGGTATATCGTTATTGTTATGCTAAAGGCGTATGTGCGCAAATAATCATATGCATGCAATGTACTCCCTCTATCCATTGATATGAAGTGTGTTTTACTTTGAGATTAAAGGTCACTTTAAAAGCGTAGACAAGAATTACTTGTTTTAGTGTAGTGCATACATATTCAGTTTTATTGTAGTGCAAACATATTCAGTTTACCATATAGGGCCTATTTAGGACAGCTCCAAATGCTCCAGATCCACCAAAATTAGCTCTAGGTCTGATTTTTTCTGCCAAACACCTCTCCTCTGTAGAATATGAATCCACATAAACTCCAGATCTGGAGAGCAGATCCATGGATTTCCTAGGGCAGATCCGGAGCATGCTGCTGCTGGACCCTCGGGGAGTAGTCATAGACGACGAGCATCTCGTTGTGGTCCGTGCACCACTCGTGCAGTTGCACGACGTTCTTGTGCCGAAGCTTGGCCAGGTTGTAAAGCTCCCTGGCGAACCGGACGTGCAGGCGGTGCAGCCAGAGTCGATGCAGACACAATTGGTGCGACGGTGCTTGCCCCCTGCAGCCACCGCGTGGCCCAGCACCACCACCGCTGCTGCAGGGGTTGATCCTGCCCACAACCGTCATCCGTCGTAGCCTGCTGCCCTTGACTGTAGCTGTCGCGCGCCGCAAGATGCGTCGTCGCCGCCGGCCTCTCGTGGTCCCACCCAGAAACGAAAAACTGGGGAATTTTTCCATCCCGCACGCTGTCAGGAACCCTAGAGGCCATGTCATCAAAGATAGACAACGTAGAGCGCCACATATGCAAAACCATCTAGCAAAACCACCCAGGGGTTATTTGTCCGATTTTATAAAGTTTAATGTATATACAATACCTGCTGGTTTTATAGTTCAGGGGTTATGTGGACCACCCTCAATACGTCATTGGGTTATGTAGACTTTTTCCAAAGACAAATAGAAAGAGGCGGTTGGTACAATCGTCTCTAAAGATCATTTTATAGTAGTGATAAACAAATCCTTAACATAGGTGATTGTTGTGAATATATGGTGATCTTAAGTCTTTTTAATGCATGGGGCACTTGAGTTATGATGGTCTCTTTGTTTTTGCTGTTCTTGCTAAACTGATGTTTATTGTCTAGTGACTTGTAATCTTTGCTGTTTGCAGAGTTCTCTAATTTGATCTTAAGTAAACTTGGCACTTGATTGTTGAAGAATATACCTGTTGGTAGAATAATAAAAATAAAAATCATGCCTGCTAGTGCCCAGGCCCGGTCCTGTCAATTTATAGACCTGGAGCGAAGCTACAACGATGGACCCTTTAATACAACTCTAATAATATAGTGACGTTTCTAATAAATGTAATACATACTAATCATTCTTATGAAACTAGTTATACATCTTATCTTACCTTAAAATTTTCTTCTAACATTTACTGGTGCGAAGTCATTGATGATGGCCTCAATATCAATTTCATCCACAGCAACTATTGCCCAATCATCTAGATTTCTTGTAGTGCTTGTATTACTCTTAATTTTTTTTTCAATAGATCCTCTTTGTGATTCTATCAAGCCCTCTATCCTTCTCTTCTTTTTTTCTTTTCTCATTTTATGCATGCTTTTTGGGCAACATGAGTTCACTGTAAATTTAGAAAAGTAGCAAGTAATTAAAAAATATGTCATACTAAATTCAACATGGTTGCTGCACCATATGTGATTCCTAAATCCCAAATCTAAAGAAGTAAAGAATAAAGATCGGGGACAAGAGCAAATATTGATTAGGGGGGCTTGGCCGCTAAGGGCCAGTTTCTTAATTCTTACCTCCGTATACGAAGACCAGGAAGCCAGGAACAGACGGAAGTGGATGCCGCCGGCCAGCGGCCCCTCGCACTCGAGATCACAAAGACGCATGGGATCGCTCGCTGCTCGCAGCCTCACACGGGAGTCAGTGAGTCGCTTACTCGCGCAGGAAGGCGGAGTCGTGGCCATGCGGCGGACACTACTAGAAAATAGACCTTTCATCCCGCCTCTATTTTTGCCTTTAGTCCCGGTATTTTTGTGTTCGGGACTAAATGGACTATTAGTCCCGATTGTATCCTCAAACAAGGATACAAAGTTCCTGCCCCAAGTGTGTGGCGACGGCAGGCAACAATTAGTCCCGGTTATGGCCCAGAGCCGAGACTAACCGAGAATAAATCTTTACTCCCGACATGTGGCTCCAGCCGGGACTAAAGGATGACCTTTAGTCCCGGCTCTAGGCTATAAACGGGATAAAATCTTTCATGATAAAATAATATAGTCACGCTGGAAAAAAAAATGGGGCAACCAGGCATTGAACCCACAACCTCATAGCCAAGGTCCAAACCGCAGCGCACTAGCTAGCCATCTGAACTAAGTCACTTTCTCGACAAGAAAGCACCCAAATATTTATTTAATAAGAGAAAAGACCCTTTAATTGATTATATTCTTTTGTTAACTATACTTTGAATTTTCTGGTCTATGTGCTTTCTAGTGCCTGATTGATCTCATAATTTTTATCAGGGTTTCAAATACCCAGTGTGAAGCCACCACCAAGTTCGAGATTTTTCTGAATTGGTTTGGTAATTTTTTTACTTTAATTGAATTTCCACGTGACTTCACCGATTAATTATACGTTGAACTGAGTCCACCCCGAAAAGATCCGGAATGGTGCCAAACTTTGCCAAATGGTCTCTTGTGCCCTAGGAGACAAATATTTGAGGTTGATGCAAAATTATATTGTTTTCAATATGTAATTCACCGTATTTTGTCTCACGCGGCACAAAGAAAAATGTAATAATAAAAATAATTATCAAAAAAATCTAAGATCTTGTGTGGGGCCATATATTTGGGTGTAAATGACTGCCAAAAAAATTTCAAGCCATTTCGACATAGGCGGAGTCGACGTGCTTCACAGAGGTATATAGAACCTTTCGTCGAACCGTATCTATACACCTAGGTTCTCTGGGACTCTGAAGTCTATTTGCTTTCCAGTGTCGGATTGGTCTCAAACTTTTTCTCAAGACTACAAATGCCCTGTGTGTAGCCACCACCAAGTTTGAGATTTTTCTGAGGTGGTTTGGTACTTTTTAACTTTAATTGAATTTCCGCCCGAACTCATCGATTAATTATACAATGATTAATGAAGAACCTAAAGATTTACGTTACAATTACGTGAAAACTAATTTTCTGTCAAAAACCAATAAATTTAATAATTTCAATTAAAGTCTACATTTTTGCATTAACGAAAATAGTGAGTATTAGTTGCATCATGTTCAACATTTATAATAAAAAACACAATAGTTCAGGTCACATAATTTTTTTGTGTACAGTAAATGAAAATAAAGTTTATTACTTTTTCAAAAAAAAATTTATGCCTATTATTGAATTTACTGCGCAAATAATAAGACTTAAACATTTAAATACAAAACATATATAAAATAAACTGATCCGCTTAAAAGTTGGTGGGAAATGAAAATGTAGCCCACCTTTAGTCCTGACTCCTGCCACCAGCGGGGACTAAAGGTGGGCTGCATTTGGCGGCCCGCCAATAAATCCTTTAGTCCTGGCTCCTTCCAACAGCCGGGACTAAAGGTCCCCTTTAGTCCCCCTTTAGTCCCGGCTGGTGGCAGGAGCCAGGACTAAAGGTCCCCCCTTTAGTCCCGGCTGGTGGCAGGAGCCGGGACTAAAGGTGCTTTAGTCCCGAGCGGTGCATGGAGCCGGGACTAAAGGTCCCTCTCCTATATACTGCCGCCTCCCTTCTCTCTTCCTCCTCATCGATCGTCTTCGTCTTCAGCGCGTCCCCAGAGCTCCGCCGCTGCTGATTCGCCTCCCTGGCCACCCCCAACGCCGCCTACTTCCTCACCGGAGGGCACCCCGAGGCTCGCCCACCTCGCCGGAGTAGCCCCGACGCCGCGCCCCTCACCGAGGAGCCCCCGGCCACCACCGACGCCGCTCGCGTGCCACGCTGCCGCTGATTTCGCCTTCCCGGCCACCCCCAACGCCGCCTTCCTCACAGGAGGGCACCCCGACGCCCGCCCACCTCGCCGGAGTAGCCCCGACGCCGCGCCCCTCAAGGAGGAGCCCCTGGCTGCCCCCGACGCCGCGCGCGCCACGGCGCCACCGATTTCGCTTTCCCGGGCCACCGCGCCTTCTTCCTCACCGGAGGGCATCCCGACGCCCACCCACACCTCGCCGGAGTAGCCCCGACGACGCCGTTTCCGGCCAGGAGCCCCCGTGCCTCGATCCAGCGCTGTTGTCCACCACCGCCCGTTGCCAACACTCCATTAATTCTAAACTGTCGGTATATATATTTATTATATTTATTATATTTATGAATTATATTGACGAAATGTGTATTAATGTATATATGTATGAAATTATATATGTATGAAATGTGTATATATATATCAATTAATGTATATATGTATGAAATTATGTATGTATGAAATGTGTATATATATATATCAATTAATGTATATATGTATGAAATTAATGTGTGTGTATATATATATATATCAATTAATGTATACATGTATAATTTTTCCTTAGGAAAAAAAATCAATTGTGTTATATTCTGATACCATGTGGCCTATACCCTAAACCCTAAACCACCCTAAACCCTAAACCATAAACCCCAACCTAAATCCAATAGTACAATCACCAGACCAGCATAGTGCTCCGGGCGGCGGTTACGATGGGGTAGAAGACACGGCTGCATCCCCACCATCTCCAAGATGGTCTCCACCGCCGCCGCCACCGCCTCCAAGGCGTTCCCCAACGCCGCCTCGAAGGTCTCTAACGCCTGTTCCCCCACCTCCTCCCATGAACCAGGGAAGACGGCTACAAACAAATAAGCCATCTGCCCCGCCGGCGAAGACGACCAAGAAGGCCCCCGTGAAACCAAGGCCAATTCCACAGAAATTGCTTGGTGAAATGAGTAAAGAGGAGTTAGATGATGCGGTTAAAAAAACCGTCGAAGCATTCTTCTCAGGCACAGGGAAGAGGAAGCAGCAGGAGCAGAAGCACTTCCACCTACCGCCAGCTAAACTAAGGCGGTTGGTGGAAGCTGAGCAGAAAAGAGGCGGCAAGCTCGTAAGCCCTCGCCACCATCAGACTTTGACCGCACTCTTAGCAAGATAATCAAGAAAGCTGCTAAAGCAGAGAAAACTGTTGCACAACTCGAGGAACAAGGATTGCAATCAGTCCCTCCTCTAGTTATTGCTAATGAATATGGTTCAAACATAGATATGCTGGATATGATGAAAATACCTGCTGATAAAGAAGTGGATATGGCGGTACTTGCTAACTTTTATGCTATGAGAGGTATCGACGTTGGCGATTTCCTCTTCGAAAGTGCGCCGGTAGCGGATGAATGGCAGAAATATGAGCATGGCAGGAGTCTATGGAATTCTAAGACCATCAATAAACTGGGTACACAATTGTTCAAGCTAAACACCGTGTACCTCGACGCGTGTCACCGGAAAGAGTTCTATATTTCTATCAGAATCAAAGACGACCATTGGTTCCGTGGCGATGACGTTATGTACATTGAGTTAGCTGAATTACACTAACTAGTCCACCGGAACTCTCTCGACAAGACTCTCATCAGCTGCTATTGTTTGTAAGTGATTCTTTCTACTAATTAATAATAAGTCGCTACGTACATACATGTCTGTGTTTATTATCCTCACTCTATATATATGATGCAGGTTTGAGATGGGAGAGTGCAAAAAGAGAGGGTGTACTGATATTGGTTTCATTGATCCACATATCGTATTCAAAAACCCTAAACCACAACCAACATGGAAAGCAGAAACGGAGGCCAATATCAAGATGTTCTTAGGAAAGCAACGTGATAAGAAATGTATACTCTTCCCCTACAACTTCAGGTAAGTGTTCATAATGTCGACGATCGTGTATCCATATATATATATGTTCACTGTACCTGTTAGCAAATTAATGAGTGTTAATGGACATGGCAGTGAACACTGGATATTGATGGAACTCGATCTGGAGAAAGGTCTTCTAGGCATCTAGGACTCGATGAGAAAAGAGCAAAAAGAGTTCCAAGAGATGATAGATATTATTCAGAGATAATTGCAGTCTCACTAGCAAAACTATTCTAGTCTCTCTACATGCAAATTAATGGTCCAAATATTTTTTTATGTTATTTGATAGTTGTTGGGAAAAGGTCTGTCAGGAACACCATATGAAACGCAAAGTGCCACTGAAAGTAGTGCTATACAAAGTAAGTACTATATACCTACCTTAGTTCAATTTCCCTATGCTCGGATGATGACGAATCTTTTTCTCGTAAAGTGGGTTCTGCGGCAGCCCTAGGGGATCAATCTCTGTGGATACTATGTTTGCGAGTTCATGAGAGTGTGCTAAAAAAGAACTAGTCTAGAGCAAAAAAGGGTAAGTGTACACATATATATATATATATATATATTCTTCATACATATATATATATATATATATATATATATTCGTGATAGATACAATTTATTTATCATTATTCTTGATATATATATATATATACCTTTTCTTTATCTCATATCTCAAATTGAAGACTCGTTGGTTGAAGGAAAAAACCCTGAACACACACCATCTCAAAGCAATTCAAGAGACAATAGGTGGATTTCTGAATGATCAGGTCTTAACTCCCGGCGGCGAGTTTTACTATGACCCAAATATGTGATGATGAAAGCCAAATTTCATATTGATCCAAAGAACATGTGATGATGAAATGTACAATTAATGCAAACTTTACATGTGACGATGAAATGTAATATTATGTTTTAGTTTACTTTTACCTGTGTTGCTTGCGTGCATTGATCGAGCGAAAACTTTACAGTACGCGCGCGTATACGTATATTACTTTGCAACGAATAATGCGTATTCGAAAACCAAATTAAAACAAAAAAGAATCATCAATTGAAATAAGCAGGAAAAAAAAAGATCCTTTGGTCCCGGTTGATAATACCAACCAGGAATAAAGGGGCCAGCCCAGGCGCTGGCGTGGCTACCTTTTTAATCCCGGTTGGTATCACCAACTGGGACTAAAGGTCCACTTCTATTCCCGACTACTAACCCTTTATTCCCGAACTCCTATTCCCAGCTGCGTAACCGGGAATAAAGGGGGTTAGCAGCCGAGAATAGAAGCCCATTTTTTCTAGTGGGAAGGGCACGGGAACGCGGAAGGCGAGCAGAATCGACGCGGAGTCAGTATGCCTGGTTCAGCTCGTATGCCTGGTTCAGCTGTTTCTATGGGCCATAGACAGAATACTACTTCTACTTGCACATTTGGTGTTGGGCCCCCTGACCTCGAGGGCCCAGTGTGGCGGCCCAGTGCCCAATATAATGCACAGTCCACCAAGCACCTTTAAACTTCCACATGCGGTTTGAGTCCTTATACTACTTCATGTGTACAATATATAATACTGATCATCCTCAAGCAATGCCTGTTTGGGGCCGTACGCCGGCAGTCATCAGCTCAATGGCTGCTTGTGAATGGTGGCGGAGGCAGGAATATTTTCAGGTGTGGCAGGTTTTGTAAAGATCAAACATGTATAATATAACTATCAATTATACAAGGACACCCTAGAACATTATCTAAACATGTACTCCCTCCGTGTACAAATAAAACGACGTCCTGACTCCTCGCGTAGTTTGCGGATAAAACGTCGTTCTAGCGCCGCAGCCCCTCCCCTGGACTTGTTTGCTCCTGGCTCATCGATCTCTGCGTGCAATTACTCAGCGCCGCGCGTGGGACGCTCGCCTCGATTCACGCCGCGCGTGCGACGCTCGCCCTCTCGTGTGGTCGTCAGCGTCTTAAAACTACAAAAAAATGGAGACAGTGAGGAGTCGAACCCGCACCGCTCTCAACACCAAACACCAGCCCCCGCTGCGCTAGCCAGTAAGGGTGTGCAACTTTCTTGTATGGAATGCAGCCACACCTTACTTGTGAGAGCATGTTTTTACTCTAATTAATCACTCCTTGGTATGCTAAATATTGTCCTAAACGTCATTTTTTACTAGTAAGGAGGGAGTATATTACAATGTCATCAGCAAATATCTAAACATGTATAAAAATTGAATAATAATTGATTATTGAACTGTCCGTGCGTGATGATGTATAGCCTAGATAAATTAATTAACACGAAAAGATAATCTAATTAGTAATTACAATCTAAAACATAAAATACCTTTCATTATGTATCTGCTCTTCTTTGGTGGTGCCATTTTTTATGTCGATTCCTTGAGATGTCAGACTCGAAGCCGGCAGCCGTTCGCCGTAGTTGATCGCTGGCTCTCCGCCTCTGCGCTTGACGCGCCGCCGTTTTTGGATGTGCGATAACCGATAGGTTTTGGTCTTCAGAAAATACGAACCGTCGGCGTGGGGCATCGGGTGTCGCCGCGGCGGCCATTGAAACCTGGAGCAGTCGATCAGCCAGGAAGGCAGGATGACCAACGAGCTAGCTTCCTTCCGTGGACAGTGCCGTGGGCTCTCGACGTTCCTACAGCCCCGTTCGCTGGTCTGAAACTTGGCTGCTGGCTGAAAAATACTGTTCCGGCTGAATTGTTTAAGAGAAAAACACTGTTCTGACTGAAAAAAGAAACCGAACAAGCTATTTTTAAGATAAGCGAACGGGACCGTAGTCACGTAGGCCCATGAGATACCAGCCCACAGACAAAATCCATCCGTGCACAGTGGCGGAGGCCAACAGCCATGTATATTTCAATATTTGTATTATATTTCACGTATATAACCGTATATATACACATAATATACTAGTATTTTCTATACATTTTAGGTATGGCGGAGGCCAGACCTCGCCATACAGCTGCCTCCGCCACTGCTTGTGAATCATTACAACGTGGTATTATTCTCGATTCTCTTTTTGAACAAAATTATTATTCTCGAGATTATCTAACTAGCTCACTGATGACAATAATGATGAGCGGTCGTTACTGGAACTATATGTATATATATACATCGCAAAATAGAATTTTTGTTCGTAGATTCTTCGCATCCATCCTTTATAGAGGGTACTGCATCGTACGACAGTAGACAGCATCTCAGCCAAGTTGATATGGCTAGAGTGGTTCCAGAGACGTGGTGTCAATCGGCCACGTGCAACCGCGCGCGGCGATCGAGGAGCAGCTTAAAATTCAAAGTTTGATGCAAGTTTGGACTTTGGCGCGTTGAGTCGATCGATGCCAGTACTTGACGCGTACGTTTTGGATTCTCTTGAAACTAGGACGCGTTTGGCAAGTGGAATCGTTCGGGATTCTATTCTAGGTTTGAATCGGAGAATCACTGCAAAAGGGTAAAACTATGGAACGTTGTAGCGCAGAATTGTTTCTGGCTCCTTGCCTGTGTGAACGTGAACAAGTGGAGCACTTATTCTCTTTCGTTTTTTCGTTAGAAATTGTATCTTTTTTAGTTATAATCCTTTTTTCGTGCAATAAGTTAAAATGATTATATTTAATTTTTGCTTCACCGATAAAAAATTGAGTTTTTTGAAACACAGCTTTATGTATATATTCTTTAAGAAAAAATAGTTTTCCAACGAATCAGAATCCAGCAGTTAAATGGTTTCATAAAGTGATTTTAATTCATTACTCGAAACATTTGTTAATAGAATCTTGATCCAAAACGTTTTTACTATCCCTATCAAACGCACTCTTCCGTACTCTCTTTGTCCTAAAATAAGTGTACTTCTACGATGTTTAGAGGTGATCAATATTACTTAGAAATTGCGTATGTACTCCTATCAAAAAGCTATTTCAGCATAATTTCCCAAAAAGAAAAGCTAATTCAGCATAGACAAAACCTACTACAACTAGGTGGACATGCATATAAACACATTTATTTTTATTTTATAATAACACTAGAAGGGCACTTATTTTAGTGTTGACCGATCACGACCACTATTTATGGCTTTATTCAGCTCTGGCTCCTTAATTATTATAGTGTGCGAAAGAGTTTGGGCCAGTAATAAAAACAAAAGTAATGGTTTATTGACTCTTAGTTCATCTCAAAAAGAGCAATAAAAAATAATTTCTTACTATAATGTAAAAATATATATGATTAGTGCAAGTACGTGTACTAGTATGAACAACATTACAAAAAATTATGTCAATTGTCAACCTAGCAATTCTAAGACAAATCATGCTCGAAGTATTTTTTTAACAAGGTGCCCCCAAATATTATAATGACCATGTACTGATTGCGCACTATACTACTACAGTCAGCCATTTTAGAGGCGGTAATGCTTGATTGAGGACGTCTGGACGAACGGACAGACCAACCCCGCATGCGTGACGCCTAAGAAAAAAAAGGAGGCATGCAGTTACAATCAGGCGAGCCTGCACCCGTCCTTTATGCGGGGTAGTGCATGAGAGCATGTGCGGCCACTTGTTTGGGGTACACTTTGTGGTGCATGTGGTGCGAGGGGAACCGTGCATGTGCATGACTACGAGAGAGACTCCCTGCTATGTCCATTGCTGGCTCGACCAGCCGGCAAGGCCCCTAGACGCACGCACCTAGGGCCGAAGGCCTCCCTATCGCGCCTATCGCGCCTGCCCTCTGCTACCTAGCGTCTAGGCCTACTACTGCTTGCCGTCCTACTCTTTTCTCTCTCGGTGTTGTCTGCGCCTGGGCCAAGCTGCCCTTGTCACATGATGCTTGCAGCATTGTTGCTTTGGCCGGCCGAATTAGCCAGTTGCAGGGCTGGTCAGGCTGCTTGCCTGGTTGTGAGAGAAGCGCGGGCCCACATTTGCATGCGCCGTTTTGAAAGGTCCTAATGGCTAGAGGGGGGGTGAATAGCCTAATAAAAAATTTCTACAACAACACTTAACCAAATGGTTAGACAATTATGAGGCGAAGCTAGTGTTGCGCTAGCCTACTCAAAAATGCAAGCCACCTACCACAATTCTAGTTTAGATAGTGTCAATTCACACAAGAGCAATGACACTACCCTATGTTAGTGTGCTCTCAAAGGCTAACTAAAGAGCCACACCAACCAAGCATGCAAGCTCTCACAACTAGCTACACTAAAGAGCTTGTCAACTAGTTTGCGGTAAAGTAAAGAGAGTGATCAAGAGGGTTATACCGCCGTGTAGATGAATGAACCAATCAATCACGAAGATGAATAACAATGATGACCAATCACCTCAGAATCAATGATGAAGACAATGATTTTTACCGAGGTTCACTTGCTTGCCGGCAAGCTAGTCCTCGTTGTGGCGATTCACTCACTTGGAGGTTCACGCGCTGATTGGCATCACTCGCCAAACCCTCAATAGGGTGCCGCACAACCAACACAAGATGAGGATCACACAAGCCACAAGCAATTTACTAGAGTACCTTTTGGCGCTCCGCGGGGAAAGGTCAAGAACCCCTTACAATCACCACGATCGGAGTCGGAGACAATCACCTCCTCCACTCAACGATCCTTGCTGCTCCAAGCCGTTTAGGTGGCGGCAACCACCAAGAGTAACAAGCAAAATCCGCAGCTGAACACAATCACCAAGTGCCTCTAGATGCAATCACTCAAGCAATGCACTTGGATTCACTCCCAATCTCACTATGATGATGAATCAATGATGTAGATGAGTGGGAGGGCTTTGGCTAGGCTCACAAGGTTGCTATGTCAATGAAAATGTGCAAGAGAGCTCCCTTGAGCCAGCCATGGGGCTATAAATAGAGCCCCAGTGAAATAGAGCCGTTGTACCCCTTCACTGGGCACAACGCGGGGTGACCGGACGCTCCGGTCCGATTGACCGGACGCTGGCCCTCAGCGTCCGGTCACGTGATTCACGCCACGTGTCCCCTGCTTCAAATGCTGTTCATCAGATTTCAACGGTCGCAAAGCTGACCGGACGCTCCGGTAAAACTGACCGGACGCTGGAGCCACAGCGTCCGGTCGAGTACAGTAAGGGTCCAAATCCATTTTTCTTCGACCGGACGCGTCCGGTCCACCTCGACCGGACTCAGCTAGCGTCCGGTGGTATACCCTAGCCACTGTACCGCCGAGTCAGCGCGACCGGACGCAGGCAGTCAGCGTCCGGTGCTTCTGGATTCAGCGTCCGGTCACTGGACCGACGCCAGCATCATTTCGATCAACTCCATTTCAACTCTTACTTCTTCACCCTTGCTCAAGTGTGCCAACCACCAAGAATTTTGCATCCGGCGCAATAGAAAATAGACATTTCATTTTCCCGAAAGCGCCGAATCCCGCCGAGCTTGCACATGTGGTAGCAAATTTACACAAATATCATCAAGGGTGTTAGCACTCCACTAGATCCTAAATGCATATGCAATGAGTTAGAGCATCTAGTGGCACTTTGATAACCGCATTTCGGTACGAGTTTCACCCCTCTTAATAGTACGGCTATCAAACCTAAATATGATCACACTCTCTAAGTGTCTTGATCACCAAAATAAAATAGCTCCTACAAGTTATACCTTTGCCTTGAGCTTTTTGTTTTTCTCTTTCTTCTCTTCAAGTTTAAGCCCTTGATCATCTCCATGCTATCACCATTGTCATGTTATGATCTTCATTTGCTTCTCTACTTGAAGTGTGCTACCTATCTCATGATCACTTGATGAACTAGGTTAGCACTTAGGGTTTCATCAATTTACCAAAACCAAACTAGAGCTTTCACGTTTGCTGCTTCCGTGACGTTTGACCGTTGGCAGCTGAGTGCTGCTCCAAATTTTTCCATCACTCCATGGCATTGAGCTCCGTATGTTTTTATGCGTTTCAGAAGTATGTTTCATCTGGTGTTGCATGTGTTTCATCTGGATGTTGCATATGTTGCATTGGCTACACACGTATGTTGCAAGTGTATGTTTCAAATGTTTCATCTCTTTCTGACGTATGTTGCCAGTGTTTTATCTGTATGTTCATATGTTGCAATGGCTATACACGTATGTTGCAAGTGTATGTTTTAAATCTTTTATCTATTTCAACGTATGTTGCAAGTATTTTATCTAGATGTTGTATATGTTGCAGTGGTTATACACATATATTGCAACCATATGTTCCAAATATTTCACCTGTTTTCAGATATATGTTGCAGCAAGTGCTTCATGTTGCAAGTGTTTTCATTAGCGGGCGTAGTATGTTTCATGCGTTTCAGATGTATGTTTCATGCGTTTTAGATATATGTTTCATCTGAATGTTGCAGGTTTTATCTGGATGTTGCAAAATTAAATCTGGCGCTGCAAATGTAGATATGATCCCCACCTGCATGCACGTCCACGTGCGCGCAACATAGAAGCGAAGCGAGGGGCGCAACAGCATACGGAGGCACTGGCGTGGGTGGTCCCTACCTGCATGCACGGGCGCGCAGCACAGAACGAAGCGAAACGAGCAGCAGCATGCATAAGCTTGCGTGCATACGTGCAAGACCATGTGGGGACGGGGCGGGAAGGCGCACAGTTGTAGCTGCATGCATCACAAGCGAGGCAGGCAACGGTAGGTGCAGCATGCGGTCAGATTCATCAGGCATGTGGGGTGGGCGCAATAGACGCGTCAGGCACGGGCGTCCGGACGGGGGTTAACGTTCAGACGTCCAGGTGCTAGCCCCGCACATTTAGAGTTGGATGTAGATGGTCACTAGACGAGCCGAATCTGAACCGTCTCTCGCCTCTAGAGATGTCTCTAGGGATCAATTTTCAAACTGAATCTGGCAGAAAAAAGCGAAAAAATGTTTTAACCGAAGAGAGGCCCACTAGCAAACCGTCCGTGATTTTTCGTCGGCTCCCAGGCCTCACGTGTTTCTTTCTTAACTACTAGATCTGAAAGTGACTTGTTACTAATTATATGATACATTTCTTTTGTATTAACTTTAGTGAATATTGTATTGCATATTAGAGACATAAATGGATTAAAATTTAAAAACTTTAAACTAGAGAGGTTTAGATATTTTTTAGTACTATAGAACTTTGGTTTAGTCCGTTCTAATCGGAGGTCATCTGAAAATTCAAAAAGTGAATTTCAAAGTCAATAATCTTAAAATAGAATTTCCATGTCTTAAATCGTTTCAAATGAGAACAAATCATTAACTAGAATGTTACATATCTCTTTGAGTACAGCAACTTTTCTTTAGGTCATTTTTCATCAGAAATATTTTAAAAAAAATAAAAATGAGTTTCAAGATCTAGAAATATAAAATAGAATTTCAAGGCACTAAAATTTCAAATGAAAAAGCAGCCAACTTGCAAAGTTGCAAACTCCTTCTATTTTTTTAGGTTTTTTCTCCATCGGAGGTCATTTGAAAAACTGAATTTTAAAATCTAAAAGGTTTATATAGATTTTTCATGCACTAAATGAATTCAAATAGAATAGTCGTTAGCTATAATATTATAGATATCTTCGATTGCTACAACTTTGATATAAGGTTTGTCTTTCATCTAACTTGATTTGGAAAAGTTATGAACTATGCTTCGCTTATTTTAGAGGTGACTAGCATGCCAAACTACCTCTAGAAATCCTGATATAGAGGCGGTGGCAAGCCAAACTACATGTAAAAATGTTATTTTTAGAGTTGGTTCGGCCGTTTCTAAAAATCCATTTGTAGAGGCTCTAAAACCATGTTTAGAGACGGATTTTGATACAGCCGCCTCTAAAAAAAAGAGGCGTTTCTAAAAATTGTTTATGTAGTAGTGCTAATTAATAGTAAAGGTACAATCTTCTCTTGTTAACTGCGAATGCATCTGCTCAAAAAAAAAACTGTGAATGCACGAGGGGTGATATTAGAATAACGAGTTTCTGAGACGGAGGAAGTTGCCAGCAATTTGAATGAGCTCAAGTTGGTGGCGTCAGCGTTGCTATCATTTTGTGAATTAAGTCTAGTGTGGAGATGTATGTAATGACAATATTCTTGAAATTGACAGTATACTAGATTCATAGCACGTACGTCAGTTGATTATAATTATTTGAACCGATGTGACCAACTCACTCGGCCCCTGTTCCAGAGACGACGATGATACAAACCATGTGTACGTCAGTTGGTGACGGCAGCTGGACTTAAAATTGAAAGCTCAGAGCTACAACGCTAGCTCTTTGAGGTCTGGCCTCGGCCTCGGGCTTTGCTTGCAATTTACTGCACTGTTTGTTCGCTTGGTTGATTTGTTGTGAAAAAAAAATATTATTCGTTAACTGAAAAAGTATAACTTATAAGACAAACAATCAGGGCGTACAAGTCCACGCACCCGGCCAAGGTTGGACATTGGATACGTGCTAGATGTGAAAAGTTTCGAGGTGTGCTCGTTGCACGACTGTCCTTGCACGTACGCATGGATCTTTCGGTGTAGTCTCCCCGACATGTGGGGCCATTGTCCTTGCCAAAGTCACGCTGTCCCTTCTTTTTTTGTTGAAAAATAAAAGAAGGCCGGGGTGGCTGCATTATTGATTGCTCGCTTTGCCCGGGGTGTCTCTCGGGGGTGAAACTCGAGCGTCGGGTTCACCATCATCTCCCTGTCGTCGTCGCTGATGCCTTTCTTCACATCCTCCTGTACCTGCTTGGTGCTTCGCGTTCTTCAAGATGGCTGGCTGGCCTTTTTGCGTGATTGTGTGCCTGGCTAGTCACTGCCGAGGACAGGACACGGAAGGATCATCGTCATGGCCGTCGCTTCGCTTTGGAGGAGCATCTCTGCCCAGAGGAGAGGTGGCTATCAGTGTAATTGGACGTGCTCTATTCTGTTGCTCATTGCAACATGCACGCTCGCTCGCAAAAGAGTATAGTGGACAGTGGATACTGAGACTCTGAGAGTCAGGGAGCTATAGCTGTAACGGTAAGAGGGAGACCGGTTGTTTTGGAAAGCACATGTCAGGCCCACACATGATGGATGCACTAAATTGGGCCGTGTTGGGTTCGGTTAGTGCATGTCTGGCCTGGGCTATAGTCTGGGCCCACTACGGGTGTGGAAAAACAGAAAATCAGCTGAACATGCCAAATTGGGCCAAGGCGGATGTGCTGTGTACTTTCGAGGAAGACGTTGCAGATCGGGAGAAAGTCTTTTTATTTCTTCTTATAATATCCTTACAATTAAATATGCCCGTGAACTGCGACATAAGACAAAAGGAAAATCTATCAAATGTTCGACTTGTTCACTTCAGCTTGCTGCACAGCTGCAGCGGCTGCAACAACTTAAATTCTTATAGGTGCTACTTTTGATGGTGATGAATGGTTGTTGCACAAACGAATGGGCTCATTGTTAGAAACAAGGACAACAATGTTACATATCAATTTGCTTTTTATTTATCCTTTCTATAAAATATAAAAGTTTTAATTTATTTTATGATGACCATGGCATAAATAATATAAGGAAACATTAGCAATAATATGATAATGTCTTATTAATTTTGTATTGAATTAAATATAATATTGATATATTTTTTCTTTGGTTGTAAGGCACAAAAAATATTTACTCGTAAATATATCAGTATACCATAACTTTAGCTTCATACTACTCACGTGTTGATAGAGTTAGATATCTTGTTCCTGACTTCTTTTGAGGATCCACAAAAATATGTAGTTTTAATATCTTATTAAAGTGGGCAAGGGGTTAGTCGCCATCATGTCAAGAATTGGTGTCTCTATTGATGAGTAAGAAGTATGATCGATATTTCTCTCGATTTCCACATGTCAGTCCTTGTAGAGAGCTGCACTAGTATATACAAACAACTTAGAGATTTGCACTGGTATATACGAACAACTTGGACAAACATTTAATTTTATTAGATTGAAAGACAAACGGATCAAGATTTCAGCTTACGGTTTGATTAGTTAGGCCATCAGCTGATTTATGTTATGATAATAATTTATTTCTAATCAAAATTATATCGACATTTTAGTGATAGAAGTATTTATTTATTAGGTAATGGTCGAAGTTTCAAAGATCTGTAAGGAAGAAAAAACAAAAAAAACAAAACAAAAAGAGAGGCACTGGACGCCACAATCCACGAGCGGGGGCAGCACTTGACGGAGGAGACTACGGAGCACCTCCGAGCGGCAGGAGAAGAACGGGAGAAGAAAAGGAGACAAAAAAAAAAAAAGAAACTGAACAAAACACGGACACGGTTTATCAGCTGGACAAAAAATTGATTTCATGGCAGAAATTTTGGCTCTTTAATATTAGGTGTAGACTAGCGAACATGTCCGTACATTGCAATAAAAGAAAAAGCTATCAAATTTAATAAAAATGAGGATAAGTATATTATATATCTATTTATATTTTACCCTTTTCATAAAACTTAAAAGCTATGACTTTTTTAATGGATTGGCAATATTATGACAATGTCATATTAAGTATGTACTCACTCCATCCCAAAGTAAGTGTCGTTTTGGATTTTGTACTGGTCAAACTTTCAAATTTGACTAGATTTATAGAAAGTAATAATTAAAAATATTTTTATTTGCAAATAAGTTTATTATGCAAATATATTCAACAACTAATCTAATAATACTTATTGTGCACCATAAATATTATTGTTTCCCGTCCGGTATATATTTGGTCAAAATAAAATGTTTGACTTTTTAGAAACTGAGAATGATACTTATTTTAGGACGGAGGGAGTATTGTGTAACACCCTAGGTGTTAAAGCATGGTCATCACATGTGCATGACCATAAGCATCATATTATATCTTGACCTCATTTGTAATTATGCAAGTTGTTTGATTCAGCTTTTGAAAGGCTAAGTAATTTCATCTAAGTAGAATAATGGTATTTTGTTTGTTAGTTTCTGTGAACAAATCGAAATAAGTTGTGATCACCTAAGCAACTAATCATATCTTGTTGCGAAACCATATGATTAAATGTTAGTAATATGCTAATAACACTAAGCAAGTTTTAATCAAATTTAAGTTGGGGAAAATAGGCTTCTAGGGTTTACATCAACCAAATAGATACTGAAATTCTGTAAGTCAATTTAATCATGAATTTCTTAAACACGTTGAAATTTGACCAAATAACAACTCAAGTAGAAGACATGGACATTGACACAATACAATTTAAATTAGACAAATAACCGAGTAAAGCAGATTAATGTTTTGGTCAAAATCACATCAAAAAAATTAAGAACTCAAATGACTCTTTTTTTAAGTATTAAATTCTGCTGACATTGTCACTTTGGCAAGCTTGATTCTCAAAGTTTGCTAAGTCAAGTATAGTGACTTAAGCCACCATAAGATAGTCTAAACCATGTACAGGAGCCCAAGGGTGATCTAGACCTGGATGATCACTGTTTGGATGATCATAACCTTCACCAAAAGTGCTTAAACCCATTTATCTCGGCCCTGTTCTGGCTGTTTAACAGCAGACTGACAGACCCTACTTGGCCCCTCCATATCCATATAACAACTTTGGTTAACGGATCTCGGATCGATCCCACGAAGATTTAGCCAAACGGGTTGGAAAATCCTTGCTTGACGGCGATCACCGTGCGTGGCCTCACCAGCGCACACGCAACGCCACGCATCGCGCCTCCTTTGCCAAACGCCTCGTGTCGTGGGGTCGGAACCATGGCAAGCATTGTTGTTCGAGTCGGTGTCAGAGTACGTGTCTCCCGTGGCTTGGGTGGACTCAAGAACACAAGAATCACAGAGTGGACGCAATAATTTATCCTGTTTCAGGCCGATCGGTGCCTTACGTCCAGTAGCTGATGATCCTTATACTCAAGAGCACCCAAAATCGGAGGGTTACAACGGAGTGTACAGGAGGACGAGAGATTTGGTAAGGGGTTAGCTCGGTGCTAATTCTGAGGTTGCCTCGCCACCGGTGGAGCCTTCCCCTCATCGGAGAGGAGGAAGACGATGGGTGCAATGGAGGAGCTCTCGGTGCCCCACTCTGGGTTGCTCTAATCTCGGTGCTGAGCAGGAGCAGATCGATGAGGAGTGGAATGATCTGTCTGGGATCATCCTCCCCCCTCTAGGATCCGACCTTACGACTTATATATCGAGATAGGTCGGGTACATGGTGGTTTGGGGGTTGAGACTATGGTCTACATGCACCGGAGTTCAGGAGGGTCTTGCAGCGACGCTCTATGGACTATGGCGATGTCGTGGAGCCAAAGAAGGCTTGGGCGTCGTCCGACTGGCCTGTTCGGACACACTGAGTGTCAGGCTATGTCGGCTTGAACTGGCCTCCCACAGGCGCACCTTCTGGAGTCTTCTTAGTGGCGAGAGAGGTCGATGTTGACAGTTGTTATCATCCATCATAAACCATCAACTTAACTTGAATAAATTCATAAACAGGATCACTAACATAGATTTAGTGGTTTAAACTGACAATTTCTACAAGTTTTGGTGAATCTATGTTTTCAGCAGGGTTTATCCAGAAAACTGTCAAGAGGGATCAAATTGTCAAATAAAAACACGCTTATCCGCGGTGAAAACTACCCTAGAAGGTTCTAGAAGACTCGGGAAGACACCACACCGAAGCGGTGGCCGAGGCGCTGACATGTGGGGCCGGTCGGCCCCACCTATAAGTTGGTCGGCCCCCTGTCCCCACCTGGCAGTCCCTTCTTCATACGTCGGTTCTCGACCTGCCCTTTTGAGGATTGTATCTACAACGTCCTTTTAAGTCAGTTTGATCCGAGGGCTTAGGATTGATGCTCTGGCCTATGTAACCAGCCCCTGCCCCAGAGCATGCTGTCATAAGTCAAGATCAGACCAAAAATTATGGTTTCCAGAGAGAAGAGAATAGAGCTCCAGTTCTTTAAGTTTCTAGTATAGGCTAGCTAGCAAGGTTTGAGTAGAGTGTGAGCTATTGCTCAGGATTCTGGATCTATCGTCTCGAGATTGGTATAGCCATTATATCTCTAGTTATATGACTTTGTGCTACTTCAATATTATGTTGCTATTTATTATGTTCCTAGTTTGCTCTAGTTATATGCTTGATATGGTTATGATTGATGATGAATTTATTCATATGTTCGCAAAGCTCTTAGCTCAGTACTCGATTGAGTTAAGTGGTCAACACTATGTAAGCATGGTGCTTAGATATTGTTTGCCTGCGGATGCATTCTACACTCTGGGTCATGTGGTAGATCGCAGATGTGACACTTCCGTTGAGTCCTTTGTAGTCCACTCTCCGTTTGTAGAGCAAGTAGAACGCGGTTGCAAAGGGAGACAAGCTCTATTCTTGATCTTCCTTAGTAATATTCCTTATGCATAGATCCAAAGTTAGTTATACTATAGATGAGAGTGTATATACTTGGGTGTACAAAGGACTTAGTAAATAAGAAATGACTTTGGAATCTTTTGCACTTAATGAATCTCCTTCTCAGCCACACTACATTTTATGAGTCTCTATTTCTATCTCTGGAATACCGTTATTACCTTACACTTATTATTTATTTATCATTTGACTTACCCCTGCCATAGCATGAGAGTGGTTTTATCATAAGTATATATATTTGTCAATATCTCTATGCCAACACAACTCCATAGCCCCTCCCTGTGGATAAAATATAAATAACGATACATGGCATACTCCTAGGTGAAATGCTACAATGGTATATTATCTGTGCGCTTGTAGATACTTAGTATATATATAATTGTCTTTGAGTTTACAAGTGTCATTAATAATTACCAACCAATGCATTTCTGGCATCATTGCTAGGGATGACAACTTAGTATTAAGGTGATGCTAAGGAATATCAACAAGCATTTCTGGCGCCGTTGCTGGGGAGAGACACATGGCTAAGAGAATTGACCAAATAAATACTTATTGATAAAATCATAACACCTCTGCTTTAGTAGGCTTACCCTTGTTTGTCTTTGTTCATATCTTATACAGGGTATTATAGGATTGATCGTGATTTACCAATATTTTCCATCAATTAGAATCAACCAAAACAAGAGAAAGCTCAACATTAGTTTCTAAAGCTATGGCTGACAAGTCCCTACGTGAGTTCTCTGCTCCTAGCACCGAGAAAATTCGCACTAGACCAACACTCAGAACTACCAACCTCGAATTTGAGCTCAAGCCAAGCCTCATGAACATGGTGCAAGCTACCCCATTCAGTGGAAAGGCTCATGAATGGTCGTCAGCAAGGACGTTGCTCAAGACATCATACTACTTCGCTTATTTCCATTCTCACTAGTGGGAAAGGCAAAGCAATGGTTCTAGACCAACAAAGATCACATCAACATGTGGGCAAAGTGTTCAAAGGCCTTTCTAGAAAAGTTCTTCCCTGTAGGCAAGACAAATGCCTTAAGAGGAAAGATTTCCAATTTTCAATAGCAAAAGGGAGAAACCATTCCAGAAGCATGAGAATGTTTCCATGAATACATTTCAGATTGTCCTCATCATGGGATGGAAGATTGGTTGCTCATGCAAGGCTTTTACCATGGATTAACTTAGAAAGCTCATGAACAATTGGATGCAACTGCTGAAGGATCATTTATGTCACTCACCCTTGGAAAAGCTGAAACTCTTATGGAAAAGATTGCCTCTAATCAAGGCTGGTCTCAATGCAATATTCAATCATGCAAAGAAGTACCAGAAGTGGTGTGTGCACTGTCAACCAAGATGTACATCTTGTTGAATTGGCTTGAACAGCGATCCAATTACAAGAAAGATTGTCAGGCCATTCAAGATGCATTCAATGCTCAAACCACCTATGGAGAATATTTGGGGGTTGAATTCCCTGAATATCAGGAGGATGCAAATATCGTCATCAACAATTCTGCTCCACAACAACAGAGACAAGGATGGAATCAACAACAATGGTTAAATTACCAAGGTAAGTACCCAGGTAGTTACTATAATTGTTCTAATTCTAAATAGCCACCCTTGAGAAACTAAATCTTAGAACAAGCTAGGATTAATGAGAATATTTCTAAGAAGCTTGCTTTTAATGATAAGATCCTAGAAAACATAAATACTAAAATGGATAGTTTCTCTTCTACTATAAAAGACCAACTTAGCTATAATAAAAAGATAGAATCACAATTAGCCCAGTTGGCTGCTGCTTTGCCTTTTGCCACTAACCTTGAGATGGTAAATGCCATAAGCACAAGAGGTGGCAAGTCTAGTCGTGATCCACCATATCTAACAAGGATAGGTAAGACACCAGTGGTAGTGCAGGAAGAGGAGAAGAGAACCGATAAAGTTGAAGAAGTTGGGCCACAAGAGCAAGAGTTACAACAAGATTTTCATGACACGACCCTCCTACCATTTCCACGCAGAAATCGAAAAGCCAAAATGTATGAATAGTTTGGTAAGTTCATAGAGGTAATTCAAAAGTTATATATCAATATTCTGTTGCTAGATGCCATACAAGTACCTACCTATGCGAAGTATCTCAAAGACATCCTCAACAACAAAAGGCCACTGCCTTCCACTGAGTTAATTAAGTTAACGGAGGAGTGTACTGTGGCCATCCTAAATACTTCACCTGTCAAGAAGAAGGATCCAGAGTCCCATTATCGATTGTTTGATCGGAAGCTAGAACTTTGAGAATGCATTATACGATCTTGGAGCAAGTGTTAGTGTCATGCCTAAAAAGGTCTTCGATAAGCTCAACTATTCAATACTCACATCAACATCGATGTGTTTGCAACTGGCCAACCAATCGGTCCACTATCCTGTAGGAATCGCTGAGAATATTCTGGTAAAAATATGAAATTTCTTTGTTCCTATAGATTTTGTAGTACTTGACATGCAGGAAGACATGAAGACACCCCTCATACTTGGGAGACCCTTCCTGAGTACTACAAATGCTCACATTGATGTCAGAGTCGGAGAAATTAAATTCCATATTCATGGAAAGGAAGATCGAAACAATGCTCCAATCTGGAGTGGCATGAGAAGCGAGTATCATGGTCTCCATCTCCGGGACCTACTAACGCACCTAAAGAATAAACCCGAATGGAGAAGTCCGATTTAGTGGACTTAAAATTCGAAACCCTTGCCGGAAAGAAAATGAGTAAGATCGCCGGCAAGCTCAAGTAGGCGATATTGTTCCGTTCAACAAGAAGTTCTTCATCCCGAGCAAGCACCGACATGGAGGTCGATCCTCTGTCTTCCGCTGTTGGAGCGCCGTCCCGATCAGCCCCCATGGAGAGGAACGTTCTTTTGCAAGAGAAGCAGCTCAAGCTTTGGGGAGATAGGAAGAAGAACATCTACAAGAAGCTGAAGACCTGAGATTTTGTCCTCACTCCTGCCTACGATCCAACCCTACTACAAGCCATATATATGACCTCTGAATTCGAACTTATTTTAAGACCGTAGGATGGGAGGATGCTTGGGAAATCGATGAGCCAGGGTGTAAGCTTTTGACTACTAAATTTTTGTACACTCTACAACCCACCAATTCGGAAGTTTCATTTAGACTTTTCGGGAAAGAATTTTCTATTTCCTAGAAAAATTTTAGTGAACTTCTTGGATTTCACTCTCAGTGCATAATTGATGTAGACTCTACCATACAAGACTTTGATAGGAATAAATTTTGGAGGGAGATTTCAAAAGAAATTGTTTGCTACCGCCCTCGCACCAATGAAATTCACCATCCTACTTTGCGATTCATGCCCAAATGGCTAGGATTTTCTCTTTTTCCTAGAAGTGATTTACACACAGTTAGGAATGATGAACTAAAACTGCTTTATGACATGATCAAAAGAAAGAAGGTCTCACCCATAATATTCATGATGACACAATGGTTAGAAATTCATGGTCTTAAGGGAGATGTTGGGTGCACTTCATTGGTCACCCGCATAGCTAAAAATTTGGGTCTGCTAGAAAATGCTTCTGTTATTAACATTGACTTTCCCCGCTGGCTTATTAATTATGACTATTTTAATCATGCACATATGTTAAAAAGGGTAAGGACGGGAAACTTGTCATGATGTATGTGGATTATACAACCGAGTTCCCATTACCAGTCCGGAACCTCGGTTTGTATACAGTGGATTCATTTGTCTTTGATTTGTAAAGAAAGGAGGAAGCACCTCGCAGGAGTGCCTCTGCGAGGATCACTCGCAACCCGTAGCCTCGATACCGTGGAGACGACCCCATTCTAGAGGGCCCAGCCTTCACCGGCTACACAGGATTTGATCAAGCAGGACCTTCCTAGGTGCACCATCCTATGCATGTAGGCTGGGACCAGCCGAGATATTCCTATATGCACCAACCTGAACACGCTAGGTGGGAGTAGCCTCCTCCGCAACATTCAGAGAGTTCCTAGCATCAAGGCTCAAGTGCACAATGGCAGGATGGCAACTTTGATTACTATCAGCAGCAGCCATATGTGGAGGTCTCTAGTGGCTACCAAGAAGGATGTATGTCCTTCTCTGCTCGTGGCTTCCATGACCACCCCACGGGCTATCATGAATGAAGACATGGGCCACCATCCACCACCCATGGGTTATCATAAGCAGCAGATGGAACACGCTCGCTTCGACACCATGCTCACTACCATCGAGGAGAGCCAGCATGAGATCCAGAACACCCTGCACCCACATTCCCAGTGCCTAAGAAGCAGGACAATGCCTTGCCGCCATCCAGTAGCACCAGGAGCAGGAGAATCAGAATTGGCAGTACTTATTCTAGGGTCTCAACATCGACCCGCCATTCTGAGAGACCGCAGCAATACCCAGCTTGGGGGAGGAGCCCCCATTACTTCAGGTAAGTTTTTCTTTTTGGTATTTTATTATTTTCTTTAGTTTATTTAATTTTCGAATTTGTATTGTTATTAAAAAAATGCAAAACTAAGAAAACAAAAATAAAAGTTTGTCTTTATCTTCTATATATATTAGTGTGTACAAAGTTTGCTTTAAGTTTAATTTGCTCAAGGTATGCCTTAGTTTCTTGTTTTTAAGAGCCAAATAAATGAATAGAACTTGAAGATGATCTCACATGATAGAATGATGAACAATTGCTCTGTTGTAATTCCTTTCAAGTACCTAGTTTTCAGCCTAGAATTCTCCTAAGTTTTGGATGAAATTGATTTGACATAAAAATTTGCTCTGAACTTGAAACTCGTGGGTAACAAATGCTTGATCTAAATCTAGGTAATTGACGGATATGATATGAGAAGGTCTGAGCTACTATTTATCTTGTTCCAAGTGATACTATGGTATGACAAAGCATGAATTCCTACCAGCGCCAAACATGATATCTAGGCTAGGAAAAATTTCTACTTATATGCTACTTGTTTTATTGATGCCTTATGAGAGTTTTGTCATGCTCTTAAAATCAAGATCACGTACACACCACCCACATATGCACTATTCCTACACTGGGGATAGGCGCAAAAACATCCCTTCCATCTGGATGCACCCAAAAATATTCTACTCCTACACTGGGGGTGAACACAAAAATATGATTCAAAGATTTCCACCACATAAATGCTCTAAGTTCTTGTTGTTATCTCTCAAATATTTTATTATAGAAAAGAGGCATGGGGCTATGCAAAAGTTATTCATAAAAAAAGAGGAGAGAAAAAATGGACTACTGTCCGAGATATCTAAAACAATGGGCTTAGATGCCCGCCTGAAAATAAAAATAAAAATGAGATGAATAAGATAGTTTATGTTTTCTTGCAAAGATGATTCCAAGTTCAAATGAGAGATATGTTTCCAAGGAGTATAGTAGAATTAGGCTAGCCACCATATTTATATCCACCATATTCCACACACATGCACATCTTGATTTGATTATATGACCCAACTCTCTTTGGATCCAATATTTGACTTTACAATATATGTATTATAAGTATGCTCTTTCATGCAATTTTCATTCCTATGAGCTCCACATAAGCCTTAGTTGTAGGAAAATAAAGGCATATCATCATTTATTGCCTTAGTGAGGATCCACAGATACCACATATATAAGAGAGACTTGAGAGTGTCATACAATGTAATCTCTGAGTTTTATTTTGAAAACTTACAAAAACTCTAGAATAATGGTTGAACAAAGAACTTGAGACATGGTGCTTGACTTGATTATTCTGTCTTTCAATTGCTCAAGATCCAAGTGAAAGCTCAAAAGCCCTATGGTTGAAGGTAATATGGGTGAGTTTGAAAGTCAGATTAGTTTATTCTAATCCGGAGGAGAATTCTTGATTGAACGCATGCGTACTTTTGAGGAGTTGCATCAATGTTTTCAAAATCCTTAAAGTCCTGATCTATTGTTAAGATTAGCTTTACTCAGGGATGAGCAAAGGCTTAACTTGAGAGAGTTTGTTGATGGTAGTTATCATCCATAAAAAACCATCAACTTAACTTGAATAAATGCATAAACAGGATCACCAACATAGATTTAGGGGTTTAAACTGACAATTTCCACAAGTTTTGGCCAATCTATGTTTTCAGCAGGGTTTATCCAGAAAACTGTCAAGAGGGATCAAATTGTCAAATAAAAACATGCTCATCCGGGGCAAAAACTACCCCAGAAGGTTCTAGAAGACTCGGGAAGACACTACACCAAAGCGGAGGACGAGGCGCTGACATGTGGGGCCAGCCAGCCCCACCTGTAAGTCGGCCGACCCCCTGAACCCACCTGGCAGTCCCTCCTTCGTACATTGGTTCTCCACCTTCCCTTTTAAGGATTGCAAAAGACTTAGTAAATAAGGAATGGCTTAGGAATCTTTTGCTCTTAGCACATCCCCTGCTCAGCCGTACTACATTTTATGAGTCTCTATTTCTATCTCTGGAATATCGTTATTACCTTACACTTATTATTTATTTATCATTTGACTTACCCCTGCCATAGCATGAGAGTGGTTTTATCATAAGTATATATATATTTGTCAATATCTCTATGCCAACATAACTCCATAGCTCCTCCCTGTGGATAAAAGATAAATAACGATACTAGGCATACTCCCAGGTGAAATGCTACAATGGTATATTATCTATGTGCTTATGGATACTTAATATATATATATATATAATTTTCTCTGAGTTTAGAAGTGTCATTAATAGTTACCAACCAACACATTTCTGGCATCATTGCTTGGGATGACAACTTAGTATTAAAGTGATGCTAAGGAATGTCAACAGTCGGCTCGAGGGGCTGATGTGCGGGCCCGGTAGCCCTGAACCCCTAGAGGTTGAGGAGAGCTTGTCTTCTTGTGTCACGCCCCATGCGTAACTCTGTCGGGGGAGCGGCTGGCAACGCCACGCCCAAAATGCTGCATCGAGGAGCCCCCGAGCCTCGGTTAGCGTCATAGGTCAAGCAAGAGCCAAGGATCGGGCTTAGGTTCCCTACCGATCGAGAACCTAAGGCTCGAGGTAGCCCCCGAGCCCTGAGCAGAGGCCTTGTCATGCTTAGGCTCGGGCAAGTTCCTTAGTCTGAGAGTGCGCACGAGCGTACCTGATGGGTATAGGCCCTGAGCCCCTAGGCGATCCTGGAGGGATTGGTCGGGGGGTCTCTTTGGTTAGGAACCATAGATCCAAGACTTAACATACCCATATGTTAGGATCTCGTCAGGAGCCCCCGAGGCCTTCGTGGCCTCACTTGGCCTGGTTCATGATGGCGACAAAGGGCTAAATTCAATCTTCTGGTGACCGAACTAGCCACGGTGGGGATGGCCTCCGCTGATGATGGTGCAATGGCCTGCATGGGGCTCTTTCCCTAGTGTGATGGGGTACTTCGCTGATGAGGCTGAGCAGTAGTGGTGCTGACCCTTCTTTTGATCCTATGTCATGTAGATCTACGGCCTGAGCGAAGGTTCAGTGAACTTGTCTAGGAGTTACTGACTTTAGGCCTAGGGGCACCCTTCTTTTTGGTCGGAGCCTGCTGTGGGTCATGTGATCGAGAGCATCTGGGCTCTGGCTCGGGGCCACATGATCACCTAGTGCACCACGCCCTTCTGGGGGCTTTGGTAAGCAGGCCACGATCCTCTTGGGCTAGCTTTCTTAGGCTGACCTTCTACAGCCATAGGTCGGGGCATAGGGAGCGCGCTGAGCTTAGGTAAGGGTCCCTTGTTGGGCCTATAGCTCAGCGGCTACTGACCCTACTCCGAGGAGTTGGTTGAGTTTTGGGAGTGCACCGCCCGAGCGCCCATCGATTGAGGGGTCAGTGTCATGGGGTCAGAACACAGCAAGCATTATTGTTCGAGTCAATGTCAGAGTACATGTCTTCAATGGCTTGCTGGACTGAAGAACATAAGAATCACAGAGAGGACGCAATGATTTATCTTGGTTCGGGCCGATCGGTGCCCTACGTCCAGCAGCTGGTGATTCTTATACTCAAAAGCACCCAAAATCAGGGGGTTACAACAAGGTTGCAGAAAGATTTGGTAGGGGGTTCACTCGGTGCTAATCCTAAGGTTGCCTCGCCACCGGTGGAGTTTTCCCCTCATCAGATAGGAGGAAGACAACAGGATGTAGTGGAGGAGCTCTCAATGCCCCTCTCTGGGTTGCCTTGCTCTCGGTGCTGAGCCAAGGCCAAAGGATGGAATGGAGTGGAATGATCTGTCTTCTGATGATCGTCCCCTGAGGTCCGACCTTATCCCTTATATAACTAGATAGATCAGGTACATGGTAGTTTGGGGTAACTAGTCTATGGTCTACATGTGCCGGAGTCCAGGAGGGCCTTGTAGCGACGCGTTGTGGACTGTGGCGGTGTCGTGGAGCTGAAGAAGCCTTGGGTGTCATCCGGCTGCTCTATTCTGACACTCTGCATGTCAAGTTGTGTTAGCTTGGACCGACCTCCACTAGGCGGGCTAGGGGGCCTCCAAGCCCCTGGAGGCCATGGGGAAGCTTTGTCTTCTTGTGTCACGCCCCGTGTGTGACCTTGTCGGGAAAGTGACCGGCTATGCCACGCCCAAGGGGTAGTGCCGGGGAGCCCCCGAGCCTCGGTGGCTCGGGGGGGGTGTCTTCTTGCGCCCAGGACTTAGCTGGTGTCATTGGTGGGGCAGAAGCCAAGGGCCGGGCCGAAGTGTTATCATAGATCAGGAGCCTCAGGGCTCGGGCAAGCCCCCGAGCCCCCAAGTAGAGGTCGTAGCGGAGTTTGGCTCGGCCGGGTTTCTTCTCAAAGGGTACACACGAGTGTACCTAATGGGTATAGCCCCGAGCCCCCGAGAGATCCTAGAGGGGTCGGTCGAGGGGTCTTCATCGTTTGAGACCGTTGGACCCAAGGGGTAACATACCCATATGTTAGGATCTCGTCAGGAGCCCCCAATCCCTTTGTGGCCTTACTTGGCATGAAGGCAAAGAAGGGCTGAATTCAATTTTCTGGTGACTAAACCCTCCTTGGCAGGGATGGCTTCCGCTAACAAGGGCGTTGTGCCCTGCTTGGGAGCATCTTCTTCGATGTGATGGGCATTGCTCGGCTGTCGGGGCCGAGCGATGATGGTGCTGATTCCTTCATGAGCCTATGTTGCATAGGTCTTCGACTCGAGTGAGGGCTCAGTGAACTAGGCTCTGACTCAGGTCCAACTGATCATCCGGAGCACCACGCCCTTCTAATTGCTGCGATAGCAGGTCCTGATCCTCCCAACCGGCCTTCTAGGGCTGACCTTAGATCGGGCTGTGAGGAGCACGCTGAGCCATGGATGGAGGCCCTCGTTGGGCCCACTGCTCAGTGGCTCCCACCCCAACTCTAGGGAGTTGGTTGGTTTTAGGGGTGCCCCGCCCGAGCGCCCATCAATCAGGAGGTGAGGTTACTCTGTTTGGGGAGCTAGCGCAGCCCGTGAGGTCATAGTGGGGCCTCCCTATCAGTGGGAGTGGTGGCTTTTGGGCACGTCCCTTCCACTGATGTCTGGCGTAGGCGGTTGATGGCATCTAGGCCATCATGCCTGGAGGAGGAGTTATGGCGTGCACCCCTGTGCCATCCCACTTTGTTTGGGAGATGGGACATCGAGGCCATATGGAGCAGATCTGGCGAAGGAGGAGCCTATCGACATAGAATTTTCGTCTCTATGACAAGGACACACGCAGCAAGCCGAAAGGGTCCACTCGATGGAGCAGATCCGCCTAGCTTCAGCGCAAGGGTGGTCAATCCTGCGCAATCCTCCTAAGACATGCCAGTCAATTTGACCCTGCAATTGACAAGGAGAGAAAGCTCATCAGTAATTAAGGTAGGAACATGCCGGTGTTGCTAGACAGTCCCGAATGTGCGGCTCTGAGAGCTGATATGAGAGGAGATCGACTAAATAGTCGATCCCAGCATATTCGCAAGAATGAATCGGTTAAAGCTCATGAGGTTGTATAAGAAGAATCGGTTATCATTCAGGATAAATATTATTTAAGCAAATATTCATCAATGACAATAAGATATCAACGGTGATCGATTTGTACTGAGCCAATGATTATAAGTAACCGAACTCATTTTTATATAAAGAGATAATTCAACATCACTTAACCATCTAATAAAGATAAATCTAATGAACATGTTAGATCTCATCTATCGCCATGACCAGTGGGGCATGAGGCAGAATCATGCAGGCCGTAGAAACAACAATAGACTCGATGACCCTAACTCATTACTAATATCAATGGGGCATGAGGCAGAATCATGCAGGCCATAATACAATAACAAGATCATGGGGCTAACATATCTTTCAACTTATCTCTACTTCAATGATCTCATAATGCGAACTGTTTGTGAAAGCATTCGATATTAGCTAAACAGCCGATTCAGGCATAGCGCACAGTTAAGGTCATGCCTTCTTAGGAATGGGTCTACCAACTAACGATCCCCACTCCACGGTGCCAACAGTGGGGTGAGAGGCAGAATCCCATAGGCCGTGATGACGGGCCATGGAACGGTTTTCATTAACTAATAGATCTACTCAAGATCGGACATGCCTTAACCGCACGCTATGCACGATTAAGATTGATGTAAAACAACCTATAAAAACATAACTCATCGCTTAAGCTGTAGATTAGATCAGTTTTAGATTAGCAAACAATGAGTTAAACAAGATATAAGGCCGATCCAGATCAATCTCAATCGGGCAGAGTGATATTGCTATAGTTAGATAAACAATGAAAGCAATAAGCAATATCGACAACTTAATGAATCTACCAAAGACTGTCATACTGAGGTAGAGCCGATAACTTGACCTTGATCTAATTCAAGCAGTGGGGTGTGAGGCAGAATCACACATGCCATACTTGAATTAGACAAGAGTCGATAACTAGCCTATACCAGAGTCGCAGTGGGGGTTGACCAGATCGATGCAGCCATACGAACAGAGGTATAAACCATAATAGTACTTACAGACAAGCAGTGGAGGTCGACCGGATCGATGCAACCATACTTGCTGAAGAACTCACCGACATCTACTCTACTCCTACTTCTAAGGGGTGGCCAGAGCCGAAAAAGTAATTGACTTTGTATTTGATTGATTGATTGTCTTTTACAATAGCCGAGGTTTGGTATTTATACCCGGAGTCTAAAAACGAACCTTACTCGAGTACGACTCAATACAATCTTTGGCATAATGAAAACATTCCTAATTTAAGATAACTTGGACTCTAATCTTTCCCTTTTTGTAGAGTCCAAGATGTCTCGCAAATCGGCGTCGATCATAGCCTCTGTCGTTTATTCTTTGGCGCTATATGAAGAAAGCCGATCCTAGTCTTGCATCCGAATCAACTGGTTTCGATCGCATGCAATTGATCCTCATTGACATGATCTTGGGAGCTTCGAGTTTCTAAGATCCTTCTTCCAAATTCTGGTGTAAACACATGCCCCCCATTTAGGGATAAAAGTAATTTTATTCCAAAATTATCATGTCTGCATCCCTGATTGGTCCATAGTCATGGGTAGAGAATCTTGACTCGGGGCCCACTGTTTGTCGCCGCTTGCATCCATTCTTGAGCCCATGCCTCAAAACTTCTTACAAGAGCATCACTATTTCACGGCCACTTGGATTCATTTTCCCGGGCTAGCTATAAAATGCCCATCCAACTCTGGTGAGAGCAACTCAACAATTCAGCCATGCCTTGTTTCCATCTACTTTCTCGAGTGCCTCTAGCTCCGCTAGAGCCTCCATGGTCTACCCTTTTGTTATGAAGATCTTTGAGCGGCTAGAAGAATTCTTGTGCATAGGGTGATTGTGTTACTTATCCTAGCGCCTCGTTGAGCAAGAAGACCAATCCTTGTGGTTAGAAGAATTCTTGTGATACCACTTGAGTCTTCTCTTTTTGCTCGCAAAGCTATTCTTAGTGTTTGCGAGGGCTAGAATGTGTAATCACCTTCCCCTTGTTACTCCTCCAAACACCCACTGGGAAAGCCTCAGGCTTCTTTCCCATAATTCCTCAATTTATTGAGAAATCCGTTGAGCATATGTTAGGTGGGGGACAAGATTCTTTCTCTCGGATATAACTTTATTGATGGGCCGATGCGACTTGGTTCACAATGAGTTTTGGCATTGTGGAAATTCGGACTCCCTTCAATCCAAAGAAGTTCTGGTGAGTTAATCTCTGGTCAATGTATTCACCCCATGATATTTTGTAATCTGGAGAAGTAATAAATTTGAGTCCATTATCTCTTTGTTATCTGTCCCCTGAATACCCGGAGTGCTGATCCATTTCTGTTTCCGATTCCAATTTCACATCTCTATTGAAATCTATCTTTTCGCTCTCCCGGGCTATATATACGGGCTATGGCTGTGAGTCGAAAAACAACCCTCTTCGTCTCAAACCTTCTTCGTCTTTAGCATATTTCCTGCCTTTCCATGGGTTCAATCCGCTACCAGCTTCCTCATCATTCGAGGCGACAGATCAGTAATGACGATCTACTGGCCTCCATTGATCGGACCGACCAGCATCTAGCTAACTGCCTTTCCCTAGCAGAATAGGCTCTGGCCATGATTGAAGATCGATCACCCCCCGAGATCAGCCTTATGAGAGAAAGGTTGGCAAGGGCTGAAGCTAGAATCATGGGTGAGATGTCTGCCATTATTTCTCCATTCTTTTTCCTTGATTTTGTCCTCAAGACTTCTGATCACTCTTTTCTTGAATGTTTTAGATTTAACTGCTCAATTGGAGAGTCTTCGATCAGCCACAAATCATGCAGCGGGATTCATCAATGCCAGGGGCGCCGTTCCGGTGGTTCGCTTGCACAATATCCCGAATCGTGTCAGGGAGGTCGCCCTTCATGGAGTTCGCTATGGAGCCGCCATGGCGTTGGCTGCTGCACAAGCCCGTTCGGGTCATAATCTTCGGCTTCTTCCCCATGGTTTTCTAGACGCAACGTACCCTGGGGAGCACGAGCGCTTGGTTGAGGATTTTATGAGCACTGCCAACTCTGTAGCTTTCAATACCCTGGCCGATGATATAGTAGGCAAAGTATTTTCTAGCCCGTAGCTTGTAATAGGTGGCGTTTAGCAAACAACTTTCTTGTCTTGAGTGATTTCCCTCTATTTTGTGTTTCATTTTGTACGCATCACTCTGTTGGCATAATCGATACGCATCGTACCAGCTTTCACCCCTTCGGGTTTACCTTCTCGCTAGCAACGATACCCTTCCAGTATCGGCTATTAAAACTGATGGCCGAGCAAATCGGTTGTTAAGTGTCAATCCAAATGCTACTGTAATATTCCTTCAAATATTTCCCATTTGATTGCTCTGCCAAATTTCCTTTCCCTTCTCAGTATCTTTAGAATACAAGTATTACCAGGCGCATAACATCTGATCCGATAAGGTCTTTCCTAGTTGGGTGACTTTTCACCGAATCTGCTGCCCCCCCTGACTCGATCGATGATTTCATTTTCCAGACTAAGTTTCCCTCAGAAAATTGCTTAACTTTGACCCTCAATCCTTAGTTTATCGGCTTCAAAGTTTTTGAGAGCATGCAACCGAAAGCAACTCAAATCTTCTAAGTCGTTCATTACAAAATTCTCGTAGTCTTTAGTTGGTGAATTGTTCAGCTCCTCCTTTCTTGGCTCTCAAAAGTAGCCCATGCCAGGTCTTTTCCAGAATCCTACTGCCATTGATTGTCACAAGTCCAGTCTGGCTAAGATACCTGATGCCATCCAACAAGAGAAGTGGGAACTGCTGGTTAAGGTTAGAACAGGTTAAGCTATCTGAATCAGCCTCGAGATCATCAGCTTGTGTAGAATCGATCGTATTCCCTGTTGTTCAATTGCATTTTTGTTTCGGCCAAAGTGCTGATTCGATACAGCCGATCCCAGACTCCTGATCTTAATTTAATTAAGTCTAGAAACACGGCTTTCATTAAGAGAGCCCTTCGATCTTCTATTCTCGGTCATCTGATGCTGTATTCTCTTTGACATTAGTGAAGTGGCGCTTTGCCTCCTATTAATTATGGTTGCCTTTTGCGTGTTTCGAGGTGCCCGTCCCTTCGCTTCATGTCTTCAAATACCAGCCGATGGCTTCTGCCTCGAACACATCTCCATCCACAACTGTTCCTTTACTCTTCTCCGCCCGTTGAAAACCCTGTAGCGGTTCTTTCTTCTCCCTTTCGTAGATCCGATCACTCTTCATGGCCGACGAAGACCACCGAGGCAAACGTGCGGCAGAGGAAATCCCGGAAGAGAATATGCCAATGAACCAGCGTCTCTGGCGCATGAGGTGAGATTGACATTTCTTGTTTATGAGGATGAACAGTTCTGACTCGTCCATAGGTTTGTTGTGAATGACAGTCTTTGTCCCCTTCCTAGGGCCGGCGTGCCTTCTGACGCAGCATATTCTATGCCGTCCTCGTCGTCGGACTCCTCCGATTCCTACAACGGCGACAATGCCCGACGCTACCTTCATGAGTGGAGGATGGCCCAGAACCATTACTCCGAGGTGACCTGGGAGACCGGTCAACTGGAGATCCGCCTCGGGGTTTCCCAGGTCGCTCTTCATGCGTCCGAGGAAGAGGCTAACGCCGCTCGAGCGTGGCTGGCTGAATCGAATGCCATGGTGGCAGGTACGATTAGCCTCAGGAACGTCTTTATTCTGATCTCGACTGTTTT
Source organism: Miscanthus lutarioriparius (assembly GCA_904845875.1). Classification (NCBI taxonomy): domain Eukaryota; kingdom Viridiplantae; phylum Streptophyta; class Magnoliopsida; order Poales; family Poaceae; genus Miscanthus; species Miscanthus lutarioriparius. Next base: position 66,365,318 of record CAJGYO010000009.1, read on the forward strand.
TATCTTGATAGCTCTCCCTCTTCTGTGATCATCAACCCTGACGGCGCAGTTGGAGTCTCTCCAACTGGTGGCGAACACGGCCATGGACGTCGTCAATGCTCGAGGTTCCTCTGTCGACGCTCGTCTTCAAGACATCCCGGCCCGTGTTCAGGAAATCGCCCTCCACGGCGTTCGCCATGGCGCATCAGTGGCGCTGACCGTGGTGCAGGTTCGGATAGGGCACGAGCTCCATGCCATGGAGACCGATTTTCCAGTAGGCGACGGCCCTGAGGAGCACGAGGACCTGCTTGAAGAGTTTACCGTGGCAGCGGAGGCCGTAGTGGACATCACATCCGCTCAGGATGTGGTGAACAAGGTCTTTGATTAGTTTGTACTTATGGGAACCAATGAACAAAGATTTCTCTTTCATGAATGCGCCTCAGTGCAATGTCCTCGTGCATGACTATGAATGTTTCTTTTTGTTTTTGCTCTGTAGGTGATACATATCATATCAGCTTTTGCTGTCTTTGAAGATTTTTACTTTTTGAACTAGAGGCGACACTCCTGGTATCGACTATTGGAGCCGAGAATGAATCGGCTATCAGATCCATATGTTGGGATAACATCTCTTCATGCATTTGTCATTCCAAAGATCAAATGATCGATCATTCCAAGTCAAGCATCCTATTAAGTGAAACAGAACTTCTCTTAAGAAATCCATTAACTCTGAATCGCACTTACACTTTAACTCAGCATTCACTTACGTCGGTCTAAACCCATTTCCAAGACTTAATGCTTATTTTTTCTTAACTCAATGACCGACGCAACGCCACGACTATTGATCAAAACAAACTCTCAGAGTCGATTGCTTGAACCTGCTGTTGGCCTTCATTATTAATCCTGATGAAGCCTCCTTCCCATGTTTTGCCAGAAAGGCATTCGAAGTCTCCTAGCTCCCAAAACACTGGATCGGCCGTTGCAATACTCACAGACTCATCAGCGCGAACCACCTCAACATCATCTCCATGCCATTGAATCACACACTGATGCATGGTCGATGGCACACAACAGTTTGTGTGAATCCAGTCACGACCGAGGAGTAAACTGTATGATCCTTTCCCATCAATGACAAAGAACGTGGTGAGCAGAGTTTTACTCCCAATTGTCAGTTCGACGTTTATTGCCCCCTGGGTCTTGGATGTATTGCCGCCGAAGTCTCTAAGCATCATGTCGGTCTTAAGCAGATCTCTTGGTCCCTTGCCAAGTTTACGAAAAGTAGTGTAAGGCATAAGATTGACAGAAGCACCTCCGTCCACCAACATCTTGTTCATCGGCTTCCCATCAACAAAACCTTTCATATATAAAGCCTTTAAGTGCCGATGCTTGACTGGCTTATCAAATATTGCTTGCTGCACAATCATTAACTTGGCAACTATCTCTTCATACTCTGATTCATTGAAGTCTGAATAAACTTCCTGATCTGCCAGAGCTCTAAATTCTGATGGTAATAGAAAAGCCATTTGGACATTAGCCGATGGTTGCTTTCTATCGGTTGTTTGCTTGGTATGCCACACTTGAGTTTTGCCGGATGGCTGAGCCTGTTCCATCTCTTTATTCCTTAGGCGCTGCACCCTTCTTTTCTGGCTTCTTGTCAATCCTCTGAGGCACCATTGGCCTTCCTGTCAAACATGTTCCCTCTGGCTGCCTCCTTCATGATCAGCCCAGTCTTGGTCAACAACTCTTTTTCCCAGCCGATCATGAATACTTTTATTTTTTAAGCGCCGATCCATGCTATTATGATGATATGCATCCTGGGCATGGATAGACCGGTGGTTGATTTGAGATTGCCTAAACTCCCAATATTGATTGCTGCATTATGGACAGTCATGTTTGGTAGGCAATTTCAAACCTTTGTTCCAGCAGTATCTGAAGAAAGGACAATTCCAGTGTGATTCGACTTGCTTCCTTTCATACCTTTCGTCTTCCAGTTGACGCTGGTATTCTTGATCCTCTAGCCATCGATGATAATCTTTTTCCTGCTACCACTTATCCAACAGGATCCGAGGTGTGACTCGTGGCTTCGTCGCTCCATCCTTTGATGTTCACCTTGCTCATATCGGCTCTTCTGTTGATCACGATGTTTTCTAATCTCTCTATATTTATTAGCCGATATTTGCATCTTGGGATCAACTATTCTAGCTTCTTTCGACCTGGCCGATGTTAGGACCTTAGTCTTTCCTTTGAATATCTCAACATCAACCATATTTTGATCTCCTGGGAAAGAATTATCATCGACTTTCATCTTCCGAGGCGTGTCGAACTTGAGCCTCCCTTGTTGAATAACCCTCTGTATATGCTGCCAGAAAATTCTGCACTCACTAGTGGAATGAGAAGTAGCATTATGGAACTTGCAGAACTTCTTATTCTTCAACTGTTTAGGGGGCAACATAACATGATTGTCCGACAATTTGATCTGGCCTTTCTCAAGCAAGAAGTCAAAGAGCTTGACCGATTTTGTGACGTCAAAGTCATGGCTCTCCTCGATTCCTCTTCCCCAAGGATTTGGCACCATTATTGTTTTCTTGCCCCAATTTCATTTAGCTGCAGCAACCTCTTCTTCTTCATCTTCATAGCCGTCATCAATTGAGTATGGATCATAAGCTTCGGCTACTGTTGTGCTCTTCTGGAATCGGGTATCTCTGCGCATACTCTGGAATTGGCTATTGAGCGCTGCTACTCGTTGAGCCAATTAACCCAAGTTGTCAAATTCTTGTGCTAGTAGCTTTTCCTTCCACGTTGGCAGCATTCCTTGGACAAGTAAAGCAGCTAGCTGATCATTGGCCAAGCTCAATGAGAAGCACAAATTCCTAGTCTCCCGAAATCTCTGAAGAAACTCAGTGCCCGATTCATTAGTCCTCTGTCTCATGGTTGTCAAATCGGTTATCTTCTTTTCTCCAGTCCCAGTGTAAAAATATGTATGAAATTACTTCTCCAGGTCAGCCAAATTGGCAATGGAGTTGACTGGTAGTGACGAGAACCAAGTAAAGGCTGGCCCTAACAGGGATAAGGAGAAGAAACAAACTCGATGGGCATCCTCGACTGATGCTTCACCCAATTGTGTAAGATACCGACTAACATGTTCTATTGTGCTTGTGCCGTCTTGACTAGTGAACTTGGCGAACTCTGGGAGCCTATAATTTGTAGGAAGAGCGACCAAATCATACCATTCTGGATATGGGTGTTTGTATGAAAAGGTTAGCCCTTTTGGCTTCAGACCGAACTGATTCTTCATCATCTCGGTCACCTTCAGCAGCAACTCGTTAGCTTATGGATTTGGATTTCTCGGTACTTGCTGACCCATCTGTGGATTGAAAACCCACATGTCTTGATATCCTAGATTTGGCATCATGTGGAGGGTGTTATAATCCGTGCCATAGTGATAGCCTTGTGGAATCTCAATCTGTTGGGTCCTTTGCTGGCTTGCTGCTTGAAGTATCTGATTATAGACATAAGGATCTATATCTCTACGGATCCTTTGAATTGATGATGCTATTTTTTGAGCCGATGACGGTATGTGGCCTGATGTGCCAAAATTGATCATCTGGTTCTGACTTTGCCCCGTCGGCTGTTGTACACGCTGTATTGACGGTCCAGGATTGTACTGTATCTGATTCGTAGCAGTACCTAGAGTTTGTTCAGATGAACATTGAAGTGTCTAGACGTCACCATTACCAGCTGGTACTGCTTCTTGATGGCTGGTACCGACTTGATTAGTCCCTTGAGTCGATGGATCTAGAATGTTGTAACAAGTCGATCCAACCTAACCGACTGGAATCCCATGAATCGCCTCTTTCATGGCGTTGTGAAATGTGTCAACGAAAGCTTCATTGCGGCTTGATATGGCATCATGAACAGATTTGTCTATGGCTTCCGTAAAGAAACGCCTGTCTTTAGCTTCGACCGTATCTGTCTACCCGTGTAGTAGAACTCTTGGTAGTGGAAATTTCTGAATAATTATGCTGTTACGCGTTTTGGTGTAGGACAGCAAACACTTCTTCTGAAATTCTTCTGTAGCTTTGTTGATGGTATCCTTATCTTCATCAGGTAGGTCTTCATAATGTACTATAAGGATGTTGTCGGTGTTGTGAACCGCCATGATGATTGTGGGGTCCCACCGGGCGTGCCACAAACGTGTGTCGACATAGAATTTTTGTCTCTGTGCCGAGGACACACGTAGCAAGTTGAAAGGGTCCACTCGATGGAGCAGATCAGCCTAGCTTCAGCGCAAGGGTGCTCGATCCTGCGCAATCCTCCCGAGACGTGCCAGTCAATTTGACCCTGCAATTGACAAGGAGAGAAAGCTCATCAGTAATTAAGGGCAGAACATGCCGGTGTTGCCAGACAGTCCCGAATGTGTGGCTCTGAGAGCCAATATGAGAGGAGATCGACTAAATAGTCGATCCTAGTATATTCGCAAGAATGAATCGGTTAAAGCTCATGGGGTTGTATAAGAAGAATCGGTTATCATTCAGGATAAATGTTATTTAAGCAAATATTAATCAATGGCAATAAGATATCAATGGTGATCGGTTTGTACTGAGCCAATGATTATAAGTAACCGAAGTCCTTTTTATATAAAGAGACAATTCAACATCACTTAACCATCTAATAAAGATAAATCTAATGAACAGGTTAGATCTCATCTATCGCCATGACCAGTGGAGCATGAGGCAGAATCATGCAGGCCGTAGAAACAACAATAGACTCAACGACCCTAACTCATTACTAATATCAGTGGGGCATGAGGCAGAATCATGCAGGCCATAATACAATAACAAGATCATGGGGCTAACATATCTTTCAACTTATCTCTACTTCAATGATCTCATAATGCGAACTGTTCGTGAAAGCATTCGATATCAGCTAAACAGCCGATTCAGGCATAGCGCACAGTTAAGGTCATGCCTTCTCAGGAATGGGTCTACCAACTAACGATCCCCACTCCACGCTGCCAACAGTGGGGTGAGAGGCAGAATCCCACAGGCCATGATGACGGGCCATGGAACGGTTTTCATTAACTAATAGATCTACTCAAGATCGGACATGCCTTAACCGCACGCTATGCACGATTAATATTGATGTAAAACAGCCGATAAAAACATAACTCATCGCTTAAGCTGTAGATTAGATCAGTTTTAGATTAGCAAACAATGAGTTAAACAAGATATAAGGCCGATCCAGATCAATCTCAATCGGGCAGAGTGATATTGCTATAGTTAGATAAACAATGAAAGCAATAAGCAATATCGACAACTTAATGAATCTACCAAAGACTGTCATACTGAGGTAGAGCCGATAACTTGACCTTGATCTAATTCAAGCAGTGGGGTGTGAGGCAGAATCACACATGCCATACTTGAATTAGACAAGAGTCGATAACTAGCCTATACCAGAGTCGCAGTGGGGGTTGACCAGATCGATGCAGCCATACGAACAGAGGTATAAACCATAATAGTACTTACAGACAAGCAGTGGAGGTCGACCGGATCGATGCAACCATACTTGCTGAAGAACTCACCGACATCTACTCTACTCCTACTTCTAAGGGGTGGCCAGAGCCGAAAAAGTAATTGACTTTGTATTTGATTGATTGATTGTCTTTTACAATAGCCGAGGTTTGGTATTTATACCCGGAGTCTAAAAACGAACCTTACTCGAGTACGACTCAATACAATCTTTGGCATAATGAAAACATTCCTAATTTAAGATAACTTGGACTCTAATCTTTCCCTTTTTGTAGAGTCCAGCATGTCTCGTCCCAGCGTCGATCATAGCCTCTGTCGTTATCTGTTGGCGCTATATGAAGAAAGCCGATCCTAGTGCTGCATCCGAATCAACTGGTTTCGATCTGCATGCAATTGATCCCTCGCTGACATGATCTTGGGAGCGCTCGAGTTTCTAAGATCCTTCTTCCAAATTCTGGTGTAAACACATGCCCCCCATTTAGGGATAAAAGTAATTTTATTCCAAAATTATCATGTCTGCATCCCTGATTGGTCCATAGTCATGGGTAGAGAATCTTGACTCGGGGCCCACTGTTTGTCGCCGCTTGCATCCATTCTTGAGCCCATGCCTCAAAACTTCTTACAAGAGCATCACTATTTCACGGCCACTTGGATTCATTTTCCCGGGCTAGCTATAAAATGCCCATCCAACTCTGGTGAGAGCAACTCAACAATTCAGCCATGCCTTGTTTCCATCTACTTTCTCGAGTGCCTCTAGCTCCGCTAGAGCCTCCATGGTCTACCCTTTTGTTATGAAGATCTTTGAGCGGCTAGAAGAATTCTTGTGCATAGGGTGATTGTGTTACTTATCCTAGCGCCTCGTTGAGCAAGAAGACCAATCCTTGTGGTTAGAAGAATTCTTGTGATACCACTTGAGTCTTCTCTTTTTGCTCGCAAAGCTATTCTTAGTGTTTGCGAGGGCTAGAATGTGTAATCACCTTCCCCTTGTTACTCCTCCAAACACCCACTGGGAAAGCCTCAGGCTTCTTTCCCATAATTCCTCAATTTATTGAGAAATCCGTTGAGCATATGTTAGGTGGGGGACAAGATTCTTTCTCTCGGATATAACTTTATTGATGGGCCGATGCGACTTGGTTCACAATGAGTTTTGGCATTGTGGAAATTCGGACTCCCTTCAATCCAAAGAAGTTCTGGTGAGTTAATCTCTGGTCAATGTATTCACCCCATGATATTTTGTAATCTGGAGAAGTAATAAATTTGAGTCCATTATCTCTTCGTTATCTGTCCCCTGAATACCCGGAGTGCTGATCCATTTCTGTTTCCGATTCCAATTTCACATCTCTATTGAAATCTATCTTTTCGCTCTCCCGGGCTATATATACGGGCTATGGCTGTGAGTCGAAAAACAACCCTCTTCGTCTCAAACCTTCTTCGTCTTTAGCATATTTCCTGCCTTTCCATGGGTTCAATCCGCTACCAGCTTCCTCATCATTCGAGGCGACAGATCAGTAATGACGATCTACTGGCCTCCATTGATCGGACCGACCAGCATCTAGCTAACTGCCTTTCCCTAGCAGAATAGGCTCTGGCCATGATTGAAGATCGATCACCCCCCGAGATCAGCCTTATGAGAGAAAGGTTGGCAAGGGCTGAAGCTAGAATCATGGGTGAGATGTCTGCCATTATTTCTCCATTCTTTTTCCTTGATTTTGTCCTCAAGACTTTTGATCACTCTTTTCTTGAATGTTTTAGATTTAACTGCTCAATTGGAGAGTCTTCGATCAGCCACAAATCATGCAGCGGGATTCATCAATGCCAGGGGCGCCGTTCCGGTGGTTCGCTTGCACAATATCCCGAATCGTGTCAGGGAGGTCGCCCTTCATGGAGTTCGCTATGGAGCCGCCATGGCGTTGGCTGCTGCACAAGCCCATTCGGGTCATAATCTTCGGCTTCTTCCCCATGGTTTTCTAGACGCAACGTACCCTGGGGAGCACGAGCGCTTGGTTGAGGATTTTATGAGCACTGCCAACTCTGTAGCTTTCAATACCCTGGCCGATGATATAGTAGGCAAAGTATTTTCTAGCCTGATATTGCAAATAATGAGTTAAATAAGATATAAGGCCGATTTAGATCAATCTCAATCGGGTAGAGTGATATTGCTGTAGTTAGATAAACAATGAAAGCAATATGCAATATCGATAACTTAATGAATCTACCAAAGACTGCCATACTGAGGTAGAGCCGATAACTTGACCTTGATCTAATTCAAGCAGTGGGGTGTGAGGTAGAATCACACAAGCCATACTTGAATTAGACAAGAGTTGATAACTAGCCTATACCAGAGTCGTAGTGGGGGTCGACCGGATGGATGCAGCCATATGAACAGAAGTATAAACCATGATGGTACTTATAGACAAGCAGTGGAGGTCGACCGGATCGATGCAGCCGTACTTGCTGAAGAACTCACCGAGATCTACTCTACTCCTACTCCTAAGGGGTGGCCAGAGCCAAAAAAAGTAATTGACTTTGTATTTGATTGATTGATTGTCTTTTACAATAGCCGGGGTTTGGTATTTATACCCGGAGTCTAAAAACGAACCTTACTCGAGTACGACTCAATACAATCTTTGGCATAATGAAAACATTCCTAATTTAAGATAAGTTGGACTCTAATCTTTCCCTTTTTGTAGAGTCCAGCATGTCTCATCCCAGCGCCGATCATAGCCTCTGTCGTTATCTGCTGGCGCTATCTGAAGAAAGTCGATCCTAGTGCTGCATCCGAATCAGCTGGTTTCGATCTGCACGCAATTGATCCCTCACTGACATGATCTTGGGAGCGCTCGAGCTTCTGAGATCCTTCTTCCAAATTCTGGTGTAAACAGAGCCATGGCACTTAGTGCGTGTGGATCTAGGCCGTCGATGATAGCCGGTGGGCCCGAGGGGAGTCGGATCCCCTCAAGTCCTATGAGGAGGCATGGGCAGAGTGGGTGGCGCGTGTGGTAGAAAATGGAGTGGAGACTTGACTCGTTGTCAGCAGTTCCCTGACTCTGCCTTTACTGCGCGACCGTCATCACGCAACCACCCAAAGACGTGCTGCGGGGATTGAGGAGACGCCCGGCCGATTCCCCAGGGCCCCTTTAGGCCATTGATGGCTGATCAGAGGGCCTAGATCCGCTCACAACGCATCATCTAGGCTATAAAGGGGAGCCCCGGGGGATGCAACATCTTCAATCCCTTCCTCTGGCCCCTTCTCTTTTTCTTCTCAGATCCATCTTCGTTGGCGGTGATGGCGACGATGAAGTGAGATGCTTCCCTCTAGGTGAGCCTATCTTGTTGCATTGGGCGATTGCTTGTTTGAGGTTAGAAGGACTCTAGTGTGGCCCTAGCCACAGCTTAGGATTGAGGGAGTCTCGTCGGTAGGGCCTTCTACAGGGGCATCGGCGCTCGCCCGTTGTAGCGTGAACGGGCGATAGCTGACCTGCCCTCTTGAGCTGCTCCCTCGGCATCATCAGCGGGGGTGGTGAGGGTGCGCACACGGGAGCTGCAAGGCGGCGTCAGTAGGCTTCTAAGCGCCTATGAGGCTTGGAGGCACTTGAGCTCCGCGTTGCCACTCTCAACTCCCCAGTCATCCGTCCGAGTGCGTGGTCGGGCCATACATTGCGCTCTCTAAAGGTCTTAGGTGGCTGAGATTAGGTCAGTCTCCATGCTGCAGCCGGGAGATCCCTGCCTCTTCTCAGTGCGCTCTACCCCTCAGGTGGCTCACCGAGCTTCTGGGCCTGGGGATCCCAACCTCCCCCTTCAGTCTTAATGAAGGACATCCCTCCAGGGGAGGTCGGGTCACTTGCATGGCCAGTCGTCGGTGGGCCTTCTCCGGCACCCTACCACAGCGTCAGCACCCTGCATCTTCCTAATGTTTTTTGCCACCGTATATTGTAATTGGGTCGTTCCCAATTAATGAAATAAAATTACTTTCGTTTGTAATCCCATTGCTCTTGAGTGGTGCTCAAAGACTTAGTCCCTCATTGGGATGGGCTGTTATGATGATGGCCTTGTTGGCCAAGATCTCCACGCCCATGCTACTAGCGGGTAAGTCCGTGAGAACATTGGGTTTACGGTCATTCTATGCCCTGGTCATGTTCCCCAGAGGGGAAATCCTCGGCTTCCCGATCGAGCCACTCGTATAGTTCCTGAGCCTATCTGTCGGTAGTCAAGGGCTCACTGCCTCCCTCGATGGGTCACCATGAGTGGCTCGAAATTGGTGCTGCAACATCGCTCATCCAGACGGTCGGGATGCTTCTAGGTGTCCAGGCTACAGCCATGTGGGCTCGTCTCCCGAGCATCCCTCGCACTTTAGGTGCTTCGAGCAGCCTTGAAGCCCGGTGGGCCGGCCTTAAAACCCTCGATGATGCCCCTTCTAGAGGGACCTAGGATCGTCATGCGGTGGGGTGGCTCAATCCAATGAAGGATCTGGAAACAGGCAGGTACCTACAAAGAAAACAGAATGGACACAAGAGAAGGGAAAGATGACATAGCTGGTAACACGGTGGTCGGGGTCATTCCATTAGCACCTTGCTGATCCCTCGCTCGGTCCTCTTGCTCCGTCTGTCCCATCCTCGCCTTGCTCAGGGGCCTTCTGTAGTGGTCATCCTTGAGAAAGGTCAGCAGGTGGTTAGAGTTGACACTTCTTAGCGTAGCTACTAGGTTTGCATCCCCAACAACTATGCTAGAAGTGCTTGTTGGTATTTTTTTATCGTCATCACTAATAATTAGCAATGCCACTAAGTAATAGCCTTGATAGTTTCTTAACAATTTTAGATATTTATCCACAAGTGCATGGAGCTATCATTGTAGCATTTCACCCAGAAGTATTTAGGGTATCGTTATTTATTTTTTCTCAAAGGAAGGCATTTGATTAAGAGTCTTGTATGGATATGAACTTGAATAATAATGCTTGCAAGTGCACCAAAGTTTATAATAGGGGTAAGAACGGTGATTTCAAGATAGTGGACACACACTTGGCATTCCTCAAAGGATAAAATAGAAAAGAAAGAATAAAAAATAATCCTAAGGTCGAACAGGCATTGGTCTAGTATAGTCATATAAAGATTAGTTAATAATCATACAAGTTACATAATTAGTATTAGGGTTAAGTGTGAAGCAGGTCGGGAGGCTACCGAGTACTGGTTTGCCAGCATCCTCATGTGACAATTTAGACTCCTACACCCTAGTTGAACCTGGGGGATTACAAGGGACGGACATGGTTGTCACCACCTGCGGCCAATCCCTCAACTATGGAAAGGGACAATGCATTCACCTGTCTCTCCATAGCCAAGCACCACGCTTGTGTATACAGAAACTACCTAAATCCCCTCGGGTCCCCGACCCTACGGATCGATAGGTAAAGGACTTGGGTACACCTGACGGCACGATGAACTGCCACATCAACTTAGCTCTAATTTCGATTATATAAGTTATATGAGTAGTTAAGCATAAAGTAAAGTGTGCTACTTTCATGACACACAAACTATGGACTAGTTCATATATCAAGATTATAACACAATAACTATTGTCGGCACAGAATTTTCGTCCTGTGCCGAGGACACATGCAGCAAGCCAGAAGGGTCCGCTCGATGGAGTAGATCCGCCTAGCTTCAACGCAAGGGTGGTTGATCCTGCGCACTCCTCCCAAGACATGCCAGTCAATTTAACCCTGTAATTGACAAGGAGAGAAAGTTCATCAGTAATTAAGGGCGGAGCTTGCCGGTGTTGCCACATAGTTCCGAATGTGCGGCTACGAGAGCCGATATGAAAGGAGATCGACTAAATAGTCGATTCCAGCATATTCATGAGAATAAATCGATTAAAGCTCATTGGGTTGTATAAGAAGGATTGGTTATCATTTAGGGCAAATATCATTGATCGAACATATATTAATCAATGGCAATAAGATGTCAACAATGACCGGTTTGTGCTGAGCCAATGATTATAAGTATCCGAACCCCTTTTATATAAAGAAACAATTCAACATCACTTAACCGTTTAATAAAGATAAATCTAATGAACATGTTAGATCTCATCTATCACTATGACCAGTGGGGCATGAGGCAGAATCATGCAGGCCATAGAAATAACAATAGACTCGACGACCCTAACTCATTACTAATATCAGTAGGGCATGAGGTAGAATCTTGCAGGCCATAATACAATTATAAGATCATGGGGCTAACATATCTTTCAACCTATCTTTACTTCAACGGTCTCATGATGCGAACTGTTTGTGAAAGCGCTCGATGTCGGCTAAAACAGCCGATTCAGGCATGGCGCATAGTTAAAGTCATGCCTTATCAGGAATAGATCTACCAGATAACGGTCCCCACTCCACGGTGCTAACAGTGGGGTGTGAGGTAGAATCACATAGGCCGTGATAACAAGCCATGGAACGGTTCTCACTAGCCAATAAATCTACTCAAGACGCAACACGCCTTAACCGCACGCTATGCACGATCAGGATTGACATAAAACAACCGATAAAACATAACTCATCATTTAAGGTGTAGCTTAGATCAATTTAGATTAACAAACGATGGGCTAAACAAGATATAAGGCCGATCTAGATCAATCCCAATCGGGCACAATGATATTGCTATAATTAGATAAACAATGAAAGCAATAAGCAATATCGGTAACTTAATGAATCTACCAAAGGCTGCCATCCTAAGGTAGAGCCGATAACTTAACCTTGATCTAGTTCATGCAGTGGGGGTCGATCGGATCGATGCAGCCATACTTGAACTAGGCAATAGTCGATAACTAACTTATACCAGAGTCACAATGGAGGTCGACTGGATCGATGCAGCTGTACGAACAGAGGTATAAGCCATGACGGTACTTACAACAAGCAGCGGAGGTTGACCGAATCGATACAGCCGTACTTGCTGAAGAACTCGCCGAGATATACTCTACTCCTACTCCTAAGGGTGGTCGAAGCCGAAAAAGTAAATAAATTGTGTATTGGATTGATTGATTGTTTATTTTACAATAGCTGGAGTCTAAACATGAATCCTACTCGAGCACGATTCATTACAATCCTTGACATAAACGAAAATATTCCTAATTTAAGATAACTTGGACTCTAATCTTTCCCCTTTTGCAGAATCCGATATGCAGTTCCCTAGCGCCAACTGTAGTTCATCGTCGCTATCCGCTGACGTCATCCCAAGAGACCCGATTCTAGAGTCGTATCTGAACCGGCTGACATCGATCCTCCTTGATTGGCACAATCTTGGAAGCCTGCGAGTTCCCGCGTTCTTTCTCCCAAATTTTGGTATAAACACATGCCCCCTAATTTTGGGACAAAATGGTTTTATTCCAAAATTCTAGCTTATTGGTTTACCGCGCCGTAACCGCCCTATCCCAAGACATATGCATAACTCCCGACTTCTCGGCCTGAGTCTCATATAACATCTCAATAGTATCTCTTCCGACGCACTTGGCCTTTTTGCTTTCTCCTCTTTTCTTGAGCCAACTCCAACAGCTGACGCCATCATCACCAAGGCCTCAAACCATAGCAGATCAGCCATTCCATCGAACCATCACTCAAGCTACCTTCATCAGATCTGAACTTGCTCCGGCCGTGATGGTGACCAACGACCATGTTCCTGAGGTATGTTTCCAAGTTTCCATTCTCCAAGTGTCGGCCGTTACCTTGTATTTCTTCTCTTCTTGAATTTATTTTATCCGATTTCTAGGAAATGAGGAACGAGATCTTGATTCCATCAACTGTCGTTCCTAATGTTTATTTTCTCAGGCCTATGGGTGATCCTAATCCATTCGATTTCATTTGCCAAGAAACCAACTAGATCCCTTTTAAACAGTCTGTAGTGGATTCATCTTCCTAGAACAAAACTCGCTTCAGAAACTGGCCTAAAGCGCCTAAGAGATGGAGAGATTGGTTTCGTAGGGTATCCGTGAAAAAGGGTGGAGACTGGGAGCTTTATGATCTGAACCAGTGCCTGACACTTTCGTTGTCCGAAATGGAGAGGAATGATTCACTCTTGATCTCTACATCTTATTTCTGGTCCAATGCTCTGAATGCTTTTATTTTTGGCCATGGCCCAATGACCATTACTCTGGCCGATGTATATATGTTGACTGGCCTTAGAATCACTGGATCAGTGTAACCCTATGAGTACTTGAGTGCCAGCTCCAAAAGATTGGCCAAGATAGCAGACTGCACCGGATGGGCAAGTTACATTCTGAATCACGTCGAAGACGAATCATCTGTCAGCGAACGAGAATATGTGGCTTTTCTGAATATGTGGTTGGAGAGATTCATCTTTTGTGGGACATCTTGTGGTCTGACTTACAATCACAATCTCATGGCGGAGCACCTAGCATTAGGCAAGGATATCCCTCTTGGAAATATCTGCTAGGAGCTACTTATCATCTGATGTACCAGGTGGCTGCCCAATTACTGAAGAATGAACCAATACAGACTATCAGCAGCCCCTGGTGGCTGATACAATTGTGGCTCAATTTGTACATGCATAAGATGCCGAGGCCTAATCTCAGAGACCTGAGCTTTCCTTTATCTAATTTTGATGAGGAATATAGAGGCGAAGAAGGAAGAGCTCGACAGTGTATAAATTATGGCGAGGCTGCATCGGCCATAATAATTAATTTCGACGTTGGCCACCTCTTCAAAAAGTTTTATAGAGGGTTTGATGCAGCCATCCTGACTTAGCTACCTTATAATGAGGATGATGAACTAACTTTTTCATTTAAATTCTGATTTGAGTCTGGTTGTTCGGATGAGACAGCGGCTGCGATCTTTAACTCCTTCATTAAGCCATGTGTTCTCCCAGCCAAATTTCGTCACGGTCGTGGCAAAATGGTTAAAGGTTCCTCCATTTCAGGCAATCCTCCAACCTATGAGTTCTACAACCCTTCTTTTCTGGCCCATCAGTTTGGCCTCGGTCAACTTCCCCCTCGCCTATTCTTCAAGAACATCTTGAAGCCGAGAGAGGATATTAGTGATGTGCTAGAAGCTTCCAGAGCCTTTCAATTGGGATCAGACCTTCCTTCCTTTTCCTTGTATGACTGGGTCAGAGCTAGTTTTTCTTCCAACCTCTTTGACTCCTGGTGGCAAGAATGGCATTCCCATCTCTTCTGTGGGCCAGTCCATCCTCTGTGTATAGCTCTGGACAGAGAATTTGCTTCTGATAGTGAGGTAATCTTTCATCCTCTTTTCAGAGAGATTACTTGCCGAAAATTTTCTTGCCAACTGTTCTAACCGATCTTTTTAGGACATTGAATTCGATCCTCCAAGCCTGGATAGGAGAGGGCATCCTATAGATTATCAACCGTCATGCCCAGTTTCAAGAATGGGATCAACCGCACCTTCCTTGAAGAAGTTGATGAGAACCCCTGCCGCTGCTACGATCGTGACACGTCAATCCCCAAAGCGCAAGGTGGTTCCAGGGGTAACTCAGAAGGCTACTATTGGAAAAGACTCCATGGAACAAGGCCATCAGCTGCTCAGGTGAACAATTCATACTTTCCTCAAACTGATGTTCAACTTTCTGATCCCATTTTCTCACAGTTATCGAGCATTACATCCCAGTCTACTTCGGGTGCGGTACTACTATCTCAGGCACTTGATTCATCACCAACCAAACCTTTGTCGGCCGATCCTCAGCAGGAGCCGATTTTGGTGGAAGTAACCGATGCTTCCACAGACGGTAGAAAATGTGAATTTTTCCTTGACGCTTGTCGAAGTATTTTCTTTAACTCTTTGATTTACTTAGTCTTTTACCTTCCACCTGACTTTTCACTTATGCCAGATACTTCTTGAGGAAACACTTGATAGTCCGCTTGGTGATCCTACCGGCGCTGAAGATGGTCTTGTTGCCGTCCATACTCAGGCTGTTGATTCCCCAGCCCGGCAAATTACTGACGGTGAGGGAGTTACTTGCTCCATTTGTTCCTTTGCAACAAACATGAATTAAAAATCTTTCCTTGTCATTACAGACACCAATGTTGGAAGCTCAGAGCCGATTCAACCAGATGTCGTCGATGCATCATCAGTTGTTCCCCCTCTTCTGATAGAGGCTATTACAGAGAAGGTACTATACCTTCTTTGCCATCCGCTTTTTGATAAACCGATTCAAACCTCCTAATCGTGTTTTCCCTTGTACACAGGCACTCAGTCTTCCAGCCCGGAGCTACTCTCTCAATTTTGAGGAATATCTTGATGAGGATGAGATCAGATCATCAGCTACTTCTTCTAGCGAAGCCCTGTCGGAAGAGACCAGAAATTGGCTAAGACACATATTGCCAATGCTTGAGAAGAACGTAGCCGATTTGGTCCGAGACACTAACTCAATGCAGAGAGTCTTCTTGGCTATAAAGGGCGATCCATCTCTAGCCCTCTCTAGAGTCTTGCCGTATTTGTCTGCCTTTGAAGATCAAGCTCTGAAGGTGAAAAAGATTCACAGGAACCTGTCCAATCATGAAGCTTTGATGGCCCAGGATAACTCTAACAGGCAAGAGGCTAAAGAGTTGATGTGGCTGATTGACGATCTGAAAAATTCTTCCCCTAGGACCGATCCAGAGCTTTCCCAGCTGGAAATCAGACGTGCTGAACTCGAGAAGGAACTAGAAAACGTGAAGGCTGCTATCGACCGTTGCAAGTTTACTCTGGCCCAAATACCCGATGCCGTCAAACAGAAGAAACAGGAACTGTTGGCCAAAGTGAAAAGAAGCAGAGCCATTCGTAGTAGCCTTGAGAACACTCCTGGAACAACCAAAGAATACAAGCAAAAGATTGCAGAAGCTGATGTTGTCTGGCTAGAAATATTAAAAATTATCCAGGATATTTTGAACTTGTAAACCATAGGTTAGCACATGTATCTCGCATAAAACTAACATACTTTCCTGCTATCTCGTTGTATCTCTCATTTCGGCTAAAGAGCCAATTTAAAACAACCGATCCTAGACTTTTGCTCTCAATCCATTTGAGTCTGAAAACACGGCTTTTATTAAGAGAACCATTCAATTTTCTGCCTTCAGTTGCTCGATGTCGTACTCCCATCAGTTTTAGTGAAGTGACTATTCACCTTCCATTAATTGTGGCTACCTTTTACACGTCCCGAGGCGTCTGCCTCTTTGCTTTAGGTCTTCAAATACAAGTCGGTGGTTTTAGCCTCGAACACATCTCCACTAGCAACTGTTCCTTTGCATTTCTCCACCTTCCAAAACCCTATATCAGTTCCCTTCCCTTGTTGTAGATCCAATCAAATCCATGGCTGGCGAGGATAACCGCGGCAAGCGAGTGGTAGAGGAGATCCCGGAGGAGAACATACCAGTGAGTCAGCGCCTCCGACGTATGGGGTGGGATTGATGACTTTCGTTTATGGCGATGATCTACAAATCTTCTATTCACAGCGATGAACTCTTTTACTTTGTTTTTAGGTTCGTCGTGAACGACAGCCTTAGTCCCCTCCCTAGGGCCGGCGAGCCCTCTAACATTGTATCTTCTGCTCTGGCTTCATCGTTGGACTGCTCCGACTCATACAACGGCGATGACGCCGGGCGCTTCCTTCGGGAGTGGAGGGCGGTTCAAAACCGCTACTCTGAGGTGACTTGAGAGAATGGCCAGCTCGAGATCCACCTCGGGGTTTCCCAGGCCGCTCTTCATGCAGCCGAGGAGGAGGCCAGCGCCGTCCGAACGTGGCTGGCCAAATCTGACACCACGGTGGCGGGTAAGATGAACTCCATGAACACTTTCTACTCCGACTTCCATTATCTTCATCCTGATGGTCTTCTTGTTTTTGTGATGGCCAGCCCTGACAGCGTAGTTGGAATCTCTCCAACTGGCAGTGAACGCGGCTGTAGACGCCGTCAATGCCCGGGGTTCCCCTATCGATGCTCGTCTCCAAGACATCCCGGTCCACATTCAGGAGATCGCCCTCCATGGCGTTCGTCATGGTGCGACAGTGATGCTGACTGCGGCACAAGTCCAGAATAGGTACGAGCTCCATGCCATGGAGACTGGTTTCCCAATAGGCGATGGTCCTGAGGAGCATGAGGATCTGCTCGAAGAGTTTGTCATGGCGACAGAGGCCATAGTAGACATCACATCCGCCCAGGATGTGGTGAACAAGGTCTTTAGTTAGATTGTATCTAGGGTCATCCGATGAACAAAGACTCTTGTTCTTTCCATGAATGTACCTTGGTACAATGCTCTTGTATATGACTGTTTTTTATCTTTTGTTTTCACTCTATAGGCGATACATATTGTATCAGCTTTTACTATCTTTGAAGATTTTTCATAGAGGCGATTAGAGCCGAGAACGAATCGGCTATCAAATGCTGACCAGGTGTCAGGATAACGTACCATAGAACTTTTCATATCAAAAGTTGAACGATTAATCAACCCAGGTTGAGCATCCTATTAAGTAAAATAGATCTTCTTTAAGAAATTCATTAACTCTGAATCGCACTTATACTTTGACTCAGCATTCACATACGTCGGCCTAAACTCATCTTCAAGACTCAATGCTTATTTTTTCTGTAATCCAATGGCCGACGTGAAGCCGTGACTTTTCTACTAAAATAAACTCTCAGAGCCGATCACTTGCATCGGCTGTTGGCTTTCATTGCTGATCTTAATGAAGCCTCCTTCCCATGACTTGCTAGAAAAACATTCGAAGTCTCCTAGTTCCCAAAAGACCGGATCGGCTGTTGCGATGCTCATGGACTCATCAACGCGAACCAGTTCAACATCATCTCCATGCCATTGGATCAAACACTGATGCATGGTTGATGGTATGCAGATCACTTGCATCGGCTGTTGGCTTTCATTGCTGATCTTAATGAAGCCTCCTTCCCATGACTTGCTAGAAAAACATTCGAAGTCTCCTAGTTCCCAAAAGACCGGATTGGCTGTTGCGATGCTCATGGACTCATCAGTGCGAACTAGTTCAACATCATCTCCATGCCATTGGATCAAACACTGATGCATGGTTGATGGTATGCAGCAATTCGCATGAATCCAATCTCGACCGAGGAGCAAACTATAAGACCCTTTCCCATCGATGATGAAGAATGTAGTGAGCAGAGTCTTGCTTCCAATTGTTAGTTCGACGTTTATTGCCCCCCGAGTCTTAGACGTATTACCTCCAAAATCCTTGAGCATCATGTCAGTCTCCATCAGATCTTCTGGTCCTTTGCCAAGTTTATGAAAAGTAGTGTAAGTCATAAGATTGACAGAAGCACCTCAATCCACCAACATCATGTTCATTATCTTCCCATTGACAAGACCTTTCATATACAACACCTTTAAGTGCCGATGTTTGACTGGTTTGTCAAATATTTCTGTACAACCATCAACTTGGCAATCATCTCCTCATACTCTGATTCATCGAAACACGAATAAGCTTCTTGATCTGCCGGAGCCCTAAATTCCGATGGCAACAGAAAAGCCATTAGGATATTAGCCGATGGTTGTTTTCTATCAGCTGTTTGCTTGGTACGCCACACTTGAGTCTTACCGGATGCCTGAGCCTGTTCCATTTCTTTATTCCTTAGGCATTGCACCCTTCTCTTCTGGCTTCTTGTTAAACCTCCTGGGCACCACTGTCCTTCCTGCCGCACATATCTTCTTTTGGTTCCTTCCTCTTCATGATCAGCCCAATCCTGATCAACGACTCTTTTTCCAAGCCAATCATGAACACTTTTATTTTTTAAGCGTCGATCCATGTTATTATGATGATATGCATCTTGAGCATGGATAGACCGGCGGTTGGTTTGAGACTGCCTATACTCCCGATATTGCTTGCTGCATTCTGGACAGTCATGTCTGGTAGACAACTTCAAACCTTCATTCTAGCAATGTCTGAAGAAAGGATACTTCCAATGTAATTTGGCTTGTTCCCTTTCATACCTCTCTTGCTTCAATTGATGCTGGTACGCTTGATCTTTTAACCAACGCTGATAATCCTTTTCCTTCTGCCGCTGCCACTTATTCAACAGAATCTGAGATGTGACCCATGACTTTGTCGTCTCTACTTTTGATGTCCTCCCCTGCTCATATTGGCTCTTCTGCTTGGCACGACATTTTCTAATCTCTCTATACTCGTCAGCCGATATTTACATCTTGGGATCGACTGTTCCAGCTTCTTTTGATTTGGTTGATGTTAGGATCTTGGGTTTTCCTTTAAATAGCCCAGCATCAACCATGTTTTGATCTCCTAGGAAAGGATTATCATCGACTTTCATTTTCCGAGGCGTATCAAATTTGAGCCTCCCCTACTGAATAGCTCTCTGTATATGCTGCCTGAAGATTCTGCATTCATTAGTGGAATGAGAAGTAGCATTATGGAACTTGTAGAACTTTTTATTCTTCAACTGATCAGGGGGCAACATGACATGACCATCGGGCAACTTGATCTACCCTTTCTCAAGCAAGAAATCAAAGATTTTATCTGATTTGGTGACATCAAAGTCATAGCTCTCCTCGACTCCTCTTCCCCAAGGATTTGGCACCGTCACTGTCTTCTTGCCCCAATTCCATTCAGCTGCAGCAACCTCTTCTTCTTCATCTTCATAGCCATCATCGACTGAGTATGGATCATAAGCTTCGGCTACTGAGGTACACTTCTAGAACCGGATATCTCTACGTATACTCTAGAATTGGCTATTAAGCACTGCTACTTGTTGAGCCAATTGTCCCAAGTTGTCAAATTCTTGTCCCAGCAGCTTTTCTTTCCACATCGGCAGCATTCCTTGAACAGCTAAAGCAGCTAGTTGATCATCAGCCAAGTTTAAGGAGAAGCACAAGTTCCTGGTTTCTTGGAACCTCTAAAGAAATTCAGTGCCCGATTCATGAGTCTTCTATCTTATAGTTGTCAGATCGGTAATCTTCTTTTCTCCAGTCCCATTGTAAAAATATGTATGAAACTTCTTCTCTAGGTTAGCCCAATTGGCAATGGAATTGACTGGCAATGATGAAAACCAAGTGAAAGCAGGCCCTAATAAAGATAGAGAGAAGAAACGAACTTGATGGGCACCGTCAACTGATGCTTCACCCAATTCTGTAAGATACCGACTGACATGTTCTATCGTGCTTGTACTGTCTTGGCCAGTGAACTTAGCGAATTCTAGGAGCCTATAATTTGTTGGAAGAGCGACCAAGTCATACCATTCTAGATATGGGCGTTTGTATGAAAAGGTCAGCCCTTTTGGCTTCAGACCGAACTAATTCTTCATTATCTCAGTCACCCTCAGCAACAACTCATCAGCTTGCGAATTTGAATTCCTCTGCACCTATTGACCCATCTATGGATTGAAATCCCACGTGCCTTGATATCCTAGATTTGGCATCATGTGGAGGGTGTTATAATCTGTGCCATAGTGATACCCTTGTGGAATCTCAATCTACTGGGTCCTTTGCTGGCTTGCTGCTTGAAGTCTCTGATTATAGATATAAGGATCTATATCTCTACGGATCCTTTGAACTGATGGTGCTATTTTTTGAGCCGACGACGGTATGTGGCCTGATGTACCAAAATTGATCACCTGGTTCTGACTTTGCCCCGCCGGCTATTACACATGCTGTACTGGTGGTCCAGGATGGTACTGTGTTTGATTTGCAGTAGTTCATTGAGTTTGTTCAGATGAACCCTGAACTGTCTGGACATCACCACTACCAGCTAGTGCTGCTTCTTGATGGCTGGTACCGACTTGATTGGTTCCTTGGGTCGACGGATCTGGAATGTTGTAATAAGCCGGTCCGCCTTGACCAACTAGAAATCCATGAATCGCCTTTTTCAAGGCATTATGGAATATGTCCACGAAAGCTTCGTTATGGCTTGATATGGCATCACGAATAGATTTGTCCACAACTTCTTTAAAGAAACGTCTGTCTTCAGCTTCAGTTGTGTCTGTCTGCCCGTATAACAGAACTCTTGGTAGTGGAAATTTCTGAACAATTGTGTTGTCACGTGTTTTGGTGTAGGACAACAAACATTTGTTCTGAAACTCTTCTATAGCTTTGCTGATGACACCCTTATCCCCATCAGGTAGATCTTCATAATGCAGCATAAGGATGTCATTGTTGTTGTGAACCGCCATGATGATTGTGGGGTCCCACTGGGCGTGCCAGAAATGTGTGTCGACACAAAATTTTTGTCCTATGCCGAGGACACACGTAGCAAGCCGGAAGGGTACGCTCGATGGAGCAGATCCGCCTAGCTTCAGCGCAAGGGTGGTCGATCCTACGCACCCCTCCTGAGACATGCTAGTCAAT
The DNA here is from genome assembly GCA_904845875.1 of Miscanthus lutarioriparius. Lineage (NCBI taxonomy): Eukaryota > Viridiplantae > Streptophyta > Magnoliopsida > Poales > Poaceae > Miscanthus > Miscanthus lutarioriparius. The sequence continues at coordinate 66,387,131 of CAJGYO010000009.1, forward strand.
TTGACCCTGTAATTGACAAGGAGAGAAAGTTCATCAGTAATTAAGGGCGGAAATTGTCGGTGTTGCCAGACAGTTCCAAATGTGCGGCTATGAGAGCCGATATGAAAGGAGATCGACTAAATAGTCGATTCCAGCATATTCATGAGAATAAATCGATTAAAGCTCATTGGGTTGTATAAGAAGGATTGGTTATCATTCAGGGCAAATATCATTGATCGAACAGATATTAATCAATGGCAATAAGATGTCAACAATGACCTGTTTATGCTGAGCCAATGATTATAAGTAACCGAACCCCTTTTATATAAAGAAACAATTCAACACCACTTAACCATTTAATAAAGATAAATCTAATGAACATGTTAGATCTCATCTATCACTATGACCAGTGGGGCATGAGGCAGAATCATGCAGGCCGTAGAAATAACAATAGACTCGACGACCCAAACTCATTACTAATATCAGTGGGGCATGAGGCAGAATTATGCAGGCCATAATATAATAATAAGATCATGGGGCTAACATATCTTTCAACCTATCTTTACTTCAATGGTCTCGTGATGCGAACTGTTTGTGAAAGCGCTCGATATTGGCTAAAACAGCCGATTCAGGCATAGTGCATAGTTAAATTCATGCCTTATCAGGAATAGATCTACCAGATAATGGTCCCCACTCCACGGTGCTAATAGTGGGGTGTGAGGCAGAATCACACAGGCCATGATAACGGGCCATGGAACGGTTCTTGCTAGCCAATAAATCTACTCAAGACGCAACACGCCATAACCGCACGCTATGCACGATCAGGATTGACATAAAACAGCCGATAAAACATAACTCATCGTTTAAGGTGTAGATTAGATCAATTTAGATTAACAAATGATGGGCTATACAAGATATAATGCCGATCTAGATCAATCCCAATCGGGTAGAATGATATTGCTGTAATTAGATAAACAATGAAAGCAATAAGCAATATCGGTAACTGAATGAATCTACCAAAGGCTGCCATCCTAAGGTAGAGCCGATAACTTGACCTTGATCTAGTTCATGCAGTGGGGGTCGACCAGATCGATGCAGCCACACTTGAACTAGGCAAGAGTGAATAACTAACTTATACCAGAGTCGCAGTGGAGGTCGACCAGATCGATGCAGCCATATGAACAGAGGTATAAGCCATGACGGTACTTACAACAAGCAGTGGAGGTCGACCGGATCGATGCAGCCATACTTGCTGAAGAACTCACCGAGATCTACTCTACTCCTACTCCTAAGAGTGGCCGGAGCCGAAAAAGTAAATAACTTGTGTTTTGGATTGATTGATTGTTTGATTTACAATAGCCAGGGTCTGATATGTATACCCGGAGTCTAAACATGAATCCTACTTGAGCATGATTCATTACAATCCTTGGCATAAACGAAAATATTCCTAATTTAAGATAACTTGGACTCTAATCTTTCCCCTTTTGCAGAGTCCGATATGTAGTTCCTTGGCGCCAACCATAGTTCATCGTCGCTATCCACTGATGTCATCCCAAGAGACCCGATTCTAGAGTCGTATCTGAACCAGCTGACATCGATCCTCCTTGATTAGCACAATCTTGGAAGCCTACGAGTTCCCACGTTCTTTCTCCCAAATTTTGGTGTAAACAACTATACTCTAGTTCATAAGTGTGACTATAAATGTAAGATGAGAGCATGACTTTGGAAGAAATTATATCTCTATTCATACCCAAAGGTCTCTTCTTCCAAGGAGCCAAGCTCTCCAAGGTAGCTTTGACTTGCTCTAACGTTACTACTAAAAAGGAAAGCTACAAGAGTGAGTGAGGTGTGTGAGGTGATGCTCAAGTTGAGTGTGTGTTGTAGAGGGATGGGTACCCCTCTATTTATATACGGAGATAGGTGGTGCTAGAGGCTATTCCTAGCGTGAGGACCGGCTCCCACCGCCATAGCATGGAGTCATGCCATCGCCTATCGAAGGGGTGGCTGAGCAGCGCCGGTAGGGGGTCGCCCACCCCTAGGGGTTGGCCACCCCGTGACTGAGCCGCCTCACCACTGCCTTCACGTGGCAAGCTCCAGGTTGGACCTGGATCAGAGCCCAGTGGTGCTTTGCCTGGTTTGCACTAAGTTGATGGGCGTCTCCCTTGTTCCTTTGCACAAATCAGCATCAGAAAGCGTCTTTCAATGAATTATTCCATGTATTTGTGTTTGTGACCTGCAAAATAATATTCTCCAAATATATACGGAACTTGGTTAATAGTAAATGCATATATGTTTAAGATTGCTTATTTCTCCTCTTTTTGTGTCTTAATTGGTGGTCGAATTTAATCAGTAAGGACCGCCAACAAGCTTCCCCATGCTTTACCTTTCTTCGTCCTGAGCAAATAGCTAAGTTATTGGTTGTTTATTAGGAGTTGCTACAATGCCGAATATAATTCACAAGTGTCATGCCTATAACAAAGTATTCTTCCTTAATTTAAATAAGTTTGGCATTCTATCCACCCTTTTAATTTAATTTCTATGGGGCTTATTGCTTTTCCAAGTCTTGGGTTGCAAGATAGAACGGTTTTAACATAATTACCAATCATTTATTCTTTGATCAACCTTCTATCCAAAGATTTTATGAGTTTTGCAAAATAAAATATAAGTTTCTTAAATGATTCACTCAATCGCTCAATGTGTATGATCCTCACCAAGGCATTTGATTGTTTTGTCTTCTTTCCATCTATCTCTAAAAGGCTTTGAGTGGAGTTTTAGGTAGGTATGAATGAGAGGCATACTTACATTACATATATTGCTAAGTCAAAAACCAGATCCAAGGAGATGTAAGTCATACACTTTGATCAAGGTGTGCAAGTGTGTGGAATATTTTCCTAATCCTAATATTTTTGGTACTCCTTTGATCATGACTTTCTCTCTTTTGATAATTGCTTTAGAAGTATGGGTTATCTTTATCTTTTCAACATTTTGGAACATTCATGTGTTCTATTTTTTTCTTTTTCTTTTGCTATTTTGAGAGCTTCATGCGTCTCTCTCTCTCTCTAGCATAGCCCCATACTTTGTTTTGGCATATGAAAACTTTAGAGAGAAAAACTCATGACAAATGAATGGAGTTTTTATTTGATGGACGAAAAAAACATGTTTTTGTGTAACTCTTAGTGTAAGAGTTGGCATTTTATTTGTGGGTGTTTGTGAATCTTGATCATGGGTGCATGACTAGAATCTCTACAAGGGTCACAACAATTGACAAACCTCAATGTGAATATAACTAGCATACGACTAAGGTTTTGAATTTGAATCATGTCATATGGTCGTGGTAGGAATTAATAACCATTGAGGAACTTTTGATTTTAGTATTTTGAAAATAAAAAACTCCTGATGTCAAGTTTCTCTTATAACAAATTCATAGCATATTCTATTTACCATATCATAACTTACAACAACTTAGAAAACAATCATGCTTTTGCAACCTACAAGTTTTAAGTTTTAGGATGAGATATTCTGGCCAATAAACTTAAAGCTTGGGGAATACTAAGTTACAGCCTGGCACAGATGAATTATAGACAGAGCAAGTATTCATCATTTCATCAAAAGAGAAACTAAACATTCTTAAATCACATATGAGAGTGAAATAAATATTTTTGTTATTTTTATCATATTTAATTTTTTAGATTATATATTATTTGAATTTTTTAAATGCTAATAATTAAATAAATGCAGAAATTAAATAATGTGAAAATTAAAATGCGGAAAATAAAAAATTGTACTTACCACTGCGGGGGTCCTCCCCCATGCTTAGCTTGTTGCCTACGGTCCAGGATTGTACCCCATGGACCGCCAATAGGCCATCTGTGCATCGTGCTGTTGCTTCAGCATCGCGTTCATTTGCGCCATCTGTTGCTGCTGCTCATGCTATTGTGTTGTATCCTGCACATGAGTGTTAAGCGTGTTTTGGATCTCACCAGTGTGGATTTCTAATCCTCTGAGATGGGTGTTGACGCCTTTCCATCCTGAGATAGACTATCATGGAAGCACTGGTGGAGGTAGCCCCTCGGAGTTGGATGAGTGCATCACCCATGCTGTAGCATCAGCGTCTTCCCACCCAGATCCTCCAGCCGCATATGTCTGTGGAGCATATTCCCAACCAGCGTGGTACATGATTGTGAACCCCGGTACTTGCCCAGTCGGGAATGATTCCGGGTGGAACGCATGGGGCATAGCTAGAAAAGGTTGCGGCTACACCTGCTGTGAGCTGCTTGCTTCGTTTCTGGCTATGCTCCTTATCATCCTGCTAGACACAAAACTTCTGTGAGCTTCCTCTTGTAGAACAAGAGGGAAGGTTAGCGCAGGGGAATTATACAAACGAAGATCTGGGCTAGATAACGGGATTTCATTTGTACACCCCTGGAAGAAAAATACAAGTTGTCCAGTTGCATTGTGTTTTAGGTGATGTCCTTGTAACAAGTAATTCTCATCAATAATAAGGTGTGGAGTTGAAATATATTCTACTTCATGATTTTCCATCGCACCAACACCAGTGGCAATACGAGTAACAAGAGATGTACATGATATGTAAGTAAAAAATGTCTTTAACAATTCTAACCGGTGCTTGAATATTTCTTTGACAGGAGCAGTTTTAATCTCTTTAATCATGGCATAGAGTATTTTCATTTTGTCATTATGAACAACTCGAATATCTTGCCTACAAAACATAGTCATTGCGATCCAATGATGCATGAGACTAAGGGTAAGATGTTGGATGTCCATGTTGCGAGGTTGAAATTTTCCAACTACAACTTGACCCGAAATTTCATTCCAAAATTTATGGAGATTAAAACCTCTAATAGCGTGATCTATGGCAATTAAGCATCTTCATTGGAAACCTATGTGTTGAGCAAGATCTTTCCAAGTGCAGAAATATTTTACTTCAAACAAGCAAAAAGTAATTCTATTGTCAACTTCTTTTAGTGAGCATAAAAATTGAATGGTTAACAGACAAGAACCTTGTTCCCAAATGGGATAAACTTCCTCCCAACCAATGGCTTTCCAAATGTAGGTGAATTCAACATCTATACCTATGGCTTGGAGAAGCGTGGGGTCATACAATGGTGTGTGGTCGAACTCACGGTTCTTAATGAGGTTGTAGGCTTCCATCTCCCAGCTTCTTTCCAAGTCGAGGTGGGGTGCGTCGTCAACCTCCATCGATTGTCCTTGCTCTTGTTCTTCTTCTTGCTCTTCTGTCGGCACGATCTCTTCATCTTCATGCATCGGGCTTCCTTCATCCTTGATGTAGTGCGTGCTTGAGCTTCCATGGGAGCGCTTCGAGCTTGATCCCGTGATGTTCTTGATGGCGCCAGCGATGGCCTTTCCAAACCTACCCATGGCGAAAAACAACACAAGCGATAACATGGCCATGGGTTATGGTTAGCACAAAATATAAAATGAGAACCCGAAGACTAGCTTGAGCTTGGAATTTTTACAGAGTTTTCTTGCACTAGAACTTGCTGGAAAATGCTTGAAGGAAACTTGGGAGCAAGGGAGTGAGTCTGAGAGTGAAAATGAGAGAGTGTGAGAGGGGTGAGGAGCTCTCCCGTCCACCTCAGGTATTTATAGAGCGAAAATCTAAGAGGAGGGGGGAGAGGCAACGGCCAGGCGCCTGCTGTCCAAAGGACAGGGCCAATGGCCACCGGTAGGTGCCGGCCGCCCCATGGGGTCGCTCGCCCCTGGTGGGCCCGATTGGCCATCCCTTTGGTAGGGAGTGGCCAATGGCAATTTCAAATTCGTAGTCATTGTGTTTTCGTCCTGTCTCCCAATAGCTTGCTCGTTTTTTATTTTCCAACAAATTTTTATTGAATTTTTAATTTTTATAATTATTGCAAAAATGATAACTAGTAATAATAAATTATTCTTATTCAGGAAATGATTTTTATTGGATTTTTCAAAGATTTTTATTTTTACATAAAAATTCAAAAAAAATAAATTTTAGGAATATTATTTTGAATATTTTTAACATTTTAGGAATAACTAGTAACAAGGGTTCGACGTTTTTGATCCGTCGGACAATACCTTTCCTCCTTCATTGATCTGTAGTTGCATTAACATTTTCGTGAGAATTCTTAGGTTGCCCCGGTGTTTTCTCCAAATTATCGACAGGGATAGCGGCAGCTATTTGTGAAATTTGAGTTTCTATCATTTTGTTAAAACACAATCGATTCTTCACTGCGGAGGATACACTTTCTATTTGAGAGTTGATGTTTTCTAACATTTTATCATTATACATCAACTTTTTAGTGATATTTTCATTAATTTTGACTTGGTCGAAAACCAACTCTTTAAAAGAAGGTTGATTCGAATTGTAATTGGAATTGTAGTTTGAATTACCTTACGGGCGGGATTGTTTATTCCACCCTTTATTACCTGGTTGGCGAAACCCGTTGTTGATGAAGGCAGCTTCTTTGCAGGTTTCGGGGCAATCATTCCCTGAATGGCCAACATTCCCACACAGACCTCACACGTCATGTGTGAGTCCATGGCCTAGACGGTGCCCATCATGGCGTCCTTATCTTGGGCCCATTCCTCCAGTTTTTTCATCAATAAATCTATTTTGTGGGAAGCATATCCGTCTCCTTCACGGTATGCATTCCTTTTTGTGTTTTTCTTTCCATCCCCAAGCTTTGATTCGACACCATTTTATTGATGAGAGCCATGGCTCCATCAATAGTGAGGGAAAGGAATGCGCCTCCAGCAGCAGCGTCGAGGTGGGTATTAATCCATCATAAAAAATTTGGAGCACTAACCAGTTTTCAATCCCGTGATGCGGGCATGCTTGGATGTAGTCTTGCAGCCTCTCCCATGCCTCAGGAATGGTTTCCATGGAGCTTTGCTGGAAGTTCAAAATTCGTCCCCTCAGAGCATTGGTTTTGCCCATGGGAAAGAACTTGGCAAGGAATGCCGTGGAACATTTGTCCCATGTTTTGACAGCTTCCTTTTCCTTGTAGAACCACTGCTTCGCCTTCCCCAAGAGGGAGAAGGGAAACAAGCGGAGCCTGATGCTCTCAGGTGCAACATCCTTGATAATGATGGTGTCACACAACTCGAAGAAGTGTTGGAGATGCACATTCACGTCCTCGCTTGGCAACCCATGGAATTGATTTGCCTACACCATCGTGATGAGGCCGGTATGGAGCTCGAAGTTCCCATCCCCAATGTTAACAGCAGGCCCAATGGGCATGTTGGCAACAGTGGGGGTGGAGTAGTCGCAGAGGGTCTTGGCCATGATTGGAGTAGCGGATGGTGCAGGGTTGACTGGTTCGACTGCTAGAGGAGTAGCAGAAGAAGAAGCACTGGACCGTTTCTTCCTTAGGACTGCCTACGGATTTTGATGTAGTTGTTCGGTAGATCATAACCAGTCATACACTATCCTGTTTTCATCCACAATAGGAGAAAACAAGAAAAGTTAACCTGCATAAACAATGGCTATCTTACATGCATATTATCATGAACATGTCCTACTAGATTCTTTAATCAATATGCCTTCCCCGGCAATGACGCTAGAAATGCTTGTTGACACTTCTTAGCGTAGCTACTAGGTTTGTATCCCCAACAACTGCACTAGAAGTGCTTGTTGGTATTTCTTAGCATCATCACTAATAATTAGCAATGCCACTAAGTAATAGCCTTGATAGTTCCTTAACAATTTTTTATATTTATCCGCAAGCGCACAGAGCTATCATTGTAGCATTTCACCCAGAAGTATTCAGGGTATCGTTATTTATATTTTTTCCCAAAGGAAGGCATTTGATTAAGAGTCTAGTATGGATATGAACTTGAATAATAATGCTTGCAAGTGCACCAATGTTTATAACAGGGGTAAGAACGGTGATTTCAAGATAGTGGACACACACTTGGCATTTTTCAAAGGATAAAATAGAAAAGAAAGAATAAAAGAATAATCCTAAGGTTGAGCAGGCATTGGTCTAGTATAGTCATACAAAGATTAGTTAAAATCATACAAGTTACAAAATTAGTATTAGGGCTAAGTATGAAGCAGGTTAGGAGGCCACCAAGTACTGGACTGCCACCAACCTCATGTGATAATTTAGACTCCTACACCCAAATCGAACATGGGGGATTACAAGGGACAGATAGGGTTGTCACCACCTGCGGCCTACCCCTCAACCGTGGAAAGGGACAATGCATTCACCTGTCTCTCCATACCCAAGCACCATGCTTGTGTATACAGAAACTACCCAAATCCCCTCGGGTTCCCAACCCTAAGGATCGACAGGTACTTGTGCGCACCTGACGACACGATGAACCGCCACCTCAACTTACCTCTAGTTCCAATTATATAAGTTATATGAGTAGTTAAGCATAAAGTTAAGTGTGCTACTTTATGACGCACAAACTATAGACTAGTTCATATATCAAGATTATAACATAATAACTATACTCTAGTTCATAAGTATGACTATAAATGTAAGATGAGAGCATGACTTTGGAAGAACTTATATTTCTATTCATAACCAAAGGTCTCTACTTCCAAGGAGCCAAACTCTCCAAGGTAGCTTTGCCTTGCTCTAAAGCTACTACTAAAAAGGAAAAGCTACAAGAGTGAGTGAGGTGTGTGAGGTGATGCTCAAGTTGAGTGTGTGTTGTAGAGGGAGGGGTACCCCTCTATTTATACACGGAGCTAGGCAGTGCTAGAGGCTATTCCTGGCACGAGGACCGGCTCCCACCGCCATAGCATGGAGTCATGCCACCGCCAGTCGAAAGGGTGGCTATTCCTGGTGCGAGGACCGGCTCCCAGAAGTCCTGGCGGAGGGGGAGACGCCGGGGGCTTGTTGCCCACTGGTGTAGCCACATGAAGTGGACGAAGTTTGCCGTAGCAGTCGGCGACGTGGGCCAGGCTCCCAAAGTTGAGGACCTAGCCCGGAGCGAAGGCACTGGGCGTGACGGAGAACTCACCGGGGAAGCGAACACCATAGTCTGGGGCGGTGCCACTTGTTCTGGCAACGAGGTGGGTGGCTCTAGCAACCGTAGAGCCTAAATCACACTTGACGTTGCCCCCTTCCTGGCGCACCAGCTTTCACGGGGTCGGAACCGCGACAAGCATTATTGTTCGAGTCGGTGTCAGAATGTGTGTCTACCGTGTCTCGGGTGGACACAAGAACACCAGAATCACAGAGATGACGCAACGGTTTATCCTGGTTTAGGCCAATTAGGGAAGCTTTGTCATGGGAAAGCTTTGTCTTCTTATGTCACGCCCCGTGTGTGACCTTGTTAGGAAATTGGCCGGCAATGCCATGCCCAAGGGGCAGCGCCGGGGAGCCCCCAAGCCTTGGTAGCTCGGGACGTGTCTTCTTGCTCCCGGGCCTTGGCTGGCATCGTTGGCGTGCTAGGAGCCAAGGGCCAGGCTAAAGTGTTATAGTAGATCGGGAGCCTCAGGGCTCGGGCAAGCCCCTGAGCCCCAAGCAGAGGTCATGGAGGAGTCAGGTTCGGCCGGGTTTCTTTTTAGAGGGTGTGCGTGCGTACCTGATGGATATAGCCCCTGAGCCCTCGGGCGACCCCGGAGGGGTTGGTCGGGGGGTCTTCATCATTCAGGAACCATTGGACCCGAGGCTTAATATACCCACATGTTAGGATCTCATCAGTTGGGTTGCTCCGTCTGGGGAGCCGGCGTAGCCCCTGAGGCTGTCGTGGGGCCTCCTTGTTGCGGGCGTGGTGGCTTCTGGGCGCGTCCCGTCCGCTAACGCTCTGAGTAGGCGGTTGATGGCACCTAAGGTGTTGTGGCCAACAGAAGAGTTATGGCGTGCACTCCCGCACTGTCCCATCTCGTCAGGGAGATCGAACGTCAAGCCACATGGAGCAGATCTGGTGGAGGAGGAATCGAGGAGCTTGGTGTGCGTGGATCCAGGCCATTGATGGTGTCCGGTGGGCCTAAAGGGAGTCGGATCCCCTGACGTCCCATGAGGAGGCATGCGTGGAGTTGGCGGTGCGCTCAGGTCGGCTTGGGAGGCTGGGCAGACAGGGAGGCGGCGGTTTGTCTCCACCTTGGATTCGGCAACCACCGTTGCATCGTACGATTGTGCGTGGGATCATGGGAGCATGGCAACCGCCGCACATGGAGTACTAAAGCGAAGTTAGGGAGGTGGGGAAGGCAGTTACCTTCCATTCCTAGCGAAGCCCTTCCCTTTCCGAGAGCCTCCGCTTTGCCTCTCTCTCGCGTGTTCACTCGCCGCCACTGCCTTTCCCTTCGTCCCCATTATAACACCCTAAAATTTTCTTTTCAAAAAGTAGAGTTTAAATTGATTTTATTCAATTAGTCACTTTACTTTATTAGGCAAATAATATTGATTTATAAAAAAATCCTAAAATGAAATATAAGGTAGAAACCATGTAATGTTGCATTCATGCTGCTGCTTATTTTTCTTGCTTGCTCTATGTGTGTTTAGGGCCTTTATAAATCAAGTTTGTGTAGATCCAATTCAAAATGCTAATTTGAATAAAAGAAAAATCTTTTCCTTTTCCTTTTTCTTGGCTTCTAGGCTTTTGGCCCACGGCAACACAGCCAGCCTAGCAGCAGGCCAGCGTGGCCCGCTTCCTCCCCTGCCCACGCGTGCTAGCGTGGGCCAGCCAGCCCACTAGCGTGGCCCAGCAGCAGCTGCCCGCCCCCTGCCGCTAACCGCCCGGCCTGCTTGCTAGCCATCGTAGCATAGCAGCACCCTCTCTCGCGATCAGCCACTGACCAATGAGGTCCGCTTGCTCGCGGGGCCCGTGCTAGCCGCCTCCGCCACCTTTCGCAACCCTAGCAGCTCTCGATCCCACTTGCCCTAACCCAAGATCAAGCTCGAGTCGCTAAGGTCGCCGCCGCTGTCGTTCTCCGTGCCTCGCTGTCGTTCGTCACCGGTGAGCCGCCCTACGAGCTTTGCGTGGAAGAGAGGAATGTGTCAGTGCACTTGGCGCACTCCCTCTCCCTCTCTTTTGGCCACGACGCCTCACTGTAGTTGTGCCGCCACCACTGAGCTGTGCCGCCACGTGAGCCGCCACCTCCGAACGCTTCCCACCGCGGCCAAGACGCGCACCACATTCACCGTGCCGCGAGCTGTGCGCCCATGCCCTCGCCTCATTTCGCTGTGCCCCGCAGCGCTACCGCCGCATGCTCACCACCGCTGGCAGTGGCGCCTGCTTTTAAATTTCAGTTTTTAATTAATTTAAATATGAAACTAGTTCACTTTAATTACAGAAGTGCCATCAGTAGCTTAATTAGGCCATAACTTTCACGTTTTAACTCCGATTCTGGTTGTTCTTGTTCCTATAGTTTCATCTCGATGCATAGATTAATTCTGTGACCTTGCTTACCGTTGTTGTTTGTGTTGGTGTACTGTTTCTCATTATTACCTATTTGCTTGCATGTATTGCTCTCTTGTGTGACGATTGATGCGTATAGAGAATGAGACGTTCGTGAAGGAAGAGGAGCAGGACCCCGTGGAGTGTGAGCAGGCGGAGTTTGGACAAGGCAAGTGCATACACCATTTGATCATTTTTGCTCCTATACACTAAATACATTTACTTTCATTGCATGTGTTTAAATACTGCAAACCCTAAGGACCTGACTAGCCCTATCTTATATTCCTTGTGTTACCTGGGGGTCTACATTTGGGTAGTGTAGTTATGCTTAGCTGCTCCACCCACACTATTACATGTTAATGAAAGTATTGATGCCCAATGATCACCTTAATAATGATTAATGATTAATGTTGATTGATGGTTACTATGGTGATGGAGATGTTGTGATGCTTTCTAGCATCATGGTTAAAGTGATGAAAGGGGGAATAAGTACTAGAGCTTGGCCCAGTTTCCGGGGGTACCCGTGTCCGCCCTCCCTAAGGACCTATTCATGGAGCAGCCACCTAGGACATATAGTACAACTTCAAGCCATATGGCTCTGGCTTGACGTAGTATCAGGACCTCTACTAGTAGGGTGTGGCTTACCGGGTAGGCGTAAGAAAGTAACCTAGGTAATGGATATTAAGTTGCGGTTGTCCCGGTTCCATGGCTATGGGGATGGCTACCGGCGCCTAGGCCAAACCTTATGGGTTGCACTGTATTAGCTGGAACCTATGAAAAATCTCATAGTGAAACCCTGCCTGCTCACCTCGGTAGTGTTTTGGAGAGTCATGACCCTAGGCAAATGGGAATCATGACTTGAAGTGAAAGTGTACACCTCTGCAGAGTGAAAACTGATATATCAGCCATGCTCACGATCACAAGTGGCCTAGACTCTCACATCATTAGAACTTGACTCACTTGGACAGTGGAGGCGGTTCATGGATTGAGGTGGCTACCTCCTGTTTTGGTGGGATGGCTATCCCGTGTTTTTATTGGGGTTACTTCCCTAGGTTTCTATTTGAGGTTGCTACCTCGGTGATATTAATTAATTATAATGATGATGATTAATAATATTGTTAATTCTACTCCATTTAATTAAGGGTTGGGATATTCTACTCAATAGTAACAGGTTGTTCTAATAAAAGTTACCAACTAAAAATGCTTACCTGCAGTCAAATCGGGTCGACCATCCTTTTGTATAAGCCTTGCATGTCATTACTTTTCGTCTGTACTTGTTGAGTTCGACATGGACTTACCCTTGCTATAATCACAAATAAAGAGTGCTCGGACGATCAAGATTGGTACATAGACTTCCTAGAAGATTTACCTCATTGTTAGGCTCGTGTGTCTCCTGCCATCGACCTTCCTGTGGCGAGGTGGATCCGCTACGTCAACGTCGTCGTTTATTTGTTTCATTCGAACGATATTATTTAAGTTTCCGCTGGAACTTTGATGAAAGACTTGTAATAATGATACTCTTGTACTCATTTATGCTTTAATGTACGAACACTTTGCTTTGTACCATTGATGATGTCGTTGCATGTGTGTAATTTGAGATCCTAGCACACATGTGATATGCACCTAGTTTGCTCTCTCAAATCTGGGTGTGACATCCATGGTGGAATGGGGGCCTTCAGAGGTCACCAAGGTGGAGATCAAGAAGATGGAGGAGGATGGGTTGGTGCCAAAGGGGGTCCTGGTAGTCGGCTAGCGTTCTCCCACCATTGGGGAGTTAGCACCGGCGCCCGGGGATCAGGAAGTCGTCTCCTTCATCGACTTCCACCGCCTAGGGCTCAGCCTCCCCTTACACTGCTTCGCGCGTGGCCTCATGTACTTCTACGGCCTCCGTCTCCATGACCTAACACCGGAGGGGATCCTCCACATCGCAACCTTCATCATGTAGTGTGAGGCCTTCCTAGGGATCGAGCCCTACTTCGCGCTATGGAGGTGTCTGTTTCAGGTGGTCCTGTCATTCCCCGGTGGCGCCTTTTCGATGATGGGGGGTGCCCGGATCCAGGTGCGATCACATGTTGCTGGTCGGTACCTCACCCTCGCTCGTCTGCCGAGCTTCGACGCTAAAATGCGTAGGAAGAGGAGCCGGTTCTACCTCCCAAAATGGTTCCACTGCTCCCATCTTTCTCGAAGGTGAGGCCGACCGACGCTACCCCGTCTTTGTGGCGGCTGTTCCCCTCAGTGGAGGAGGTGATGAGGACATCTCCTGCCTGGATACATACACATTAGCAACTTTTGATTCACAGGTGAAACAATCCTTTACCATGATTGTATTTGATACATTTGATGAATTGATGCTGCACCATAATGTGTGTTCATTGTCATTTTCAGAAATACATACATGGATCAAAAAGAGTATTAAAGACACATGGAAGGCATGGAGGACCAAAGAAGTTGATTGGGGGCCAAGTACAAGTATTCCCAACGTCCTCCACCAGGACACCACGTTACTTTTGGTCCAAGGAAAGAAAGAGATCAAATCCAACACGTTTTGGGGCTGGATTCAGACTCTAGGACAGCTCCAACTTGTGATGTTCACCACAGTCGCATACGGACTCCGTTTTGGGCGTTCAAGTACTCCATGGAATCCTTATGAAGTCTACTTTCATATGGATTTGGACTCAGGTCTATATCTTGTCTGAGGCAGCCGCAATGATCAAATTACTACCGAGAGGTTTTCTGTCAAAGGTGTTGCATCGCCTTATTTTGGCCCAATGGGCCGTGTATCAAGTCAGGTCCATTAGGGACGTGTCCTAGGGTTGGAGCACGACCCCAACACCATGGTGGTCGCCCTTCCACCTTCATATACCCCTTAGCCACCACCAAGAATAGTTGGGTTTTGTTTTGTTGAAAGTTTAGCCATTGCTACTTCCTTGTAGACGCATGTGTTGACTAGGCCATCCGTTCTACTTGATTCAGAACCCCAACTTTGTGAGTTCAGATTGGTTTTTCACCTCCATATTTGCAATTGAGTTGCTTGTTCTACTTGTTCTTGCTTGTTCCTCGATTGCTTGCAGGAATTACCCTAGTGGTTTGGTTGATCGTGCTCCACAAGATCGCGACAACCGTTGGAAGTGGTGTATCGGTTGCTAAGGCGCAGCTTGGAAGGCTGTAGTCGGGCCGTGAACGTCATCTCCATCCCCAAATCGAGTTATCCTCCTTCTCTTATCGTAAGATCGGGAGTCACCCTAGCGGGTTCATACCAGTTGGTAATCAAAGCAAGGTTGATCGGTGAGAGACTTCCAGTTCTTTGCTGTTTTTAATCTCCTATAGTCCAGAAAAAGCTAAAACAAAATTAGTAGATTAGTTCTTCATAATCCCCAAAACCCTTTGAGCTTAATACTATTACTGCTTAGTTAGGGCTTATTGAATTAACGGTTGCATCGTCGTGCAAGTTGCTGGTCTTAGCATCTAGTCGTTTAGAGTTTCGAGTTCTAGTCACGTTTCTGTCACCATCGCAGATTTGAGTTTATTTGTTTCTCTCCACGAATTAGAGTGGATTTCCAAATTCCTTTATTTTGTTTACCACCATTACCCTAGCCACATCCTTGGAGGTTTCATCCACGTCCATACTTCCATCTCCAAAAAGGAAATCCAACAAGTTCAAAATAGAATTCGATTCGGAGTCTTGTTCTATCCTGAAAAGAAAAGCCCCATATTTCCTTTGTCAGGAGTCCGAATAAGGAGTTTAAATATAATCTGGAAACCTTAACATGTGCTCTTTCCAACAGATCTGACCGTGGTCCCAAATTCATTTTGAGTGCTTCGTAATCGCCTTGGAGATTTGCGCATCTCCTGGTTTTGCAAAACAACCACTTGTTTGACTTTGCTACTGAATCACCCTTCCCAATGAAACATTTAATTGCTATAAGTAGCTTGTTATCTCTTGTTGCAAAATTTCAGCTTTGTGCTACATGAAATAAAAAGAAAGAAAAGAAAGACAGAAAGAAAGAAAAGAAAGAAAGAAAAGAAAGACAGGAAGAAAGAAAGAAAGAAAGGAAAGAAAGAGAAAGAAGAAGAGAAGGATTTTTCTTTTGTTGTTATTCCTCTCCTTGGGATCCTTCTTTGTTGTAGCTTAGTGACTTCGTTTATGTCCAGGCTCTCGTCTCTAGCACGTACTAGCCTAGGACCAGCACAACAACGTCGTTGAGCGTTTGTTCAATTTGCTTGCAACTAACGTGGTTCTAGTACTTCCTTGCTTTAGCCCACCTACAGCTCCGCATATTCGACTATAGCTTGACAGCTTGTTTTGTTGCTGCGGCACCGATACACTTCGCTCCACGGTTGTAGACTTGTTGGTTGCCGTCACCTCCTGTTTGGCTTGGTAAGAACTTGTAAGGGCTTGTTTTAACAAGTTGAGTTTGAGAGAATTACAACCGACACATCCTAGTAGTTGATAGGAGGATACATATTATTTTTGTGTTTCTTGTTTTCTACTAATCATGTCAGGTGATATGGAGATTTTTGAGCTGTTGAAACTAGACCCTCATATTCAGGATGTCATTCAACACTTGCCGTTATATGATGGTAAGTTTGATCCTCAAGCTTACATTGATTGGGAGTTAAAAGTAAATAATGAATTTGATGAGCATGACCTGTCCGAGAAACAAAAGATTTGTATTGCCTCTAATGTTTTGATTGAATATGCTTTGCTAGAATGGAAACACATTTGTAGGCACAACAAAGTTCTAGAATCTTGGGAAGACTTCAAATTTCTTTTTAGAGATGCATTCATTCCTGCATATTATGCTGATTATTTGCTTGTAAAATTAGACAACTTAAAGCAAGATAGTACGACTATAAAAGCATACTACCATGATTTTAAGATTTGCATCATGTTTGGTGGATTAGATGAATGCATGGAAGATGTTATGAGTAGGTTCATGAGAGGGCTCAATTCTGAAATTCAAACCTTGTTAATTAGCAATTCTTATAGCCATATTGGTCAATTGTTTTGTCTTGCTCTCAATGCTGAAAAGGAAATTCTATTATCTGTGAATACTTACAAGAATGATGTGATCCATAATGTCCAAAATTTGTCCACTCTGCATGCTAATGAAGAGCAACAAATAGTGGAACCCACTGCTGATTTTCCTTTGTCACAAAATGAATTACTTGCTGTTCCTTATGATAAAGAGGACTTGTGTGCTGATGATTCTTTTACTGCTATGCCACAAGTAGCAAATAAGTGTGATACTTTTGGCTTAGAACCATACAAATGTGATGAAGAAAAGATTTTTCATCCTATTACTTGTGCACAAGATGAACTGAATTTGTTGTCCTCTTTAAATACTTTGGGTTATATTGAATTTGATATTCTATGTAATCTAAATTGTCTAAAAGAGAAACTTAAATTTGATTCTAGTTTGCCAAGTTTTAATCATTGTTTGCTTCATGCAATTGGCAAATATGACAACAAAGGAGAATATTTGGTGCATAAAGTTTATATTTGCTCTAATCTGAAATATCCTTATGGGCTACAATACCATGAACGAATAGGGGGCTGCACTAACACTAATAATGTCTTGCAAAGTTTTCCTAGTTTTTTCCATATGCAACAGGGTAATCCTGAAGAAAGGGGGCATTGTTGGTTGTGGCCATGCAGCATAGCCATCGCTCTATGTTCCAACATCAAAGCAAGCACTTTTGAATGCCATTGGAGCAAGTCGAGGACGACTTGCAGCCAAGAAGGGGAGAATGATGAGGACATCTCCTGCCCGGATACATACACATTAGCAACTTTTGATTCATAGGTGAAACAATCCTTTACCATGATTGTATTTGATACATTTGATGAATTGATGTTGCACCATAATGTGTGTTCATTGTCATTTTCAGAAATACATACATGGATCAAAAAGAGTGTTAAAGACACATGGAAGGCATGGAGGACCAAAGAAGTTGATTGGGGGCCAAGTACAAGTATTCCCAATGTCCTCCACCAGGACACCACGTTACTTTTGGTCCAAGGAAAGAAAGAGATCAAATCCAACACGTTTTGGGGCTAGATTCGAACTCCAGGACAGCTCCAACTTGTGATGTTCACCACAGTCGCATACGGACTCCGTTTTGGGCGTTCAAGTACTCCATGGAATCCTTATGAAGTCTATTTTCATATGGATTTGGACTCAGGTCTATATCTTGTCTGAGGCAGCCGCAATGATCAAATTACTACCGAGAGGTTTTCTGTCAAAGGTGCTGCGTCGCCTTATTTTGGCCCGATGGGCCGTGTATCAAGTCGGGTCCATTAGGAACGTGTCCTTGGGTTGGAGCATGACCCCAACACCCTGGTGGTCATCCTTCCACCTTCATATACCCCTTAGCCGCCACCAAGAACAGTTGGGTTTTGTTTTGTTGAAAGTTTAGCCATTGCTACTTCCTTGTAGACGCGTGTGTTGACTAGACCATCCGTTCTACTTGATTCAGAACCCCAACTTTGTTAGTTCAGATTGGTTTTTCACCTCCATATTTGCAATTGAGTTGCTTGTTCTACTTGTTCTTGCTTGTTCCTCGATTGCTTACAGGAATTACCCTAGTCGTTTGGTTGATCGTGCTCCACAAGATCGCGACGACCGTTGGAAGTGGTGTTTCAGTTGCTAAGGCGCAGCTTGGAAGGCTGTAGTCGGGCCGTGAACATCATCTCCATCCCCAAATCGAGTTATCCTCCTTCTCTCATCGGAAGATCGGGAGTCACCTGAAAAATGACAATGAACACACATCATGGTGCAGCATCAATTCATGAAATGTATCAAATACAATCATGGTAAAGGATTGTTTCACCTGTGAATCAAAAGTTGCTAATGTGTATGTATCCGGGCAGGAGATGTCCTCATCAGGAGGCCATGGATGTTCCTGCTCTCATGGTTTCCATTGAGGCTCTGAAGGCTCAGGGGCTGACCGGGTCGGTGGTGGAGCGCACGTTCATCCATTGTCGTATCCTCCCATTGAGGGAGGGGCGCATCCGTTGTGGTAGCACTAGGGGATTACTGATCCATTGATGGAGTTTCCTTATCCCATCTCGAAGGAGCTACTCAGGGTGCTGATGATTGGGGCTATTGGCACGGACTTCTCAGGGCTAGGCATCAGCCCAGCCCCTTTTAGCGCCGAGCACCATCCTCCTATAGGCCATCCATTCACCGAGATGATCTCGGACCCCCTCTCCTCCCTCTATGGTGGAGTGGGCATGGATGGCTATGCCCCCGATAGGGACAGTGGATGTGCCAGTGTTGGTGTTCGGCCCACCTCTGGCGGCGGCTTTGGCTCCGGCGGCACACGCGATGGTGGTTGGCAGAGGGTCGCGGAGGCGCCAGAGGAGCCCTGCCCGGCGCGGGTGGAGTCCGCCTAGCTTGTCGTCTCCCTGAGGGGATAGGTTAGGATCATCTTTACTTCTCACCACTTTCATTGCCATTCTTGACACCTGTGTTCACGTCATGTGCAGAGGATTCCCCGAGAGCATGGTTGTTGAGGTCGGTTCTTCGAGCGCTGGCGAGCCTCCCTGAGGCCGAGCTCGCTTGCTGCCACCCTCTTTGTCAATGGTCAGATTAGATCGGTGCGCCCCTCCGTCAGGGGCGTCCCCTCGTGGTGCCCCACTCATACCATCCGTAGCGGCAAGGATGCCATCGGGGCCACGGAGGATGCCTAGAGGCAGGACAAAGAGGATCGGCTGGTGGTGGCAACTGTGGAGAACGTGTGTGACGCGGCGCACACAGAGACAACCCGTCTAAGGGGGGAGCTCGAAGGTGCTGGTCGTTCCCTTTCTCCACCTTTGCTCATGGACGGTGGACTCCAAGCCACGTCCCCACGTTGTTTTGACGTCTCAAACCTTTGTTGGTGCAGAGTCGAGGGAGGTAGCTCGTCGTCTGGGGGAGCAGCTCCAAAGGCTTCAGGAGGAGGCGAGCAGGCTGCATACCCACCTCGACGCTCATGGCGCGGAGTCAAGGGAGCTCCGAGTTGTGGCTTTGGGTGCCTAACGTGCTCTCTTCCCCAGGGAGGTACGCAACAACGCGACGGAGGTGAACGCGTGGCTCCATGCTATGCCAGAGCGCTTTCGTGAAGCTGTGGAGGACGGTGTCTGGTAGGGGGCAGCCTCAGCGCTGGTCGCGGTCCACTTCTAGTTCCACAGCTCGGTAAATGTCCACTAGGTGGTGGGAGGCTTTCCCACAGGCGTCGACCCCATCGACTTGGCGTTCCTGATGGTCCACCTAGAGGATGCCACTGACGCTGTCCTAGCGATCATGCCCCTGGATTAAGTCCTCCGTGGCCCCTCGCTGGATCGTTGAAGAGCGGCGGCTGTGCTCGGCACCTCCCTTGTCCCTGTGAGAGAAGAGAGATCAGCCAGTATGTGTCCTGTGGTTGGGTTACGGGGCGTTGTCCCCAGAACAATTTAATATTTTTTGTTGTAAATAATTAGTTCCTGTGTTTGCTATTTCTTTACCGCCCCTATTTTTTTTTGCTTCTCGGGCGCACACAACCTTCCTTTCGATTGGTATTTGGGATCCACTTTCCCTCACGATCCTTGGCTATGTCATAGGTGGCCTAGGGTCATGCCCTCTTAGTGGCGCACAGGCGTCAGTGCTAGGTCGAGGAGTCTGGGGGTGCAAATAGACCGGGATTGGAAGGTCAAGCAGGCGTCGGCCGGCGAGGCATACCTCGTGGTTCTCTACGCTTACCGAAATGAGGGGGGATTCATGGCAATCAGAAAGCCGACCCAATATTCAACTTGGAAATGCAAGGTATTGGAATAGAAACTAGATAGGGAAAGTCACATAGCTTTGTGTATGCTTCCTAGGTGCCTTTGTTGAGGCAAAGTATGGGCATGACCCGAGCCCATGGGTGGCATGTTTGGCCATGGTCCTCCTTCGCGGGAAGGTCCGGAGCCTTCCTTAATCGGGTCGGTCCCTTCTGGGGGTCCAAACACCTGGATGGAGGGGTCCACCGTGCCACCGCAGCCGCTAGGTGACACCGAGCGCATCTGTGGGGCTTAATCAATCGGCCGCCGCCACCGTATTGACCTCCTTTTTCTACCATCAAGAAGTGCCTGACCGAGGAGGCTTTGCCATTGTTGCCAGGGGCCACGCGGCTTGCTGTCGTGCGAGCCCCCGCCCTTGGGGCCCAAGCTTTGCCTCAATGGCCTCCAGTTCCACCCGCCGAGCCCGTGAGTGGGCCACCTGTTGACACAAAATGTGACGCACTGTGCCACACACACAGCAAGCCGAAAAGCGTAGCTTCAATCGGATGCCCGGGTGCTTCGTGATCCGGGCGTGCGGTCGGTTTGACGAAAAAAAACCCGACAAGGGATAAAACGAGTTAAATGTCAAACCGAACATGTCGGGTGAGACGAGACGATTCCGATATATCGACCCTGAAGCCACTTACAACGACATACGACTATAGGAAGCATGCGCCAACAAGTTTATAAATCATTCGATTAATCGTAAGATGGACATACATAAAGATCTCGATTGCCGAATGCATATGCATGGAAAGACATGTTTGAACAAGTGAAATTGATTATGCGTTAATGCATATCCAAGCTCAAACAATCCGCCGAGTTGGGGTCCATGAAGAAGGAACGTGTAGTAATAAACATGATTAAGCCAATCTAAAACTCAAATATCACGCAGACGACACCTAGTTTCGTCAAAAACTTAAACGTGATTAACATACATGAACCCACAACATGTGACAATCTAGATTAAAATAATTTGGCCATTACGAGCATGTTATCTATTTGCAAAGGTATTATGAAAGTAATGATTATTGAAGCTCGAATAAAACCATAGAAGAGGGCCGAACAATATCAATCTAGATTGGGCAAAAGTGTGTTACAAATATATAAAATATTTAAAACATGCAACACACAGGATAACTTGATGAATCTATTTAGATTTTGCCGTAATCTAATAGAGCCGATAACTGTCTTGCTTCCACTAAGCATATTGAGCAAACGCCTGCCGCACGGTATCTACTCATAAACAAAGTATAAGCGAAGACTTCTTGATTGTCAAGCAAAGATCCGCCGCACGATCATTGAAAACAAACAAGACTACTTGCATCACGTTTAAATCCACCGCATGATACTAAACATGATAACAAGGTTGTCGGAACTTACGGAGGTCGACGGATCGATGACTCCTCTCGAAGAACTCGACGACACGACAAAAGGACTCGAAAGTTGGCACGGGGCCGGTTGTATTGATTTGGTTGTGAACGCCTATTACAATGGTCGAGGGTCAATATTTATACCCTAGACGAAACACGAGTCCTAAAAGACTACGATTTACAAAGGAACTCTTTAAATAAACTTGGAAACTACGATTCCTTGCCCCAAACTCTCAGAGTCCTTTATTATTACAACTTTCATCTTCTCGATCGGCTTTGCTTGCCATCTTCTGCTTTCCCGAATGGAGTTACCGCCTTCCAGAATAACCGACCGCACAAGCATTTAGCCGACCGCTTGCGTTATTTGCCGAACACTCTTCTTCCTGCATGTGGGTCCACCTGTCATCTTCCAGAATTGACCAAAATCCAGTGTTAACACCACCATCTTCTCAAAGGTAGCTCGTGGGGCTGTGGGCACCTTGGTCCAATGGTGTTAGCTCTGGCGCCCTCCCGACAGGAACTTCACCGTTAGCGCGGTAGCCCATACGTGGTGGGGCATAGCAGTCGATATCGTCGGAGTCGTACTTTGGGTCGTTCCCCAAGAGGATCTCGAGGAAGATGCATAGCAAGGGGATGTCAGCCCCCACGGCGCTAGAGAGGATGGCGCTTCGTGGCGCCTCATGGCTGACGAGGTGCTCCAGCTCTAGCTGGAAGGATGCCACCGCATTCTAGATCCCAAAAGGTAGGTCCGAGAAGTGTACAAGAAGCGGTCAGACGGCGGGAGCACCTCACTGCTGGTGATCTGGTGGTGGATGTTGGCCAGCATGTAGAACATCTGGTGATGGTCCAACACGGTGGGGTGCGGACCCAAACCATGTCGGATCTGCTAGGCCAGGACCTCGAGATCTGCTCCCAGGAGGCCTGGTAGATGGGGTGGCACCAGGAACTCGTTGCCCGTTGTCGGTGTTTCGAACAAACACCGGCGAGTAAATTTGTAATTGATGCGCGTTAGGCCCGGATGGTGCGCTTAAGGACACAAGGGTTATACTGGTTCGGGCTAAATGTCACTACGTCCAGTTTGTTGCTGCTCGTGTTATTAGCACCGAATGAGGTTCGTAGTAGGGGGTACAAACGGTTGGGAGAGGGAGAGACCCCAAGTCCCTGATGGAGTGATTGGAAGGACGCCAAGAGCTCCGTTGGCACTTGGCCGTGTGGTGTGTGTGTGTGTGTGCTAACCTGTTCTGAATCGGTTGATCGATCCCTTAGTGGGGAGCCCTGCCTCCCCTTTTATAGATCAAGGGGGAGCAGGGTTTTTTACAGACGGGGAAGAAGAAAACACTAAGAGCATAGAAGGTCCTTCGAGGAACCCGGTCCTTCCTTCTTCCCCACGCCTGATCTACCCATCATGGCAGATCGTGTCAGGATTGAGGCGATTGTAGACCGTCATGGGCCACGCCACAGCCACTGTTTAGCAAGTGGGTACGTCCCATCCCACCCCTACGGGCGGCGTGTCGGACAGGATTTGCCGAGCCCCGACCCCGTGATGGTCGGGAGGCGCGGTGACTGTTGGTTTGCCCTTGGAACGTAGTGGTAGTCGTATGTCTACGTCGGGTTCTTCATCTGGAGGCTGAGGGCGGCGCCTACAACACTGTAGGACGGAGAGCAGGTGCCCGCAACACTGTTCAGGCTCTGCCACGCCCGGAGGAGTCCAAGCGCTCGCCTGGTCACATCCTGACGGTACTTCCCTGCAGGGGTGCAGGGCATGGCGTCTAACGCTGCGGTTGACCCGAACGTCTTGTCTTACCCTACAATCGTCATCATGAGGGTACAGGGCGCGGTTCATCAGGTGAGACTGGGCCAGCCTCTAGATATCGGGCGAGGCGAGATTCGTCATTGGCCGTTCGGATGAGGTAAAAACCTAGTTTTTACCCGCCGGGCGAAGCGGAGTTGTCCCCCGGCCGTCGAACGGGGCCGAGCCCAGCCCTCGGGGGTCGAGCGAGGCGGTGCGCATCCCCTAGGGGTCGGGTGAAGCCAAGCCCAGCCGTCGAAAGAGGCGGAGTCGCCCTCCAACCGTCGGGCGAGGCGGAGTCACCCTTCAGTCGTCGGGCGAGGTAGAGCGGGTCCCAAGGGCACATGGGCGCTCGGGCGAGGCAGAACAAGACTTCCGTTTGGTCAGGCAAGGGATGTAACCGCACTTTCAGGAGTCCTTACCGTTCGATGGTTCATTGATTCCTCCTCTTTAGGGTACCCGGTATTAGGTCCCCGACAGTAGTCCCCGAGCCCTTGGGTGATTCGGGTTGAATCATCCGGGGGGTTTCTTCGATCTCGTCGGAGTTACTTTTCCAGAGGGTGCGTGCGAGCGCAACCGGTGGGTGTAGTCCCCGAGCCCTTGCGTGGGCCCTCCGCGGGTAAGATCGTAAGATTTAGGTTTTCTTGTTAGCTGGATCATGGCATCCCGTTCGCGGGGATTTTATTCAAGACTTGCCTAACTGGGGCCTGACTGCAGATCGAGACCTCAGTAATGCTTACGCCCTTGATTTTGGGTCGTTCACGGACCCGTCCTTAGTTGGGCCGGCCGCCGAGCCTCCGGGCCCTTAGGCGGGCCAAAGAGAGAGAACAAATCTTTATGACCCGTGCTTCCTCGGGTGGGAAGAGAGTCCGGATTCGCCTGGGGAAGTCGAGCCGTCCGCCATGGTTTATGGTGGGAGAAGATAGGAACTGCGGGCGCGTGTCCCACGGCGTGACGGGATGGCGCGCGTGGCAGGCCCAGAGATCGAGGCGGGCGGTTGCCCTTCTCGCACCCATCACCCCTATAAAACCACGGGGTTCGCCCCCGGGGTCCTGTACCCCGCCTTCTCATCTTCAAGTCTGGGATCTCCATCGCTAGTTCGCCTTCAGCCTCCTGCTCCCCTGCCGCCGCCGTCCAGCTCGAGCCCCCCTTTCTCCCAATCGCCTCGATGGAGTTGTGGGGTAAATCCGGCATCACCCCCCCACGATTGAGGGCCTTGTCCGCCATGGCCTTCTCGTCCGCTGTCCTTGCGTCCGAGGAGTGGCTGCTTGCTGGGACGAGGTGATTTGGCCGGCGCCACCCGAAGGGTATGTTGTGTCTTTCGCCGTTTTTCATGAGCGGGGTTTTGCCATACCTGCGCATAGATTCCTTCGGGGGCTGTTGGATTATTATGATGTGGAGCTGCAGCATCTAACTCCCAATGGGGTTCAACATATGGCGGCGTTTGTTGCCCTGTGCGAGGGTTTCCTAGGGATCGATCCCCACTTTGATTTGTGGTGATACTTCTTCACCATCAGTTTGTCGAAGAGGCGGGTCGGGGGGAAGGAGGTGAATGTGCCGATGGGATGTGCCAGCATTCATCTGCGCCATACCCGGTCGAGGGATTACCCGCTCATGCGTCTAGCGACCTCGAACAAGGGATGGCACTCGCAGTGGTTTTACGTCAGGGATGACCCAAGTGCTACCCTACCTAAGTACACCGGGCGCTTGATCGAAGAGGCTCCGGAGTCGTGGACTTGGGGCGTCCAGCTTAAAGACAAGAAGCACCTTGCCGACCTTCTTGCCGGTCTCCAAGCTCTGAAGGAATGGGGTGTAAAGGGGGCGGCGATCATTGGTGCCCACCACGCGAGGAGGGTGGCGCCGCTGATGGCGCGCGCGCTTCCCCTGTATCGGATGATGCCCGGGATGTCGTTCGAGGGGACGGTACTTGTCGACGAGGTGCTCCCTTATTCCGAAGTGGCGCAGCGCATTAAGGAGGCGACGGAGCCGATGAAGGATTCTGCTGGTGACATCCTAGACATTGTGTATCCGGTGCCCGGTCATCCCCCAATGCAGCCGGAACCTGGGTTCTTTGAATTTGTAAGCCTTATCTCCCCGTGACTTTCCTTCTTCCTGAATCTCCCTAGTTCTGATATTTGTTTTTGTGATGTTCGGACCAGCCGAGGAGGCTAGCCTTTAAAGACAGTCTGGTTCCGCTGCCGAAGAATAAGGCCCTGGCAGTGGGGAATCGCCTCGCGGCTGAACTGGATAAGAAGACAAGGGAGCAGAAGAAGAAGGAGATGCGACAGAAGCAAGAAGCACGGGATCGAGGGGAAGACGTGAGCAGCGATGATGATGATGATGATGACGACGACGACGGCGAGGTAGCCGTTGGCATGGATTGGGACATCCTGGAGGATGAGGGCACGTTGACAGATGCCCACCCGTCCACGCAGAGACCCTTCGCGTTCCACGCGGAGGGAAGCGAGTTGGTGGAAGCCGGGGAGTCCGCCGCTTCGCACGGCGTTCTGGGCGAGGATCGGTAGACGGAGGAAGGCGGGCCTGCCGCCGCCGACCTTGTGGTGATGGTGGAGAGGATCGGCTTTGGTGTTGTGCCCCCTGCGGTAAGGGAGATGAGCCCCCCTGCCTTGGAGCAGGGGGCAGGCTCGAAAAGGCCCCGTCCAGACGAGTTGGGGCAAGGTCCTAGGGGTTCGTCCCCAAAGCGCTCCCGACGGCCGAAGGCGTCCACGTAAGCCACTGATTCCCCCGTTTTTTCATCCTTTTACCTTTCTATTTTGACCTGATGCCTCTTACCTTTGTGTAGGTTTTTGCGGACGGGCCACTCCCTAGGGCTGGTGCCCAAGAAGAGTCTCGCCATTCAGGCGGGACGGATGGTGCTGCCCGACGTCGCCCCTGTTTCGGGCAGGGACGGCGCCGATGTCGAGGCCGTGCTGGCTGATCCGACGGCACATGTGGTGGAGCCTACGCCCTCGGCGGTTGTCAAGCCGGCGATATCTTCCGAGATGGGCGCGGTACAGCCGGCCATGGGCCCGTTGCCGCCGGCGGAGGTGGTGTCGAGGGGAGGAGCAGAGCTCGCGCCACCGGAGATCCAAGTGGAGATGGCCACGACCACTCCAAGCCCGGTGGGGCTGGACGTTGCCGCGTTGGCGTCCGAGGGGATGGAGCAGTCGGTGCCACCGGCGGCCCCGGTAGTAGTGGATGAGGCGGGCCGGATAGAGGTGGACACCGCCGGAGGGTCGTCGAGCGTCGTGGTGGTGGCGCATAGGACCAGGAGGGAGCCGCCCCCGGCACCCTTGTCGGGAGGCATGCGCTCCCCTGCGTGGGGGGAGCCGCCGCTCCAGTGGATGTCCCCTCGGGATCCCTCGTCGGTTGCCCTCTCGCTTGACGATCATGCCGAGAGCATGGAGCGGGAGAGCCTTGACCTCAGGATCTCGAGCATGATGGAGGCTCTGAACCAGGCCGGAGAAGTCCTGCGTGAGGTCTTTGTTCCCATGACCCGGGTATCGGCTTGATCTTCCTCGTTGTTTTCTTCTTTCTTCATATGTTTTTGTGTTTTTCGAACTTCTGATATTGGTTTCCTTTTGCAGATTATCGCTGCTCGTAGCCGGGATAAATCCTGTTTCCTTCGTGAGCAAAAGGTGGAGTGGGACCGCCTTACCGAAGAGGCCCGACTGCGAGCAGATATGGCCGCGCAGCTTGCTGCCGCCTAGGAGCAGGAGGCCGAGGCGTGTCGGGATGCGGAGGAGATTCATGGGATGTTCGAGGACCTAAAGGCGAGGTCGAAACTTGAAGAGGAAGAAGCCACCAGAATTCTAAAGGAGCGGGACGAGCTGCTCGAGAAGGATGCTCAGGCCAGTAGGCGGGCTGTCGAGGCCCAGAACAAGCTAGAGATGGAGCGGAAC
Source organism: Miscanthus lutarioriparius (assembly GCA_904845875.1). Classification (NCBI taxonomy): domain Eukaryota; kingdom Viridiplantae; phylum Streptophyta; class Magnoliopsida; order Poales; family Poaceae; genus Miscanthus; species Miscanthus lutarioriparius. Next base: position 66,414,323 of record CAJGYO010000009.1, read on the forward strand.
CTCAGGCGGAAGGCCGAGAGCGAGGCCGTGGCCCTTCAGAAGAAGGTGGATGAGGACGCTGTGCTGATTGATCGTCTGCGCGGGGAGCGGGACGAGGCGCATCAGTCCGAGGAGAGATTTCGCTCAGAGGGCAGCGCGGCTCGCGAGGAGCGCGACCGGGTCATCAGGGAGCGCGACGAGGCGCGCCGGGTGGCGGACTCCCTTCATGTGGATCTCGAAACCGCGATGACCTAGAAGCAGGCTACCGAGAATGTCTCCGCCGGACTAAAAAGGGAGCTCGCCCAGGTGCGAGGGGTGCTTCAGGCTGAAAGCGATGGGCACGACCTTCTGCAGATCGCCGTTGGGGAAGTCCTTGACGCCTGCTGTGGTGGTGGAGCGGTGGAGACCAGCCCGCTCGCGGCCCGTGTTCTTGGTATCACGTGTGAGTGAGCCAACTTGAGGAAAATGCTTTTTGCACGGGATCACCCAAGCCTTTACCGTCGCCCATTCTCATTATGATAAGGAGATTAACTTTGAAGGTGATGAGCCAAGGCTTCACGCTTGTTTATGAAGATCTGGTGGGACGAGATGGAGAAGCGGTGGCACCTTTTTTGGGGACTGGCGGATGATTGAAAGAGATGGCTCTTCCTCCGCGGAAGTAGTTAGTTAAATAAATTTGATGAGTAGTTATATGTAATATGCGAACTTAATGTCGGTGATCTTGTCGTGTTCGGAAAGCAGTTTTATGATTTTGCTTCATGATTTCGTTTTGTTTGATCTTACCTTCTTTCCTTTTGGCAAAAAAAGAGACTTATTTGGTAAGAGAGGAGGTATTCGATACCTTTACCTGCCCCCGAGTGAGATCGACCCCTTGTTTTGTGTGGGGTCGGATATTCTTGGAGACAGTCCGGCTTCGTTTTGTGGTGTTCGTTCCGCCCATCTTTCTTCACGTTTGGAGGGATTGGGGCGGCGTTATTTGCCTCGGTGGCTCGAATGACGTGTCCGATGAGCTTACTAACGGGGGTGTTCGGACGAAAAAACCTGGTCCCGTTGCTGCGGCAAAGCCCCGGGTGGGTTTTCGTTACCCTTTGGCTCGCCTTCCAATGATTCCCCCTCGGCGGGGATCCTATGGGCTCGGCGGGGGTTTGGGTCGAACTTTTAGAAGGTTGAGATGACCTGTCCGCCTTAATGCGGGATGGGCGAAGGCCATTTGAGGCTCATCTACGTTTTCTCCCCTGGCTCTTGTTTGACGCGAGGCGGCCTCGAGCCCTTCGCGGGCCGGCCTACGAACCTCGGTCTCTCGATGTCGGATCGAGCGGCTTGAGTCCCCGAGCCCTGTTGGGGTCTGATAGGGGTCGGCCATGTTTCGTGCGTTACCCCGTCCTCGATTTTGCAACCGGAGGGGTTGAGTTGACGACACTTGCCTCGACGGCTCGAGTGTCGCGCTCAATGAGCTCGCTAACGGGTACGTTCGTGTGAAATCCGGGCCCATCATTTGCTGATGGGGTCGGTAGAGCCTGCTGGTGGCATCTCACTTTTTTCCGACCCGCCTCCCGGCAGATGCCTGAGCCATTTCGATGGGCTCAGGGGGCCCGTTGGCCTCTCCTCGGTGGAGATTCTGTGGGTTTGGCTCGGGGTTAGATTCGAACAAGAAAAGGTCGAGACGCCCCTATCCGCTTCTGAGCGGGGTCGGGCAGGGCCGCTGGGGCTCATCTCAGTTATTTCTCCCTGGCTTTGTTTGATGCGAGGCGGCCTCGAGCCCTTCGCGGGCCGGCCTACGAACCTCGGTCGTTCGTTGCTCATATAGGACGAAGTGACTGCCACTTCATGACGCGACATGAAGTGTTGCGATGCAGCGTTTGCATGAGTTTAATATCTGATAAATTTGAAATGAAAACAGGGTTCGTTAATGTTACCTTGGTGGTGTGAGCGACGGGAAGCTCCTATCAGATGTGTTCGCGCGGTTTCGAGTCCGTTGTTTACGACGGGTTGGCGTGACCTGCACGAGCATCGTAATTTTTGTTTCTATCTCCCGATGGCGATTCGAGCCGCCCGATTGACCTAGTCGTCCTGACAGACTCTCCGCGAAGGAGGCTCTGCAGGGGGACCCCTCCAAACCCCTCTCGGGAAGGTGAGAGCCGAGGCTAGTGGTGCGGGGAACTATGAGTTCGATTTATGCTGGTGAACAAAAAAAACACCGTAGCCGTCGAGGCGTGGGGTTTGATGGTTCGGTGAAGTAATTATTGCTTAAAGTAAGTAACCAGAGGTACTTATCTTTCAGTAGTCGTTTCTCCGTTGTGTTACCGGGGCCGTCCGATCGGCCCGTGAGGCCTGCTGGGCTCCCTCTGGACGGAGGTTTCGTTGTTGGGTCATCTCACGGTCCTGCCTGGGGGAACGGAGAGTCGCTTGCACGGGTGCGCCCCGGTCCTCGCGCCCGGTGGGTGGTGGTGGGCCATGCCCGCTTGGTCAGGCGGCGTCTCATTAATTGCGCGGTGTCCCATCGGTCCAGGCGCGTCCCATCGGGTTCCTGTCAGCATTGATTTGCCACCTATATGGAATAGGGGGGAAGGCAGAGAGTTTTTCGGTCCTCCTTTCGCCTTTCCTTATCTGTTGGTCCTCTTTCTTAAGTAGGGAGAGGGAGGGGGTTCTCGTCCGCTTCTCATTCTGCCCCTGAGCCGCTACCTCTTCTCCCTTTTCTTCTCCACCGAATATGCTTGTGCGTCGTGGCGGATCCTGGGTGAGAGAGGGGGTCGTGCTAGAGGGAGATACTCACTGTTTCGTCGGTGAGTCAGGAGCGTGATGTCGAGCTGGAGGTCATCCAACGTAGATGAGATGGTGCGGGCCGCCTTCGCCGAGGAGAGGTTGCCGCCACCGCCGAAGGAGGGGGAGCACCGGAGGGTGTCAAGCGTTGTTGACCTTGCCGTGGTTCGTTGCGGCCTTTCTCCAGCGGGGGCGCCCCTCGTTCGGGCACCGTTGTCGGTGTTGTGGCTGATGACGATGGCGTAGTCCCCGGGTGCCTCGGTGGAGGGACACCACAGTCGTCGGTCGTGATGCTCGACGTTGCAGACGATGGCGTCCTCGAGGATCCTGCGGCGCGGTAGGACGTCGCCGATGGAGAGCGTGGCGCGGCGGCCGTAGTAGACGTACTGGCCCGTGTACACCCCTCGACGGCGACGAAGAGCTCCTTCTGGTGCTTGTGCCTGACGAGATTGGCATGGAGACCGTAGTAGTAGTCGTAGTCGGTCTAAGTAGAGATTGTAATCGAATAAGTTTGTGGGGGAGTCCCTGAGCGGCTAGCTTTTGGTCTTGGGAGCTCATTTAGCCATTTTCGTGATGAAATTACTTTGTAAGTGGTGAATTTGTGCAAAGAATGAACAAATTTTTCATCTTTTGTTGCGGCAAACAATTCCTCTTCGGAGGAGGTTTTGGTGTCCTTCGATCCTTCCCATGGTTCAAGTTCACAAAAAGACTAGGGGTGCAGGTGATTTAGTCCTGATTTACGCTGGTGAGCAAAGAGATTGTAACCGCCGGGGTGTGGTTCTCCCACGGTCCTACCAGTTATACTCAGGACGTATTTTTTGCAATCCTAATTTTTAGGACTTGTTCATGGGATGAATCAAAAAAACTCAGAAAAAGTTTGCAAATGTAATATGGAATGTGTTTTATAGCATAAACATACTTGTACCAGTTTGTATCAACCCCCGAGTGAGGTCGGACCCTTTGTGCTTTGGGGGTCGGACGTCACTTAAAGTTTGGGGATTTTGTAAAGACAGAAGACTGATAAGGAAAAGTATGCGTTTATTTAGGGGTAAAAGCGACGTAGCTGTTTAATGTTCCAGGCGTTGGTGAAGACCTTGCCGTCGATGGTTTTTAGCTTGTAGGCGCCTGGCCGGAGTGTTTCTGCGATGACATACGGCCCTTCCTAGGGCGGGGAGAGCTTGTGGCGGTCCTTGTTGCTCTGTACGAGGCGGAGGACAAGGTCCCCGACGTTGAAGGCTCGGTCCCATACCCGTCGTCCGTGGTACCGTCGCAACGCCTGCTGGTACTTGGCCGAATGGAGGAGGGCGATGTCGCGGGCTTCGTCCAGCTGGTCCATGGCGTCTTGGTGGGATGCCTCGGCTCCTTCTTCGTTGTATGCTTTGACCCTTGGTGCTCCGTAGTCAAGGTCCGTCGGGAGGACGGCCTCGGCACTGTAGACCATAAAAAAGGGCGTGTAGCCGGTGGCCCGGCCGGGAGTTGTTCTCAGGCTCCAGAGCACAGCGGGGAGCTCGGTGACCCATCGTGCGCCGAATTTGTTCAACCGGTTGAAGATCCTGGGTTTGAGGCTCTGTAGGAGCATGCCATTAGCGCGCTCGACCTGCCCGTTCATCCGGGGGTGTGCGACGGCTGCCCAATCGATCCGGATGTGTTGCTCATCGCAGAATCGAATGAATTTCCTGCCGGTGAATTGCGTGCCGTTGTCTGTGATGATGGAGTTTGGTATTCCAAAATGATGGATGATGTCGAGGAAGAACAGCACGGCTTGCTCGGATTTGATCGTAGAGATCGGCCGAGCTTCGATCCATTTGGTGAACTTGTCTATGGTGACAAGTAGGTGGGTGAAGCCCCCGGGTGCCTTTTTAAGAGGTCCAACTAGATCGGGCCCCCAGACCATGAAGGGCCACGTGATGGGGATCATCTGGAGTGCCTGGGCCGGGAGGTGAGTCTGCCGAGCGTAGTACTGGCATCCTTCGCAGGTGCGTACGATTTGCTCAGCGTCGGCTACTGTAGTGGGCCAGTAGAAGCCATGTCGGAATGCATTTCCAACCAGAGTTCTTGGTGCGGCGTGGTGACCGCAGACCCCGCCGTGGATGTTGCTCAACAGAAGCTTGCCCTGTTCGGTGGGAATGCATTGCTGCAAGATCCTGGTGTGGCCTCGTTTGTAGAGTTCGCCTTCTACAAGAACGAAGGACTTGGCGCGGCGTGCGAGCCGTCGGCCTTCCGTTTTATCTGCTGGAAAAGTGTCGTGGAGAAGATAGTCGAGGTAGAGAGTTCTCCAGTTGTTCGGAGGGTCGGGCGTTGCGCCTTCTTCAAGCTCCATGACCTCGGGGTCGGGCGGAGCTGCTGGTTGGTCAGCCCCCAGGGTAGGATCAGATGGGCCGTCGTTGGCCCGCCCCGACCCTTCGTAGCGTATCGAGGGTTTGTGCTGGTCGCTGGCGAAAACTCCCGTGGGGACCGGCTCTCGGCCAGATGTCGCTTTCGCAAGCGTGTTGGCTGCCTCGTTGAGGCGTCTCGGGATGTGATTGAGTTCCAAGCCGTCGAACTTGTCCTCCAGCCGTCGGACCTCTTGGCAGTACGCGGCCATCTTGGCGTCGTGGCAGCTTGATTCCTTCATGACTTGATTGACGATCAACTGGGAGTCGCCCTGAACGTCGAGGCGTCGGATGCCCAACTCGATGGCGATTCGTAGGCCATTGATGAGAGCTTCATACTCAGCAACATTATTTGACGAGGGGAAATGGAGACGGACCATATACCTCATTCGGATCCCGAGGGGTGATACGAAGACCAGCCCCGCGCCGGCGCCTTTCTTCATTAGTGACCCGTCGAAGTACATTGTCCAGTACTCCTGATCGACGATCGCCGGTGGCGTTTGGATCTTGGTCCATTCTGCGATGAAGTCAGCCAATACTTGGGATTTGATCGCCGTTTGTGGGGCATATGTTATGCCTTGTTCCATCAGCTCGAGTGCCCATTTCGCGGTTCTTCCTGTGGCGTCCTAGCTCCGGACGACTTCACCAAGGGGAAACGATGTTACGACTGTCACGGGGTGTGACTCGAAGTAGTGACATAGTTTCCTCTTGGTGATGAGGACGGCGTACAAGAGTTTCTGGATCTGGGAGTAGTGGGTTTTGGAGTCAGATAGTACTTCGCTGATGAAATACACGGGACGCTGTACCTTGAGTGCGTGCCCCTCTTCTTCCCGCTCTACTACCAGGGCGGTACTAACCACCTGTGTGGTGGCTGCTACGTATAGCAGGAGTGCCTCTCCGTTGCTTGGGGGGATGAGGATCGGGGCCTTTGTCAGAAGCAGCTTGACCATGTCAAGTGCCTCCTGGGCCTCGGGCGTCCACTTGAAGCGGTCGGCTTTTTTCAAAAGGCGGTAAAGGGGGAGACCTTGTTCGCCGAGGCGTGAGATGAATCGGCTAAGGGCGGCAAGGCACCCGGTGATCCGTTGTACCCCCTTTACGTTCTAGACTGGGCCCATGCCCGTGATGGCCGAAATCTTGTCTAGGTTGGCCTCGATGCCGCGCTCGGAGACGATGAAGCCGAGCAGCATGCCCCTCGGGACCCCGAAAACGCATTTCTCGGGGTTGAGCTTGATACCGTTTGCTCGGAGTTTCGCAAAGATTTGCTCGAGATCAGCAACGAGGTGGTCAGCCCGCTTGGACTTCACCACGATGTCGTCGACGTAGGCCTCAATGGTTCGCCCGATGAGGTCTCCGAAGCATCTGAGCATACATCGCTGGTACGTTGCCCCAGCGTTTTTCAAGCCAAACGGCATTGAAACGTAGCAGAACGGCCCGAAGGGAGTGATGAAAGAGGTCACGAGTTGGTCGGATTCCTTCATCGCAATTTGATGGTAGCCGGAGTACGCATCAAGGAAGCAGAGGGTTTCGCACCCCGCGGTGGAATCGATTATTTGATCTATGCGTGGCAAAGGAAACGGATCCTTCGGGCACGCTTTGTTGAGACCGGTGTAATCAACACACATCCTCCATTTTCCGTTTTTCTTTCGAACAAGGACGGGGTTTGCCAGCCACTCTGTGTGGTGTACCTCCTTGACGAATCCGGCGGTCAATAGTTTGGCTATCTCTTCGCCGATGGCCCTGCGCTTTTCCTCGTCGAAGCGGCGTAGGCGTTGTTTCACCGGCTTAGAGCCTGGATGGATTTTTAGGGTGTGCTCGGTGACCTCCCTTGGAATGTCTGGCATATCCGAGGGTTTCCACGCAAAGACGTCTCTGTTGTCGCGGAGGAAGTCGACGAGCGCGCTTTCCTATTCGGGGGAGAGCGTGGTGCCGATGCGCACCGTTTTTCCTTCGGAGCTGCCGGGGTCTATGATGACCTCTTTGGAGCCCTCTGCTGATTTGAACGACCCGGTTACTTTCTTGGTGTCGGGCGCCTCTTCGGTGACCTTTTCCCTGAGGGCGGCGAGTTCCCCGGAGGCAACGATTGCTGTTGCATGGCCGCAGCATTCGACCTCGCATTCGTAGGCCCGCTGGAAGGAGGTGCCAACGGTGATAATCCCGTGGGGTCCCAGCAGCTTTAGTTTGAGGTACGTATAGTTGGGAACGGCCATGAACTTCACGTAGCATGGTCGTCCTAAGATGGCATGGAAAGTTCCGGGGAACCCTACCATGTCAAAGGTGAGGATTTCAGTCCTATAATTGGACCGATCCCCAAAAGTGACGGACAGATCGATCTGCCCGAGCGGTATGGCCTGTTTGCCAGGTACGATGCCATGGAAAGGCGCTCGGATGGGGCGGAGGTTCATCCGGTCGACACCCATCTCGTCGAGCGTTTTGGCGTACATGATGTTGAGGCCGCTGCCCCCGTCCATCAGTACCTTTGTGAGTCGCTTTGGACCGACGATCGGGTCGACAACAAGCGGGTACCTTCCCGGGTGTGGGACGGTATCCGGATGGTCGGTCCGGTCGAAGGTTATGGTGTATTCCGACCACCGGAGGAAGGCCGACATGGCCGGTACGGCCGTGTAGACCTCGCGGCGCGTGACCTTCTGACACCGTTTGGAGTCGCAGGCCATTGATCCTCCGAAGATCATAAGGGCGCCGCTCGGCGTTGGGAAGGTTTCGTCCTTCTCCTCCTCATCGTCTGCGGCGGGGGCAGGTGCCTTCCCCTGCTCCCCTTTGTTGGTGCTCCTGAGTAAGAACTTGCGCATGAGACCGCAGTCTTTGAGCAGGTGTTTCACAGGGAAGGCGTGGTTCGGACACAGCCCCTCGAGCATCTTTTCGAAGTGGTTCGGAGTGCCCTCCGCGGGCTTCCGACTACCCTTGCGGTCGGCAGTGGCTGTGAGCGAATCGTCGCGCCGTTGCTTCTTGTTCTTCTTTTTGGCGGAACGGTTGGAGGCACCTTCGCCGGCATCCTCGTCCCACTTGGCCTTGCCGTCGAGGCAATCGAAGATCGCTCCGACTGCCTCCTCTCCTGAGGCATGACTGGTCGCGATGTCCAGGAGTTCCTTGGTTGTTCGTGGGCTCCTACGTCCCAGTTTGTGAACTAAAGACTCACAGGTCGTCCCCGATAGGAAGGCTCCTATCACGTCAGCGTCAGCGACGTTGGGAAGCTCATTGCACTGCCGCGAGAAGCGCCGGATGTACTCGCGGAGAGTCTCACCGGCCTTCTGACGGCAGTTCTTAAGGTCCCATGGGTTCCCGGGGCGTTTGTATGTGCCCTGGAAATTTCCCACAAAGATTTCCCTCAAATCCGCCCAACTGTGTATGGTGTTGGACGGTAGGTGCTCCAACCATGCTCGCGCCGAATCAGCCAAGAACAGTGGGAGGTTGCGAATAATGAAGTGGTCATCATTTGCGCCACCGGCTTGACAGGCAAGCCGATAGTCTTCGAGCCAGAGCCCGGGGTTAGTTTCACCGGAATATTTAGGAACGTTGGTGGGCGGTCGATACCTTGATGGGAAAGCGGCGTTGAGGATGTGTCGGCCGAAGGATTGAGGTCCTGAGAGGCCGGGGCTTGGACTCCGGTCCTCGCCGCTGTCGTAGCGTCCGCCGCGCCGAGGGTGGTAGCCATGTCTGGCTCCTTCTCTTGAGTCGTTGTAGGCGCGTCTGCGGGCGTCGATGGTGCTGCACGTGTCGCGGTTGTGGCTGAGGCGTTCATGCACCAGGACTATAGCGTCTCGCCTGTCGTCTGGTGGCATTTGGTGAACTGACACACCTTTGGCGGGACGCACCGAGGGCGTGCGCTGGTTGGTGTCAAGCTCGCGTCGCCGAGACAATGAGCTCTCTGCCTACTGTGCCGCCGCACGTTCGAGCAATGTGCGGATTTCTCGGCGGGCCCGGCGATCCTCGGACGTCGCGGCCTCTGGGAGACCGTGAAGTAAGGCCGTTGTGGCGGCGATGTTTTGGCTCGCCCGAGTGAAGTGTGGGAGGGCCCCGTTGTCGGTGAGGATCCTTTGGTGTACAGCCTGGGCAGTGGTGCGTGCGCGCCCACCATCTCCGTGGCGTCTGATCTCCTTATTGACTTTCTCGTATTCTCGGGCAAGCTGTTGCCCGGCTTCAGCGATCTCCTCCCTTTGGGCTCTTAGCTGCTCCACCCCCACGTGGGGTGGGGTGGCTGCTCCTCTTTGGGTTGCCCCGGCAGGGTTGAATGCGGGGGTAGTCTCCTCCCCGGAGACGCTTTCGACGTGTCCCTCGGGGGTTTGCGTCACAAAGCATTCCCGGGAAGGACGATGGCTCCCCTTGCTGGAGTCGGAGCTAGAGGATGACTCTAGCTCTTCGGTGAGGAGTTTGTGGAGAGACTCCGTGTCATGTTCAATCACCCCCACGAACTCGTTGTCAGCGGGCGTTAGAACCATGCATAGTGCCAGATGATGGCTCGCGGTCGCCGCGGTGTTGCGGAGACCGAACGGAAGCACCATCGGGGCGCTCCGTATGTGTCGTTCCGGAGAGATGTGTCTCTCTCCAGAAGGTCGCGCCATGCTGTCGCCGTTGGCAATGGCGAGGCGATGCTGCTTCTCCCTGGACTCCCATGGTCCATGGGAGACGTCGAGCTGACACCCAAGCCTCTCATGGTAAAGGCCGTTGGAGGGAAGAGGTTGGATGGCGGCGTGCGACCATGACAACTCTCCTCCCCCCGCGACGATGAAATCCAGGCTCCCGAAACGCACGTGTGCACCTAGGACCCAGCTAATGTCGTGATTAGCCATCCGCGGCCTGGTTTGGAACGCGCAAAGGCCCCTACCTGGCGCGCCAACTGTCGGTGTTTCGAACAAACACCGACGAGTAAATTTGTAATTGATGCGCGTTAGGCCCGGAAGGTGCGCTAAAGGACACAAGGGTTATACTGGTTCGGGCTGAATGTCCCTACGTCCAGTCTGTTGCTGCTCGTGTTATTAGCACCGAATGAGGTTCGTAGTAGGGGGTACAAACGGTTGGGAGAGGGAGAGACCCCAAGTCCCTGATGGAGTGATTGGAAGGACGCCAAGAGCTCTGTTGGCGCTTGGCCATGTGGTGTGTGTGTGTGTGCTAACCTGTTCCGAATCGGTTGATCGATCCCTTAGTGGGGAGCCCTGCCTCCCCTTTTATAGATCAAGGGGGGAGCAGGGTTTTTTACAGATGGGGAAGAAGAAAACACTAAGAGCATAGAAGGTCCTTCGAGGAACCCGGTCCTTCCTTCTTCCCCACGCCTGATCTGCCCATCATGGCAGATCGTGTCAGGATTGAGGCGATTGTAGAACGTCGTGGGCCACGCCATGGCCACTGTTTAGCAAGTGGGTACGTCCCATCCCGCCCCTATGGGCGGCGTGTCGGACAGGATTTGCCGAGCCCCGACCCCATGGGGGTCGGGAGGTGCGGTGACTGTTGGTTTGCCCTTGGAACGTAGTGGTAGTCATATGTCTGCGTCGGGTTCTTCGTCTGGAGGCTGAGGGCGGCGCCTACAACACTGTAGGACGGAGAGCAAGCGCCCGTAATACTGTTCAGGCTCTGCCACGCCCGGAGGGGTCCAAGCGCTCGCCTGGTCACATCCTGATGGTACTTCCCTGCAGGGGTGCAGGGCATGGCGTCTAACGCTGTGGTTGACCCGAAGGTCTTGTCTTACCCTGCAATCATCATCATGAGGGTACAGGGCGCGGTTCGTTAGGTGAGACTGGGCCAGCCTCTGGATATCGGGCGAGGCGAGATTCGTCATTGGCCGTTCGGATGAGGTAAAAACCTAGTTTTTACCCGCCGGGCGAAGCGGAGTTGTCCCCCGGCCGTCGAACGGGGCCGAGCCCAGCCCTTGGGGGTCGAGCGAGGCGGTGCGCATCCCCTGGGGGTCGGGTGAAGCCGAGCCCAGCCGTCGGGCGAGGCGGAGTCGCCCTCCAGCCGTCGGGCGAGGCGGAGTCGCCCTTCAGCCGTCGGGCGAGGTAGAGCGGGTCCCAAGGGCACATGGGCGCTCGGGCGAGGCGGAACAAGACTTCCGTTTGGTCGGGCAAGAGATGTAACCGCGCTTTCGAGAGTCCTTACCGTTCGATGGTTCATTGATTCCTCCTCTTTGGGGTACCCCGGTATTAGGTCCCCGACACCCGTTGACACAGCCTTGTTGAGCGGATGAAGCTCCCCATAGCAGTCTATGACGTAGGCTAGGCTCCCAAAGTTGAGGACCCGACCTGGAGCAAAGGCGCCGGATGTGATGAAGAACTCACAGGGGAAGCTGACACCACCATCTAGGGTGGTGCCACTTGCTCCGGTGATGAGGCGGGTGGCTCCTGCTACCGTAGAGCCTGAATCGCACTTGACGCTCCCCTACTTGGCACGCCAGCTGTCGTGGGGTCAGAACCACGGCAAGCATTGTTGTTCGAGTCGGTGTCAGAGTATGTGTCTCCGGTGGCTCGGGTGGACTCAAGAACACAAGAATCACATAGAGGACGCAACGGTTTATCTTGGTTCAGGCCGATCGGTGCCCTACGTCCAACAGCTGATGATCCTTATACTCAAGAGCAATCAAAATCAGGGGGTTACAACAGAGTGTACAGGAGGAAGAGAGATTTGGTAGGGGTTAGCTCAGTGCTAATCCTGAGGTTGCCTCACCGCTGGTGGAGCCTTTCCCTCGTCGAAGAGGAGCAAGACGATGGGTGCGGTGGAGGAGCTCTCGGTGCCCTTCTCTGGGTTGTTATGCTCTCGGTGCTGAGCAAGAGCGAATCGATTAGGAGTGGACTGATCTGTCTAGGATCGTCCTCCCCCTATAGGATCTGACCTTACCCCTTATATATCGAGATAGGTTGGGTACATGGTGGTTTGGGAGGGGTTGAGCCTATGGTCTACATGCGCCAGAGTCCAGGAGGGTCTTGCAGCGGCGCTCTGTGGACCGTGGCAATGTCGTGGAGCTGAAGAAGCCTTGGGAGTCGTCTGGCTGTCCTGTTCTGACACATTGAGTGTCAGGCTGTGTCGGCTTCGACCGGCCTCCCCCAGGCGCACCTTCTGGAGTATTCTTGGTGGCGACAGAGGTCGGCTCGAGGGGCTAACACGCGGACCCGAAAGCCCCCGAGCCCCTAGAGGCCGAGGAGAGCTTGTCTGCTTGTGTCACGCCCCATGCATGACCCTATCAGGGAGCGACCGGCAAGGCCGCGCCCAAAGTGTTGTGTCGAGGAGCCCCGAGCCTCAATGTCTCGAGGCGTGTCTTCTTGTGCCCGGACCTTGGTTGGCGTCATAGGCCGGGCAGGAGCCAAGGATCGTGCTCCAGTTCCCTACCGATCGGGAGCCTAAGGCTCGGGGGCCCCGAGTCCTAAACAGAGGCCTTGGCGTGCTCAGGCTCGGGCAAGTTCCTTAATCTGAGGGTGTGCGCGAGCGTACCTAATGTGTATAGCCCCCGAGCCCTTAGGCGATCCTAGAGGGATTGATTGGGCGGTCTCTTCGTTCGGGAACCATAGATCCGAGGCTTAATATACATATATGTTAGGATCTCGTCTCCGCGCAACCACGCGTTGACGCGCTGACACATGTGCTGCTGCCGTCTACCCCGCCCTGCTCTGTCGCGTCCATACGTCGGCGTCCACGTGGACGGTGTCATCCTCGCCACGCAGACCATCGACTAAACTATGTTCTAGTAAGATAAGTTTTGTTCTTAATAAAAAATATATCCACGATTTGGTGGTGAAAATCTTTATCTTTATTTTTAGAAAAGGGTGAAGTTCAAAGGTCTTTAATTTTTATTTTTATGATTTCTTTTTTAGTATATATTGGAATCCAAGAAAAGAAACAAGAACTCCATGGGAAGGATAAGAAAAAGGAAAAAAATTGTGCCATATGGACTAACGGTGGCCAGGGCTGCTGGCGGAGCAGCTGGCGAGTGGGCGGGTGGCCCGAATAGCGTGCAGGTGAGGCGGTGCATGGGATCGGGCCCAGGCGGATCAACGGCTCTGGCGAGCGGATCGGTGATAGCATGGCACCTTGCGAGGAACTCAGCGGCAGGTGGAAGGCTCGACGAGGTGCTCGGCGGCTAGCGGGTAGATGACTGGCGATGGAGTCAACAGCGGCTGGGGTTTGCGGAAGCGTAGTGGCAGGAGTGAACCGTGTGTGACTGTGATACCATGAAAGCATAATGGAATTGGGGAAATGCACAATTTGTTACTCAGTGACCAATGGCATGTATATAGGCACGGTGAGGAGCCAGGAACGGCAGGCCCACGGACTGGGGCATGTTTACAATCGAACAAAGGTGACTACAGGCGTTGTTGGTGAGCACATGGTAGAAACCTTGAATCAAGAGCTATTCTTCAATGCCATAATAAGGGCATGCGCTGATGTACTCTTGGAGACATTCCCGTGCTTCGCGGATCGACTTGTCCGCTTGTCGTTAGAACTAGAAATCTTTATCAATCTCGATATTGGTTGATTCTGTTCATAAAATGGTCAAATGTCGACGTTTCCTCTGTAAAAAAAACGTCGTCTTCGAACAGGCCTGGACGAGCATTGCAATCATTGTCCCGGCAGCTACCAGGCGCCTCCGACTCCGAGCGGAAGTCACGCGGTGGGTTGGAGTGGGCCTCCACAAGGCCTTCCTTAGACTCAGACACTGACACGATCCAGACCGTCCAATCCGACACCCAGTCGAACTTTGCAACGATCAGGGCGCCTCGCCTCCGCCTACAAAAATCGAGACCCTCCCCTCAAAAAAATATATATATATAAATCGAGACCCGCCGGCCGCCGCCGCATCCTGCACCTAGGGTTCCACCATCCAAAAATCTCTCGGCGAGATCCGGCGAAGAGGATACGATGGAGCGGTGCGGCACCCAGAACGTGGAGGCATCCGGTGAGGACAGTCCGATGGCGCGGTGCCCCACCAAGAGCCTGAAGGCGGCGGCCGCAGGCGATGCCACTAGCGAGCCGCAGGGCCTGTTCGCCGGTGATGATGACACTGATAGTGATAGTGAAGACCAAGGGGACGGGATGACGTCCTTGGAGTACATCAAGACCTACAAGATGCTGCCGCCGTTCGAGGTGCAATGTCTCCTGAAGAATCCTCTAGAGCGCGTGCCTTTCACCGATTCCTATGTGTTAAGGCCCTGAGCGCCGACCCCAACGCGTCGCTGGAAGACATCAAGTTGGCGTTCGAAGAGCACGAGGAGCAGGACATGAGGATGAGGTTCTGTGAGCGGGTGCGCAGCGAATTCGAAGCCAATGGCTACGTCACCGTCAGCGATGAGGCATCGCCAGGACGGTTCGCATTCGCAACAACGAGCTCTCCAGCAAGCTGTGGGAGGAGGCGTTTGCTGATTTTGATGATGAAGTCGCTGGTTTTGACAATGATGTCGACGTGGAGGAGGTTGCCCACTGATGGAACCGAGATGAGGATGAATCTGCCCTGTCCCAAACCTATGCCATCCTATGCAAGTTTTTTAATTTAGGTATCACCAAAATTTCGGCCACCACCAAAATTACCGAATTTCGCGAAATTCGGAGATTAGCACATGAAATATGTTTTTTCTAAAAAATTTGGATCTAAACAAATATTAGTATGATTTATGACTACATATCTATTAAATAGAAGAATATGCAATATAAACAATAGAAAAATATAAGATTAGAGTTATATAGCATATATATTAGTGTATTAAAAAATTTCGGAGTTTTCTTTCGGCCACCACCGAAATTACCGAATTTTGTGAAATTCGGCCAAAATTTCGCCGAAATTTTGAACCCTGATCCTATGTGCACCGTCTATCTTCTGTCTACACCTAAAAAGCTCTAAATAATAATCATCTACCTCGGTCACAAAAACTACCAAAACAAAAATTATACCAAATACGTATACTATTCGACCAAATACGTACGCTATCCGGCCACCATTCCTCCACACCACAACTCCAAAGTCATACCAAATATGTATACTATCCGGCTAAATACGTGCACCATCCGCCCACGCCGAGTCTAAAATCTAAAATCGCGCCCTGTTCAATGGAGTCCGCCTCGGAGCCAATTCTATGCAGTTCATGACTTTGCATCGAAAATGGTTAGCACTCGGTAGCCTCGTAGGGACGGTCGATAGCCTCAAATTATTTATAATTCCAAAGACACGTACGCGAATTTTATTCAGTATAACAGTTTGGTGTAGAATAGTATTCTACACCTAGGGTGTAGAATAGCGCGTGCGTGTGTGTATATTCTACATCTCCTCCTCCCTCTCCGGCGCGCCCCCCTCCTCCTCCCGGATCCGGCGCGGCCCCGCCCTCCTCCCTCTCCGGTCCGGATCCGGCGTGGCCCTGCCCTCCTCCCTCTCCGGCGCGCCCCCCTCCTCCTCCCTCTCCCGGATCTGGCGCGCCCCCCTCCTCCTCCCTCTCCTGGATCCGGCGCGGCCCCGCCCTCCCCTCTTGCCTCTCCCGGACCTCCCTCTCCCGAATCCGGTGGCACCGCCCCCCTCCCGGCCCTCCCTCTCCAAATCCGACGGCGACGGGCGTGGTGGTGGTGGCAGGCGTGGCTGTTGCGGCGGCCTAGGCGTGGTGGCGCGGTGTGGTGGTGGGGCCCTCCCTTCTTCCCCGGCGTGGTGGCGGCAGCGTGGATGGTGGCGGTGCGGCGTGGTGGTGATGCGACGTGGTGGCGGCGGCGTGGATGGTGGTGGTGCGGCATGGTGGGGCCCTCCCTTCTTCCTCGACGTGGTGGCAGCGGCGTGGATGGCAGCGGCGGTGCTGGTGTGCGGGCGTGGTGTCGGCGTTTCTTTTTTATTATTTTTTAAAAAAAAAGTTTGCCGAGTGTTTTTTGGGCACTCGGCAACGTCTTTGCCGAGTGCCCGACAAAAAACACTCGACAAACTAGCGTTTGCCGATACAGGGTTTGCCGAGTGTTGTTTGCCCTTTGCCGAGTGTTTTTTGGGCTTCGCCGACTGCCCACGGCACTCGGCAAACCTCCTGGATCCGGTAGTGATTCATCATAAGCTGGGACGTACGAGCTCCGAATCCATGCCCATGCATGCCTAGCTGCTAGAACCTGTAAGGTGTGAACTGAGCTGATCGGAACCAACCAGCACTACCGGAAACAGTAACTTTGTCGTGTGCCACAGACACTCGGTAAAGATCAAAAAATACTCGGTAAAGGCTTTGCCGAGTGTAACACTCGGCAAAAAAACACACGGCATCTACAGTGTCGGCAAACAGCTATTTGCCGAGTGTTTTTTATCGCGCACTCGGCAAATAGTTTGCCGAGACACTCAGCAAAAAAAGTGATTTGCCGAGTGTTTTTCCAAAATACACTCGGCAAAGGATTATTGTTTGCCGAGTGTTTTTTGGAATTACACTCGGCAAACCTATTTTTCAAAAAAAAAAATCTCAACATACCATTATTGTTTGCTGAGTGTTTTTTAGAATTACACTCGTCAAACCTATTTTCTAAAGAAAAAATAATAATTTTTTTCTCAACATACCATTATTGTTTGCCGAGTGTTTTTGGGAATTACACTCGGCAAACCTATTTTTCAAAGAAAAAAAATAATTTTTTTCTCAGCATATTCGTGCACCTGATTCACAACTCAAGAGAAAATTTAATCTTATCCAAACTTGAAAAGAAATATCTTACAAGCTGCCTAGAAAAATAGCTTTTCTGCAAGCTAGTCCAAAATCAATGGTAACAAGGCCACTGGAATGATATACATGTTGTACAGAGTTATAGGCTGGGTAGCTAATTTTGCCAACATAATGAATGCTAATGATCCAGGGTATAATTGCAGTGAGCATGTAATCACTAATCATAAAATTAGAAATACAAGCAGCAGGACAAAAATGGTATGCTGATAGTTCTATAAGCACTGTTGTAGCATATTTCTCATTACTAATCCATAAACGCACCACAGATTAAAAGTGCTGAGTAAAATCAATTTCCATCATTTTAGAAACTAAACACAAGATGTCACACATCAATCAAAAAATAGGTGACCAACTGTTTTCTGCTCATTACCCAATATAAGCAGGTGAGGTCACTCGTAGTGGAACTTGACTCTCAGTACAATGTCATCAATCATGCACAGAATTACAATGTGGAACTTGACTATCAGTACAAGCAGCACACTCTCACTCATTCTATCATGCAGCCAGAGACAGTAAATGGAAATGCTATAAGGGCATGCGACTTCAAGATACGATCCAGAAACGAATTGTGGCTGTTTTTAAATTTACCTTCTCACAGATCCATCAGAGCCGCAAGCAAACGCTGCAGGACTCATCCTGGAAGTACCAGTCGAGGAGTGCCGCACAAAAATCACGTAATAACAAAAAATCATGGCAGAGTTTCCATCTAAAATCGGCTGTTGGAACCATTCAGCTCTCAGCAACCCATTAAAAAGCAAGCCATTCAGGTATACCAAGCTTTGAACACAAGGGGCTTTGAGAATAATGGCATCACAGATGGACTAAAGGAAAAAATATCATATTTAAGCTCCTGAATGTCTATAAACTATCTATTTGCTTCTTAGCAACGAAAAGTTTTAATTGTAAGGCTTTGGAGCAGACACCATCCAGGCATCCACATAGTTGCACAGAAGTAAACAAAGTTTAGTTTTTATTTGTCGAATTCCAGTGTTCTGCAACTCTATAGGAGGGTAAATAGATGACCTAAAACAATATGGACTAAGACAAAAATATAAGTAGTAGAACTGACAATAAGTCAATGATACATGTAGCAAGATACCACTAGTAGATAACAGACCTTTCATCCGATGCTAAAATGGGCTCTAGTCCCGGTATTTTTTGCGCCCGGGACTAGAGAGACCTTTAGTCCCGGTTGGTGTCTCCAACCGGGACTAAAGGTCCCTGCCCAACGGCTACTGCGCTCGGCACAGTGGCAGAGTACCTTTAGTCCCGGTTGTAGACACCAACCGGGACTAAAGGTGGACCTTTACTCCCGGTTGGAGCCACCAACCGGGACTAAAAGTCCTCAACCTTTAGTCCCGGTTGGTAACACAAACCGGGACTAAAGGTAGACTCTTTAGTCCCGGTTGGTAACACCAACCCGGACTAAAGGACCCTTTAGTCCCGGTTGGTAACACCAACCGGGACTAAAGGTTCCCTGATGGGTTAGTTCAAAAGGGAAGCATCACATCCATTGTTAGATGTATTATGTAGGTGGGGTGGTAAGCTACGCGCGAGGCAATGCATGGGGTCTTGGGTTCGAATCTCACGGGACGCAGCGGTGGGAGGCATTATTTTTTTAAAGCTGGGAGGACCTTTAGTCCCGGTTGGTGTTACCCACCAGGACTAAAGGTCCCCCTTTAGTCCCGGTTCCTGACCCGGGACTAAAGGACCCCCCCTTTAGTCCCGGATGCTTACTCCTGGGTGGGGAACCGGGACTAGAGGGGGTTCCCCACCGGGAGTAAAGCTCTGTTTTGTACCAGTGTACAAAGCTAACGAGAGATCACTAAACCGTAGACCCAATTGACATGGGTGATAAAATAAATATCAAAGTTAGTAGGCATAATACATGTACACACTTGTGATTACATCAGATCCGAATACAAATAGCTAAATAGCTCAAGTTAGTGTTCCGGTGCTCAATTTGGCACAGCAGGAAGGG
Source organism: Miscanthus lutarioriparius (assembly GCA_904845875.1). Taxonomy (NCBI): domain Eukaryota; kingdom Viridiplantae; phylum Streptophyta; class Magnoliopsida; order Poales; family Poaceae; genus Miscanthus; species Miscanthus lutarioriparius. The sequence continues at coordinate 66,433,072 of CAJGYO010000009.1, forward strand.
AAGAGAAGGAGCGGGCATACCTGGTGTGGTGGGTTCCCGTCACCGACAATGGGCCCGAAGAAGACATGGGAAGCTCGGCGTAGGGCGGCGGCAGTACCTGACCGACGGGCACCGTGTCCTGCCTCTCCTCTCCTGCTGGCGGCAACCACGCCGAGGCCAACATGGTGCCCTTCCATGTGGAGGAGGGAGGTGCCGACGGCCGAATTTGGAGGAGGGAGAGGATTTGGACGAAATTATAAACCCTAATAAAAATGCCCAAATTCCAAATCTGTCGAACTCTAAACCTAAGACTACGATAAAGAATCTCACCGGCGGCCATAGGCCTGGCCGTCGCCGCCGTGCGCGTTAGGACAGCTGACCGCCGTCGTGCGACCTCGGGCAATCTCCCGGCCATGCGCACTTGAGGTCGCGTGCATAAGCGCCATCATTACGCATAGCCGTGCACAGGGCCGCACCACAACCACCCATGCCTCCGCCTCCATCCATGCCACCACCACCACCACCACCCATGCCGCGGCGCTGGATCCGGAGGGAAGGGACGGCGCGGCGGCCGGATCCGGGGAAATCCGGGAGGGAGGGAGGCATCGGGGAAGGAGAGGGAGGGAGGGAGGCGGCGGCGCTAGATCTGGGAGGGAGGGAGGGAGGCGGCGGGGCTAGATCCAGAGGGGAGGGGCCGGCGCCGGGGAAGAGAGGGAGGGGAGGGGCTGGCCTCCGGCGGGAGGAGGGGAGGGGGCCGGCAGCACGCGCGAGAGGATGGGAGGTGGGAGCGAGCTGGGAGGGAGGGGAGGGGAGGGGGTGTGTGTAACACCTTTGGTGTTTTGACCTAGCACTAAAATTTGACATGTCATCATATGCATTGCAAAGCATTCATGGAGTAGAAAATTTTGAATGCATTCACTAAATAAGCTTTATTTCATAATGTTGTTATTTCATGTGATGTGTTTCAAAACCCTAAATAAAGATCATGACCACCAGGGTCAAATTTCATGTAATCATGTGAGGCCATGTGTCATTTGACTCAAATAACCCTAATGGGCCATGTTACTGGTCAAAAATCAAAGTTAAAGTAAAAGGAAAACAAATCAAATTTGAATTCAAATTCAAATCACAAAAGTCCTTTTTGCCCCTTTTGACTAATTCAAAATTCATGTAGAATTTGGGGTTGAGGCAAAAAGCAAAGTTGAAGATTATTTTATGTGGATCAACTTTGGTATTCAAAGTTTTTCAAGTTTACATATAAAATTTGGAGTAATTTTGAAATGATTCAAATACTCAAATGCACCCCAAATTCAAATTTCAAAATGGAGGCAGAATTTGAAAATGTTCCTTGAAGCAAAGTTGTAGAGTTTGAAAAATTGAGCAACTTTCATTTTTGGAGATTTTCAACTTCTTTAGAAAATTTGTGAGTAATTTGCAAATTAAACGCAGTGGCAATTCTATAAATAATGCAAAAATCAAAATCCAGCCGAACGCCACCTCTCTGCTTGCTGCCGGCGCCACGCGGATGTCGCCGCCGAGCATTTTGCGCCGCTTTCTCACGCGATGACACGCAGCCGGTGCCGTGGCGAGCTCGGGCGTGCGCTGTCGACGCCGAGCAACCACTTCCCGACTATAAATAGCAGCAGCCGCCGCCGTCGTCCCCGTTTTTCCCCTCTGCTCTGTTCCACCACCAGCTAGCTCCGCCGCTCGCCGTAGCCATCGTCGAGCCGCGTACGTCGTGCCCAGCTACGCCCACGCGATCGCTTCAGTCTTGCGTTTCTCTGCGGCTTGCTCCCGTCGCTTGGGTTGGCCGGAATCGCCCGGCGCAGCGTCTTCTTCCCCGAGCCCGGCCGGAGCTCCGCCACCATCGACTCGACGTGGCCAGGCCGTTCCAGACCGTCTTCGTCTTCACCAAACGTACCGGCGTGACCGTGGTGAGCTACTGAACGCGATACTCACTTTGTTTCAGACTCTACTACGCCATTACCGGAGTTACGCCGTGAGCCGTCGTGCTCAAGCCGCCATGGCCGATGGGGAGTCTTCTCCGGTGCGCCTTCTACCATTCAAAGGGCGGGGATGGGTTCGTAGGAGTGTGTAGAGTTCTTGGGTGTGGTCTGCCTCGCCGGAGCATCACCGCCGGTGCGTTTTGTCCAACCGGTGATGGCAGCGCTGCCGTGTTCTGTCTCTGTGTCACTGACGAGCGGGGCCCGGCTGTCAGTGAGAGCAAGAGAGAGAATAGTGCTTTTTTGTTATTTTCTGATTTTGAATAGTGCTGAATCTTTGGAAATTTGTAGGAAAATAATCATAGCTCCAAAAATTCTGAAAAATTTTGTGTAGCTTCTGTACATGCTCTAGCATTGTTTAAAAATTTGAAACTTGAAATTTGAATAAATTTTTAATGTTCAAATATTCAGTCCATTAATTAATAAATGCAATTTCCATGATTTTTGTAGGCCACTGTATAGCTCCAAAAATTATAAAATTTATTTTGGTACACTAATTTGTTATGAGGAAGCTTACATAAAATTTTGAGGTCATTTGGAACAAGTTTATTTTTGGGCTTATTTCAAATTAATTAAAAATTGAATAAAAACAACCCTAATTGTTAGGGTTAGGGTTTATTTTTTTGTTTGGGTCATGTTGTGTGACCAGTAGGGTTTCAAGATCAGTTTGGTCAAGTCACATGTGTGGTTCTTGCCGGTAGAATTGTAAGTTGGTTTTGTTGGCTTGCAACTGTACCGTGAAGGAAAATCGTATTCGGGGTGTTGTTACATTTCATGTACCGTGAAAGCATCATGTTTACATTATCATCATGTTAAAGCATATGTTATCATTTCATGTAGAACCCGAGAGTGAAACGATTCTAGTTGAGCAAGTCCTAGAAGAATCCCCGGTTGTCACGGGATTTGATAATTGTGGTACTGATCCGGAACCTGAGATCGTCAACGAAGGCAAGCCCCGGTTTATGCATTAAACCATTACATTGTTTACTTTGAAAAGTTTATCACCTATGTTACTTATTGCATTAAGTTGATTTACTTCAAATGTTACCTACTTGATGCATTGCCTACCTTGTTGATTGTTTACCATCCTTGAAGATGATTTCATTTACAAAAGCGTAGAATGCTTAGTATGCTTTATGGTAGGCTTTCAAAGTAAAAGTTTCGATACAATCAAAGATGGCATACTGGCCAAAGAAAGAAAGAAGATAGAATGAACTAGAGACTAGTCGGGTGACTTATCTTGAATGTTGGGTAATGTTGCCGACTATGTCGCTTAAAGGCCACTCATTGTGGATCTTCTGAACGAGACACTTTGTAGTACTGATCACATACTCCGGTAAGCCTACTTCGGCTAATCTGATACTAAGACGAATGCCCACGTATTGGGAGTGGTGAGATGGCGGGAGTAGCGTGTACCCTCGTGGCTTGAATGTGGTCGGATTTGAGGTGTGCTATGCTCTCGGGTGGCGTGGAGACAGCTTAGTACGGAAGGATCCGGTAGCAAGGTTGATATATGTAAGATTAAGTTCTACATATGTCGTGTGATAAGGAATCCCCAGCTGGGACTTGAATCAATTCGAATTGCCGGTGCTCCGCGGATATGGAGACTCGATTCATTACAGAAGCAATGCAGGACTGGTGAATTACTAAAACATGAGAAAAAGAATGGAATGAGAAGGATTGGAACATGGGATATGAACACTTGGTTGAAGATAATGAACTAAAGTACTTAGGGGTAAAACTTGAAACTAGAATCAAGAATAGTAAGCTTTTGGCAAAGAACTTTTGAATCTTTCTACATCCTTACCTTGACCCAACACCTGCATCCCTAAGACCTTCGCCCTTTTTCGTCGGGTCAGCCTTGTTGAGTACTTTTGTACTCAGGGTTTGTTAACACTTGTTGCAGGTGAGTCACATGCACATGCTTGTTTTGGTCCCTGCTGCATGTCAGTGTTTGAAGTCGATGACGATGAGAAATGATGAATGGCCTTTGGATAAGGCACTAGTTTGTGTGAAATAAATAATGTTAATATAATATTATCCCGCTACTATGGTTGTATGACACTTATGGTTATGTAAGTTTGAAACAACTGGTTTGTAATATTAAAACTTAAGTCTTCCGCTTTATAATCTCTGGTATGTATATTGAAAACTGTTGTAATATGCAATGACTGTGATTGGGATCCTGTTTGGAAAAGATTCGTGGATGATTCGGGTTTCCGGAGGACACCCGACAGACCTGTTAAGTTGTTGGGAACTTGTGTACTCTATCTGAGGTCTGTTGAGACATCAATAGGTGCACGTGGGCCCGATTTCTTTGGAGGTTCTGCCACAGTGTGTGCGTCGTGAGGGAGGGGAGGGGCGGGTGGGAGATTTTAGGGGTGGGTCATTTTTTTTCTTTGCCGAGTGTTGTTTTTGGGACACTCGGCAAACCTCCCTGTTTGCCGAGTGTTTTTGTTGTGACACTCAGCAAACCCCCAATTTGCCGAGTGTTTTTGTTTGACACTTGGCAAACCCCCTTTTTTTTATTTATTTTTTATTTATTTTTCTCTTTTCATGGGAGGGAAAAAATAGCAAGCTCAGAAAGTTTGAGCTCAATCTAATGTATAGAAAATGTTTCAAGGTTAAACGATGATTGAACCGTCACTTCGCCTTCAAACCTGTTCCGTTCTCTCTCGATACCACAATTCTTTCTTAGAGATGCTTCGGTTTCTAAGCAATGTACGTTATAGCTTTTTCAAAATCTTCTCAATTTTTTACCATAGCCTCTACGTATCATATCACGATACAATGGCAAGTCCTATGTTTTTTAGACTTGGTTTGAATTTTTTATAATTAAAAAACCAATAAGTTACATGTCGATGGTCGAGTGTTGGCACCTAAATGTTTCAAATTTCTTTTCATTTCTTCGGTAAGGCCAAAAAATAGACTTGACAAAATAAATATGATTTTTCTACCTATTTTATTCTATTATTTTATGCACTTATAGATCAAATTTGACGTAAATCAATTAAATTCCTAGAATGCATTTAATGAATTAAAACTAGCAAACAGATCCAAAAAAATGCTAAATTTTAACATGGATTATGCTATATTGTTTGTTGAGTACAAAAAAAGTTTCAAGGTCAAATGAGAAAAAATAAATAAATTGTTTGCCGAGTGCACTACCGGAAACGTCAAATTTGCCGAGTGTTTTTACATTTGCCGAGTGTATTAATTCGGGTACTCGGTAAACAAGTTCTTTGCCGAGTGCTGCGCTGAAAACACTCAGCAAAATGGGGTTTGCCGAGTGTCAAAAAAAACACTCGGCAAAGAGGGAGTTTGCCAAGTGTTTTCTTTTTTGCACTCGGCGAAATAAATAATTTTTTTTTATGAAATAGAAGGAGAAGAAAAAAAATAAAAAAAATTTACCGAGTGCCCAGATAAAGGACACTCGGCCAAAGAAATAAAATCTTTTTTCTAAAATAGAAGGAGAAGAAAAAACAATAAAAAAAGTTTGTCGAGTGCCCAGATCTAGGACACTCGGCAAACAAAAAAAATCTTTTTTTTTGAAATAGAAGGAGAAGAAAAAAAATAAAAAAAGTTTGCCGAGTGCCTAGATCCAGGACACTCGGCAAACGAAAAAAAATCCCGTACTTATCCCCCAGCGCCCCTCGCTCGCAAGCACACCGCCCCTCTCCCCTCCCTAACGCCCCTCCCGTCCGCCCTCCCGGAACCGAGCCTCTCCCTACCGCCGCCGCCGCCTGCCGGCCCCCGTCGGCGCCCCTCTCCTCCCTTCTTCTTCCCCGACGCTCCCTCCCCTTCTTCTTCCCCGGCGCTCCCTCTCCCAGCCGGATCCGACCTTCCCCTCCCGGACCAGAGCCTCTCCCTGCTGGCGCCGCCGGCCGGCCCCCACCGGCGCCCCTCCCCTCCCCTCTTCTTCCCCGGCACTCCCTCCCCTTCTTCTTCCCCGGCCCTCCCTCCCCTTCTTCCCCGGCCCTCCCTCCCCTTCTTCTTCCCTGGCACTCTCTCTCTCGGCTGGATCCGGACCTCCCTCCCCTTCTTCTTCCCCGCCCTCCCTCTCCCGACCGGATCCGGCTCTCCCTCTCCAGGATCCGGCGGCGGCGTGGTGGTGGGCGTCTGTGGTGGTGGTGGTGGCTGGCTGTGGTGGTGGTGGTGGTGGGCGGCGGCTTTGGTGGTGGTGGTGGCAGCGACGACAGGAGGCTTTGGTGGTGGTGGTGGTGGTGGTGGCCGGTTGTGGTGGTGCTGGTGCTGGTGCTGGTGGCCGGCGGCTGTTGTGGTGGTGGCCGGCGGCTTGTTTTTTTTTATTTTTTCCAGAAAAAAAGTTTGCCAAGTGTTTTTTGCCCACTCGACAACGTCTTTGCCGAGTGACTGACGAAAAACACTCGGCAAAGTGAGTTTGACGATAAATTTTTGCCGTGTGCCCTTTGCCGAGTGTTACGCTCGGCGAAGTGTTTGCCGAGTGTTTTAGTTTATTTGTCGTGTGCCGTAGGCACACGACAAAGCTCCCGTTCCCCGTAGTGGTGTTGCCCAACGGACACTCGACAAAAGGGCAATGGAGAGACACGTGGCGCGATGTTTGCCGAGTGTTTTTCAGTAGAATTATCGAGTGTCAGAATGTTTGCCGAGTGTTAGAATCTTTGCCGAGTGTTTTCAGTTTGGCACTCAGCAAAGAGATGGTTTGCCGAGTGTCCGATAAAATACTAACGGCAAAGAATCTAACACTCGGCAAATCCTTCGATTCCGGTAGTGCAGCATGGCAGCAAACCATGGAAGCAAAGAATCCGGCCTTTAGTCCAGCGAGTACTTATAACCAGGCATACGGGCGACAGTCATTATGCAAATGCAGCGCGATGTGAGCATCATCATCCTCGTCAGGGTTATCCTCGCCTCCAGCCATGGCGCTCCTATTCTACAGCAGGGCTGCGGCGGCCGGCAGTGGCGCGCCAGACTATAACTTCACCGCTACCTTCCCGCTGCGGCTGAACAAGACGGGATGCACCACGCCGGCCGCCACGCTGGTGGCCAACTTCACGGTGTCCAGCGACCTGCGCAGCACCGAGAGGCTCATGGTGACCACCACAGTGCTCATGCCCATGCTCGGCGCGGCGCTCTTCGTGCTCTGCATCCTGGCGCTCCACTCCGGGCGGCACCACGGCCACTCGACCGCGACGAGCATCTTCTTCCGCGCCTCCTTCGCGCTCTTCCTGCCCCTCATGTCCTACATGTACTCCCAGGCCCGCTCCAAGGACGCCCCCGCGCGCGCCGACCTCATCCTCCTCTGGATGCTCCTCGTCGATCTCCTCCGCAAGAAGGTGTACGCCATGGTGGCCCCCGAGGGAGACGCCTTCGCGCGCGGCGTCGGGCGCTACTCCTTCTTCGACGCCGTCGAGGAGGCTGCGCGCATGGTGTGGATCGGCTACCTCATCTACTCGAATGAACAACACGAGCGCGGAGCCGTCCTCAACTCCTTCTTCGTCATCCTCTAGATCTTCAGCGTCGCCAAGCTCTGCAAGCGGGCCACCTGCATCGAGCTCGCCAAGCGCTCCTTCGACCTCGCCAAGAACGCCAGCCTCGTCTCCGGCTACATGGCGCACCTCGTCCGTGCCAGACAGCACCATCTCGTTGGTCAACATCAAGAACAAGATATTCCCGTCCTTCGTACATGTAACTACGTGGTGATGGGGGAGAGCCAGCTGGATCGTTAGGAGGCGCCCTGCGGTTTCCGGCTCCCGGAGATCGACAACATCCTCGCCCGCCAGCGTGACCGCCGACACGACGACGTGCTTGTGGAGACGGAGGCGGTGGCGGTTACCGCGACGACGAAGCTGGTCCGCGTGTGCGACGTCTGGCAGCTCGCCGAGTGTGACCCAGTGTTCCGGTACCACGAGCGGCGTAAGCACAGGCTGCAGGACACGTGCCTGGGCCTGGCCCTCTTCAAGCTGCTCCGCCGAAGGATGGAGGGCCAAACCATGGTGGAGGCCTGCACGGACCAGGTGCGCGACCTCGTGCGCTACGGCATCCTCGAGGAGCTCGGCGCGTAGCGGGCCTTCGACGTGGTGGAGCAGGAGCTCACGTTCCTGTACGAGTACTACCAGGCCATCATCCCGCTGGCGCTGCCCAATCCCAAGCTCTTCGCTGCCAACTTCGCCTTCTCCATCCTCTTCATCCTCTTCTACTGCGTCGCCGTGCTGCTCGTCACCGGCAACGGCCGCATGTTCCACGTCCTGACGTCCCTCTTCCGCGGCCTCGTGGCACTGTCCGCCGACATGGTCCTCCAGTACATGTGCTTCGTCCACCAGGCGTCGTTCCTCATCGCCATGGTGCTCTCCTCCTCCGACCTCATCATCACTTTCCTGCTGATGCTCACCCTCTTCACCGTCGAGACCTACGAGTTCGTGCAGTACCTGCTCTCCGACTGGCACCTCGCGTCGGTGCACTGCAGCTACGCCACCAAACCGGCCCTGCGGAAGCGCGCCGGCGTCCAAAACGCCGTCAAGGCTGCCCTGTGGATCAAGAAACGCTCCCGCCCCGTCATCAAGGTTCACCCTCCTCAAGTTCCACCAGCTCCATCCGCGCCGGGTCTGGGTGCTGCTCTCCCGCCTGCTCAAGAGGCGCCTTGTCGGCCAGTCGGCCTCCCCGATGTAGCCGTCACCGCCGAGGCCAAGAAGGCCATCGTCGAGGTCCTCAAGCTCGTCCTTGACCGCGCCGTCGACGGCCAGGGAGGACAATTCAGCAATGGCAGGGAGGCGTTGTGGCGCCGCAGCTGTGGCGCTTTGGGATTCGAGCAGCTCGAGTGGGCGTGCGACGAGGCCGGGGGCGCCGGCACGGTGATCCTGGTGTGGCACCTGGCGACGACGCTGCTCGAGGCGAGGGACGACACGGAGGAGCACCCGCTGCCGCCCGCAGGCGAGGCGGCTGTGACGCTGTCGAGGTACTGCGCGTACCTGGTGGCCTACGAGCCGGGGCTCCTGCCGGACGACCAGTCGTGGACAGAGAAGGCGTACAGGGGCATCAGGGCGGAGATCGACGGCTTCTTCCGGGGTTGCCTCACCACCACGAAACGCCGCGACCGGCTGATGGCCGCGGGGTTCTACCGTGGGGGCCTCGGGGAATCCACGGCGATGGAGAAGGGCGTGATGCTGGCCAAGGAGCTTGAGCGTGCGACCGGCAGCTGCATGTCGGCGCACGCCGGCCATGAGAGGGTGTGGGAGATGCTGCTGCAGCTGTGGGCAGAACTGCTCGTCTTCGTGGCGCGCGCCCCGTCCGGGGGCGTGGACGCGCACGCGCTGGCGCTGGCCAACGGCGGCGAGTTCATCACCCATATCTGGGCCATCCTCACTCACGCTGGCCTCCGCACTGACGACGTTTCCAGAAACCACACCACCAGAGAAATCCCCATAGTTCAAGATATCCCCGTTGTTCGAGAAATCACCATTGGAGCTGACGGCACGACTACCCTCTGACGTTAACCTCGCTAAAGCTTTATCACATAAGATCATGCCGAAAATACCTATTAGCTGAGAGCTTTTAGGGTGAAAGCTAACCGTAATATGGGCCACGTGGCAACATTAAGGAATTTTCTATTAATTCTTTTTTGTTTCAATGAGTGAACAATATATTATTTATTTTGTTAATTATATTTCACATTTTTCATTATCTCAGATGTCATATAAAAAATATGTTCATATAAAAATGTTGTAATCCCTCCATTCCAATAACATATTTTGGCTTTTTTGTATGCATCAGCACATGAATGTCCCTTGCGTTGCTACGGAAGACTCCAAAAATTACACTAAGACATCTCGTGGCTAAATCAATAATTCAATGTTCGACAAGACGTAGTAGTTTGGACAAATGGTGACAGAGACATTATCTAAGGCAATCGATTTGCCCGACTACCGGAATTAAATTCCACAAACGATACGAGCAAACTCATAAAACACAAACACTGTGTAAAAACGTATTCATGTCTTTATCATTCGTTGGTTCAATTTCTTCTCTTTTTCACAATTCTGGACAATAGCAAGAAGGTACTGTTGAAGAGTGCCCGTAGCCAATTCTAGACAATAGTAAGAAGCTAAGGTAACCCAACAATCTCAAAGCAACATGCACATTGTCATCTTTATTAATAATGAACAACATGGATCCCATTCATTTGTTATTGAGCATTATCTTGTTAAGATCCATCCTCCCTTCTCCACATTTCTCCTTCCACTGGCAAACACTCAAGAGAACACCAAAAATATTGTAAAAAACATAAGGATCAAGGTAACGGAGGAAGTCGAGAAATAGTTTTACCAACTTGCCGTGCGGTGTGCCCGTACGTCCTGCCGCTGGGGAGGGGGGGCGCCCGCGGTGGGCGCGACACCCTATCTCCGCCTCCGACGGCGCAGTAGTGAGCAGCGCCCGTCTCTAGGGCAGCAAGCAGTAGCCCACTAACCCGCCTTTGAGGCGGATCTAGCCGTCCCTTACCCTCCTCAGTATAACTAGAGCCCCGCCCCCACAATACAGCAACTGGCCAACAACACAGATCAGATAAATCGAAAAAATGCTCGCATGAAACCGACACAACAGGGCACAAAATGCAGCGGTGGCCTACATGGGCCCTCCTTAGTACCGGACATCCGCCGCCCCCACCAACGGGAGCCCGCCAAGTAACAGCAAGCAGCAAGAATGCTCAGAACACGAACACAGGAAGACGACACAAGAGGAGAGCGCATATGCACCTGGATGCCTAATGGACGAAAGGGAGACATAGAACTGGCACCCAGAGCTCTCTAGGGCCTGTTTGGTTCGCAGATGAATGCAGCCTAGCTCGCATGGGAAGAGCCAGGCTCCCATAGACAGGCCCAATGCATGTAAGAGTGTGGTGCTTGGTTGTCTGTTTGCATGAGCCAGGCTGTCTCGAGAACTTGTTTGGTTGCTCACATAAGGACAGATTGCATGAGCTAAAAATATATAAATAATCATCATCATAACATTTATTATGTGCAACTATTATCTTATAGCTCTTAGTTTATCTCATTACTCCTTAATATTAATTGAAATATGTTAATATCATTTAGTATGTGCTAATAATGCATCAATAACGTCATTAGATGGTCAATTACCAGCACCGTGTGAGCTTGCCCCGGCAGAAACGGCCGATTTCTGCGTTTCTACATAAGCCTAGCCGCGGGGATCTCCCTGCACGCAAAGAGCATAGCCCGACTAATATACTTCAACCAAACAAACGCTGTTCTCGCATGCGGAGGTCCTGGCTGAGGGCTCGTGCAGGCAACCAAACGTGCCCTTATCTGTAGTTCTCCGACACAACGGTTGAGGGCTTGAGGCTACTGTCAACATGCCCTAGCCTGGATGGACCTATCGACACCAGATAACACTGTGTCTCTGCAGCGGGTAGCGGGCGTCCGTCCCACTGTCAACATAGCAAATCCGACGAGGAGGGTCCCAACTTTCTGCTCCCGGGTCGCTGCACGGGGCTCCATGCATCTTCTTGGAGTGGATACAGGCCCCACCTTCGAGGCCTCCGCGAATCCGAAGTTGACAACAATGCGGGTGTACCCGCCCCCTGCTTACCGGGCATAGGAAGCACAACACACCTGGCCCGCTCCGTCTCGCCACCCGCCAATCCCACCTTGACAACACCAGCCTATTCGTTTCGTCGTAAACGATCGTGTATTATTAACTGTTGACTGATTTGGCTAGTTTGGTGTGAAAGAAAAATACTATTCCAACTTATAATCCACAGTCGTATAAGCCCAGCCGAACAGCCTGACTATGTACTCCCACTGCCACCAAGCTGGGGCACACAGTGAGCGGGCCCTCCCAGTCAATAGGCACACGTGTGGAGCATCGCCAGGCGAGCGTACAGCAGATCTCCCCACCCCTTGATCCAAATCCGGCGCCCGACAGTATCTCTGGCGACGTGGCCGGGGTAGGAGCCCGCTGAGGCTGGCGGCTCTCTTAACGGTAGATATCGCTGTATAGAGTTTTACTTACATTGAGCGAAAACTGGCATGGACTTCTTAAAATTGACCTATGCCTAATTTAAATGTCAACACTTTTCGATTTTGAAAAGTTTACAAATCAAAATACAAAGAAGAAAATTGGGTAGGTCTCAATATAAAAAATGGAAAAGCAAACGAAAAAAGAAGGAACAAAAAAATAAAAGGAGAAAAAAAAGAAGTGAGAAAACGGTGACGGATCCCTATCAGATACTGCCGTGCGGACGATTGTTCGCTCCAACGACCACTAAAATGAAATTGATATTATGAAAAAAAAAGAATGCAAAAGAAAAAAAAAAGAAGGAACGAAAACAAAAATGGCCGACCATACGTTGATTTACGGAAGGGAGGACGCCAGGGAGTAGTCGTTGGTTCCGAGGTTTTTAATTTTGGTATCGCCAAAATTTTGGCCACCACCGAAATTACCGAATTTCGTGAAATTCGACCGAAATTTCGCTGAAATTTTTTTAGAGATTAGCACATGAAATATGTTTTTTCTAAAAAAATTGGATTTAAACAAATATTAGTATGATTTATGACTACATATCTATTAAATAAAAGAATATGCAATATAAACAATAGAAAAATATAAGATTAGAGTTATATAGCACATGTATTAGTGTATTAAAAAAATTCGGAGTTTTCTTTCAGCCACCACTGAAATTACCGAATTTCGTGAAATTCAGCCGAAATTTCGCCAAAATTTTGAACCCTGGTTGGTTCCGACTTCCGGGCTAACGCGCGTGAGACATTTGGAATTGGATAGCGTAGTTTGCATTACCGGCGGGTGAAATGGGGATGTCAGTGTACTGAACGTTGGTGTCGCGGTGGTCAGGGACGTAGGCTTGGACGCCGGCGTGGGTAAGCATGGCCCAGATATGCGTGACGAACTCGCCGCCGTTGGCTAGCGCTAGCGCGTGCGCGTCCGGTCCCCCTGACGGCGAGCGGGCCACGAAGCGAGCAGCTCAGCCCAAAGCTCCAGCAGCATCCCCCAGACCCTCTCGCTGTGCACGTGCGTCGCCGTGCTGCTGCCTGTGGGAGATTGCATACAAAGGAGAGTTAAGTTTTTTTCTTTTAAAAAACAAAACCATTCCTGTGTAACCAAATAGACCAGCAAGTCACAGCTAGCTGCCCCAAGCAGAACTAAAGATCTCAGATGTTTTGTAACTCCATTTAGTCAGCCACCAAACATGTATATGTTCTACACTTTGGGGTTTTGTTAGGTCAAAGGCTACTTGAGAAAAACTCCAAATGAAGAGTGTGGAACGGCAGTCAAAAAACAAGTGCTGAATTTTCTCCTCTTCGTGACAGAAGCAACAAGTTTTGTTTCCATGCCAATTACGCTTAATTAGATTGTCTTTTGTTAACACTACCCCTCCTAAGATACCACAGAAAAATCTTTAGCTTAAGAGATACTTTTAGTTTCCATAACTGTTTATTCAGATTAGGAACCCAGGTTTGTATCATTGCTTTATAAGGCGATTTCACCTAGAATTGCCCATTCAGATATATGCGGAACCTGGGGATAAGGAATGCTTTCTTCTTTTTTCTTTCTTTTCTTCTTCCTCCCTCCTTGTCTTTCTTCTTCCATATAATATAAAAAGTGGGGGAAGTATATTAGCTCTATTGTACGAGAGGCATTAGCTGCTCCGGGCTTGAGCTAAGAATAAGAAATTAATATTTTTCGTCTCATGTGGCCAAAATTTAAATTGCTCAAGAGGATGGCATTGACGATAATGTATCATCGGTTACGTGCGCATTACAAACATATACGCTTATATGCATGTATACATACTCACTCTTCTAAATGCATATACACACAACATATTATATGAATACCACTGAGAGATTTAGTCATCAGAAGTTGAGATTGTTAATGTTCCTATAGGCATCTTGCTGTCAATAGGTAAGACGCCTAATGCTGAAAAAAATTAATGAAAAATACAAGCATCCATACCAAGTCTAGGACTTTAAACCATACTTCGAAGTTTATGTCACAAAGAACCCAACCAAATCAGATACATAATTGGTATTGATGTTCTTTACAAGAAAATTTACCAGGGAACTCAACTAAACTTATTTAAAAAATGGACCTAAAGTTGAAGCGCTACATTTTTCAGAATTAAAGCGAATTCATGAGAAGTGCCAAATTGCCCCCAAAAAAGAAGGCACGTGCAGTTGCCTGTTATATGGTTCAGTCATGCACAAGTAAAGACAAACCTGAAACTGTAGGCTGGAACGAGCATCTGCTTTGTGAACTTTTTCGTAGTCTTGCTTGTCATCTGCGCCCTGCTCCCTATTGGCCATGCAACTTGCAATATATATACTACAATCTGCGTCAATGGCATTTCTCAATCGAGCACTGATGAGTGCATGAAGCAAGACTAGGACGACAAGCAAAGACAAACGCCGAGCAGCGTGTTTGCAGCTTTCCCAAGTAAGTTAGCTATAACCTTGCTTGCGACATTCAGACAGCATCTTATTGTCACATAGGCACAAGAAACTTCATCAACACCATAAGAACTACCGCCCACAATTTTAAGATCGAATGGTCCTCTACTCAGACATGAAAAGTTTGCAGCAGAATGGTACTTAGCATGAGGTACTCCTGTCCAGAATTATAAATGTGATACGCATTAAAAAAATCAACCTTACAATAATAAATTAATTAGATTTAATAAAACTTTCCCAAATAATTTACTATTACATCATGGTAAATACCACCATTAGTTATAGTAACACATGTATCATAAATATATATTCACAATATAATAAACTAATACAATCGTTACGGTAAATCCGAGTGGCCATAGGGAGGGCATGACTTCACTCTAATTTGTTGAGCCTCCTAGAGCGCTGCCACAACATGTGTAATCCAAAACTCCTTCCTACTTAATGCAAAGACGCACAAACCTTTTGCGTGTTTGAGAAAAAAAAAAATCCAATTGGCCATAGTGTTCTCTGGCTCATTTGGAGCTCTCTTCCCTGGAAGAATAATAGACTTTGAGAAGTAGTTGAGGCACTATAAGTCAAGGAGAATGATGCTTAAGAGTGATCTTAGTGTACATCTTTTTATCACTAAAAGGACTGCGCCTTTTTGTTTACAGGGGAAACCTATCAGGTTTGAGGTGTATGTTTTTTTAACGAGGCATTACATTGGAAAACTCTTTCATGTCCAATAAATCATGGCTTTTTCCCCCATATTTCCTTGTCGCGCCTGAAACAGTAAAATATGCCGAAATGGGGTGGCCTTTGGCATGGCACACCCAATATCACCAAGTACGCCTTTGACAAAGGGTCATCAACAGCCTGTCGCAGTCAGGGGTGCAAATGGTACGGATATTTCCCAACCGTATCCGAGTCTAAATCCGTTTAGAGAAGTTCAAATCCGTCTCTATTTGAGTCCGTATATTCAATATCCGATACCATATCCGTATTTGAATACTCAAATTGCATATTTATGATATTGATATCCATTCGTATCATATCTGACATAGCTGATACTATCCATATTTGAATCCGAATCCGAAAAAAAATGAAAACAAATACAATATCAGCGATATCTGTCGTATTTGATCCGTTTGCACCCCTAGCCGCAGCCATTAGTAATCCAAAACTCCTTCCTACTTAATGCAAAGATGCGCAAGCCTTTTGCGTGTTCGGAAAAAAAAATCCGAGTGGCCATAGTGTTCTCTGGCTCATTTGGAGCTCTCTTCCCTGGAAGAATAATAGGCTTTGAGAAGTGGATGATGCACTTCATGTCAAGGAGAATGCTTAAGAGTGATCTTAGTGTACATCTTTTTATCACTAAAAGGACTGCACTTTTTTGTTTACAGGGAACGTATCATGAAGTATGAGGTGTATGTGTTTTTAACGAGGCATTACATTGGAAAACTCTTTCATGTCCACTAAATCACAATTTTTTTGCCATATTTTCTTGTCGCACCTGAAACGGTAAAGTTCATATGCCGAAATGGGGTGGCCCTCGGCATGGCACACCCACATATCACCAAGTACGCCTTTGGCAGGGGTGAATAGCCTGCCACAACCATGGGTTCAAGGGACTATGAACCGATGCAGGCCGCTGTAGAAAGAGCTAAGAAACCTTTGAGGGGAAAAATGTCAAAGATCTCATAGCCAAAAATATAAATCTCAACCACTTCTTGAGAAATAATGAGCTATGGGAGCTCCAATAAATAATCAAGGTTGTGCACAAAACCACCAGCTCTTTGTGAGAACACTTCCAACCTTGTGGTAACAAAAAACTTAGTGAAACATCTCAAGGAGCTCAAGGTTATCATAGCTAAAGATCCAGACCTCAACCACTTCCTGCCAGGCAAAGTGGCATGTAAGGTCCCAAAAAATGATGAAGGTTGTGTAGATTCAGGACCTGCTTGTTTGGGTTACATATGAGCTTTTGGGCCTCTAAATAGCCAAAAAGCTCCCAGAAACCAAAAGCCAAAAGCTCACTATAGGCTTTTGGCTTATACGAGCTGTTTGGTTTTTGAAAAGCTTAAAAGTTACTCCTTCCAGTCCAGTTTATAAGGAATTTCGTCTATATCAACAGTCAAACATTATAAACTTTGACCAATAATTTGGTCAACGTTTTTTTAACTATTATAATACAAACTTGATACTATAGCAAATATACTATCCAATAATTATAATTTTATAGTCGAATACACAGTAAAATATAACACAAATGAATAGAAGACCATGCAATGTTAGACTATGGTGTTTCCTCAAAAAATGTTAGACTACGGTGTATAAATTGGACCGGCCACTCAGATGCGTCGTGTCCCTGGGCTAACCTGCCTCAGATGCCAAACGAGGCCTAGATGAGCTCATGGTTACGACTTATCAGCGTCAATGGGCCATTCGGATCTCCTTTTTCCCAGCGCACGGGCGGCCCACAAACGGATCGGCCACTCCTGTCCATCCCATCGGCTCCACACGCGCACGGAGACCCCATCCTCTCCCCTCGCCGGCGTTCTGCCGCATTTCGAATTTCGAATTAGAACCTGATTCCTTCCCCCTCCCCTACCTCTCTCCTCCTCACGCGGCGAGCGGAGGCCCGGTGAGGACCGCCCGGATCGACAGGATGCAGCAGAAGCCGGACGACGCCATGGAGGAGGCGGCCGAGGCGGCAGCGGTTACTACAGGGCCGGAGCTAGGGTTCTGGTTGGTGGCACGGCGGCGGCTCGCCCCCGACGACCCCTTCTTCGCCGCCGGGGACCTCGAGCGCGAGCTCCTGGCCAAGCACGTACGTTTCAATCCCCCTTCCCTTTCCCATCCCTTTATCCTGCCTCCGGCTTCACGCACGCTGATCCCTGTTGCCAACACGTCGGTACGGCATGCCTGAGGAGATTCTTGTTCCCATGGCCATTTGGGGGCGATGCGAATTCCGATGCGGGCAAGTCAATTTTAGCGCGGAGGGTTAGCGGCGCGGCGGGCGGCCCTTGATTTCCCGCGCGAAACTGCCGGGAGCGATGTTTCTCGGGGTTTGGATTGGTTGTGCTTGTACGGGTCCTAGTGCTCTGTACTGTAGGGCGGTTGATCCAGATCCATAGGGTTGAAGTTACGGAGAGCTCTAGCAGTGAATTGATGCTATCCATTCGTGTTCCGTGACCATGATAGGAGCACCCTCGATGTTCTGAAATTAGATGCTCCCTTCAGCTTGTCGACTCCTTTCGTTGTGCAAGGCTTGCACATAATTTCTGCTTACTTTTTGTTTCTTTGTTTGCCATGAAAGCTTGCCCTGGATCTCTCTGAAGATGACCGCAACCAGCTTGAGAAGATGGAAGTAGCCAGCACGCGGTAAGAACTTACCTTTGTTGACATTGATGAACCATTGTAGGGACTCTAGTGGAGAACACCATAATTAGCTAATAATTAAGCTGAAATTCTGTCTGGTTTCCATATTATTACTGATAAAAGGCAACTAGAAGTTACTTAGTCAGGCTCCTACTTTTAATGCCTGAGATTAGTGCGGATTATGTTTCTGCATCAGATGCATACATCTGTGGTCTTCATTCACAATACAGTTTCAGCAACGACAACTTGTGGTTGGTACTATATTATGGGTTTGTTATATGGGGCCAGGGGGGGGGTTCATAATTTGTAAATTGTGATGATACGTAACCATTAGGTCCTGATGCCTGGTAACTGCAGTTTTATGTCCGTTGCAATTTAGAGGCTTGGTCTCATATATGACTAATAAAAGAGGGTAAATGGAAGACATGGCACTGCATACAAGCACTATCCTAACGCACAATCTGCCGGTAGGAGGAAACACAAGGACAAAATAGTTCACCATGCCAACCTATCCATCCCATAAATGGTGTTAGTGAAGTCGCATCGTTTTCTTCCCTTCTAGAATGCTTGGCGTCTATCAAATACAGCTTGTTCTCTTACTCAAGGAATTAGTCTCTACATCAGCATATTATCTTTATTTCGCACTGCCTTGAGTTTGTCTTTGGGTTCTAAAGCTACATGGACGCTCCTTTGAGGTGTACTCTACATGAACGCTCTCATTGACTCATTGTATTATGCTTCTTTTCGCCAAAGGAGCTTCCGACTCCTTGAGTTCCCTGTCACTTGTCACATAGGTTGGTCTTACCAACACAGAAGAATATGGGAGTGCCTTCTGTATAACTAGAACCAGACATTGTCTGCTCACCTTCAAGACAGTTGCCTACTGTAACACTGAAGGAAAAGTCTATTTAAAGTTAACCAGAGGCCCTTAGGATAGATTGATGAGGCATGTTTGTCACCAGTTTCAAGGCCAAAAGGCTTCTCATGCAAGACAAGGAATAAACTCTCCTAACATCAAGATGTTGTGTTCTATGCACTGCAGTGAGTACTTTCTCATATTACATTTTTTCCTATTCATTTTCTCATGTGTTTAAAAACTCTTGCAGCACAGTGTTTTGCCCAATTGCTGGTTGTGGTGCCCATCTAGGTTGTCTGGAGGAGTTTGAGGACCACTATGGCACTCGCCATACTGCTTCATGCTCTGTATGTTCACGAGTTTATCCAACTTTGAGGTTGCTGAGCATCCATGTTTCTGAGACACACGACTCGTATTTCCAAGCAAAAGTTGCCCGTGGTTTTCCAATGGTAATGGTCATATGTTTGTTTATCAGTTACACAAATGGATTACTTTTACATATTCGCAAATTGTAGAGAAACTTACAGACGAGGATTTCAAGTATAGCGTCTTTTTAGAACGTAGACTGATCAGCTCAAATCATCTGTAATATTAAAATCAGAATCAGTCACCATAGTTTCCTAATACTGCTTATAAGCTTTTTATATAACATTATTATTGTTTTCTCTGCAAATTTACAGAAGTGCTTTTTAGTCTCACAATCACCATGTATCTTGATACCTACAACTTTTCATAACAGTATGAGTGTTTGGTGGAGGGTTGTGGCATGAAATTGAAGAGTTACAAGAGTCGGCAGCAGCATCTCATTGATAAGCATCAATTTCCCAAATCATTTGAGTTCTTCAAAAAGGCACGGGCCTCCCAACGTCAGCGGCAAAAGTCCCAGAGGAGGCAGACTGCTCACAAGGGTGAAGAGACAAGGGACAATTCAATGGACGTCGATGGAAAAGGTGCAAGGCAAACAAACTGGAGGTATCGGCCGAAGCAACATGCTCATAATGATTCGAAAGAGAGCAAGCAGCAGCATAAGGAGGCCAAGGAGAACGAAATGGATGTCGAACAGAAGATTGATGACCTCACCTCTGCTGTATCAAAGTTGAGCACAGCAGATTCTACGCCTGCAAGCGTAACCTTTGGCCACCGTCGCTCTTGTGGCCTTACGTTTGTGCCAAGGTCAATCAGGCAGAACAAACAGGCTGCCTCCCAGCTGGAAGCAACAAATGACTAACCACTGTTATTTGGTCTTTTGGTAGTTCCAGAATCTGGCTTGGAGCTATTAACTTTGTATGAATGTTTGATCTTGGGTGTTGGCTTCCACTGATATCCTTGGATCACGAAGTGGCAAACGTTTCCTTGGTTGTCACAAATTTTGTTATGATGTAATGATGCTACTGATTTGCAGAACGCAGCTAATGTTAGCTGTTGCCCACTTGCAGTTTCACTGCAGTGGGCAGTGGCCCACAAATTCTGTAGGTTGGCTTGAAATGTTGAATAGTTTCTGTTTACCTGCAATGAAGACATGCTCTGTTTGCTTGAACTTATCAGCCTGGGTATAGTATTTTTCTCTCGTAACAAATAAGCGAACAGTACTTTTCAATCTGGCTTTTCAACGAAGCGAACATGGCCATTGGCTACTCGTGTTGCATGTGGCTTGTGTGTGACAGTATTGCATAGGAATATACGATGGGGTCATGGGATTAAAAGTTGTCCATGCCTTTGGCACACTTCGCCATGTTGTTCTGGTTATGCTGGTGAAGTGATAAGACTCCTTGTGCTAGAACGGTAATGATTAGACCCGGGCGTCTGTCCGTCCACATGGACCAACCTGCTCGCGCTGCTCGCCTAAAACACATGGCGTCGCTCGCCAACATCGCAAAAAGAAAAGAAAAACCATCGACGTGCACTCCGCTCTGTACCCACGGCCACCGCAGGCGACACCGCCGCTCCCACCCCCGACGGTCGACGTTGCTGGCTCCACATCGTCATCGTCATCATCTTCGCCCTAGCCTCCCCTCCCTCTCTCTCTCTCGACGTGGCCCAAAGCGTGGCCACCTCCGCACGCTGCGCATGGCCGCCCTGGTGGTGCCCCAGTCGTGCAGCGCAGCCCCTCGGTGGGGTGGCCGCTCACCCACATCGCGCGTCGCGTGCCTCCGCCCCACTCTGGCTCACTGCTCCTTCCACCAGATCAAATGCGCGGTGAGAGAGCCGATGGTGGTGGGGACTGCGGCGTCGACTGCAGGGGCTGCGGGGGGCTGCATGTCAAGCCCGAAAGGGGACCGTGACGCCTAAGAGGGGGGGGTTGAATTAGGCAACTTAAAAATCTAACTCTAAACTATGGCCTCTTTTACTACCCCTAGCAAAACCTATGCAAAAGATAAACTATCTAAATGTGCAACTACGATTTTGCTAGTGTGTTGCTATCTCTACCGCAAAAGGAGTAATACAATCAATGTAAATGCGGAAGTTAAAGAGCAAGGTAGAGATATGCAAACTCCCGTCAATGACTCCGGTATTTTTACCGAGGTATTGAGAAGCGCGCAAGCTTCCCCCTAGTACTCGTTGGAGCCCCTCGTAAGGAATCCCTCACAAGGGCCAAGCTCCCGGTCGGGTAACTCCGTGGATAGCCTCGGGCCTTCCCCACGCGCAAGTGGGTCTCTGACGTGCCTTCTGGCAAGTCTCTCTCGGATGCTCTCCGTTGTCTTCACTATCAAGCTTCCGGCCGAAACGCCGCGGGCCTTGTTCCCTCCGGTACACGGTGGCGGCCACACCACAAACGCGGTTGGTGTGATCTCGCAAGACTACAAGCCCCTCCGATGTACAACAATGGTGCGCACAAACACCGAGTGGTAAGAGGTATGCAAACCTCACTAAACACTAGGCTTAAACCTAGAGCAAGTGCATAAGCGGTGGTCTAATTAACCTAAGCACTTCGCAAAGCACCTATGCTAATCATCTAATGAAACACTAAGCACTATGCAAGTGGAGATCACTAAAATGGTGTATCAACACTCTTGATATGTTTCCTCAGCTCCACACACCTCATTTGGCCGGTTGGGGGTTGTATTTATAAGCCCCACTGAGAAAGTAGCCGTTGTGGACGAAATCCTGCTTTTCTGCTACTGACCGGACGCTGATCACGTCCTGACCGGACGCGTCCGGTCGTCCCGACCGTTAGAGCCGCGATCAACTGATCGGACGCTACTAGCGTCCGGTCACATGCCACTGGACGCGTCCGGTCGCAATATCGCTGCTCTGGAACCTCTCCGTACTCGATCGGACGCTGTTGTCCTGTGTCCGGTCGATTTGCCGCCAGCGTCCGGTCCAGCGTCCGGTCGCTGCTGCAGACGCCTATTTGCCGAGCCTCTTGATCGGAGCGTCCGGTCACTTTCCTCCAGCGTCCGATCACATCTGTGAGCTCGTTTCCTCGCGATCTTGCGTACGGCTTGGTTTCTATCTTTGTGCTTGGACTTTGCTTGATATCTTAGGTTTTCTCTTGTGCTCCTAAGGTCTTGCTTGAGGTGTTGATCATTGGATCATCACGTCGCCTTTGTCCATGTCACGTCTTGCATCCTATTGAACTATAAAACAATCACTTGCAAATTCATTAGTCCAATTTGGTTGTGTTGGTCATCAAGCACCAAAATCCAAAGTAAATGGGCATAGGGTCTATTTTCCTTACAATCTTCCCCTTTTTGGTGATTGATGACAACACGACCAAAGCAAGCAAATAATAAAATTTTGAAATTTAAAAAACTACCTACTTGTTTGGATGCAATGCAAGGGGCAAGATTATATGATGCTAAAAGATATTACTTGTAAGACTATATAAAAACTTATCTTGCCCTTGCAAATGTCCCCATGTGGTATTATGGATTTAAGCCTTGCTTCCTACAAATTCTCCCCATTACATAGGCTAATCCATAATCCACTATCCTCCCTTTCTTGGACCATTACTACAAATTAATGCTTGCTTATGCTTGCTTTTGGTCCTCTAAATTCCCCCCCTTTAGAATCAAACACCAAAAAGGAAGACATTAGTAGCACAAGGGAGGGTCAAACCTTGTGATCTTTTGTGGGTAGAGTGAAATAGATCACAAAATTTGACTCTCATATTATATAGACTAAGCTCCCCCTAGATATATGCATACATATGGTAGAAGATAAAGCATATGCATAATTGATAAATTTTTTCTCAAGGGAATTTAATCTATATAATGCATGGAGAAAACATATAAATATCAAAATGAGATCAACATGATGATATCGGTTTAGAAATACCATATGTGGAAACAAATTTGATTTCTACCACTTGCAATAGATGGTGGATATTTGAAATATGATGCTTAACTCCGGAGACTCCATTTTCCTTGCAATGAGACTACTACACACATGATAAGGTTGAAAAGGTGTTAGTCTCAAGGCATCCAACTTGTAGAGTAACCTCCCCCTAAATTTGTGCACACAAGTATGGAATACTTGTAGAAAACATGCACATTGATTTTAGAATAAAAAATACTACTTTGACATCACATGAATGTGATGGTCATTTTCGAAGGCGATATTCGGGAGAAATTATCTACAATTTGGACTTTAGCACATATTAGATGAACAATTGAAGGACAAGCTATGTGCCGTGCTCCTAATTTTAAACCATGTAGGTTTGTTCCAAGGGTTAAGAATGAAACCGAGCAAGCCTACCATATGATATACCTAGTGTATGCATGACAAAAGATATAAGAATTCAAATGCAAACCTAGGCATGAAGAGTAACTAGATGCTAAAAGATACCAATTGTAGGAAAATTTAAATCTAATACCAATTGAAGTAAATTGACTCTAGTTACCTAACATGGGAAGGGGAATTTGGGTCCATAGTATTCAATAACCCACTTGGCAATGTCTTTGTCCATCATGATGCACCCCATGAAATGCATCCATACTTTGCCAAGTCTCCAAATTCCCTGGTGTCCATTGGACTTCTCACTTCCCTTTCGGAATCTAAACCTTCTTGGTGCTCTTCATGTTGGAAATGATCTCCTTTGGCACCCAAAAGCATTTAACCCCATTGTTGGCTTGCTTGTTCACCTTGATGGCCACCACCTTGTCATTCTTCTTCTTTTTCAAGAGATAAGGTGTGGAGGCCTTCTTGTCCACCTTGTTGGTGTAGGTGTTGGAGAGCTTGCTTGTTTGCTTTTTGTTTTTCTCTTTCTTCTTTGCTCCGCCCCCATTCTTCACCTTGCACTCATAGGACTTGTGACCTTCCTTGTGGCACACGTAGCAAACCATGGTTTGTCCTTCATCAAGCTTCTTCACTCTCTTGACGGTGTTATCTTGATGAAGTTGGGCTTGCTTTGCCTTGCCTTTCACTTGAGTCAAGTCCTTGGTGAGGCGAGCTACTTCTTGCTTGAGTTGCTTATTCTCTTTTGCAACCTCTTGTGTGCATGTATCTACAACAACTTTCTCAACACAAACTTGATTGCACAAGGATGAGTCTAAACATAAATCATTACAAGAAGTAGAGGCATCCTTTTTAGACATGTTAAAGATAAAGCTTTTCTTTTTAGATGTCTTGGTGGGGGTTGAACTAACGGCTTCAAGATTAGCAACTTTATTAGTTAGCTCATCACAATGTTTGCATATGGTTTCCATTTTAACAAGCAAACTTTTATAAGCATCTTGAGAGCTAGCTAACTTTTCTTTTAATTTTTAATTTTTCTTTACAAGTTGCTCATCATTGATTGTACATGTATTTGTTGTTGCACTAGCCTTAAGTTGCTCAATTTTAGTAGATAGTTCAACATTGAGATTAGAAAGTTCTCATATTGTTCAAGCAAAGTTTTGTATGCTTCTTGTGAACTAATTAGCTTTTCTTTTAATTTTTCGAGCTTCTTTTGTTAACTAGTGCAAACTTTAGCATAATTAAGATTTTGTTGCACAATTTCATCATAAGAAGGCATTTCATCATCACTATCACTCTCACTAGAGGATGAGCTTTTGTTACCTCGTGTCATAAGGCACATACGAGAAGAGCTTGATGATGAGTGCTTGCGCCCTCGCCTCTTGTGATGGTGTTTTTCTTCACTTGAAGAATCATCCCATGACCTTATTGATGTGAGGGCTTGGTTCTTGCATGCCTTCTTCTTTGTCTTGGGTGTGGGCTTGTTTGGACAAACTTCCACAAAGTGCCCCAACTCGCCGCATCCATAGCATCCTCTCTTTCTTTGCTCATTTCTTTGATTGGTAAAAATGAGATCTTGAATTTGGATGGGCACACCCTTGACATTGAGCCTTTGGATCATCTTCTCCACCTTGTTGATAAGTTTGATTGATTCTTCATCAAGGTTGGAGGTGGAGGAGGAAGATTGATCATCATCATCTTCTTCTTCACTTGAGGAGCTTGAGCTTGAGCTTATCTCAACTTGCTTGCCCTTCATCTTTTTTTTCTCGCTACATGCGAGAGCTTTGCCTTTGCTCGATGAAGAGGCTTTGTCTTGACCCATCTTACGTGACATTTCAAATGCCACTAACTTGCCAATGACTATGCCTGAGGTCATGGTACTCAAGTTCTCCATGTTGTGAAGGATGGTGATGATGCTTGCATATTTCTTTTGTGGGAGCACGGAGATGATCTACCTCACGATGTCCGTATCATCTAGCTTTGTTAGTCCTATTGAATGGAGCTCATTGATAATTAGATTCAAACGAGAATACATATCACGAACAAGCTCATCATTATTCATAGTAAAGGAATCATAATTTTGTTTAGCTAGACAATGTTTTTGCTCACGGACATTTGATGTGCCATCATGGAGCTCTTGAAGTTTTAACCAAATTTCATGTGCCGTATTTAAAGTGAACACTTAGTTAAACACATCCATACTAAATGATTCAAACAAGCAATTTTTAGCTCTAGCATTGAAATGAATTTCCTTTTCTTCACTCTTTGTGGGTTTATCGAGATTCTTAATGGGTTTCATCCCATCACGAGTGACTCATCAAACTCCCAAATCAACCGCCTCAAGATAGCAAGTCATTCTAGCTTTATAATAGGGGAAGTTAGTGCCGTCAAAGTGCGGAGGCCTAGAGGTATCTATCCCAACCACTAAATAGCGTCGGCTCAACGGCGGTTAAGCCAAAGGTTCAAATTGAGCCACAAAACCTATGCAAAAGATAAACTATCTAAATGTGCAACTACGGTTTTGCTAGTGTGTTGCTATCTCTACCGCAAAAAGAGTAATACAATCAATGTAAATGCGGAAGTTAAAGAACAAGGTAGAGATATGCAAACTCCCGTCGATGACTCCGGTATTTTTACCGAGGTATCGAGAAGCACGCAAGCTTCCCCCTAGTCCTCGTTGGAGCCCCTCGCAAGGAATCCCTCACAAGGGCCAAGCTCCTGGTCGGGTAACTCCGTGGATAGCCTCGGGCCTTCCCCACGCGGAAGTGGGTCTCCGACGTGCCTTCCTGCAAGCCTCTCCCAGATGCTCCCCGCCGTCTTCACTATCAAGCTTCTGGCCGAAATGTCGTGGGCCTTGTTCCCTCTGGTATACGGTGGCGGCCACACCACAAACGTGGTTGGTGTGATCTCACAAGACTACAAGCCCCTCCGATGTACAACAATGGTGCGCGCAAGCACGGAGTGGTAAGAGGTATGCAAACCTCATTAAACACTAGGCCTAAACCTAGAGCAAGCGCATAAGCGGTGGTCTAATCAACCTAAACACTTCGCAAAAGCACCTATGCTAATCACCTAATGAAACCCTAAGCACTATGCAAGTGGAGATCACTAAAATGGTGTATCAACACCCTTGATATGTTTCCTCAGCTCCACACACCTCATTTGGCTGGTTGGGGGTTGTATTTATAAGCCCCACTGAGAAAGTAGCCGTTGGGTACAAAATCCTGCTTTTCTGCTATTGACCGGATGCTGATCACGTCCTGACCGGACGCGTCCGGTCGTCCTGACCGTTAGAGCCGTGATCAACTGATCGGACGCTGCCAGCGTCCGGTCACATGCCATCGGACGCGTCCGGTCGCAATATCGCTGCTCTGGAACCTCTCTGTACTCGATCGGACGCTGTTGTCCTGCGTCCGGTCGATTTGCCGCCAGCGTCCGGTCCAGCGTCCGGTCGCTGCTGCTGATGCCTGTTTGCCGAGCCTCTTGATCGGAGTGTCCGATCACTTTCCTCCAGCGTCCGGTCCAGCGTCCGGTCACATCTGTGAGCTCGTTTCCTCGCGATCTTGCGTATGGCTTGGTTTCTATCTTTGTGCTTGGACTTTGCTTGATATCTTGGGTTTTCTCTTGTGCTCCTAAGGTCTTGCTTGAGGTGTTGATCATCGGATCATCACGTCGCCTTTGTCCAAGTCACGTCTTGTATCCTATTGAACTACAAAACAATCACTTGCAAATTTATTAGTCCAATTTGATTGTGTTGGCCATCAAGCACCAAAATCCAAAGTAAATGGGCCTAGGGTCCATTTTCCTTACAGAGCCCATGATACCAGCGGCCACGAAGGGGTCCCCGCTGGCCTCGTAGTAGGTGGAGTCCATCTGGTCGATGGTAGCGACGGCACGGCTGCCTCCGGTGAATTCCACACGCCGGTGAGCCTCCATTTCGCAAGCAACAAGGAGATGTTTTTAATGTGCTGAAAATGCATATTGCAAGCATATGTTTCACGTGTTTCGGGTGTTTCAGAGGTATGTTGCAATTATTTTACACGAATGTTGCAAAAGTAGATCAGAATGTTGCATATGTTGCAATAGTTGTACACATTTGTTGCAAATGTCTGTTCCCAATGTTTCATCTGTGTTTTTGGACGTATGTTGTAAGTGTGTTTTATCTGGATGTTGCATACGTTTCACACATATGCTACAAGTGTTTTATCTGGATATTGCATATGTTTACAATGGTTTTCAAGTGTTTTTCATGTGTGTTTGCAAGTGTTTCAAAAGCATGTTTCAAGTGTTTTATTTGTCTTCAGACATATGTTGCATCTAGATGTTTCAAAAATAAATCGGTTGTTGTCGTCCCTGTGCTAGAATTGCTGGTCTGAGTTATGCTGTGCACAAGTCCAAAACTCGATGTGGCCATGTGGATTCCAAAGCTGAGGTCACGACACATGAGTAATGGCCGTGGTGGTGTATTTGACAACCAAAGCAACATCCCTATTTCACATTGTGACAAACTGGTGATTTGTAACCTGCGTATGCGCGTTTCTAATGAGAAAATTCACAATGAAACTTCTCTACCCTACTTAGCACCTAAAGTTCAAATTTTCTCTATTTGTTCACTTTTATTTAAAAACGTTGCTCCCCCTTTATTTGGATATGTAACTGTATTTTTTATACTAATATGTAACGGTGTTAACTCTAAGGGAAAAAAGACAATTTTGCTTCATTATTTTTCTATTACGGTTCTTTTTGTCAGTCCAGGCTAGTTTAGCGCACATTTTGTTGTGTTAGTACCATTTTTTTTAGTTCTCATATTTTTTATCGTTCCATTTACTGGCTAACAACAGACTATACAGAATACAACATGAGATCTCCAAGAACATATCTAGACACTTAAGATTCAAATGCACCATGACAATAAACCAAACAAATTTGAGAGCAAATCCAGGTTCACATCCACACATGAACAGTACCATCCAACTGGTTCACATAAGAGATCTCTTCACATAAATACAAGACACAATTTGCAAACAAGTTCACATCTAGTACAAAGCATTTAGTCCCTCCGTCCCCCCAAAAAACCCGCAATCTTCAAATTTTATCCCAAAATAAATGCACACAGAGTGCCAGGCCTGCATCTCAGAGCGTTGGACCCATCTAGAGTAAGAGCAGCGCAATGCATCTTCCACTCTTGATTCGTGTCCGGTAGACAAGAAGCTACCACACGCAAAATAAAAAAAGAGCTACCACAACCCTTATGAACGAACATGGTTTCCACATAGAGGCTAACATCCAGTGGGAACAGGTCAACAGGATCCTGTTACTTATGTGCAATCATGGCCGTCTGATTAGCATATCTATGAATTTCAGGATTCCTGTTTAGTATGAGTTGAAGCTGCTGTTCATGGCCTGGCTGGTTCTTCCAAACTTCAGGGGAGCAGCATTCATCTACAACAGGTTTGTGAGGGAGCAGGTGAAAAAGCATACTGCCATACAGGCTGCAGGTGCTGGCAGCACTAGCAACAACAACGTTATTATTAGTGCTAACGAAGATGACAAGATCCTTTCTACTTCTCCAAAAGAGAAGAAGTCCAAGAGGAAGCTACTTTCGATGATCATTCCAAAGAAGCTCAAGTTTTGATCAAATGCACTTGTAAAAAGGAACTTTTAGTCCGTTTTATGTGTTATATTGTTTTATATATGATATCATATCTTATCTGACACCTAGGACAAGTGCTTTTTTTGCTGTTTCCTTTTGATGTTCTTTACAAAAAAGGCTGCATCATGTATAACCATTTTGCGCATTTGTAAATAAATGGCCGTTGACAGTTATTTTTTCCTTTTGCAAAGACTTTGAAATTAATTTGGCTACGCTGAGGTACAAGTGGGTCCACAACCTGCAGAAACAACAGAGTACTCCGTCCGTCCCAAAATAAGTGACGTTTTTTTTACTTTTAGACATCTTGTTTGACCGTTTGTTTTATTCAAATTTTTTATGTAAATTATGAAATAAATAAATCATTATTAAAGTGTCTCTAATAATAAAATAAGTCATAACAAAACAGATTATGTTTATAAAAAAATGAATAAAACGAACGGTCAAACAAGATATCTGAAAATAAAAAACGTCACTTATTTTGGGAAGGAGGGAGTACATAATACCTTGTCGGTTGTCACGCCGTTGGTTTCATCGTCAGCTTCTGTTCACAAATTTCAACATTTCTTTTTCAATATTTCTTCTCAAGATGGACATAGTCTGCTTAGATTTTTTTTTTATCTCCGAAGAGAAAGAAAATGATGGGAAAACACTTTGGTTGGACAGAAACAGAACTGAATGATTGTACTAGTGGCCCATTAACACTGTATTTGGTTGAAGGCCCATGCTTTAGACCCAGTAGCAAAGTCATATGGTGGCCCATTAAGAGCAACTCCAGATTGACTAAAAGCAACCTACTTTCCCTATAACAAGCAATAAAGAGGATTATTAAGATAATAAAAAACATGCTATAGCAAATCCCTTTTCCTAAAATATTTTTTTAATCCCTAATAATCATGCCTGTCTTCCTCAAACAAAGGGAAACAAGCAATAATTTTTCTCAATTCCCTTTCTTTCTTCCTCTTTCATTGACATCTCGGGTCCACATTGCCAAACCATCATCACAAGCGCCGTGCCGCTGCCACTAAGCCATCGTGTCCTGTGCCCCACACCGTGCCGCTCCTCCCCATGCCATGCATGCCGCAGACCTGCTCGATCTAACCCAATTCAAGTGCTCTCGGCACCAACATGACGCTAAGCACACCTTGAAGCAAGCCTAACCCGGTAATGCATCGAGTCACCACATGAAAAGACTCGATGTTATGACATTTATAGACTGAACGATGATCATGGGTCACACCCATCGTTACAACAATTTTATAATGAAATTATATAATGCATAGCTATGTTCTAATAGAAGTTATTATACACCAGAGTTCAGAGTTTTTTTTTGCACTAGATATCAAATAGTTCAAAAATATTTGTACATAGTGAGACAATACTGCAATACAATTTTAATAGAGGTAGCAAAAGGCAAGCGCAAGTCCAAGTTGAGCCCACCGACAGTGAGCCTACAACAATAACTCAAGGTCTACTCCTGGTGGCTATTATTTAGCAAGATGAACTTGCCACAACAATAATAGAACTCAACAAGCTCACTTGCAACATTAGATCGAGAATAAACCTTAGGGTCTGTATGGATGTAGATAATTGAGAGGGTTGGAATTGAATTGGGTTCAATGCCAAAGCAGCCATAGTATTGAAATAGCCACAATTCAAATATTATTGTTTGGATGACTATTGAATTGGATTTTGGAATACTAGCAAGTAGCTCAAATCCGATTCTTGTTTGGATGCAAAAGCATGCAATTGAAACTCTCTCACGCGCCGTTAGGACAGACTCGTCGTCGGTGTCCATGGCAGGCCGGGCTCAACCTTGGGTGGGAGATCGACGGCAGCACCCATGTCGGGCAGAGGTCGACCGTGGAGGAAGCTCGACGACAGCGTCCATGAAAAGCGGGGATGATCTCAATGGCACCGGAGGGGGGGGACTCCACCGTGGCCATGGGGGGAGCTCAACCCTGTCCATGGCGGGCGGACCTCGGAGCCAC
Organism: Miscanthus lutarioriparius; assembly: GCA_904845875.1. Classification (NCBI taxonomy): domain Eukaryota; kingdom Viridiplantae; phylum Streptophyta; class Magnoliopsida; order Poales; family Poaceae; genus Miscanthus; species Miscanthus lutarioriparius. The sequence goes on from CAJGYO010000009.1 coordinate 66,464,052, forward strand.
GACCATGGGGGATCTCGACCCTGGCCAAAGGAGAGTGAGAGGGAGGGCATCTACGATGCCGCCATCCTCCCGGGGTCACCTCCCATCTTTGTCGGCGGCTTTTTTATGGACGCGTCACGTGGGGAAGAAAGCAGAGTGTCCGACTCATATGAATATAGAGGGGGTGGCGTCGGTATTATGCGCGAGGTTGAGTAGGCAGCCCGAATGTCACCTGGTATTGGAGCCTGTTTCCACAAACCAATACCAAGGCCATCCAAACAATGGAGCTAGGGGCTATCAATGCCAATTCCAAATTCTGAGCCTCAATACCAACATCCAAACGAGCTGTTAAGTATTGAATTGTACTCTTGCAAGACTTACCCGACTAAATATAACATAATACTCCAAGAGTTTGCATGGCAATATGGTGGAGCTAGCCGCATAGCAAGACTTACCTGACTAAATATAACATAATACTCAAAGCCTTGCTTGTCTCAAGAGTTCTAACTAGCAACTTCCATTGCCGCCCCTCAGAAGTGTGGTTGACAATTCGGGATCGGTTGGAAAACAAGGTACATAGGCTTCCTGTGTCCCATATCCTCAGTATGTGTCTAGTATGTTCCACTTGACCAATGGTTCAGACAACGAATGGTCTTTACTCAACATAGGTGGGACAAAACAAATTAGGAAGTCATTGGTCAATTAGTCATTAACTTACTCTCAACCGGTCTCAGTTTATCAAAATCATGGTCCTCATCATTTTCCAACATAAGATATCCTATATCTCACGAGTGACAGCCCATCACTCATCTTCTATCGCGTCCCTAACATGGTAAAGCAATTAGAGAATCCTACACATGCTAGTTCCAAGATAAAATATCATATCATATGGACAAAGTAGATCATGCACCAACTTTGTTAAACAACCCTATAAACTTCAATGCACAATATATATAACATAAGGACGCATGTAAAGCGTTTAAAATATATAGGAGTTAGGATGCTATGGGCTTGCCTGGATAACTTGCTTAATACTTATTAAGTTAGTTTTCTTTAATCTTTAGGATATGCTCACTATACACCTCCATCTTTGGGAATTGACCACAGATCACTCCATCTTCTAGCTCCTTCACTTGCTCGTTCAATAGCTATTGTACCTAGATGATATGTAGTGATGCAATGCATGATTAATAAAAATTGCATAAATAATGGGGATGTTTTATAATGAGGAACATAACGAGTAACACGACGATGTGGGTGAGCTAGGCTCTTATCGTCATAAGGTTCCACTCTGGATCACCTTTATGTTACAACATACTTTTGCTTCCTTCTTTGCTCATTTTTTTCATGACCTTCTCCTTCTTCTTGGTCCTCTCTATGTAGACATGGAGATGGTCAAGGCTTGTTGAGTACCCCCATCCTCAAAATGATGCACACATGCTTATCTTGTTGGCATGTGCGTGGATGATTATGGGGGGGGGGTGCACTCTTCACTTGATGAGCTTTCTTCTTCATCGTCATCTCTCTCCTCTTCTTCACATGAGTTTGGTTCTTTCTGTCGTAGTTTGTTCTTGTATTAGTGGTTGCTTGTTTTTTTCCAAGATCTTGACACTTGGTGACGGTGGTGAAGAAGAGTTGTTTTTAATGCACACGCGAAGCTCATGGGCGATGATATTATTAATGACTTAGTTTGGCGTAATCTCATCAAGTTTCAACTTAGAGTAGCGTGCTTACTAGAACTCCTATGATATATGATCCTTTTCAAGGACACCTAGAATGCCACCAAATCTCATCGAGAGATGTGATGAACATCAAAGTAAAGAGGAAGTTAGGGCAAAAGGGTAGTTGTTGTGTTTTTGATGATTGAAGTTAGATTGCTCAATTGGCCATGATCCTCTCATTTATATTGAAGGGATTGGTCTTAGTCTAGTAGAAAACAAGTCTAAAATGCAATCTCAAAGCTTCCCACATTGAAAATAGATAAAAACTGATTTGGAAACAAATTGGTTTGGAATAGGTTGGAAAATTGGCCTTGCCATTTCCAAACCGTCCTAGCCATTTCTAAACTAGCCTGGTTGGTTTTCACAAGGCCAAGCATGGTGAAAGGTCCTAAATGGCTTGAGGGGGCTGAATAGCGTAAGTATCCAATACATCTCTCACAAGAATAGTCACCAAAGTATCAAGCCCCGGTGGTAGGCATCTCAAGAACCTATGAGAGAAGTCCTTGTCTTCCACTTTCTCACCCAAGCTCTTCAAATCATTGACAGTTGTTTGGAGCCTATAAAACATCTCTAGTATTGTTTCATCTTCCTTCATCTTGAATGATGTATACTTGTCATTGAGCATATATAGCTTGGCACTGTTCACCGCCTTGATGCCATCATATGACTCCTCCAATCTTGTCCACACATCATGAGCTCTCTCAAGATCCTTGATTTGCTCAAACACCTTTGAATCCAAAGCTTCATACAAGAGCTTAATAGCAATGTCATTGTGTTGAAGTTTCTCTTCTTCTCTTGCGGTTGGACTTGATGGATCAAGCACCGCAAAGTCCTTCTCCACAACTTCCCATATCTTTCTATTGATTGATTTCAAGTGTGCACACATCTTCCTCTTCCAATAATCATAGCTTGTGATGTCGAAGTGTGGTGGCTTTCCCATATGGTTGATTTGAGCCATTTTGATACCGTAGGTTGTTAAGCCTCAAATGACGGTTGTTGGTATTTATTAACGCAAATAGAATATGAAGGATTCTGTAAGCGCACAGAATACCATTGTAGCATTTTACCCGGAGTATTCCAGGTATCGTTATTTATATTTCACCATAGGGAAACAATTGAGTAAAGATTATTGAATATCAAAGGAGTATCTATCAGTCAACATACCATCATAGCTAGAGCAAGGGGTAAAGGTAATGATAGAAATTAAGCATAATGACACTCAGGGGATGGATCACTAAGATATTGTAAACTAGTTAACTTAGGAGAACAACAGGTGATGTAGATTCATATGATATTCTTATTACATGGTCAAAGTATATATATATATACACCCAACTATAGCTAAGACTAACTCTACTCTTGTGCATCCTCACCAAGGCAATAAAGATGTTATGCCTTTTTCTTATTATATGATATTCTTATTACATGGTATTTGTGGATATTCTTATTATATGATATTCTTATTATATGATATTCTTATTACATGGTATTTGTGGATCCTCACCAAGGCAATAAAGATGTTATGCCTTTTTCTCTTCCTACCACTAAGGTTTATGTGGAGTTCATAGGTAGGGAGAAAGGTAGAGCATACTTGCAATACATATATTATAAAGTCAAACCTCGGATCTAAAGAGAGTTGAGTCATACAATCAAATCAAGATGTGCATGTGTGTGGATATATATGATGGCTAACCTAATTCTACTATGCTCCTTGAGAACATATCTCTTCTTGAAACTTGGAAACATTTTTGCGAGAGAGTAGGGGCTATCTTATTCTTCTCTCTTTTTTCAGGCGGGCATCTAAGTACCCATTGTTTTAAATATCTCGGACACTTTTGTGTCCATTTTTTTCAACTCTTTTTTTATTCCTTTTTTCTCTTTTTTATGAATAACTTTTGCATAGCCCCATGCCTCTTTTCTGCAATAAAACTTTTGAGAAATAGTAACAAGAACTTAGAGCATTTATTTGGTGAATGGAAAACCTATCAAGCATGTTTTTGCTGTTCACTCCTAGTGTAGGAATAGAACATTTTTGGGTGGATCTAGATGGAAAGCATGTTTTTGCACCTACCCCTGGTGTAGGAGTAGTGCATATTTGGGTGGTGTTTATGTGATCTTAATTTTAAGAGCATGACAAATCTCTCATAAGGGTCAACAAAGCTTGACAAAACTCAATGCAAAAGCAAGCAACATATGTATGGAGTTTTTTCTAGCCTAAATAACATATATGGCTCTAGTGTGAATTCAAGCTTTATCATACATGAACTCATCATGTAGTATTTTCATGTTTTTCAAAAAGTAAACCTCCAGAACTTTAGTGTTACTTAGAACAAGATAAACAACAACTCAGACCTTCTCATAACATATCTGTTTATTACCTAGACTTAGATCAAGCACATGCTACCCATGAATTTCAAGTTCAAAGTAAATCTTTATATCAAATCAGTCGTATCCAAAACTCAGGAGAATTCATGGCTGAAAGTTAGGTACTTGAAAGGAATTACAACAAAGCAACTATTCATCATTTCTAATTAAGAGTTTATTCTGAGTCCTTCATATTTTATTCAGCTCTTAAAAACAAATTAAAACACCTTTTATTTTGTTTTCAATTTTACCAGATCACACATTATTACAATAAATATATTTATTTATTATAAAGATAACTTTTTATTTTGTTTCATTTATCAAATTTTTAACTATTGAAAAGAAACTAAAATTAAGACAAAAAGGGGAAAGAATACTTACCTGGATACATGGGAGTGCTTCTCCCCCAAGCTAGCTCTTTCGGTGAGGGTTCGATGTTGTAAGTCCTTTGATCCAGACTTCTCCTTGTGAAGTTCATTGATCAAGTACCTTGGTTTGCTCTGAAGATGAGAATTCTTGAGGTGGTGCCTCTAATGGTGATGTCACCTTCTTCCGCCAAACCTGTCTTGGTGTGAGTTTTGATTTGGTTTGACAGATTCAGGACCTTCACTTATAGAAATTTGGGGAATCGAATGTCTTTCCCCACACTTTGTTTGAAGCGTGTCCTTCTCATTAAGAGAAGGTAGAGATCAAGTGCATGGGCTCTGTTGGTGGGAAAACACCAACAGAACCAAGATTTTATTCATTCCTCTCTAACCTTAGGCACATTGAATATGATGAAGTTCATGTTTATGTGCTTTGTTCAATTATGTCATGGGTGATAAGATCAGAAGATTGAGCATGCATGTAGCATTTAAGTTCATTTGTCCAAAAGGGTTGAGTTTCTTAATCCTTGGAAGGATTGTCTATCTTTACATAATGTATTGAACTTTATATGATTATGACTATCATTTTCCAGAGATAGGATGTGCAATATTTTAGCTCATTTGGTTAAAACTATGAGATCATGAAAGTGGTGCTAGGAACAAGCTTAAAGAACAAGACATGTTGAGCTAATCAGGTTTGATCAGGTAAATTGTAACTCAAACATATTTTGTTTCTTATTTATGTGCCTACCAGAATCAGGGAAAAACTTTTTAAATAATGACCATTTACCTTAGAATGTTACCTTTGTCATTGGAGCGTAGTGTCACCATATGATGAAGGGTAGATGACTCGTGATGGTCCTTCCCTTTTACTTGAAGTTTTCCTTGTTCGGCTAGTCTCGCAGCTTGAGTTGTTCATGAGCTTCTTGTTTCCTAGTTCACACCTTTTCTTTCTCAACCTTTTGTCATGCCATCTTTCTACTCTTCGATCTTTTGACACCTTGTTAGACCTTTTGCCTCACTCATTGTTTTATGCTTGCAAAGGATTAGTGGACAACACATACTCGAAGAAATATACAATTTTGAAACACGGGTTGTTTTCCAGAATTTTGTAATTTCCCTCTATGCTAATGAAAAGATGGTTTTGGGATTACTTTAGAATAGAGATCATGTTTTATACAAGCATGGCTCAAGGCAAAGGTAACTTACAGCAAAAGACAAAGTGAATGAACTTTGGTACTTATAGTTCTTTCATCCATGTTGAATGAGGTATGTAGTTCTTACATCTATAATGAATGAGTTGTGTCTTGCTTTGCACCATGTTATTGAAGCTTGACATGTGCCTTGCTTCATCTCCGATTTGAATTCATCTCGTGACTTACCCAAATTGAATTGAGAATTTCTAGCAGGGGTTAGTCCAACAAAATATCTAGTGTCTACACAAGTAATTTTTAGTTCAATAACTAAACTAGACTCCATGTCTAATTTGGCTAAGGGAGGCCATTTAACCTAAGCACCATGCTTAATTTAAACGGCTATGGAAGTATGTGTAATACTTCCAAACCAAAGCTTACTATGGTAGGCAAAGGTTGCATGAAAGCATTATAGAGATTTATTCAATTGGAGATGAAAGAGCATGGTTGTTTATTTAGCAAGTTGAGTATGGCTTAAAGGTAGAGACAATCAAAATAATTTAGCAACATTGCAAGAGATTTTTTAGTTCATCCCCCAGACTTGAATTTTGCAAGGTAAAGTCAAGTTTGGATGGATGTGATTTAATGTTGCATGATGGTTGGTTGGACATACCTAGCGTTGTAATCCTTCATTCTTTTTGCTTCAAACCTGGAATGATTAGTGACAAAAATACCTAAAAAATATTTTCACAATTATATTTCTATGCCTTTTTCACAAGGGTATCACAACAGAAGGTGAAAACTCATATTATCTCCCGAAAGTGCTTGTTTTAGGACAGGAGCTCATCCTTGGGAAACCTTCGAATTGCACTCAAGTTGGTGAAGTGGTCTCCTCTCCAACATCAACCTTTGTGTACCTATCTCAAGATTCATGCCAACAAGATTTGCAATATTTGTGATAAACATGTGCATCTACAACCATCCTTTTAACAAATTTATGAACATGAAGCATGAGGGGGTTGAGGATCTCGTATGTGGCAATGTTGGAGAGACCAGTTAATTCAGGAGATTTCTCATGTGAGCATGGATTTGATGAGGTGCTCATGAAATAACTTCCATGCTCGTCGGCGTCATCTTCCTGCTCCAAGGTTGTTTCTTCATAAATGTGTATAGGTGGAAACATTGTCTCCATCATTCCATACCTATGACATTCATTGGTTCTTTTGTTGTCCAAGATTTCCCTTGGATTAGTGACTCAACGACACATAAGTTCTTAATATCCTCCAACAATTGTTGTTGCTCTTCTTGGCCTTCCTTGTGGCCTTCATGACTCCTATGCTTTGGGTGTCTTAGTGGATTTCTAGGATCATCATGAGTCTTAGAAGAAAGAGCATAAGAGGGATCATCAGGGTCAAGGATGGGTTGAGAGATGGGTTTAGATAAGACATTTAATGTGGGCATAGAAGGGGAGAAGATAGGAGTGGCTTCTAAATGGCTTGGCTCTCCTTCTATGGCATTACTAGTGATGCCATCCTTGAATTCTTCCCAATGTCCTGCATGGGAATAAGAACGCTTTCTAAGAGATCCCTTTTTGAGAGGATTTGAATTATATTCGCTCAAAGGTCTCTTATGAAGATGAGAATTTAATGTTCTCCCAAAATCAGCACCAAAGAGGTCATCCTTAATTTCAACAGGGATTTCCAAAGGTGGAATTTCTTCTTCTCTTGGAGGATTTTGGGGTGTTGATGGTTTAGGATTGATAGCTAAATCTTGGGATTGGAGTAGTTGTGATTTTGCTATCAGAACTTCCTCTTCTTGATCGGGAGATGATTTCTTCTCTTTTTTGGGGAGTTCATTATGAATGCTAGTGTATGGAGTCTTTCCACTAATTCTATCAATCATAGCCCTTGCTTCACTAGTAGACAAATGAAGGAAAGCTCCTCTAGAGGCTGCATCAAGGGATTCCATGGAGTCTATGCTAAGACCCATGTAAAAATATTGAAGAAGTATAGGGTCTTGAATGGCAAGGTCCAGGGCAGTGATGATGAGTTTGTTAAAACGATCTCACGATGTACCAAGAGATTCTTCTTCTCATTGTCTAAAATTTAGAACTTCTTTCTGAAGGCTAACCACTTTAGAGATGGGAAAGAAACGTAAACAAAATTTAGAGCATAGTGTTTCCCAATCTCCTTGCATACTTCCTATGGTTTGACTATACCAATGTTTAGCTCTTCTAGTCAAAAAGAATGGAAACAACTTCCATCTTAAGGTCTTGTCAGACATGACAGCAGTACGCAAGCATGCACAGGTCTGCTCAAACACTTGTATCTGTGAGTATGGGTTTTTATCGCCTTCTCCCGAGAAGAATTGATCCCAAACCAGTTTTATAAAACACGAGCGCAGCTCATATCTAGCTGTTAGGATAAGCTCTAAAGATTTTGGTGGCTCTAGACTTGTGCTCGTGGGTTTAGCATATTGATAGATAAGAGTGGAATCCATGCTAAAAGAAAAGTAAAATAAAAGAAAGAACAAAATATAAAATGTTAAGCTACACTCGAATTTAATTCAGCAACCATTTCCCCGACAACGGCGCCAGAAAGCTTGTTGGTATATTTAACGCACACAGATAAATCCGTAAGCGCACGAATACCACTGTAGCTTTCACCTAGAGGTATTTCAAGTATCGTATCCATAGGGAATCGTGTGAGACTAACTGCGGTCTAACTTAACTAAGGGTAGCAACAATGTTAGGATAAATAGGAGTATAGAGAGGATAACTAAAGTTCTCTAGTTCTGACTTGGGTAAGCTTATGTCTTCTACTATTCAACTAGGGATATTACTAGGGAAATACACCAGCAGAGGATGATTTCCTTTGCAACGGTGTCCTAAGTGCGCCTACAGATGGGAGGTGGACTACAAAAGATCAATGAAGCTATATAGTACATGCTATATAGAACCTATGTCACTCATGCGATCTACCACCTTCTAGAATACATGGTGCATCCACGATTAACCCAAGTCTAAGTACCACGCTTACACTTACAATTAATACTTTACTCCCCCTATGTAGAGAATAAAGCACTCAAAAGAGTCACAAACCTGATGAACAATATAAACAAGATGCTTACTTGAATTAGAAGTTGATTACCAGAGAAATCTCAGAGGCAAGCTCAGATAGAACTTGGATCCGCCAAGGTACAAGCCGTAGAGAGAGCACCGATAGGTCAACACCTCCTCCAAACTCTTTTCTCACTCTCTATCTCACTATTTCTATTTATAAGACTAGATCCTATGAAGGACTAATCTTCTCTTGATAGCTGGCTCTAATACTCATGATATGAATTAGGGTTTCAGGATGGCTCCAGGGAGGGTGGCAGGAGCTGATTTATATAGGCCGGAGCATCCAACGTGAGCTCTTGGATCAAACCGACTTAAAGGACAACATAGATGCAACCTAGGAGGCGGTGGAGAACCGACATTGCAACGCAGAGGCTGACAGGTGGGCCCATGTAACAGAACCACCCAATTTATAGAAGCTTAAGCATGGCTGCCCCCGCTTAACATGTTGGCACGCACACACTTGCACTTATATAAACTCGGTAGTCCACCGACTGTCACGAAGGACCTCGGTAAATCAATATCACAACCAAGATCGCACGATTAAGCAAATACACATCACATACACGGAGTTGCAGCGGAATAATATTACAATTGAGTTCACAAATAATAATATGTTGCCAAGTTTACAAATATGATGGCTAAAACAACATAGCTTTAAAATGATTACAATAACATAAGTAATATCCTCCAACAATAGCATATAGATGGGAAATAAATATAGAGTCGCCGAGCCCACCGGCGGTAAGCCACCATCTTCAGTAGGCCGAGAACTTCACCTGCAACATGGTGGGATAAACCCTGAGTCCGAGAAGGTACTTAGCTAGACTTACCTATCATAAACCAAAAATAAAGTGACACCAAGGATTATGTAAGGCTTTATAAGTGGAGCTAGCTTGACAATATTTTGCATAAAAGCCACTAGTTGAGCTATACATTTTATAATTAGGTCCCAAGTTAATTGTAGCTATTCATCTCTAGATTAGCATGTAACCTATGCCAAACATGTGATATATAATTATGTAGCAGAACAATAATAACCATAACTAGTATAACATTTCCATGTTCATCATAACCATTAAATTCCATAGTCCAGTTACTATGATGCTGGGACTAGTCGGGTTTCTCACTATCCGGGAGAGACGGCGATTCGAATCGGTTGCAACCAGCTGGCCAGGTATTCCTAACACAAACCCACACTTCCCCATCGGGGTCGCGTCGGGTCAACTTTGGTACAACTCAGGTGCACATGTCACAGGTTCGATCAATGCCACACAATCAGGGACTGACCAGCTTCTAGGACGTTCAGGCACGACCTACCCTTGGGCTCACGTCTGGCTCCCCGCACATCCTTACTACCATCTAGAGTGCGCACTTTTACAGAACGAGGCCCGGCCTGAGTTGAGCTACTCGGCTTCGCGATCAGAACGAGTTATCCGGCCCGCTAAGTGAGAGACATGTGTTCAATCTCGATAGAAGCGCCAACAACGGTACGGTCCTTAATTGCACAGACGGGATCAACATAGCCAACCCAACACCATTTGCATAGAAAATCCTGCCCGATCTCCACTTAGATAACACCCCATAGTTATTTTCCACGATAGCAAATATTGCCAACCGTGCTCCGGTATCCACCTATATCTCGCAGGTTACAGAAAATCACTGACTTCTACCGAGCTAAGCATGGCTAAGCATATGTTCAATCCTGGACCTACATAGGGTTCAAGGTATATTTCTGGACAAGGTAGTTCTATGCATCAAGTGTTTCCAATCAACTCTTATAACCTAATACATCAAACATAAATGACTCAAGTGATATTTATAAAAATATAGGAGGCTTAGAATGCCCCGAGGCTTGCTTGGGATCCAACACAAAGTTAGTTTAGTTAGCTTGCACCGTCTTGGGGAACATCTCCACTCTAGGCATGCACTCCAGGGGTCCTTCCATCTTCGGGATAGGTCCACCAAACACCATCTTTGGGTTCGGCTACAACATCATGTCCTTTGGTTCCCCGCGTGGTTCATCTAGCGTACCTAAATGAGATGTAGGATGCAAGTGCATGAATGCGAAGAATGGTAACATGAGATGCATCACATACAAGCATTTAAGATAAAGCACAAGGTTACACCAAAATACATAAGCACCTAGAGTTGTTTAACTAAACATCACACAATCTATTATAGAAAGATAGCAAGCATGGCACACAAGTAAACTTAAGTTTAGATATTACAAGCATTAATCAACCAAGAACTAATTAAACATGTTAAGTCAAACAAGAGTAGGCTAAAGCAATTAACTTAGCACATGCTCAGAATTCTAGACAGCAACATAGAAGGCACTTGTTTCAACCATAACTAGAGTTATATGCATTAAAAAAGTGATCCTAGACTTTCTAAAAAGCTTAGGAAATTGTCTACAACTTTGTTATTTATACCTAGAGCTAATTCAAAGGTTAACAAGATTGAAAAACATTAACAAGTAGATCCGCTGAAACTAGGACAGAAAACTGACATGAACTTCAGAAATGCATAACTGGCGTTCTAATCATCCAATAAACATGAGTTTTAACCTTATGGAAAGATTATTAAGTTATATATAACTTTATTATTATCATTTCAAGGTGATTCAATAGCTATCAAGGTCAACAACACCAAGAAGGCATCTCTGTCTAGATTTAGACAAAACCTGCCATTTCACTTTGAACAGCTATAACCGGAGTTCTAGGCCAGCAAAAGTGGTGCTATTAGACATTTTCGAAATCTTAACAAAAGTACTATAACTCTTCTATTATCACCAATACATGATTCCATGTTTAAATAAGCCAAACAATACAATCATTCAAATCTATTCAGAGGACCTACAAAACCTGACAGAAAACTTCTAAAATATATAACTCCTAAACCAGTAGGCCTAAAATCATGACATTTTAGGAAAAGCAAGATAATGAAATTATCTACAACTTAGGTATTCACCACATTTACAGAAAACATCATTTGCATCATGAAAAAATCACCACCACAGAAAATGTACATGCAACCATTTTCAACACATAAGCAAAGTGGTGCTTCTCTTCATCCTTTTACAAGACCATACATGTACAACTAATCACATGGATCACAAACTACTATTAACATGGTTACTCAACATTAGTTATGGTTAGCATGGAGAGCACCCTAATCATATATTTAAACAAGGAATAAGGAAAAATTAACAAGTATGCATTGCTAGTTTTATTTAAAGAGAGCATACTCATAAGCTATTTACACACCTCCCACCATTATGAATATGACCACACCACATTTAGCTCATACCAACATGCAACAAAAGCATCACAAGAACATTCCTATGTTTATTTGCCACTAAGCTTTCATCCATCCTTTATAATTATATAAACCTATATATTAATTTTTAAGTGATGTGTCAAACACCTAGTTTGGACTGGCAATTTTTATGGATGGAATATGATAACAAAGCATGACTAATGTATAAATCTTGCCTACGCAGGTTCTATATATTAATCATTACAAAAAAGACAAATTGCTATTGCAAGAAAACATGTGTGAGCAAGATAAATCTAAAACACACTATTTTCTACAAACACGTGGCCATATTATTTGTTATTATGATAGCACAATATCATACAAAGTTAGAGCAACAACATTTTCCATTTTTACACCTTCATAAAAATTATAACTTATTTAGAACCATTTATCAAGCACTAAACAAGTTAAATCAATAACTCAGTCACACATGCACCAATAAACCTAAAATTTTTACCACATCACACATATGACATCAATAGCCTACCATAAAAATTTCATCTCATTTGGAGCACAACAACTATAGATATGAATTTTTCCAAGAAAACCCTAATTTATAAAGATAAATATGTGCAGTAAAAACTTTCTAGCAAAACATATTTATTATGGAACTACTGCATAGAGATACTCACAAGGATTCCAAAACATGTTCATTTAATATTTTATGAATTTTTTGCAATTTACTACAAATTTCCAAAGTTTTAGGCGATTAAATGCAACGAAGGAAAAGATAAAAGAAAAACACATTTACATCGGGAACCCTGAACTTTCTAGAAATCAATTAAGCCCACATATGTAAACTGCTCTCTCTATGTATTTTGCATCTGCAACCAAGAAAGAGTTTCTATTTCATTTTCTCCCTTCTTCTTCTCGAGGAGAGCACGGCAGGGGACGGCTCGGGAGCGGCGGTTCCGGCCGGTGGAGATGGGGTCGGCTGTGAGTGGCGGTGCTGTGGCTTGCCTGAGCTAGCGCCCATAAGCAGAGGTGCGTAGTTGGGCTAGTGGCGGCCCGTGGCCTGCTGGCCACGCCAACAGGCGGCGGCCACGGCCGCAGGGCAGCACGTGCAGTAGCGGCACAGCGAGGGGCAGCGGCAGAGGGAGGCACGACACGCGCTGGAGGGGCTAGGAGAAGGCAGTGGACATGGGGCTGCTCTTGGTTGGACACAAGGTGGCGTGGAGGCTAGGGAGATGTGAGCGTCTTGGAGCTCTGCTCCGACGTCCATGGCGTCCGCGCGCTCCGGTGCTAAGCAGATCAAGGGAGAGGGCCATGGAGGGCGAGCGAGAGCGCTGGGAGGAGAGAGCGAGAGCATGGAGGAGCTCAGCATACGCTCTAGAGGAACAGGGGCGTGTGGCAGCAATGGTGGGGCGCGCTCCCCTACATGACGGACGCGTCGGCATTTCTCCAAGCACATGGCGTGCGACGGTGTGGGTGCGGTGGGCGCCGATTTTGGGCCAGCTACAGACCTATTTGGGCCTTGGGCCTTAAACAAAGTTTGCTGTACTCCTGATGGTCTCCAACTTTTGTTAAGGGCACCTAGCTATTAGAGTTCTGGATTAGCGGCTAAATAAGCCTTAACTTGATAGTGTCAGCACAATAACAGCGGTCACGGAAGCTTGCTTTCTGAGGTCAAAACACGGTCAAACACAGTCCAACTTCTTCCTAGACCTTCTCCATAGAATTAGGTCCAACTTTTATTTTGGGATCAAGTCAAGTTGCTTAATGAAATCATGAGAACACGGCATGCCAACCTAAGGACGTCGGTTGACATCTCCATGACTTAGAATATTTTTAAGGGGTGGAAAACAGCAGCAGATTCAAACTTTGAGCCTCTGTTTGATTTATTTCCAAGCTGATTTGGCTCTTGATCTACAAACAAAGTTTGCTACACATAACTTAAACTTCAACTTCTATTAAAGGTCAAACTTCATATCTGGTTCCAAAATCATAGTTTCATCTTGGTCAAAGCAGCATCACGATAAACCTTGGAATTAGGGTTTTCGACCGATTGAGGCATTTTCTTGACATTTGCTCAACATGAACCTTTCATGACTTTTGTTGTAGAGTTCAATTAGAGTCATTTGGGTAAGGTAGCGAGGTTTGGTAGACATCCTATGTTCCCATTCACCTGATAAAGGAATTCAAGAAAGGTTATAACTTATCATTTTATGTGACTTCTTGGGTCCAAACTTCATGAAACTTTTCCAAAGTTCACTATGGATGCAAGTCGATGTAATGTATATGAAATAAGCATGTGTAATATTACTCATGCATAATCTTAACAAGGGTCCACATGTAAGCAAAGGTGCGTTGTCCCAGTTAAGTTGGGACTCAATTTCATAGATTTGACCTCAGCACTTCCATCACCACTTTCAATATCATGAACTAGAGATCATGATCATTGCTTGGCATATCCTACTTAAGTTTAAATTCGCTGTTTAACTCGTGACTAACAGCTGGGGTATTATAGCCCAAGGGCCGAGCGGCCTGCAGGTGGGGCCGGCCGGCCCCACATGGTAGCCCCTCGAGGTCTGCTTCGGTGGAGAGCGTCCTAAAGTCTTCTAGAATCTTCTAACGCTGTTTACGCGGAGGAATTCCATAATTTCCTTCGACGAATAGGTCCCCCTTGACGGTTTTCTAGATAAACCCAGCTGAAAATGAAGATTTTACCAAAACTCATGGAATTTATTAGTTGAAACCCCTATATCTATGTTTGGTGATATAATTAAGTATAAATATAGGTTATGTTGACGGTTTATAATTGATGTTAGTGACCGTCAATAGCTACTAATCTACTATATTGGAAAGTTCTAGACCTATTTCCTCCTGGTGTGTCTTGATATGAATCAGAGATATGAATTAGGGTTTCAGGATGGCTCCAGGGAGGTGGGTAGGGGCTGCTATATATAGGGGGTGGCGTCAATTCTGGACCCTCGGATCAAACTGACTTAAAAGGATGGCGTAGATGCAATTTAGGAGGCGATGGAGAACTGACATACAAAGGAGAGCCTGACAGGTGGGGCCCACACGCCAGCCAGCCTAGGGGTGGGGCCGGTCGCCCCCCTATCAGTGCCTCGGCTCGATCTTTGGTGGGTTGCCTTCTGGATGGTTCTAGAGTCTTCCAATGTCAGTTTCGTCGCGGATAAACATGATTTGCTCTGACGAATAAGTCCACCTTGCCAGTTTTCTGATTAAATCCTCTTACAAACATAGATTCACCAAAACTTGTGGAATTTATTAGTTTAAACCCTTGACTAATGTTTGGTGATGGAATTAAGTACAAATGCAGGATATGTTGACAGTTTATGATTGATGTTAACGATTGTCAACAAGATCCCCCACATTGAACATTTGCTAGTCCCTGAGCAAAGCTAAACTCAGCAATTGATATGGAGTTACTACATTGCTTTTACACCTGAAAAGTACACATGCGTTAAATCAAGAATTCTCCTTTGGATTAGAATAAACGGATATGACTTTAAAACTTACTCATATTACCTTCAACCATGGAGTTTCTTAGCCTTCACTTGGGTCTTGAGCAATTGAAAGATAGAACGATCAAGTCAAGCACTATGTCTCAAGTTCTTTGTTCCACTATTGTTCCAGAGTTTTTATAAGTTTTCAAAATAAAACTCAGAGATTCCATTGTATGACACTCTCAAGTCTCTCGATGTATGTGATATTTGTGGATCCTCACCAAGGCAATAATGATGTTATGCCGTTTCTCTTCCTACCACTAAGGCTTTATGTGGAGTTCATAAGTTGGGAGAAAGCTAGGGCATACTTGCAATGTATATATTGTAAAGTTAAACAAGGGATCCAAAGAGAGCTAAGTCACACAATCAAATCAAGTTGTGCATGTGTGTGGAATATATGGTGGCTAACCTAATTCTACTTTGCTCCTTGGAAACTTATCTCTCCCTTTTGAAAACTTGAAAATATTTGCTAGAGAACAGGGGCCATCTTATTCATCTCTTTTTTTCAGATGGGCATCTAAGTACCTATTGTTTTAAATATCTCAGACACTTGTCTATATTTTTTCAACTCCTTTTTTCTTCTTCTTATTTTTATGAATAACTTCTGCATAGCCCCCATTTCTCTTTTCTACAACAAAACTTTAGAGAGATAGCAACAAGAACTTAGAGCATTTATTTTGAGTGAAAACCTAGTAGGCATGTTTTTGTGTTCACTCCCAGTGTAGGAATAGAACATTTTTGGGTGGATCTAGATGGAAGGCATGTTTTTGCTCCTACCCCCAGTGTAGGAGTACTACATATCTGGGTGGTGTGTACGTGATATTAATTTTAAGAACATGACAAATCTCTCATAAGGGTCAACAAAACTTGACAAAACTCAATGCTATTACAAGCAACATATATGTGGAACTTTTCCAAGCCTAAATAACATGTATGGCTCTGATGGGAATTCAAGCTTTGTCATACAGAAACTCATCATGTAGCATTTTTGTGTTTTTCAAAAGATAAATCTCCAGAACTTTAGTGTTACTTGTTACAAGATAAACAACATCTCAAACCTCCTCATATCATATCCGTCAATTACCTAGACTTAGATCAAGCATATGCTACCCATGAGTTTCAAGTTTAGAGTAAATCCTTATATCAAAACAATCTTATCCAAAACTCGGAAGAATTCTAGAATGAAAACTAGGTACTTGAAAGGAATTACAACAAAGCAACTATTCATCATTTCCATTTTCAGAGATTATGTAGAGAGTCCCTATTTATTTATTCAGCTCTTAACTAGAAATTAAAGCAAACTAGACACACTGTTTTTAATTTTGTTTTCATTTTTAGATCACATATTATTATGATAACTATTTATACTTATTATAAGGATAACTATTTATGTTGTTTTTAATTATTCATCCTTTTTTTAATATATATAAAAAGCAAACTAAGAATAATAAAAGGAAAATAAATACTTATCTAGATACACGGGGGGATGCCTTCTCCCCAAGCTGGTTGTTATCGTGGTTGCTCAACGTGGTGGCCGAATGTGGAGGTGCTAGAACAGAGCCTCCCAAATTTGATTTTGCTGTTGCTGTGGTTGCTGAAGGCTAGTCATCTCTTGTCTCATGCTTACCTACCATTGTGTATGATTATGTAACGTACCTTGTATGGCATCATTTGTCTGTTCAATGGTTGCGAGTCTGTTGTCAAAGCAGTGGAAGGCCTCCTGAGAGTCATGATACCCTCGGCCAGAGAAAGACATGCGTCCTCCCTCGGTTCACTCTTGAAGATGAGGATTTTTGAGGTGGCGCCTCCAGTAGTGGCGCTTTCAATGGTGTTGCCACCTTATTTTGCCAAACCCGTCTTGGTTTGGAGTTTGATTTAGGTTTGATAGGTGCATCCTTTCTTGACTTGTTCTTCCTCCTTGTTTAGCGTTTTGAAGTCAATCATCAGTAATAGAAACTGGCGACATCTTGTGTGCATCATTATTGCCGGTTCATAACTTTCACTTGTAGAATTTGGGGGATCAACTCTCCCACACTTTGCTCAAAGTGTGTTCTGCTCATAAAGACAAGGTAGAGATCAAGTGCATGGGCTCTATTGGTGGGAAAACACCAATAGAACCAAAACTTTTTTTTCTTCTCTAAACTTAGGCACATCAAATCATGTTAAGGTTGACGTTATGTGCATTGTTCATTCTTATAACATGGATGATAAGATCAGAAGGATGATTGTGACATTTGAATACATTTGTCAAAAAGAGTGGAGTTGCTTAACCTATGGAAGGATTGTCCATCTTTACAAAATGTATCAAACTTTGCATGATTATGACTATCATCTTTCAGAGATAAGATATGCAACATTTTAGCTCATTTGGTTAAGACTATGAGATTAAGAAAGTGGTGCTATGAACAAGCTTAAGGAACAAGACATGTTGAGTTAATCAGGTTGAATCAAGCAAAGTTGTAACTCAAACATGTTTGTTTCGTCATTTATGTGAATACCAAGATCAAAGGGAAGCTTTTTAAATAATGACCATTTACCTTAAGATGTTACCTTCATCATTGGAGCGTGATGACACCATGTGATGAAGGGTAGATGACTTTTGGTGGTCCTTTCCTTCCTTGCATCTTAAGTTGTTCATGAGCATCTTGTCTCATATGCTGCACTCCTTTCTCACTCTTCCATCATGCCGTCTTTTGTTCTTTCTTGGTATTTCGATTGGACCTTATGCTCCTCTCATTATTTCTTCTCTGCAAGGGATTAGTAGGCAACACATACCCGAAGGAGTATACAAATGATTCAAAGTAAGGATAGTGTTGCCATGGAGTTAAAGGTCAATATGTATCCCATGTTTTAAATAATATGCCTTTATTATTCGTAACTACATCAAATTTTCAACAAGGTTGAGGCAAATATGTGAAAAATTGTTTTGAAGAATACCTCAAACCTTGATTTGTTTTTATGAATGATCTCCTAACATTCCCAATAAAATTTGAATATTTTCCTACAAGGGTTAGTCCACATATACAACCAAATTCTATACAAGTATGTTTTGATTTATTAATTATGTTCAAATAATATTTCGAAGCATACTTACAATAGAACAAGGAAGTTTGAAAGACTAAAGAGATTCATTCAAGTAGAAACAAGAATATGTATGGTGAACAAAAGGGGTATGATTATTTAAATTTTTACTTGTGATTTAGCAGTTTAAGCATGGCATAAAGGTAGAGATAACCAAGACAATTAGCAACATGTTATGAGATAGTTTAAAGAGCTCCATCCCCCAAACTTGAATTTTGCAGAGTGCAAAAGCAAGTTTGGATGATAGAACTCTCATATGAATGTGATTCAATGTTGCATCTTGTTTGGTTGAACATACCTTATGTTTTTATCCTTCCTTTTTTACTCAGATGATTAGTGATAGGCCTACGTGAAGGAGGTATGTCCGATTTACCTGTTGGTGAGAGCTCATGGCCGTTAAGTAGGACCTTTCCTTACATTAAGTTTTGTCTTTGCACCATCTGATGAGGATACGGACAATTGCATGCTCTTCTTCCATCAACCTTTCTTGATTTTCGTTGATTCTTGATTGATGAGTTGGGGTCCATTGGAGATGCAAACTTAACTTCCTCCTTGGTTGTCTATGTCCTCTAATGGCGTGGCAGAGAGTTCTTCTTCTTTGTTTGTTAGTGATACGCAAGGCATCTTGATAGTCGAGGAAGGAACCTCATTAGAATTTGCATGAAAGCTTCATCTTCAATGACTTAGGGATGTCTTCTTGTGCCCAAGGTTATTCATGATTCCATGAGGCACCGTCGATAGACCACCACTAATTGATGACATTTTGTTGACATGAGATTGCACGCCATTATGTAGTGGCATCTCATTGTCTGGGTTCTTGCTGTCGATGTGTGAATCAGTGTCTCCAAAGATGATGGGAGCAAACGTATTCTGGATAATGCAAAGTGGGTTGCATCTTGCTTCTCATCAGCATCCAAGCTTGAGTCTTGGGAAAGCTTAATGCTAGGTTATCTTTTGATGTTGCTCTTAGCCTATCGATTCGTTCATCCACTTCCATAGTTGTAGTGGTGGTTCGGTAGGTTCATACCAAACCTTGAACAGGCATAGCTTATATCCATTCTTCCTGCAAAATGTTAATGGACACATACATGGGGTAATACAATGAATTTGAAACACGGGTTGTTGTCCATAACTTCTGTAATTTTCCTCTATGCTAATGAAAGGATGGTTTTAGGATTACTTTAGCATAGATTTTGTTCTTGTAGCAAATTTTATGTGGTTGATGTATTCTAACTTGGTTCAAGGCATAAGTAACTTGCAACAAAAGATAAGTGAATAAACTTTTGATACTCACAGTTCTTCCTTCCATGAAGAATGAGCTAGGTCTTCTTTGTGCAAAGTTATTGGAGTTCATCACATGCCTTTATTCATCTTTGATGTGAATTTATCTCTTGACTTACCCTGATTGAATTTGAGAGTTCCTTGTAGGGGTTAGTCCAAAAATAACCAGTATCCACTAAAGCAATTTTTAGTTCAATAACCAAACTGGACTCCATGTCTAATTTGATTAAGGAAGGCAATTTAACCTAAGCACCACGTTTAATTTAAAAAGCCTTTGAAAGTATGTCCAGTACTTCCAAACCAAAACTTACTATGGCAGACAAGGGTAGCATGAAAGTACTATAGAGATGTACTTAAATAGAGATGAAAGAGCATGATCATGGCGAGGAATTTTTGTTTTTTACTAATCATGAGCCTTCATGTGCTCATATTTCTTTCTTTTTTTTCATAAAGATGCAAGTGGGATGGATATATGAAAGGAACTAAACATGCTATGGATTTGATATGAAAAAATTTCAAACTAAACGGAATGGATGCATGGATTATTCCAAGTAAACATGCAGTGAAACGCAAGAAATTAAAAGATTACTACTCATCAAGTTTAGAGTCAATTAGTAAGACTATCTCACCTTTCTTGATCATACTTGCCATGACTCACATGATGGAATTTGTGAGTAGTGCAACATCTGTATTCGTCACTTGAGATGTGATTTGAATTCTAGTGATGTCGACCTTTTTTCTTCAATCTACACATGGTTAGAATAATATATATATCTATGCAAACCTGTGAGATGGTAGGGTTCCAGTTTTGATAGATCTTGAATGTTCAGTCACCCTGGGTTTTTCAATGTCTTTCTTCTTTTCTTGTGGAAGCTTGCCGGAAGGTCGAAATGGCGTCTGTTGTCCTATCTATTTTAAAATATAACAGAACAAGAGTAATACTACTAAAGCTAGCGGTATGTTAATGATCTAAATCTTTACGTCAATTATTTCCTCGGCAACAACGCCAAAAATGCTTGTTGGTATTTATTAACGCAAATAGAATATGAAGGATTCCTCAAGCGCACAGAATACCATTGTAGCATTTTACCGAGAGTATTCCAGGTACCATTATTTATATTTTACCATAGGAAAACAATGGAGTAAAGATTATTGAATATCAAAGGAGTATCTATCAGTGAACATACCATCATAGCAAGAACAAAGGGTAAAGGTAATGATAGGAATTAAGCATAATGACACTCAGGGGATAGATCACTAAGATATTGTAAACTAGTTAACTTAGGAGAACAACGGGTGTGGTAGATTCCTATGATATTCTTATTATATGGTCAAAGTATATATATACACCCAACTATAGCTAAGACTAACTCTACTCTTGTGCACTTTGGGACACCGCTTAGATAGTAGAGCACCGCAAAAGGATAACTCTTCTGACGTGACTACGGTCCTACAATTTAAGAACCTGCTCGATTCAGTATGGACTACGAAGGATAGATGGGGCTGTCACCTCCCACTGTTAGTATACAACCAGAGAATAGGGTGTACTCACAGGCAGAGAATCGTATAAGCACCATGCTTACATGCGGCTCGGCTACTTAGCCCAACCATGGTAAACTAGCAGGCTAAGCGCTCTATGAACCCGCACACAAAAGTAATGATAACATCAACTAAGCAAGATACATATTAAAAGTAAGCATAGCCATATAGATAGGAATATGATGAATTGATAATAAGTCTTACAAGATGTAGAAGTGAAGATACAAGGCTTTGACGAGCCTCCAAGACTAGATCCGGAACTTGAGCATGAGCCCAACTCGACCCTCACTCCCGAGCTACTAATCTACTACATTGGAAAGTTCTAGACCTATTCTTCCTGGTGTGTCTTGATCTAAATTAGAGATATGAATTAGGGTTTCAAGATGGCTCCAGGGAGGGGGGTAGGGGTTGCTATATATAGGGGGTAGCGTCAATTCTGGACCCTCGGATCAAACCAACTTAAAAGGACAGCATAGATGCAATCTAGGAGGCGGTGGAGAACCGACATACGAAGGAGAGCCGACAAGTGGGGCCCACAGGCCGACCGGCCTAGGGGTGGGGCTGGCCGGCCCCCCTGTTAGCGCCTCGGCTTGATCTTTGGTGGGTTGCTTTCTGGATGGTTCTAGAGTCTTCCATTGTCGGTTTGTCGTGGATAAACATGATTTGCTCTGACGAATAGGTCTACCTTGTTGGTTTTCTGATTAAATCCTCCTGCAAATACAGATTCACCAAAACTTATAGAATTTATTAGTTTAAACCCCTAGACCTCTATTTGGTGATGGAATTAAGTACAAATGCAGGATATGTTGACAGTTTATGATTGATGTTAACGACCGTCAACAATGGTGACCGCGGCTCCGATACCACTTGAAAGGTCTAAAATGGCTAGAGAAGGGGTGAATAGCCTAATAAAAAATCTCTACAAAATAATAGAACAACCGGTTGGATAACTAAATGGCGAACAACGGTTTTGCTCTAGCTCTAATTCAAAAGGCAAGCCAGCTATCTACAATTCTAGTTAGATATGATCTCCAAGGCACTCAAAGGCTATGTATCTACATCTAGGAGCTAGTGAGATAACTAATTAGAACACTTAACTAAATTTAGTTACTCTACTTTGCTACACTAGCAAGTTACTACTACACTAGGCAATAATGAAAGAATGTAATGCACAAGTGAGAGTATGTAGCAAGGTACCAAGTCAGCAAGTGATCAATCAATCAAGAATATCAAGATATGACACCAAGATTTATCCTAAGGTTCATTTGCTTGCCAGCAAGCTATGTCCTCGTTGTGAAGACCCACTCACTTGGTGGTTCACACACTAATTGGCATACACAAGCCAAACCCTACACAAGGGTGCCGTAAGAACCAACACAAGATGAGGGTACACAAGTCACAAGCATTCCACTAGAGTGGCTTTTGGCGCTCCGCCGGGGAACAATCCCAAGAACCCCTTACAATCACGACCGGGAGTGGCCACGAACAATCACCAACTCATGCCGAGGCTCCACAGCTGCTCCAAGATGTTTAGGTGGCAGTAACCACCAAGAGTAAGAAGAAAACCACAGCAAATCGATCCCCAAGTGCCACTAGATGCAATCACTCAAGCAAATGCACTTTGGATTACTCCCAACTCACATGGATGCACAATCAAGCAAGAGATTGAGTGGGAGATGTTTGGCTTAGCTCACAAAGATGTATCAATGATCAAAATGTCCAAGAGAGTGAGCTAGAGCCGGCCAAGTTCTATTTATAGAGTCCCAAGTGCTCAACTAGCCATTATGCCCATTATAGATGTCCATGCAGCCTGTGGCCTGACAGCCCGGCACAAGCACGGCCAGGCCCGGTGGTGAGCGGGCCCGAGCTGGCATGGCTCGAAGGAGTAGGCCATGCTTGGGCCGCACCCCAGGCACGTTGGCTGGCATGACACAACCCGTTATTTTCTTACGGCCCGATAAATGCCACGGTATATATAAAAAACCAACCAAACCCTAATCCCAGACTCCCTAATCCATCCCAATGCCGCCGCTCGGCCCCTACTCCCCCGACTCCTCTCTCCTCTCGCCCCGTCGCTCGACACTCGTGGGAGTGCGCCGCCCCGACTCCTCTCCGTGAAGGTTGGCCAGCCGTTCCCAACCTCGAGCTCGATGGGCAAGGTGCCATGGCCTTGAGCTCCGCTCATCGGCGTGGTGCACCGACCTAGTGAAGCCACTCTGCCACTGGTTCCTCTCCTTCCGTCCCTCCACAAGGCCGCACCTTGGGTGCGAGTGCGGCTTGCTCGAGCTTCGCCCCACCGGCCGCCGATGCCTCGAGCTCCTGCTTCCTCGCGGCCCGTCGAATCCTCCCCATCCCCTTCTCTTCTCACCGGATCTAGTGTCTAGTGCTGCCACTGCCTCCTGCCTCTTGCCTCTCTCTGGTCTCTGGCTCTATGGTGGGCTACGGGCTGGCCCGGCACACTGGATGTGCCATGCTTAACGGGCCAGCATGGCCCCAAAATCGGCCCATAGGGCCATGCCTGGGCTGATGGCCAGGCATGGAGCCCTCTCCGGCACGGCACGGGAGGCACGGCGTGCCGTGCCGGCCCGACTCCCATCAGGCTGTGCCTGGCATGGTCCGTGCTGGGCTAGGCTGGGCTGGCCCGATGGACATCTATAATGCCCATGGAGGGCGTCCGAACGGAGCTTCGGACCCAGACCGGGGTGGCCCCAACCATGCGCCACGGGTCTAGTTGCTTGCTACAGCCAATGAGTGCCTGCCGCACATCCTAGTTGAATCCACTCGACCGTTGCCACGCGCAACGGTCACTGACACGCGTCCGTAGTGAGCTCTAGACCCATGGTCTGGACCAACGACGACCTCAGTCCGGAGCACACTAGAGATCAAGGCTGAACCCCCAACAACGCTAAAAGTCGAGGAAGCTAGTGTCTAAGTGCAGTCCCAATGTTACAAACCACACATAGTTTCTATGCATATTAATTTATGTATGCAGTCCACATAGAAACTATGTTTCTAACGAATAGTTTCTAGTTTCTACATAATAATTTTTTGTTCAGTCATGCCTTCTCTCTCCGTCATCTACCTATTATATCTCTTCATGTCTTGGTTCCTGTATAGACATGATTCTTGTCTAAGAAATCATTTCCTCATGTGGTTTCTAGGTTGAGAATGCTCTAAAAGCTGGCTTTGAAAAATCCCAAGCTATGCCAATAAGCAGATGCTAGTCAAAGTAAAAAACTAAAACAAATTTCAATTGGTGAGAGAAGCATTTCTAGTTTTGTTGAGGTCAGAAGCTAAAGATTTATTACAGGAGTCAATAGAAAAAAAATCCCACAGACATGTAAAGCCAGTTTTTCAGATAAAAGGTTTGGATTTTTTTTTTGCTAAGGATTTGAAAATTTAGAGATTTCATTATATGTTTACTGGGTGACTGGTAGAACCACAAATTGCTGGTTTTCAGTGATTCTCTGCTGAAATTCTGAACCCTGACGGCCTGACCCAAATAATCCGCTTTAGCGCTCTCTTTACATCCACTCCATAGCATCCCTGTAAATTCAAAAACTCCAAAGTAAAATGCAATGGGAAAAAGTTGGAATAGTTAATCTGCTGTGGTACCAACGGAACAGTTGGAAAAACAGTGGGAGTGTTTGTATCAAAACACGAACATATTAGTAGCTCCGGCAGTTGCACATTGATTAAAACGGGCTTACTTGGACCAATGGGCGGGGAACTTTCAAAGATTCGATACCTGACCCGACTGCATGTCCAGACGGGATAGATTGGTACTCCCACCTGTGTATTGAATTTATATCTGTTTCATCTTTTTCACGTGGCGAAAGTGACATGTCTCGTAACATGCTCGAGGCTCTCCCTTGTACTTATAGGGTTGTAACCCAATGATATTTTCATTCACCAATATGAATATGTAGATCTTACTTTCATATACTTCCGTGGAATAATGAACTTATGGTCTATTTGGATAAAAGAGCTAATTGCTACTTCCTCCGTCTCAAATTATAAATTATTTTAAAACTTTCTTGAAGAGTTAAAGCATTTCAAATTTGACCAAATTTATAAAAAAATAATAATATTTATTATACCAAATAAGTATCATTAAATGTTTTCTTAATCATATCTTTCTAGTATAACTATTTAATGTCACAAATCTTTGTAATTTTCTCTATAGTTTTGGTTAAACTTGATATGCTTTGAGTCTCCAAGAAAGATAGAAGGACTTATAATTTAGAATTGAGGAAGTAGCTAGCTAAAAATTATCTGTGGTGCATCCAAACAGAAGGGCTAAGAGCATCTCCAAGAACTTTTCTAAATCTCACTCTCTAAATCATTATTTGAAGAGTCATTTGCATAAAACTTGATTTCTATATCTTTTCACTCTCCAACAGTTCTATATTTCGTGCATACTCTAGAGAGTCATTTTCGTCTTCTATTTTTGGCCAGAGAAAAATCCGAAATAGAAGATGGTTATATTTAGATAACCATTTAGAGAAGCTACTTGAGAGTAATTTTTCACCAAAATCCTTATTCCTAGCATTTAGGAATGATATGGAGGGTCTCTTGGTGTTCATCTAATAGGTGGGCTATTTTTTTAGCTAAGCCTTTAACTAATTGTTAGCCAACTAGTCAGCCAACCTTAACTAATAAATTAATTTTGAGTCTAACTAGTAACTAGCACTAGTTAAGAGTCTTAAATCATAGTTTGGTTGACGTGACATTAGTTTGTGAGAATGTGGCATAAGCAAAATAGTCGAATCGATTTAAAATTTGGTATAGGAAATAAGGGGACCATGCTTCAGAATGTTCATCCGCAGCAAGAGGGAAGGGGAACAAATTTAAAGCAGCAGGTTCAGGGCCGTGTCAGCATTGATCGGCAAATGCCGGTGTCCATTCGTATGAGCAAAAGTAGGGCAGCCCTGAGAGACCGCCCTATGAATTGGCAGTTGGATATCCAGATGTTGCAGTTCAACGCTCAAAACCGGTGCACCTAATCCTCCCAATCTCTAGCCATACATAACCTGTGCATATATAATGTGGTCCTTTTTATCGTATTTTGATGTGCCAGTTTTTGCTTTGACAGTGTTTGATACATGCATGGAGAGTGCAGCCAACAGAGAGATTAAGTGTTTTTTTTTCTTGACAGCATTTCTGCATGATGTGTCACAACAGACGGATGGTTGATGGTACCACAAGGAACACGAAACCAAATGGATTGTATGTTTTTAGATATGATATAATAAAAAATAATCATCAAAATTACGAGATCAAACAGTAGCACATATATCAAACAGATAAAGATGTTACTGATATTTTTACAAAAGGATGAGGAAGGTGTCAAAATTTGATGGCTAATATTATTTAACACTGTTTAACCTACTCCCATTGTATCAAGTAAAGATCATTAACATATTTATCTCACTATTACTATAAGGGTCCCCGTCACATCGGACATTCGAATACTAATGAGGAGGACTAAACATGAACTGATTATAAAACTAATTGCACAGATGGAGACTAATTTGTGAGACGAATTTATTAAGCCTAATTAATCCATCATTAGTGTAGCACCATATTGTCAAATCATGGACTAGTTAGGTTTAATAGATTTTTGTCTCGTAAATTAGTCTCCATCTATGCAATTAGTTTTATAATTAGTCTATGTTTAATACTCTAAATTAGTGTCAAACATCCTATGTGACAGTGACTAAAGTTTAGAAAGGGTATCCGAACACCCCATAACTGGAGGCTCCAACTCTACTTTAATCCTCTTGGGCCCTGTTGGTAAAAGATAAAATTTAGAAATTCTAAAAAAAAATCAGAGACATCTAGCCATCTACTTTGCATTTAGTAGACTTTAATGGCCATAGATCTTTTTCCCTAAATATTTACCACAACTATCATAAGAAAAATAACCTAAACTAATTACCCCTTAATCTTAAGTCACAAAAAACACCTTATTCTTCATGAAAAGTACACATACATGCCATTATAAAATATAATGCTGCCTCTATTCTAAATTATAAGATGTTTTTGGCAATTCTAGATACATACATCTACTCATGCATGGCTATTGGGATGGTGAACTTAGGCCACGACCAATCACTACTGAAGGCCGCGGCTTTGCCGAGTGTTTTTACACTCGGCAAAGAGCCCTTTGCACTCGGCAAAGGCTTTGCCGAGTGTAGCACTCGGCAAAGTCCGCTCGGCAAAAATTTTCTCGGCAAAGGGTCTTTACCGAGTGCTTTTTATCGGGACACTCGGCAAAATAAAAAAAAATTGCCGAGTGCTTGGGGCGGCACTCGGCAAAATATTTTCATCCGTTGCGGCGCCGGTTGTTAACGGTTATTTTGCCGAGTGCCCGACCCAGCACTCGGCAATTTTTTTTAAATTACTTTGCCGAGTGCCCCAGCCTAGACACTCGGCAAAGTTTTTTTTTTAAAAGTACTTTGCGGCACTCGGCAAAGTTTTTTTTTTTAAAATTACTTTGCCGAGTGCCCCTGCCCAGGCACTCGGCAAAGTTTTTTTTAAATAATTTCTTTGTCGAGTGCCCCTGTTTAGGCACTCGGCAAAGAATTTCTGATTTTTTTTTAAAAAAATACTCTGCCGAGTGCTTGAGCAGGGGCACTTGGCAAAGTACTAAAAAAAAAAACTTTAAGGGCCCAAAACTGTCACCAGGGATGTTCCAACAAAACAGCAAGTTTCTAGGATTTCTATATACTTGTTTCTTCTTTTCTATTATTTTTGTTTCAAATTTATAATAAAAAAATGTTGTGCAATGGAAACGATCTCGTCTACCTGCGATGTACCTACTATCAAGCGGAAAACCAGAGTACTAGGAAAAAAGTGCCCATTTTCAAATAAATTGCTAACGGACTAAAAAAGAGTAGATTAATAAGAGAAGCAATGCATTTGGTGAAATTGTAAGAAGTTGTAAATTTAGTTTGCGCTCTAAAAATATGGCATGCCAAATACACAGTGTTGGCATGCACTCTGGCATAACCACTAGGGAAAATCTCTGACATTATCTTCATTTCACCAAACTTCATCAGTTCATATAAATATACTAGTAAATCAATATCACATGCAAAAGAAAAACTATTGAATGCACATGAGTCAAGGGAAGAGCACACGCGTAATCTTTTGCTTTGCTTATAAAAAGAAAAGTATACATCATGATAGCTATAAAAAAAATTATTGTTATCAGCGAGCAACAGAACACATCCGCTATGCACATCTTGTACTACTTGGCTAGAAGTAAAGATGTGAAAAGGCCAACCTGACTGTTTTGTTTTTCCAGAGGCAAGTATGGCATGCCATGGGAGATGTCTGAAGTGATCAAAATCCCCTTTATTGTGCTACTAACACCCAGCTCAAATAGAGACTTCACTGCCACAAGTGAAGTACAGGCTAGCTTAGCAAAGCCCAATCAGATTCTGCAACCACGAGACACAATAGTCAGCTGCCTCAACACATATCGAGCACACGCAACAAATTGTTGTAGAGAAAACATACACTGCATGTCGATGGGCTAAGGGCCGTGAGTCCACCAGTGTGGATCAAAGGTAGGACCTTCTCTATAACACCCTGGTGACAGAGCTGGTCCACAAGATCAACTGAAGTGCTAAAGGAGTCCACGATGCTTATCAAGCAAGCTGCAACCTTCTCCACTATCTGGAAATTGACATCACTTAGAAACAAAAGCAGAGCACTCTTTACATGCCAAAATGATCTCAGTTATATGGGGGAACAACAGTACCATTTTGTCCTCAGATTGCAGAAGATTACAGAGAGTTGGGACCGAATCCAGAACAAACTGGGAGCAATCTGCCGGGACCTTCTTGCAGGCATTTGCGACAGCTGACACTGCAACCCTCTGAACCATGGAAGTGGGCATCAAATTAGCAAATGTACTCAATTCTCAGTTTCAGAGGTGATTTCTTTAAGATTCTAACCTTAATGCTTGCAGCGAAGAAGTCAACGTATGCCAGCACAGCGTTGATCATGCCCGCCTGCAAGCACTGGGTAGGCTGCCGCCGTGATATCTTCTCAAAAGCTTGCAAGCACTGCATACGCAACAGAATGGTCGGATAAAACGCATCAGGGTAAATGTGATCATCCGATCAGGCCGTGAGAGCTTTTGGGTTACCTGCTCAGCTACATCGAGGTACTCGATGGCTAGCAGCCGGGAGCAGAGCACGGGGAGGAGGCCGTGGCAGACAACGGCATGGCGTCGCAGAGGTACGTGATGGCGCGCACGGACAGCAGAATCACGTTCGGGGTAGCCCCCGTGCCATCGCCGCCGCCGCCGCCGGCCCGCCGCACCAGCGCCCGCGCGGCTGCCTCCGTGGGGAAGTACCCGCCGGTGTCCTCCGCGCAGAACGACAGCGCCTCGCAGAGCTCCATGAGCGCCGCCACCACCGCGGCCGGCAACGGGGGTGAGCGCGGCTGGTGACGGGCGCGGTCGCGGGCGAGGCCGGCGGAGGGCGCGGGCGCGGGCGCACGCGGGCGTGAGGGCGGCGGGCTTCGCCGGCGCGATTCGCCAGGAGGAGGCGCTGGCGGCGGGGTGGGTGGGCGGCTGTGGTGGGTGTGGGTGGCGGGCGTGGCTAGGGGCGTTTTTTAGGGTTGGGCCGGTAGGCTTTTACTTGGCAAATTTTTTTTTTGAAAATCAACTTTGCCGAGTGTCCCTGGGCCGGCACTCGGCAAATTTTTTTTTTGATTTTGGGCCCAAATTTTTTTCTAGGGCCTTGTGACAGTATTTCAAACTCTATTTTAAAATTTGGGGGTAATTTTGACTTTTTTGATATATTTCATTAGTTTATTTCGTTTCGTCGAATTTTTTGGGATATTTCAAATTTAATATGCAGGTACATAGAATAATGGAATTTGGTCATCCAAAAATTGATACTCATGATATTTAGGGTGTGTTTAGGCCGTATCCAGGAACTCACATGAAATCTGTGATCTCGTTGGCGTAACATGTCGAAGTGTATGGGGAAATGTGATTTTAAATTATACAAAATGCGAAGTTCATGAAACTTGTCGGCGTCGTTTTTACCACAGGCTGTGGTAAAAATGTGAACAATACGTCGGATGCCAAAAACGAGAAGTTTCTGTGATTTTCACGGACTTGTGCTTGTATGGGTTTATAATTATTTTTTACATGTGATAAAAATCATATTTTCGCAAGAAGTACCGACATGTTACGCCAATCAACATGATACGTCTCGAGATTTCATGATTTCATGTGAGTTTCTAGATACGGCCTAAACATACCCTAAATATCATGAATATCAATTTTTGGATGACCAAAGTCCATTATTCCATGTACCTGCAGTTTAAATTTGAAATATCCCGAAAAATTCGATGAAACGAAATAAACTAATGAAATATATAAAAAATCAAAATTACCCCCAAATTTTAAAATAGAGTTTGAAATACTGTCACAAGGCCCCAGAAAAAAATTTGGGTCCAAAATAAATTTTTTTTTGCCGAGTGCCATGTGGCACTCGCCAAAGTTGATTTTCAAAAAAAAAAAAATTTGCCGAGTGCCTGGCGCTGGCACTCGGCAAAATAAGTTTTAAAAAATTTAATTTTTTTTTGCCGAGTGCCATGGGCTGGCACTCGGCAAAATATGTTTTTTTAAAAAAAAAATTTGCCGAATGCCTGGGCTGGCACTCGGCAAAATAAGTTTATAAAAATAAAAAAAATTTGCCGACTGCCAGCAGTTAGGCACTCGGCAAAATCTGACGGCAGGTGGCCGCCGTCACGGGCCGGCCACCTTTTGCCGAGTGGGATCTTTGCCGAGTGCTGCGGCACTCGGCAAATCCCAATTTTGCCGAGAGCCAGGCTTTACCGAGTGCCTGGCACTCGGCAAAGCCACCTTTGCCGAGTGTTTTATTTTGCCGAGTGCGGCACTCGGCAAAATATTGCTTTGCCGAGTGCCCCGATAAAAAACACTCGGTACAGTCTCAGGCACTCGGCAAAGTCCAGTTTTCCAGTGGTGAATCAAGCATGCGTAGAATGGGGCCAGGAGAGGGCAATGACATTGGAGCGCTGCATATCTAGTGGACAATTAGTCCACCATGATAACTGTTTTGGTATCTAGCTTAAATTCCTTCACGCTGGCCTAATAAAAAAAAGAATATGGAGAGAGTATTTCATAATACGGGGTGTTTGAATCAACTATAAATCATTTTATCTGATTATACTACTGCTACTATATAATCCAAAGGCGTGATCGATCCATGCCCTTAAGATCATTATCACATAGGGATTCAACTTCAAGACACGTTTTACCCTCTCCTTTAATTTCCCGTATCCCTTCTATTAAATTTGACCCTAATAACCTAAAGCGTTGCAAAAATGTGCATGCCAACTAACGTAACTATAACAATAATGGCTCATGTTCAGGAGGACCATTCTCTACCATCACCCCCAGCTTAATCCTCGAACACATGTACAGGACCAAACAGAGTATTAATGAAAAACAATTTTTTGTCTGCTCGCTAAGGCGGCCACGTTCAGTTATTTTGGAATGGGCCATTATATTCTAGGCCTGGAAATATTCCTCCATAGTATAAATTTATGAAGAAAATGTTTGGCTGGGAATCAATCTCAGATAACCCAACAGAGCCTAAATGGAAACATACAACGAGGACCAATTTTGGACGACACGGCCTAGCTTATTAAGGACGTGTTTGGTTTCAGTGAAGCCGGGCTCCTATATATTCGACGTCCAGGCTCCGGCCGGCCAGGCTTAACACATGCAGCTTCTCTTGGTTGGTTATCGGTTCTGTCTAGCCAATGCAAGCCACGGGAAGACGTTGTTTGGTTGCTCTCCTTTCCCGCACTAGGGTTCTGTCAGTCGGTAAACGTCATGCGCAAATACGCTGCACCGTACCACGGAAGCCTGGCCTGATAGAAACCAAACGATTTCTCGTATCCACAGAGACAACTTCAGGCGCCCGTTTTGCATGGCTTGGGACAGGCCCAGTGGCTAGCACAGCCAACCAATCATGCGCTAGCTGCATGTGGGGGGCCCGGTTGGACCGCATCCGAAACCAAACAACTCTTAGAGCAAGTACAACAATTGACTTATAACCAAGCTAATCAATGTTTTTGTTGATGTGGATGAGATAAGAAAGCTTGGCTCTCATGCAAACATCAAATTGGGCATAGAAGCATAGGTATTAGTGGGCCTAGATAGAAGTATATATGAGTATGAATAGAAAAGAGAATACAAGGCATGGTACCACAAAATAATAAAAAAAACCTTTTTATAGACAAATAAAAGACAATTATTATATAACTTAGATCTTATGACTTGATCTGTAGCCCAGCACTTGCCTTTATTATGTATGGACCTTGCTCTAATCCTCCTCGCTGCTAAATGCCAAGGCACGTACGCCTATCCTGAACCCTGATGGGACGTATACAATTTTGCTCCAAACTATACCACTATATATTTTTAGCCCATTCTCCCGTTCTTGACCAAATTAATGCCGGCGGCTGCATGCTCACTGTGCAGCCCTGATCGAACAACAGTTTTGACCAATAAACAGGTTGAGCATGGGCAAATGCAGAAGAACTGAATCAGGTCGGTCTGTATCCTGGACGTACGACGAGATCCATGCCATGGCCATGGTCAATTGGTCATGCATAGCCTCGCCGGCGACGACAGAGACCAGACAACCGTAATGTAAGCAGCCTTTGCTCGTAGCAGACAACAGTTTTATTCCACCCAACCCTCATCATCATATATATCGAATGCATGAATGCCCACGGCGCACTTGGGAAGTTGGAACAGCAGTTCTACTTCATCTTGCCGTGGTGTGGTCTTGA
Source organism: Miscanthus lutarioriparius (assembly GCA_904845875.1). Classification (NCBI taxonomy): domain Eukaryota; kingdom Viridiplantae; phylum Streptophyta; class Magnoliopsida; order Poales; family Poaceae; genus Miscanthus; species Miscanthus lutarioriparius. The sequence goes on from CAJGYO010000009.1 coordinate 66,497,283, forward strand.
CGCCGCTACAGGCACAGGCGACCCCCACGCACGCATGCATGCATGCTCCCACATGACTTGCTGGTGTCTTTGATGCCGTGCTCTGTCCATCTGTCCCCGTTGGTGTCTTTGATGAGCTTCTTGCAAAATGCGCTCGCCACTGCGTTCGCCCAATGTTCAATCCTGCGATATGGCAAACTGATGTCCACTTACATACTCGCTTCAGATGTTTTGGGTTTTTTTAATACATAATTTTTGCTAGACACACTAAGATATACACCATATCTAGATATATAGTAAAAATAATATATCTAAAAAAATCAAATATTTTATAATTTAAAACAGATGAAGCAGTTACATATGCATTAATTCTCTCATGGAAGATTTCGGTATTTGACACTCAATCTCAAACTCTCAATTCATGTACCATTAAGCCCTGTTCGGTTATCTCCGTTCCGGGCTGTTCCTGGCCGGAACTGTTCCAAAGTTATTTAAATTATTGAAGGAAACTTGGCTGGGAATCGTTCCCAACCCCAACCGAACCAAGCCTTAAGGATTTGACACACTGACCCGGGAGTCAACGACTTTTACTTCTGATAAATTCTGCGTATCAAATATTGAAGATATGTCTTGCACAGCACAGTTGCACCACACTCAGGGACATCATGCATGGCGCCACGGGCCTGCGTTGTCGGTGCTCTTCTCATTTTGAAACCGAAAGAGCACACCAAATTTGCCCATTCTAGAACTCTTCCTACATGCATGATGCATGCTACCAGCATGCCCTTGGAAGCCGAATTATTGGTCACTGCACGTCTGTAAGTAGTCACGTACGTATTTATGAGTACTATTACATAGCGGAGTATTTATATAACAATGTGTCGGCGCGAAAATGCGTCGACACACGGCAAGTTGGAAGGATCTGCTCGATGAAGCTGAAGATCCGCTTGGCTTCAATGCAGGGGTAACCGATCCTGCGAATTCCTCCCCAGGCGTGCCAGTCACTACGGGAAACAGTGACAATGCCGAGTGTTTTATGTTTGCCGAGTGCATTATATCGGGCACTCGGCAAACAACATATTTACCGAGTGTTTCCTCCAAGACACTTGGCATACTATTACACTCGGCATATTTATTATTTGCCGCGTGTCAACACTCGGCAAAAATCAGACACTCGGCATATCTAATATTTACCGAGTGTCAACACTCGGCCTCTAGGGCACACTCGGCAATAATCAACACGCGACCAGCGCGTGCGCCGTGCTGCCGGACGGCGTGCCGGCGTGAGGACTTCGCCGAGTGTCCGATAGAGACACTCGGCGAAGTATTTATTTGCCGAGTGTTTTATTCCGGCACTCGTCGAAGTGTATGGGTTTGCCGAGTGTTTATGGAGACACTCGGCGAATACAAAACTATTTTTCCCTCCTCGACCCTCCACAATTTTTCTACTCCCCACATACGACATTTGGTACTGCATGTTAAAAGTTGGTCTATTTCTTGGTCTGTTTGCTATATTTAGTGAATTAATTTCATTTTGAGTAATTTATTGATTTAAGTGAAATTTGAACTGCAAGTGATTGAAATAATAGAATAAAATGTGTGGAAAAATCATATTCATGTCATTGAATCCGGATTGATGTCTCATACAGGAAATGCAAAGAAATTTCGAACATTTTGTTCAGGAAACACGACCACGAACGTGTGTCCGAATGATTTTAAAATTCTACCAAAACCAAATGAAGTCTGAAAATCACGAGATTTGTCAAGATGTCATGATATCATATGTGGAGGCTGTGGTAAAAAATTGAGAATGTTTTGCACAATTTGTGACGTATGATGCTTGCAAACGGAAGCATCTCCGGAGAAAATTCGTAGAACTTGGAAGGATCCGATAAGATGTAGAGTCCAAGTGACATGTGAATTGAGTTTGAGTTCAAAATTTTTTGTATAGGCAATACACAACATAGATTAGTTCATGTCAAATTTTGACAATTTTTCGGATCCATTTGATATTTTATATTTATTAATTGCAATTATAGAATTTTAGTTGATATAAATTAATTTTGAGCTATAACTGCATGAAATAATGAAATAATATTAGTAGAAAAAACAAATATGCATTTTGAGTGAATTTGACAAGTTTTTTTTTTCAAAATATATAAAAAAAAGTTACTAAAAGAAGCTATTAAAGGTATACATAAAATATTAGCGTAATTTGCCGAGTGTTTATATATAACACTCGGTAAAGTATATATTTGCCGAAAGTGTCTTATAGAAAACACTCGGCAAAGTCTTGGTGCTTGAGCCACCTTGCATGAGTAGACCTTTTGAAAAAATAAAAAAGGGGGTATGCCGAATGCCAGATCGCGGGCACTCGGCATACCCGCTTATCATTAACCAGCGACCCAAGACGCCACACAACGCACACACGCCACAGACACTCCCGACCCCGTCCCCGTCCCGTCCCGCCCCGCTGGGCGCCCCCTGCATGCCCGCCGCCTCCCCCGCCGGCGTGCCCGCCGCCTCCCCATGGCGTCCCGCCCCGCTCCATCCCCGTGGCGCCCTCCCGGTCCTTGGCGTCGCCCTCCCTCCCCAGCCCCAAGGCCACGCCCGCTGGCGGCTCCACCCTGGCGCCACCCCCACACCGGCAGCGTGCCCCCACCCCTCGGCGTCGCCCTCCTGGCCCCGGCGCGCCACGCCCGTGGTGGCTCCACCCAGCGGCGCCACCCCCCCACACCGGCGGCGCCCGCGGCGGCGAGGCCACCGAGCGGAGCGGGAATCGGAACGGAATCGAGTCGAATTCGTCCTCACCTTCTCGTCGTTGCTGGTAAGGAAGCCCTAACGTTGCTTGCTCGGATTGAAATTATATTCCCTGTTGTACTAAGGCTTCTGCGGTTCCGCCCTTGAATTTTCGATAGATTCGAGCAATCCAACCAGAAATTCCTGTAATTCCTTGTCGGGATGGGTTATGTGACCCATCGAGCCCCACTAGCTGCTGGATTGGTTCTTGATTTTCAATACATGAATTTCTGCCGATCGATAGGCCGATAGCTACACTGCATTCTTGTTTGGTGGTTAGACTCGTGAGAGCAGCCGTTTCTGGCTTTCTGTTTGCTGAACCCTTTCCAGGGTTGAATATTTGATGTGAAAGTGATTAAAGAACTAGGACACTGTTTGGCCAGTTAAAGGGCTTACTTTTAGAGATGCTTCATTTTTTTCTCTCTTGTTTCTAAGAACACACACTTGTTTTCTGTACCTGATACATAGACTGATAGACACGTGAATGCACACAAAACTGTGAAGATTTCTCCTGAAAACTGTGAAGATTTCTTCTCTTATGGTTTGGGGCTTTTTAAGTGAGAAAGAACTAGCAAAAAAAAAAGGAAAGAAAGAAAGAAGACAATTCACATCTACTGTGCCGATCCATTTTAAACCACATCTACTGTGGTCATCAATTTTGAATGATGACTATGTGGCCATCAATTTTGAATGATGACTGGAGATAATGTACAGTACTGAGAAGTTTCACTAGTTGGGTTACAAAGTGGAAAGCTTAAAATTCAAAGTCAAAAGTCTGATTTGTCTAACTTAATGTTTGAAATTCTGAGAAAATTATAAAAAAAAATTAAATAAAGTTGAATGTATCCCTTTCTGACTCCAAAAGTTGGGTTAAAAAGTGGAAAGTTTTACTGAAAAGTTGATTTGTCTATTTAAATAGATATGTGGATGCTTGCTAATTCCCTTATTTTTAACATGCAAGTAGCCTGTTGTGTGCATAGCACGAATTTAAGTATTGCATTAGTGTTGAATGTTGTGATTACAATTACAGTATGCTGTAGATGCACACCTTTCGATACTGAAATTCACTTTGCAATATGAAGTCTAACACTGTTAAAAAGGAAGCTAACACTGTTTTGAATACTTCTCTTTTGTGCAGAATCAATCGGCGGCATCAAATAATCAGTTTCAAGACCCGGATTTGTCGCAGAGGTTCCAAGGGCCTACGCAGTGATTGCATTTGCATTGTGTCTTATTGTGACTTAGTTGTGACTTGTAATGATGGTTTATTGTAAATTGAGATGATGGTTTATTGTGACATGTGATGATGGTTTATTGTGAATTATGATGATGGTTTATTATACCTGTGACAAATAATTATGCCTGTGATGATGTTTTATTGTGAATTGTCATGGTTTTTTGTGAATTGAGAGATATGTGACAGATTATTAAAAAAGGGAGGGCCTTGGTCGCTTTGACGAGCGTATTCCAGTGAACACTCGGCGAAGAGACCATTTTTTGCCATTCTGGGAACCTTCTTTGCCGAGTGTATTTCAGTGGACACTCGGTAAAGTGACCATAAAATTGACCGTTGCAAGCTTATTTGCCGAGTGTTTTATTTCTAACACTCGGCAAACCTGGTAAACTTTGCCGAGTGTTTTAGTTCTAACACTTGGCAAACTTGGGAAACTTTGCCGAGTGTTTTATTTCTAACACTCGGCAAACTTGGGAAACTTTGCCGAGTGTTTTAGCTCTGACACTCGGCAAACTTGGGAAACTTTGCCGAGTGTTTAAGTTCTAACACTCGGCAAACTTGGGAAACTTTGCCGAGTGTTTTCGTGCTGACACTCGGTAAACTTAAGAAACTTTGCCGAGTGTTTTCCGTAGTGCACTCGGCAAAATTGACGTCGCCGTTCCATCCCGTCAATTTTTTTTGCTGAGAGTTTATTTTTGCCGAGTGCCCGATGAAAAACACTCGGTAAACTACTGTTTGCCGACAAATCAATGCCGTGTGCTGTATGCCGAGTGTAACACTCAGCAAAGTGTTTGCCGAGTGTTTTTGGGCTTTTGCCGAGTGCCCTTGACACTCGACAAATCTACTGTATCCTGTAGTGAGTCAATTTGACCCTGCAATTAACAAGGAGGGAAAGTTTATCAGTAATTTAAGGTGGAACATGCCGGTCTTTGCCTAAATAGTTCCAAGTGTGCCGCTTCGGGAGCAGCCAGACGGGAAAATCGACTAAATAGCCGACACGCACAGAAATCGACTGTTACGGACAGCAAAGCTTATGGATCGCGATTAGTTTTATGTTGATAAGTACAATGCCCGCAAACGTAAATGAGATCATTAGATAGGTGGATATTACCAGTATGAATCGTTGAGCTGATGAATCTAATTAGGAAAAAATATAGCATGCAAACAAATAGACTGTCTAATACCAATTGATTTACAAATGCTCTGAATCTAATCTGTTACCATCAACAGTGAGGTTCGACCGGATCGATGGAAGCTATGATGATAATAACAAACTAAAACCGAAGAATCCATAAAACCATCTATACTTCGACAGACTTTCCGAAAGACATGCTATACGTGAAGGCTTAGATGAATCGGCTGAAATAGTCAATTTAGGTGAAAAGGGACTACAGCGTGTAAGCAATCAATTATTTCACATGGAGAAATCTATGAACTCATCAGACATAACATGCTATCTCTAACAGTGGGGTTCGACCGGATCGATACAGCCGTGATAAAAACAATAAATCAAACCCTTAAAGTACACAGATCTATTCACGCTTAACAGAATCATGGACACACACTGTAGGTGTTAAAGCATAGGCGATCGGCTATTTAGCCGATGTAGGCATAGCAAACAGTTAAGGTCATGCCTAATCGAGAACAAATCTACTAACTAGCGTCCTCCAAATCTATAGTGCCATCAGTTGGGATCGACCGGATCGTTACAGCCGTAATAGCGAACTATAGACCAGATTTAACTAACCAGCAAACCACTTCAAGATCATACACGCCTTAACTGCGTACTATGCACGATCAAGATCGAAGTAGAACAACCGATGAAACATAACCCGTCGCTCAGAGTAAGAAACATCGTGTTGTAATAAAGCGAACGACGGACTGAAAGGATATAAGGCCGATCTAACTAGATCTTGACCGAACGAATTGATGTTGCTGCAATCTAATAACAATGAAAACATCAGCAAGATCGGTAACTTAATAAATCTACCCGAAGGACACCAGCTTTAGATAGAACTGATAACTTGATCTTAATTTAGTTCGAGCACTGGAGGTCGATTGGATCGATCTAGCCGTAAACGAGCTAGACAAGAGTCGATAACTAGCTTATACTAAAGTTCGTAGTTGAGGTCGATCGGATCGATGCAACCATACAAACCAAAGTATAAGCCATGATGATACTTACAAACAAACCGGAGGTCGGCCGAACCGATGTAGCCCTGCTTGCTGAAGAACTCGTCGAGATCTACTCTACTCCTACTCCTAAGGGTTGGCCAGAGCCAAAAAAGGTAAATTGTATTTGATTGATTGGATGTCCTTTACAATAGCCGGGGTCCAATATTTATACCCGGAGCCTAAACATGAATCCTACTCATGTACGACTCATCACAATCTTTGGTATAAAATAAAATATTCCTAATTTAAGATAATTTGGACCCTAATCTTTTCCTTTTTGTAGAGTCCGACATGTTTTCCCTTGACGCCAACTGTAGCTTTTGTCATTATCTGCTGGCGCCACCTGAAGAGAGCCAATTTCAGTGCTGTATTTGAATCAACTGATATCAATTTTTATGCAATTGATTCTTTGATGACACAATCTTGGGAGCTTCGAGTTCCCATATTCTTCTTTCCAAATTTTGGTGTAAACACATGTTTCCCAATTTTGGGATAAAAGTAATTTTATTCCAAAATTTCCATGCCTGTGTCTCCGATAGGTCCGTAGTCACGGGTAGAGAATCCTGACCTGGGGTCTGCTGTCTGTCATCATCTTTGCCAGCTTTATGAGCCCATGCTTCAAAACTTTACGAGAGCATTATTGCTTCATGGGTGGTTGGATCCATCTTTCCAGTCCGACTATAAATGTCTATCTGACTCCTACAAGAGCAACTCAACAACTTCAATTATGTTTCTCCTCTGTTTGCTTCCTCGAGTGCCCCTGGCTCCGTCAGACCCTCCATGGTCTAATTCCTTGCTATTAGGATCTTGAGTGGTTAGAAGAATTCTTGTGCATAGGGTGATTGTGTTGCTCATTTTAACGCCTTGTTGAGCAAGATGATCAGCTGCTATGGTTAGAAGAATTCTTGTGATGTCACTTGAGTTTTCTCACCATGATCACAGAGTTGTTCTAGTGTTTGCAAGGGCTAAAATGTGTGGACACCTTCCCCTTGTTCGCTTCATCAAATGCCCGTCGGGAAAACCACAGACTTCTTTCCCATGGTTTCCTAGCCACTGATAAATGGGCATCTCGTAATAGGCGGCTTTCTTTCCCATTATTTCCCAGTCACCGAGAAATCGGTTGGGTATACAGGCATCTTTTAAGCAGGCGGCCTTTTCTCTTCCCCTGATGCAATTTTATCAACGGGCCGATATGACTTGGTCCATGATGACCTTCGGCCTTGTGGGGATCTGAACTCCCTTCAATCCAAAGAAGTCTTAGATTGTCAATTAATGTAAAACCTTCGTATAAATCTTATGATATTTTATAATTATGGGAAGCAATAAGTCCAAATCTGTTATCTCTTCGTACTCCGTCCCCTGGATTTTTGGAGTGTCGATCCCTTTCCATATCTGATTCTAATTCCATAACCCGACGAAGCCTATCTCTTCACTTCCGAGGCTATATATACGGGCCATGGTTGTGGATTGAAAAACAACCTGCTTCATCCCAAACCTTCCGCATCTTTTGTGCAATTCTGCTTTCTCATAGTTTTGAAGGTATGGAGAACGGCAAGAGGCCTGCTAAGGAGGTCTTCAATGGTTCTGCGTCACCACGCTGGTCATGGCTCGATGCCGATCACCCTCTGAGGCCGGCTCGGTGGAGGATAGGTTGGCCAAGGCTGAGGCCAGAATCTTGGGTGAGATGCCTACAACAACTTTCTGTCCCTACTTAATTTTATCTTCAAGATCTTGATCATCCCTCTCTTAAATCTTTTTGATCTATCAGCTCAGCTGGAAAGCCTCCGATCAGCTGCGGAGTATGCGGTGGGATTCATCAATGCTAGAGGCGTCATTTTGGTGGTTCGCTTGCATGACATCCCAAACCATGTCAAAGAGGTCGCTCTTCATGGCGTTCGTCATGGTGCTGCCATGGCGTTGGCTGCTGCGCAAGCCCGTTCTGGTCACGAGCTTCGGCTTCTTCCCCATGGTTTTCCAGCCACTAAACACCCTGGGGATCATGAGCGCTAGGTCGAGGATTTCTTCGATGCCACCAACTCTGTAGCCCTTACTTCCTAGGCCGATGACATAGTAAACAAGGTGTTTTCTGGCCTGTAGCTTGTAATAGGTGATACTAGCAAACAATTTCTTCGTCTTAAGTGGTTTCTCTTTTGCTTCGTACTTCATGTTCCATGCATCAATTTATCCGTGTTTGCTTTGCTCTTATAGGTGATACATATCATACCGGCTTTTCCCCCTTCGGGTTTATTTTTAAACTAGAGGCGACACCCTTCTAGTATCGGCTATTAAAACCGATGATTGAACTAATCGGCTATCAAGTATTAATCCAAATGCTAGGATAATATTTCTTTAGATATTTTCCATTGATTGCTCTATCAAACTCTTCTTCTCCTCCTAGTGTTTCCAGAATATAAGCATTGCCAGGCGCACAACGTTTAATCCGATAAGGTCCTTCCCAATTAGGCGACCATTTGCTGAACTTGTTGTCCTTTGACCCGATCGGCAATTTTACTTTCCAGACTAAGTCTCCTTCAGAAAATTACTTGCCTTTGACCTTTTTATTGTAATACTTTGCAATCCTCAGTTTATTGGCTTTGATATTCTCAAGAGCACACAGCCGATGGCAACTCAAGTCCTCTAAGTCATCTATCATAAGATTCTTATAGACTTTGGCTGATAAATCATTTTGCAATGTGACACATCTCGATCCAGTTTGAATTTCCCAAGGAAGGACTACATTATGACCATAGACAAGTTCATAAGGCGATGTTTTAATCGATCCATGACAGGCCATTCTATATGACCATAATGCCTCATTAAGTGTTGAATGCCACTTCCTTGGCTGCTCCTCAATCTTTTTCTTGATTAGCTTAATCATAATCTGATTGGATGCCTCTGCCTAGCCATTAGCCTGAGCATAGTAAGGAGAAGAATTTAGTAGCTTAATTCCCATACTGGCAGCAAAATTTCCAAACTCTTCCGATATGAACATTGTCCCTTGATCGGTGGTGATAGTTTGGGGAATTCCAAAACGATACACAATATTCTCTTTGACAAAATCAACCATGTTCTTTGAGGTTACCGTCTTCAAAGGAATTGCTTCAACCCACTTAGTGAAGTAATCTGTTGCTACCAATATGAACTTATGTCCCTTACTTGAAGGCGGAAAATATAGACAATTAGATTAATTCCCCAACCTCGAAACGGCCATGGTTTGATTATTGGATTCATAGCCGATGCGGGTGATCTTTGAACATTACCAAAACGTTGATAGTCTTGGCACCCCTTATAATATTCAAAACAGTCTTCCAGTATTGTTGGCCAGAAATATCCAGTCCTACGAATAATCCATTTCATCTTATAAGCCGATTGATGAGCTCCACATATCCCCTCATGTACTTCGCCCATCAACACCTTAGCTTCTTCTTGATTTAAGCATTTAAGCAACACCCCATCGACTGTTTTGTAATATAGCTGATCATCTAGTAAAACATACTTAGTCGATTTGTACCTTAGCTTTCTGGTAACTTTATGTGATGGACTCCTAAGGTAATCAGCTATTTCAACTCTTCAATCATTATTTGAGGTTTCACTACTTACAACCTCTTGAAACACTCGATAACCTGACGCACTTTGAGCTAAATGATTAGCTTCTTGATTTTGTGCTCTTGGAATATATTGAAGAGAGACATGAGGAAATTCCTTGAGCAACCCTTGGCACTCATCATAATATCCCCTCAGAGCATCTTCTTTGCACTCATATAGGCCGCCCAACTAATTAATAATTAACTATGAATCTCTAAATACCTTAATTGCTTCGGCCTTTACTTCATGAAGAAGTTGAAGCCCCTTAAGAATAGCTTCATATTCTGCCTAGTTGTTGGTAATCATTGACTCAGTTGAAAAAGCAAACTCAAAACTTGCCCTCCGAGGTGAAATAATAACAATACCAATACCACCACCTTGCTTGCATGATGACCCATTAAAGAACAACATCCAGGGTACTGGCTCCACATAGCCAACACTTGGATTATGATGTTGGGTGACAAAATCGGCAATTACTTGCCCTTTGACTGCTTTAGCCGATTCGTATCTCAAGTCAAATTCTGACAACACAAGAATCCACTTTCCCATTCTTCTATTTAATATTGGCATTGATAGCATGTACTTGATCACATCAGTCTTGGAGACAATTGTACAAACAGCCGACAACAAGTAATGTCGTAATTTAGTGTAAGAGAAATATAAGCATAAGCATAACTTCTCGATGGGAGAATACCTTGTCTCTAGATCCAGAAGCCTTCTACTGAGATAGAAAACAACTCGCTCTTTCCCTTCGAACTCTTGCATCAGGGCCGATCCAATCGTTTGGTCATCAACCGATATATACAGCTTAAAAGGCTTACCTTGCTGAGGAGGGATCAGCACGGGTGGACATTTCATGTATTCTTTTATCTCCACAAATGTTTTTTTGTTGTACGTCACCCCATTTAAATTCTTCATCATTTTTCAATTTCAACCAGGGAGAAAACGGCAGAACTCTCTCCGACAAATTTGAAATAAATCTCCTGATAAAATTAATTTTACCAAGCAAAGATTATAACTCTATTTTAGAAGTCGGCGGCATTGCCTCATCAATTGCTTTCATGTTTTTTGACCAATTTCGATTCCTCTCTCGTGGACCATGAAATCCAATAATTGTCCAGTTGATACTCCAAAGGCACACTTATTAGGATTCATCTTTAGACCATGTTTTCTTGTGCACTCCAGAGTTTCTCACAAATCAGCGAGATGTTCCTTGTACCCCTTGGATTTTATCATCACATCATCAATGTAGATTTCAACAATCCTGCCGATCAACTTATAAAAAATATAATTCATTGCCCACAGATAAGTTGCACCATCATTCTTCAGACTAAAGGTCATTACAACCTATTCAAATAAACCGATTGCGCCAGGGCATCTAAAAGCTATCTTTGCGATGTCTTCCTCAACCATGAAAATTTGGTTATATCCTGCATTGCCGTCCATGAAGCTAATAACCTTGTGCCCGGCTGCTGCGTCTACTAACATATTGGCTATCGGCATTGGATAACCATCCATGGGCGTAGCCTTGTTCAGATCTCTAAAATCGATGCAAACTCTTAACTTTCCATTCTTCTTATACACAGGAACAACATTCGATATCCACTCTGCATATCGGCACGGTCGGATAAACTTTGCTTCTAGTAATCTTTCAGTCTCCTTTTTGATATCATCAAGTACGTTTGGGTTGAATCTCCTCGAAGCCTGTTTAAACGACCGATATCTAGGTTTGATTGGCAACCGATGTTCAACAATCGATCGGTCTAGACCAGGCATCTCATAGTATTCCCAAGCAAAACAGTCTTTAAATTCCTTTAATAAGTCGACTAACTCTTGCTTATACTCAGGACCCAACTTAGCACTTACATACGTCGACCTAGGCCTATCCCCAGAACCAATATCTATCTCTTCTAATTCATCGACGACGTGAAGCTATGTCCTAGTTTGCCATCTGTACCATCTATTGGATTATCCATTAAAACAAATTTTTAAAGCCGACTGCTTGGATCGGCTGTTGGCTTTCATTATTGATTCTAATGAAGCCTTCTTCCTATAACTTGCCAGAAAAGCACTCAAAGTCTTCTAGCTCCCAGTATACTGGATCGGCTGTTGCGATACTCACAGATTCATCAGTGTGAACCAGCTCGACATCATCTCCATGCCATTGAATCAAACACTGATGCATGGTTGACGGTACACAATAGTTTGCATGAATCCAATCATGACTAAGGAGTAAACTATATGAACCTTTTCCATCGATGACGAAGAATATGGTGAGCAGAATCTTACTCCTGATTGTCAGTTCGACGTTCATTGCCCCCCGGGTCTTAGACGCATTACCCCCAAAATCCTTAAGCATCATATCAGTTTCAATCAAATCTCTTAGCCCCTTGCCAAGCTTGCAAAAAGTGGTATAAGGCACAAGATTGATAGAAGCACCTCCATCCACCAACATCTTGTTCATCAGCTTCCCATCAACAAAATTTTTTACATATAAAGCCTTTAAATGTCGATGCTTGACTGGTTTATCGAATATAGCCGGCTGTATAACTGTCAACTTGGCAACTATCTTCTCATACTCCAATTCATCAAAATTTGAGTAAACTTCTTGATCTACTGGAGCTCTGAATTCTGATGACAACAGGAAAACCATTTAAATATTAGTCGATGGTTGCCTTCTATCGGTTGTTCGCTTAGCACGCCACACTTGAGGTCTACCAGATACTTGAGCCTATTCTAGTTCTCTGTTCCTTAGCCGTTGCACTCTTCTTTTCTGGCTTCTTGTCAGACCTCCTAGACAGCATTGGCCTTCCTACCAAACATATTCTTCTTCATTACTTTCTTCTTCATAATCAGCCCAGTTTTGATCAACAACTCGCTTTCCTAGCCAATCACGAACACTTCTATTTTTAGGTGCCGATTCATGTTATTATGATGATACTCATTTTGAGCATGGATAGACCAGCGGTTGGCTTGAGATTGCCTGAACTCCCAATATTGCTCGCTACATTCCGAACAATTATTTCTGGTAGGTAATTTTAAACCTTCGTTCCAGCAATGTCTGAAGAAAGGATAATTCCAATGTCATTCAGCTTGCTTTCTTTCATGCCTCTCTTTTTCCTATCGATGCTGGTTTTCTTGCTCTTCTAACCAACACTGATGATCATTTTCCTTCTACCGCTGCCATTTGTTCAACAAAATTCGAGATGTAACACGCGGCCTTATCGCCCCATCCTTTGACGTCTCTCCCTGCTCATATCGGCTCTTTTGTTGATCACGACGCCTTCTAATTTTTCTATATTCATCAGCCAATATTTGCATCTCGGGATCGACCGTTCCAGTTTCTTTTGATCTGGTTGATGTTAGGACTTTAGTCTTTCCTTTGAGCAACCTAGCATCAACCATGTTCTGATCTCTAGGGAAAGGATTATCATTCACTTTCATCTTTCGAGGCGTATCAAATTTAAGCCTTCCTTGCTAAATAGCCCTCTGTATATGCTGCCGGAAAACTCTACACCCATTAGTAGAATGAGAAGTGGCATTGTGAAATTTGTAGAACTTCTTATTCTTCAACTGATCGGGAGGCAACATAACATGATTGTCGGGCAACTTGATCTGTCCCATCTTGAGCAAGAAATCGAAGAGCTTGTCTGATTTCGTGACGTCAAAGTCATAGCTTTCTTTGACTCTTCTTCCTCAAGGATTTGGAACCTTTACTGTCTTCTTACCCCAATTTCATTCGGCCACAGCAACCCCTTCTTCTTCGTCGTCCTCATAGCCGTCATCGACTGAGTTTGGATTATAGGCTTCGACTATTGTGGTACTTTTCTAGAATCAGGTATCTCTGCACATATTTTGGAATTGGATATTGAGCGCTGCCACTTGTTGAGTTAACTGACCCAAGTTGTCAAATTCTTGTCCCAGCAGCTTCTCTCTCCATATTGGCAACATTCCTTGAACGGCCAAAGCAGCAAGTTGACCATCGGTCAAGTTCAATGAGAAGCACAAATTTCTAGTCTCTCGGAACCTCTGAAGAAACTCGGTACCCAATTCATTAGTTCTCTGCCTTATGGTCATCAAATCGGTAATTTTTTTCTCTAGTCCTAGTATAAAAATATGTATGAAACTTCTTCTCTAGGTCAGCCCAATTGGCAATGGAGTTAACTGACAATGATGAAAACCAAGTGAAGGCTGGCCTCGACAGAGACAAGGAGAACAAACGAACTCGATGGGCCTCTTCATTGGATGCTTCGCCCAACTATGTAAGATACTAATTGGCATGTTCTATTATGCTTGTGCTATCTTGGCCAGTGAACTTAGCAAACTCTGGGAGCCTTTAATTCGCCGGAAGAGCAACCAAATCATACCATTCTGGATATGGGCGTTTGTACGAGAAAGGCTGCCCTTTTGGCTTTAAACCGAACTGATTCTTCATCATCTCGGTCACTCTAAGCAACAACTCATCAGCATTTGAATTTGAATCTCTCTGTAGTTGCTGACCCATCTGTGGATTAAAATTTTGAGTACCTTGATACCCTGGATTTGGAATCATGTGAAGGGTGTTGTAATCTGTGCCATAATGATACCCTTATGGGATCTCTATCTGTTGGGTCCTCTGCTAGTTTGCTGCTTGAAGTCTCTGGTTGTAGATGTTAGAATCTATATCTCTACGAATCCTTTGAACTGATGGCACTATTTTTTGAGCTGACGATGGTATCTAGCCAGATATGCCAAAATTAACCATTTGATTCTGAACTTGCCCTGTCAGCTGTTGCACATGCTATTCTGATGATCTAGGATTATACTGTATCTGATTAGTATTAGCACCCTGAACTTGCTCAGATGAGCTCTGAACCACCTGGACATCATCATTACCAGCTGGTGCTGTTTCTTGATAGCTAGTACCGGCTTGATTAGTCCCCTGAGTCGATGGATGTGGAATATTGTAATAAGCCGGCCCAATCTGATCAACTAGAAACCCATGAAACACCTCTTTCATGGTGTTGTGGAATGTGTTTAAGAAAACTTCATTATGATTCGATATGGCATCATGAATAGACTAGTTTACAGCTTCTATGAAGAAATGCCTGTTTTCAGCTTTATCTGCATCTGTCTGCCCATGCAACAGAACTCTCGGTAGTGGATATTTTTGAACAATTGTATTGTCACGTGTCTTAGTGTAGGACATCAAACACTTGTTCTGAAATTCTTCTATAGCTTTGCTGATGACATCTTTATCTCCATCAGGTAGGTCTTCATAAGGCACCATAAGGATGTCATTGTTGTTGTAAGCCACCATGACGATTGTGGGGTCCCAACGGGCGTGCCAAAACGTGTGTCGGTGCGAAAATGCGTTGACACACGGTAAGCCAGAAGGATCTTCTTGATGAAACTGGAGATCCGCCTGGCTTCAACGCAGGGGAACCGATCCTACGAATTTCTCCCAAGACGTGCCAGTCAATTTGACTCTACAATTGATAAGGAGAGAAAGTTTATCAGTAATTTAAGGTGGAACATGTCGGACTTTGTCCAGACAGTTCCAAGTGTGCCGCTTTGGGAGCAGCCAGACGGGAAAATCGACTAAATAGCCGACATGCACAGAAATCGACTGTTATGGACAGTAAAGCTTATGGATCGCGATTAGTTTTATGTTGATAAGTACAATGCCCGCAAACGTAAATGAGATCATCAGCTAGGTAGATATTATCAGTATGAATCGTTGAGCCGATGAATCTAATCAGGAAAAGGTATGGCATGCAAACAAATTGACTATCTAATACCAATGGATTTATAAATGCTCTAAATCTAATCTGTTACCATCAACAGTGAGGTTCGACCGGATCGATGGCAGCTATGATGATAATAACAAACTAAAACCGAACAATCCATAAAACCATCTATACTTGGACAGGCTTTCCGAAAGACATGCTATACGTGAAGGCTTAGATGAATCGGCTGAAATAGCCAATTCAGGTGAAAAGAGACTACAGCGTGTGAACAATCGACTATTTCACATGGACAAACCTATGGACTCATCAGACTTAACCTACTATCTTTAACAGTGGAGTTCGACCGGATCGATGCATCTATGATTTAGACAACAAATCAAAACCTTAAAGTACACAGATCTATTCACGCTTAACAGAACCATGGACACACATTGTAGGCGTTAAATCATAGGCGATCGGCTATTTAGCCGATGCAGATATAGCAAACAGTTGAGGTCATGACTAATCGAGAACAAATCTACTAACTAGCATCCTCCAAATCTATAGTGCCATCAGTGGGGATCGACCGCATCGTTACAGCCATAATAGCAAACTATAGACCAGATTTAACTAACCAGCAAACCTCTTTAAGGTCATATACACCTTAACTGCGTACTATGCATGATCAAGATCGAAGTAGAACAGCCGATGAAACGTAACCCGTCGCTCAGAGTAAGAAACATCGTATTGTAATAAAGCGAACGACGGACTGAAAGGATATAAGGCCGATCTAACTCGATCTTGACCGGGCGGATTGATGTTGCTGCAAACTAATAACAATGAAAACATCAGCAAGATCGGTAACTTAATGAATCTACCCGAAGGACGTCACCCTTAGATAGAGCCGATAACTTGACCTTAATGTAGTTCGAGCAATTGAGGTCGACCGGATCGATGCAGTCATACTTGAACTAGACAAGAGTCGATAACTAGCTTATACTAAAGTTCGCAGTGGAGGTTGACCGGATTGATGCAGCCGTACAAACCAAAGTATAAACCATGACGGTACTTACAGACAAACCGGAGGTCGGCCGGACCGATGCAACCCTGTTTGCTGAAGAACTCGCCGAGATCTACTCTACTCCTACTCATAAGGGTTGGCCAGAGCCAAAAAAAGTAAATTATATTTGATTGATTGGATGTCCTTTATAATAGCCGGGGTCCAATATTTATACCCGTAGCCTAAACATGAATCCTACTCATATAGAACTTATCACAATCTTTGGTATAAAATAAAATATTTTTAATTTAAGATAACTTGGACCCTAATCTTTTCCTTTTTTAGAGTCCGACATGTTTTCCCTTGATGCCAACCGTAGCTTTTGTCATTATCTGCTGGCGCCACCTGAAAAGAGCCGATTCCAGTGCTGTATTTGAATCAGCTGATATCAACTTTTATGCAATCGATTCTTTGATGACACGATCTTGGGAGCTTCGAGTTCCCGTATTCCTCTTATCAAATTTTGGTGTAAACACAATACCTGCTATATTTTACTATAAACTGATTGCACATAAATTGATCTTCTTCAAAGTTGATGATTTCAAGACAGCATGGACTCTGCACTTCTAAACTTTATGGCCGGTATAATAGTAGTATTTTTTTTTGAAAGATCTAGAATTCCCGATATGTATTAACAAAAACAAGAGAGTTGGCCTAGTTTACGATTAATCGGACCTGAAAACCTCACAGTTACTAGCTAAGAGCAAGTCCAATAACAAAATCTAAGTGTTTGGCTATTAACCAAGTTATAAGTGCCATATTATACAATAGTGGTCTCTTGTTATTTTTATCCAGGTCGCCACCTTCTCTTTCATAATTCTCATCATATTACTTAATGTATGGCCCCAACACTGCATATGCTTTCGTGTCTAGGTTGTTGTTTGCATGAGAGCCAAGTTCTTCTCTCTCATCTCTTCTCTCCTTTAGAATATTTGCTTGGCTATAAGTCAATTATTGTACTCTAAGAAACTACACTAAACAATTATATGAAACAGACGACGGATCTCATCACGTGTGTCATTGTTGCCAGGCTTTAATTTGGCACTCACGACAAGCAGCTCCAACTTCACAATAAAGGACCTCGGCCATGTCTGAATACCCTCAGCCTGTTCGGGAGGTCATATCGTATCATAGATTATTTACTGCGGGCTAATTTGGTATACGATCATATACAGAACACTGTTCATGCTAGCCTTTTGTGGGACAAAAACTGTTGCGGCTGAAAAAAATATCCAGCCCAGCCGATCTTTACCAGCTGAGTGTTTCCGTGAACAGTGTTTCATATCAGCCGTACCCCATGAACAGTGTTCATATCAGCCGAACACGGCGCAAGCCGCCCATGCCTTGAATTGAATAACTGCTCATCATATCACCCAAGAAGAAGCCACAAGATCCGGAGGCAAAAGTCAACTGGCGTTACTGGCTGAGCCTCATGTAGCACTGCAGCACACGTAACAGAACAGTTGCCCATTACAAGAGGGAACTCAGGAATGATGATGGGCATGGCCCGACGGACAAACGACGGACCAATCTCGGACTCGATCGCCCTCATCTCGCCGGCGACATGACAGGTTGCGCGTCATATGGCCGGCGGGGCAAAGCACGCCCTATCACCGCCGCCGCCTGATGGTTCGTTCAAAGAGAGGATGGAGACGAGAGTTACACGCTCGTACTCGTACCAAATGGGGACGATGCCGATTATTGCCATTTTGTGGACTGGAGTGGCCTGGCTTTGATATATATGTAGTACATGCGTATGTGCAGCGCGGCTGATTGCGCGTCGTGGGCGGCCGTGCCACGCAATTAAGCACACAACCATGGAGATATTTTCATCTTGACGACGGGAATAGCCGTTGCGTGCGTCGTCCGAAACCGGCTGCGCCGTACGTATGTTCCACGAGCCTATTCGCTGGATGGTTTCTGGGTTGATAAGCTCGGCTGATGCTGATTTGTTGTGAGAAGAAAACACTGTTGACTGGCTGATAAGGTCTGGCTGAAACTAAGAAGCGAACAGGCTGGAGTGGGCGAGGTTTGAAAAAGGTCAAGGCAGTTATTGGGCCTCGCCATGGGCCTGTTGGGCCTTGGCCATTTACCGTGGCGTACATATTTTCCGTGGCGGGCATCTTAAGACGCCCGCTACGGTAAATCGATTTACCGTGCCCGCCACGATAAATAAAAAATGCCCGCCGCGGTAAATCGTGACATTTACCGCAGCGGGCGAAAATAGGTGACCGCCACGGAGTGCAAAAATGCAACGCTGCGCATAATGTTTTGTGTAGTAGTGCGACCCTCGAGAACTATATTAAAACTATCTCTTCAAATGATTTATAGAGACGATGGGTGTTTTCAGCCATATCTTGTACTCTATTTCTAGAGGTATAGCTATAAAATGCACTCTCCATTAGAATTCGATTAAATTGTAGAATTCGAAGAGATTTACTCTCTCCGTTCCAAATTATAAAATGTTTGATTTTTCTAGATACATTGTTTTACTATGTATATATACATAGTGTATAGAAAAAACTACGTATCTAGAAAATCAAAAATGTTTTGATAATAATTTGGAAGGGGGAAGTATAACTTCGTAATTGATCACTACAGGCTGTACTTGGGCTATAGCGCCGTCAAGCATGTTCTCTAAACCTAGCGGTCACGACGTGAATATAGCACGAAACACGACAGATCGATTTATATTATATCGTGCCGGACAGCCAGCACGGCCGATATCCCACGGCTTACCTCAGGACCTCTACAGGGATTGGGAGGGTGACACCGCAGCAAACATCATCACTAGCTCTTGAACTATGCCATTGATCTGATGAATAACAGAATTGTACATTTCTGCCGTCTGAATAAATTAAGCCTGCTGTGCTACTTGCTATTCGATATGTTGCAGTCGAATTGGCCATTTATTGACAGCAGCCGTACGTGTAGTATGGGCACCAGGCTGCTACGGTGGAGTTTGAATCCAACTCGGCCCTGCTGCGTGCTCTTCATGCCGGTCAGTGAGGTTGGCACAAAGCAACCGTGCAGTCTCTTTCGGCGTCCATACCACACGCTCCTGTGTTGTATCCATCCATCTAGCCGGTTTTAGTTGTGCAAATTAAGATTAGTCAAAAGTTTGGAGATGGTACCATCTAGGTTCTAAACTTTCATTTTTAGATTTAAGTTAAAGTCCTTAAACTTGTCGCGAGCTCCACTATTAGTCTAAACAGGTTTTGACATGCTCAATGCACTAGTACAGAAACGAGCTATACTCCCGGTTGGAAAACCTCTTCAGTCCCGGTTTCTCAACCGGGAGCATGAATGCGGGACTAAAGGGCCCCTCCTTTAGTCCCGGTTTCTCGTCCGGTCACCTTTAGTCCCGGTTGGTAATACCAACCGGGGCTAAAGAGGCCTCCCGGCCTGGACACGTGGGCCGGCACTTTAGTCCCGGTTGGTATTACCAACCGAGACTAAATGTTTTTTTTTTCTTTTTTTGTTTCTATTTATAATTGATGATTCGTTTTGGTTTTCGAATAGGTTTTCGAATACGCATTCTACGCTGCTAATAATATACGTATTCTACACCCTTATAATGTTCGAACATTTTGTACAAACTAAAGTATGAAACTAACGTATATATTACATGCATATACATATATTGTACGTTATTTTATGTACATATAATATGTATATATATATTACAAATAAGGCTTGCATTGTATATTCTATCATATCCTTGGGATAACAAATTCACTCCATCTGGTTTGGCTTCCATGTTTCGTTCACGTCATTGTAGAACTCGCCGACGGGGTTTAAGACCTGGTCATTAAGAAATCCTGTTATGGTCTCTTAAATTGCTTTTAGTTGGTCATGTCGTATGACTTTTTCCTTCAACCATAGAGTCTTCAATAAAAGTTAAAGAAAAAATATTAATATATATATATATATGTGTTGGTCACGTGATTACTTATATATATGAGCAATAAAAGAAATTATGAATATATGAATATATTTATATAACGTACTTTGAGGATCTCTTCAGGAGTTCTTTTTACGTACGCCATGATGAACTCGTAAACATAGTATCCGCAAGTAGTTGGTCCCCTGTTCTTTCCTCAGAACTCACTTTTACGAGAAAAAGATCCGGTGAATTGAAAGCATGCGTGGTGTTAATTGAATTATATATATATAAATGTAGCTAGTACTTACTTTGTGTGCGATTACATCTAGTGGCGTTTTGCAATGTTTCATGTGGTGTTTCTCAATGAAACTTTTCCAAACACTGCGCCCAATAAAATAAAAAATTAATTTGGCCTTTAATAATTGTTGCAGTTAAGAGATCGGGGTATATATAGTTGCTAGAGAGACCAAATTACCCTTGGATAATATCTATCATGTCTTGGTACTCTGTTTACTCTTTTCTTAATGAGTCTAAGATGCTCAACCGACTATTGCATTGATTGATTGATTGAAGTCACATTTGTTATTAATTATCAAGTATAATCTCCCTTTTAATTTGGACAGTACTAGTTGTACACAACTTGTACGTGCTTTCTGATTTGAAAACTTTTGGTTTCTGATAGAGCTTTTCAGAAATCAAATCATAGGGCCATCCAGCAAATCCAGGGTTTTCCTTCTTGCTGCAGCAGATTGATCAGAATACCGTGCCGTTTGAACTCGGAACACCAGCTAGCTGTGTCATGCTATGCCAATAGACATCCTGTCAGATTTCATCGGCGTCGTCCTGGATCGTGTTATGTCAGGTTTGACAGAGACTGGGTAATCCGACAGCTTATGAAGCAAACAAAATTGAGAAAAACACACGCTCTCATGACCTCACACATCTTCTAAGATCACGTAAGCCGTCGCTTGTCGATCTGATCCGACGGGGTTTCACCAGCGCTGAGCGTCGTTTAGGTTGCCTTGTTTGACGGTTCATTCATGATTGATGCTACTGACAGGCACATACACGAGATCAAACGATCGTCATCTTCCAAACACAGGCCCAATTGATGTCAAGCCGCAAGAAATCGAAACGAGCAAAACACAGACCCAGTTGATGGCTCCGGGGCTCCTCGTCCTCGGCGGTGCGTCGGCTCGGGCACGCGCGCTCTTCGGTGTGGATGAGGATGAGCGAGGCGGCGGCGGGGCACTGGGGGATGAGGATAACACGCGCTCCGGTGAGGACGAGTGAGGTGGGCCGGGGACGAGGAGGACGCGTGCTCCAGCGAGGACGAGCGAGGCGCGCGGGCCAGGTACGAGCAAGGCATGCGTTGGCCGGCCATAGAAGAAGCGCGCGTGATGAGGCGAGGCTAGGGTGGTCGCCTGGGGGCGGCGGCGTTGCTGGATCGGATCTGGTGGAGAAGATGAGGCGACAGCGTGGCTTGGCGGCTACTGGATCTGGTTGGAGAAGAAGGCGCACTACGAGTTGAGGCGGAGATGACGACAAACGGCGTGGGGACGACGGCGAAGATCGAAGTGAAGCGTGGTGGCGGGGCCTAGATCAATCGGGCGGCGGAGACAGAGAGGAAAAGAACTAGAGAAGGGAGAAGGGCGTGGTTTATAAAGGGGGACCTTTAGTCCCGCGTGATGGTTAGAACCGGGACTAAAGGTCTGACCTTTAGTCCCGGGTGTAGCCGTGGCCCGGGAGGAAAGGGGATTTTGGCGGGCCGTGAAAACACAACCCATCTTGTGTCCCGGGTGGTTGATCCACCCAGGAGTAATGGTGGGCTGCAGTTTGGCTTCCCGCTAGTTTCAAGCTCCATTTGTTTTTTTATATATTTCTTTCTATAAAATATTAAAGTCTTGTTAATTGCACAGTAAATTAAATACAAGGCATAAAATTGTTTTAAAAGAATATGGATTTACTTTTGCTTTATTGCACACAGGAAAATTATGTGACCTAAAGTTTTTTGTTTTTTCTTATAAATATTGAAACATAATGTCATTAATAATTACTATTTCATTAATGCAAAAATGTAGTGTTTAATTTAAATCATTAAAACTTTTGTTTTTAATTGGAAATTTGTTTTCACATCATTTTAACGTAAATTGTTTCATTTTTTCATCACTCATTGTCCAAAAGTGACATGGAAATCCCACCATCAAACACAAATTTAATCTGAACATGGAAAAAAGGAAACACCTAATAAACATCTCTGAATTCACAATTATTACATAATACCTCTAATACACACTATTAAACATCACTATATATATCAAGCGGGCACAGTAGTGAACTTCTTCTTAACGTATATCCCTTGGTTATGATCACGCCATAAACATGGAGTGTCCTCATCATTTAGCTAGATGCTTGGGTCTTTGTTCATTGTGAAGGGTGGAATTCAGTCATCCTTTTCATAATCTTCTGATATGTCTGACTTGTCTTCAATTCCGACGATGTTTCATTTCCATGAAAGAACTATGTGGCGCTTTGGCTCATTGATTGGGTCGTTGTTGTTTTTCTCTCTCTTCGGTTTTGTAGACATGTCCTTAACATAGAACACCTGATTCACATCCTTGGCAAGGATGAACGGTTCGTCTTTGTACCCAATATTGTTGAGGTCCACGATTGTCATTTCATACTGGTTGTCGACTGCTACCCCACCTCCAGTCGCCTTTACCATTGGCACTTGAACAAAGGTACCTTAAAAGTAGGTGCATAGTTTAGTTCCCATATCTCCTCTATGCGGCCATAATATGTTTGCTTATTTCCATTAGGGTCGGTGGCATCTATACGGACACCACTGTTTTGGTTGGTGCTCCTTTTATCTTGGGCCACTGTGTAAAATGTATTTCCATTTATCTCGTACCCTTTGTATGTGAGGATATGCTACGATGGCTGCCTAGCCAACAATTACAGTTGCTCATCAATACTCTCATCACCCTAACATTCTTTTCGCAACCAGTCGCTGAAAGTTTCCATGTGCTGACGCGTAATACAAGCTTCAGACTTCCCTAGAAACTCGAATCGGAGCAACTCTTTATGTGTCTTGATATACGGATCCACCAAGGAGGAGTTTTGCAGAACTGTGTAGTGTGCTTTATTAAAATAATTGTCCTGCGTACCAATATATGGTTTCTTCCCTAGTGTCCCCTTTCCACTTAGTCTCCCCTCGTGTCGTGATTCAGGAACACCAATCGGGTTAAGGCCGGGAATAAAGTCAACACAAAACTCAATGACCTCCTCTGTTCCATAGCCCTTGGTGATGCTTCCTTTTGGCCGAGCACGGTTGTGAACATATTTCTTTAGGACTCCCATGAACCTCTCAAAGGGGAACATGTTGTGCAGGAACACAGGACCGAGAATGCTAATCTCCTTGACCAGGTGAACTAGGAGGTGTGTCATGATATTAAAGAAGGAAGGAGGGAACACCAACTCAAAGTTGACAAGACATTGAACCACATCATTCTGTAGTTTAGATAGATCCATTGGATCGATTGCCTTCTGAGAAATTGCATTGAGGAATGCACATAGCTTTACGGTGGCTAGACGTACATTTGGAGGTAGAATTCCTCTTAATGCAACTGGAAGCAATTGCGTCATGAGCACGTGGTAGTCATGGGACTTTAAGTTTAGAAATTTCTTCTCTAGTACATTTATTATACCCTATATATTCAAGGAGAATCCAGATGGTATCTTGATGCTTGCTAGGCATTCAAACATGCTTTCCTTCTCTTCTTTGCTAAGAGTGTAGCTGGCAGGACTTAAGTAATGGCATCCATCATCTGTCTTCTCTGGATGCAGGTTGTCTCATTCTTTCAAACACCATAGGTCCTATCATGCTTCAAGTGTGTCCTTAGGCTTCCCATACACACCCATGAAGCCTAGCAGGTTCACACAAAGATTCTTCATCAGGTGCATCACGTCGATCATGCTATGGACCTCTAGGACTTGCCAATAGGGTAGCTCCCAAAATATGGACTTCTTCTTCCACATGGGTGCGTGACCGTCGGTGTCCTTCGGAATAGGTTCGCTGCCATGTGCCTTTCCAAATACTACTTTCACATCTTTGACCATATTGAGTATATCCTCACCAGTTTGGTTGCCCGGCTTGGTCTGGTGTTCTGCCTTACCTTTAAAATGCTTGCCTTTCTTTCTTATGGGGTGATTCATAGGAAGAAATTGACGATGGCCAAGGTACACGACCTTTCGACATTTTTTCAAGAATATACCTTTAATGTCATCGAAACAGTGCGTGCATGCATTATATCCCTTGTTTGATTGTCCTAAAAGATTACTTAGAGCAGACCAATCATTGATTGTTACGAACAACAATGCTCGCAGGTCAAAGTGCTCCTGTTTGTGCTCATCCCACACACGTACACCTGGTCTGTTCAACAAAAGCAGAAGTTTTTCAACTAGTGGCCTCAGGTACACATTGATGTCGTTTCCAGGTTGCCTTGGGCCTTGGATGAGCACTGGCATCATAATAAACTTACGCTTCATGCAAAACCAAGGAGGAAGGTTATAGATACATAGAGTAACAGGCCAAGTGCTATGACTACTGCTCTCCTCCCCAAAAGGATTCATACCATCCATACTTAAAGGAAACCTTAAGTTTCTTGCGTCATTTGCAAACTCCAGGAATTCTCTATCGATTGCTCTCCACTGGGACCCATCAGTAGGGTGTCTCAACATATTGTCTACCTTACGGTCTTGTTTGTGCCATCTCAACAACTTTGCATGGTCTTTGTTTCTGAACATATGTTTCAAGCGTGGTATTATAGGAGCATACCACATAATCTTGGTAGGGATTTTCTTCGTGGGACGTTCGCCCTCAACATCACCGGGGTCATCTCGCCTGATCTTATACCACGATGCATGACATACCGGGCATGCATCTAACTTCTCATACTCCTCGCCACGGTAGAGGATGCAGTCATTAGGACATGCATGTATCTTCTGGATTTCTAATCCCAAAGGGCAGACTACCTGTTTTGCTTCGTACATAGTGGCGGACAATTCGTTATCCTTCGGAAGCATCTTCTTTTGGATTTTTAGTAACTCCCCAAATTTCTTGTCAGATACACCATTCTTTGCCTTCCATTGTAGCAATTCTAGTGTGGTACCCAACTTTTTCTGCCCCGCATCACAAGTTGGGTATAGCAATTTCTTGTGATCCTCTAGCATGCGCTCGAACTTGATCTTCTCCTTTTCACTTTTGCATTCTCTTTGTGTGTCACAGATGGCCTGACCAAGATCATCAGCGGGCTCATCTTCTGCCCCTACCTCTTCTTCAGCTTCCCCCATTGCAGTATCATTGAAGGCACCATATTCAACAATAATGTCATCATCGTCCCTTTGTTCTTCTTCACCTTCTTCCATTACAACCCCGGTTTCTCCGTGCTTCGTCTAGCAAATATAGTTTGGCATGAAACCCGACTTCAACAAGTGTGAATGAAGACTCCTTGAGCTAGCATATTCCTTCAAATTCTTACATATGACACATGGGCAGCACATGAAACTATCGCGTTTGTTTGCCTAGAACATAATTAGTTAATTATATGA
This sequence comes from Miscanthus lutarioriparius, assembly GCA_904845875.1. Taxonomy (NCBI): domain Eukaryota; kingdom Viridiplantae; phylum Streptophyta; class Magnoliopsida; order Poales; family Poaceae; genus Miscanthus; species Miscanthus lutarioriparius. The sequence continues at coordinate 66,523,319 of CAJGYO010000009.1, forward strand.
CATGCATGCCACCACACAAGGTATTAATTTATGAAAGTCTCGCTACAATGTAGACAATCCCAACTACCACTAAAAAAACTAAAGCTAAAATGCACTTTAGCAGCATAAGGATTTCGTGACCAATCCCAACTAAAACAGACAGATCATGCGTTTGTTCAACATCTATGGGCTTCTTTCGCAGGATCACTGCCTCATCAGCCGCCATAGCTGCCTGTGCAAGAGAGTTTTGCACGTGTTCAACATACTCTTCATCCCAGTACCAGCCTGAACATCCAGTGCCATCCCACTAAAATTAAAACAAAAAATTAGAACTTTAATCACAATCATCATGAAAATAAGTATAAATTATCCATAATCATCAAATGCGATAAAATAACTCACATTGCGATCTGGACACTTGTAGAAGATACGGCCCATGTTGGGACACTCCTTCCTCACCCGGTACTCCATCACAATCTTCTCCTAACACTTGCCACATGCAATGAGAGGGAGGTCCGACCTTAGTCGCTTTGGAACCCGATGAGAGGCCGAGGACCCGGAAGCAGTTGCCATCTACTCTCTATACTCATTTTTAATATAATATAAATTTCTCATTTTATAAACAAATAAAATTAAAAAAAACTCTAAAATTATATATATCTCTAAACCATGAAGTGTGATATGCATGCTAGAAATGAAAGCTGAATACTAGTTTTGAATAACTACTTTAACCTTTCTTCATCCAAATATGCAAACATTAAAGTGATTTTGACCTTAAATGGCTTACAAATAAAAAGATCCACCATAAAAAACCACATATATCTAGTCCACAAAATGAGATATGCTACTGATGAAACATGAGAGTATAAAGTTGGTAACCTTTAGAACCAAAGAATCGATGGAGGAATCGACGAAATCTTGTGATTACCGGTGATGAGGAAGAAGAGAGGCCGGCGATGAAGCAAGAACACTGAGGTCGAAGTGGCTTGGGCTCGAGGAGGAAGATGGGGTATATAGGAGGGGACCTTTAGTCACGGTTGGAGACACCAACCGGGACTAAAAGTCCCTTTCAAGTCCTGGACGGAGCCTCCAGCCGGGAGTAGACTTTTACTCCCGGTTGGAGGGACCAACCGGGAGTAAAAGTTAACCTTTAGTCCCGGTTGGTAGCTCCAACTAGGACTAAAGGTCCCCTACAGCAAAAGCCTGCTGCAGTAGCCGTTGGGCAGGGACCTTTAGTCCCAGTTGGAGCTACAAACCGGGACTAAAGGTCTCTCTAGTCCCGGGCGCGAAAAATACCGGGACTAAAGCTAAATTTCGAAGTGGATCAAAAGTCGTTTCTCTACTAGTGATGTCTTCAACAAGATCAACAAAACACCTGCACAAGTCTTCAGTGCAATACAGGATGAGGCAAGGGTTTGGATCCGCGCCGGGAACAAAGGCATTGAAATGGTGCTACAATAGCCGGCGCAGCTACCAGGAGTTGCACCAAATGGGCAATAGTATAGATGATGATCTTATTTTAGTTGTTACAAGCATCATGTAAATTGAGCTCTTATACTGTAGGGGTGGCGTGGTTCTCACTTAACTGTGAAACCGTGCAAAAATGGGCGCTCCTTGCGCCTTAAAGACTTGTAATTGCTCTCCTCTTATCAATGAAAGCTGGTAACGGATCTTTTGAGACAAAAATGTTTTGACATGCTCAATGCGCTGACGTGACATTCTAACTGAACGTTAATATGGATCTGACCTATTGAGTAAGGTACCTAAACTTGCACAGTGGTGCCATCTAGGTCTCAAACTTTTAAAATTACATATCTAGATCTCCGAACTTGCTAAACGAACAACACAAGGTAATTAAATTTATACAACTATGCCATCTAGGTCCCTAACTTTTGTAATGTTGCATATATAAGTCTCCAAACTTGCTAATCGAGTCAGGCCATGTTCAAATTAACATTGCTTGGATAAACTGCCTACATGGCTGCTGACTCGCACCAATCATGTTAAGCCCACATGATGTCCGTCACTCTCATCTCCTTCCCCGCTCCCTCCCATGTTGCCATCGCCACTATTAGTTGCACCACCACAGCCCTAGCACCAAGTAGCAACAGCGAACCACCAATTCAAGGAGCAGAAGCAGCACCACCACTATGACTAAGTAACAACAGCTGGCTTTTGGTGCTTCCACTTATCCTCCACACGCATGTCGAGCTTGGCCATGGCCAAGGCCGAAAGGCAACCGACCATGGGCGAGATAGGCTCGCCGCCCTTGGCTTCGATGGTGGACGAATCCATGCTCCACGAAACCTTGCTATATAGTGGATGCTACTGGACCTAGGGTAGGGAGCATTGTTTGAACGAGCACCGGAGGGAGCGGGGAAGGAGATGAGAGGGGATGACATATGGGCCCACATGTCAGGTGCCTAATTAGTAGCCATGTAGACAATTTATCGTAAACAACATTAATTTAAACCTAGTGTGTCCCGATTAGAAAGTTTGGGGACCTATACTTCAGTTTTAGAAGTTAGGGACCTAGATGGCACTGCTCTATGTGTTTAGGATTTTTGTGTCCTCTTTAGCAAGTTTAGGACCCAGATATGCAATTTTGGAAGCTTGGCACATAGATAACATCAAAGTGCAAGTTTATGTACTTGACCAAACATGTTAGATATATGTTAACGATGAGTCAACATGTCACGTAATATGCATTGATGAGCGGGTTGAAACTCACTTGGACTAGATTGAAGTCTGGAACAAATTTAAGAGCCAAGAAAATAAAAAAATGAAGTTTGAGACTTGATGACACCGTCTCTTAAATTTTGGGGACCACCAATGTATTTTACTTAATGGCACCATGATCGGAGGAGGCTTGCCGCCGTCGTGACCGAGGGGGCACCGCCGGTGAGAGGAAGGTGTGGCAGCAGGCGCCGCCGGTGTGGGTGAGCCTTGGCCTGCTAGCTGCCACATTTGTGGGGATGGATTTGAGGAGAGAGGGAGTATGATGGGAGAAATGAGAGATAGGGATTTGGGGTATATTTAGGGCCCCTTTGGCTGAGTTCCTACCTGCACTATAGCATCATTGTAGGCGGACCAAGGGGAGCCAAAAAAAACTAGTTCCCCCGGCTCTATGACAGAAAGAGAGAGAAGAGAGAAAAAGAGTTTATGTGAATAGTATGTGAACCGTAGCTATGTTAGAGAAGCTGGAGCCGGCGAGAGCTCCACCATAGGGAGCCTTGTATATGGTGAATGATGGAGATTGGAGATTTTACAACTGTAATGGGGACATTTGGTTCCCTTCCTAGGAGGATCTGGCCTGTAGCAGAGATACAGGCAGCGGGAGGCTAGGTGTAGGGTCGAAATGGCGGACTAGAGGGGAGTGAATAGTCATTTCTAAAATTTAATCACGCTGGCTAACCGAAACAAATGCGGAATTAAAACTATCGGTCCAGCCAAGACTACACCCTTCTATTTAAGTTTACAGGCACCGTATAAAGATCCTAATTAGGCAACAAAAGGTGCTGGGCTAGTTAGATCTCACCTAATCAATTTTAGAGCAAGGTCACACAAACCTATGCACTAGTACTTTGCACAACCAAGAGAGCTCCTACACAATCTAGTAAGCAAAAGCACAAACCTACTAAGCTCACTAGCAATACTCAATAACAAGGCTACACAAGCCAAATTAGAGAGCGCAAATTACTTAGCTACATAAACTAAGCAATGTAACTAACAAGGTTACTAAAATCAAATTAGTTACGCAAGGGAGCTACTTCTATGCTACACAAGCAAGAAGGTAACTAGCAATCTACACAAGCCAACTAATTACTAGAGGAACTACACAAGCACAATGTATAAGAAAGTAAATACAAGCTTGTGTAAGGGGAATGCAAACCAATGGGAAGACAAGGATGACACGGTGATTTTATCCTGAGGTTCACGTGCTTGCCAACACGCTAGTCCCCGTTGTGTCGACCACTCACTTGGTGATTCGGCGGCTAATTGGCATCACCCGCCAAGCCCAAATGTTGGGCAGCGCAAGAACCCACCCCAAAACTTAGGGTAGCTTAATGACATGCTCTACTAGAGTTGCTCTTCACGATCCCCGTGGGGTGAGTACAATCCCCCTCACAAATCATCCTCTGGAGCACCGCACAATCTTCATGTGTGCTTAAACGGAGTCACAAGCCACCAAGTCATCCAGGAGGTGGCAACCTCCAAGAGTAACAAGCACTACCGGCTTGCAACTCGATCACTTAGTTCCACTCGATGGAACCTCACGATGCAAAGCACTAGAATCGCTCACTCACTCAATCGGATGATCACTCTGAAGCACAAGTGAGTTAGAGGGCTCCCAAGCACCACCACACCAGGCACCAAGGCTCTAGTGTGCTCAGCTACCAGCCCAAGGCCGGCCACCACTTCTATTTATAGGCCCATGAGCTAAACTAGTCGTTTCCCCTTCACTGGGTTGAAATCACAGCGACTGGATGCGCCGGTCGTGATGATCGGATGTGCCAGGCCCTATGTCTGGTCACTCCCCGCTATCCACATGTCACCTATGTTTGACCACGGTCGCTTGATCCCAATGGTCAGCTTCCTTCGCGCGCGTGCTAAGTTAAAACCGGACGCGCCGTCCCGAGGACCGGACGCGTCGATCTGCGTTGGAGAACACGCACGCGCACCAAGGCCACGCCATGACCGGACGCGCTCCTCCTCGCGGTTACCCAGCATCAGGTCACATCCAGTAAGCATCCAGAGGTGAAAATTCATGACCGGACATGTTAGATCGTTGATGATCGGACACCACCCTGAGTCCGATCGCCTCTGGCCACGCGCGCACGCATACGCATACGTCAACCTTCATCGGACGCACCTTCAGCATGTCCGTTCACCACTTCGCGGCAGCGTCCGGTCACTCAACCAAGGCCACGCCAACACACGCCAACTGACCGGATGCGCTCGGCAGAGTCCGGTCCTGCCGAGGCCAGCGTCCGGTCATCTCCAGTGACCCCTTTTCGCCTCCTTTTCTTCATCGAGTTGTTCCCATCACCTCCAACTTCTTCTCCTTTGCAAATGTGCCAATACCACCAAGTGTATAACACCTTGTGCACGTGTGTTAGCTTTTCACAAACAATTTCAAAGGAGTTAATCACTCAATTCACCATGCCACTCGATCTTAACACGTATGCAAAGTTAGATCGCTCAAGTGACACTAGATGATGACCGATATGCAAACAAGTTTGCTCCTCTTGATAGCATGACCATCTATCCTAAACCCGGTCATAAACTTTTCTACACACCTATGACTAGTGAAATAAAATGCTCTACAAATATACCTTTGCCTTGCGTATTCCATTCCATCTCCTCTAATATTGATGCAGCACATGCACCAACCATATCACAAATGATATGATTCACTTCATATCATCACATGACTATATTGTTTTATTGATCTTGACCTCACTTGCTCTTCACCGTTGCTTCGGTCCATCGGCGCCAAGTCATCACTCAACTTGCCCTTCACACTTGCAACCGGTCCATCAACCAAGCCTTGTCTTGATCTTCTACACCTTAGTCACATGACTGAATGTCATGTCTCATATGCAATGAGCTCCTTCATCACATGTGTGAGCCTCGCAACATATCCAAGCCATTTGACCTCCATGGCATGTATTGCTCACACACAAGTTCCTGTGGACTAATCACCTATGTATCTCACATTAAACATAATTAGTCCACCTAAGGTTGTCACTCAATTACCAAAACCAAACAAGGACCTTTCAATCTCCCCCCTTTTTGGTAATTGATGACAACTCTACAAAGATATAGAAATTAAGCACAAATGGATTCATGTTGCTTGCCCAAGCAATTTTACCATGTGTAAATGATTTTGGACAAGTACCATAAACCTGAATTAGTAGTATTAGCTCCCCCTACATATGTGCTAGAGTGTTTGGTTTGAAGCTCACACATATGCATAGATTGGAATTGCAGGAGAGTAATTACTACCAATGATGCTAAGGTGTAAAGAATTAACCTTTGATGCGTGATACCAATCGGAGTGCACATTTTAACACCATCCTTAGCACCATGAATATCTAGACAACAAATATACTAGAAACCCCATGAGATCAACATTATAAGCAAGGTTCTAGTACCACTTCTAAAAGCACAAGTCTAGCTCCCATCCTATGCATGCTAGTTATCATATCATCAATCAAGTTCTATAACTAGCATACAACACACAAGCATGCATATCAAAATTAAAAACTTATGCGATGCAAGCAAACACATGAATATGCACATATCAAATGCAATCAATCAAGGTTCATGAGCTTGCTCCCCCTACTTGTGTGCTTCTCTTGTCCAAGAATTTTGATCCTCCTAAATTCTTCAATGCTGCTCCCTCTTTATCCATATCCATGTCCAAATCCAACTTCTCCTTAATGCCTCTTGCATATTTCATATCTTTGTACCAATCTCTCCCCCTTTGTCATCAATTTCCATAAAAGGTGTGCATCACTTGATACAAAGGGTGGTACTAGGGATTGATGGTTGACACTTGAATCTTGCATTTTTTATGGACACCACTTCATATGTTGGAATGACACCATTTGGATAGCTCTTGATATACCACACATAGGAACTTTGACCTTGATACCAATTAGCGGGACACCTTCCCCTATGTCATACCATGGGTCATCCACTTGATAAACTTGTGTTCTTGTAGATGAGGGAAGCATTCTTCATTTGATGATCACATAAAGGTTAGGATCACTTGTGGAACCACCGTCTTGTATAGTTAATACCACATGTAGAGATGTGATACCACTTGAAACAAACAAACTAGATATCCATTTGCATTGTTGTCTTATTCTTGTACTTGAGGATCACTTGTTGTCACTATCATGAGCTTCTAATATTGACTTGAACTGAATTGATTTGCCTAAGTTTCCAAGTCTGGTTTGATCTAATGACAAGCTTCTTCACACCTCTTGCAAGGGTTATCTTGTCAATGTTGTACTTGTCACTTGTTAGCAATCCAAATTAAATCAAATACTTGGGTTCACTAGCTCATGAACATATACTACCACTATATCATTTAATCATTCAAATAATACTAGTAGACTATGAATCTTAAACTTTTTCATTTGTGATGCATGATCCTAATAGGCATGTACTATATGCACTGACCGCATACTAGTAAGGGATGAAATGATCATGCATATTACAATGGTACCATTGCTTTCTTGGAGTAGAGGTGTCAGGGTTGTAACCCTAGGGTGTCTCAAGGCACCGACTAGTTAGCAGGCCATGCGCCCCACAATACAGCAACTAACGAAGGCCCAAATGACCAAGGCCAAGCAAGATGGGGTCAGCCTTGACCCCTTCCGCCCACCTTAGTCACACGGCACTCGCAAGACACACGACCTCTCCCTGTCATGACCCCCGAAAGGGATGGGGGGAGGTCGAGTGCAGCTAGGCGTGCCTGCTTTGACAAGAGCAAGCATGCTACACTGACCCCACAAGGACCAAGGGGACAACAGTCACCTTGGCCAGGTCAAACACCATCCCTGTGCCATACCGCACCGACGAGACAACACCGCACTACGGTGGCGAGGGTATGATATCTGCCGTCCAAATACGGACCGACTAGATGCTTTTACGATCCCACCCACTATGGGATGGAATCCACGACAAGGGGCTCGATGAATAGGCCATCTAGACCGGCAGAGTGCGCCAACCCCGATGATCGGGGTCGAGGCCCTCGGCCCCACAAAGCGACCAAGCAATCGATGACCCAGGGCAGCTACCTACTTTGGGTATGATGCCCCTAGGAACCAGGAGATGATGACGAAAGCCATGATAGACACCGTGTTACACAGGACGGCTGACGAACCACCATTGAGGCTATAGCGCCGCCACAGCCGACATAGTAGCGCCACATCATGTCCTACCGCAACGTGGCCAGAAGACCATGACGATAGTCATGACCGGATGTGCACCAGAAGATGGTGTAGCTTGTAAGCCAAGTTAGCTAGCCCCTCCCTTAGGCTCTTGACCCTTCGGTCAGAAGAACCTCCTCTTTGTACAAACCCTAGCCCCAAACTCTATATAACGGCAGTCGGGGCACCCATCTTGGGGGGCATTCACATCCTTTACCATTCCATTCATTAACCATTGTAGTTGGGCTCCTGGAGCTTCTCTTCAGGCATCCCTTCGCCTAGCATAGGACCTTCCACCATTCTTGCACCCCCATTGTAAGAACTTCAGAGCATTTACGCATGGAACACACACTTGATCATCTCTGAGACTAGACGTAGGGCTCCGGCCTAAACCAGTATAATCCTCGTGTCTATTGGATGCTACCATCGTCTTCCTAGAGCAGCGTGGCAATCGTATAAGTTTACTAGTCCAGTTTACAAAACACCGACAGTTGGCGCACTCTCGTTTGTTGAGAAGGAAGCGATGGCTCCTTGCACTGCCGGTGGACTCGCTGGTGGAATGGCCCTTGGCGGCCGCATCCGCCTCAAAAAATATGAGTTCACCAACATCAATGGGCCAGCACCTGTGATCGCCCATGGCTACGACCCAAACCTCTACCATAGAGATCCGAGACATGTAACCCGTAGTGGACACACTCGCAGAACTGCCTCCGGTGGTAGCATCCTAGAGTTCACCTACCCAGAGGGACCAGTACCCTCGCTCACCACCGGCCACAACCAGGCCTCCCATCTAGGAAACTAGAGGTCCACATCTCGCAACAAACTCGCCTAGGGAATGACTACAACCGACCACATCCTTTTGGGGAACCACGCGGTTAACCGCACCAAAGGGCCAACGCTCGCGTCTGCCCTCAGTTGCGACTCAGATCTCCGTCCTGTAGTTCTAGATCCCAAGGTCCATGGTGGACACACTCTCAGAACTGCCTTTGGGGTCTGCATCCTGGAGTGCACCCACATGAGGGGCCCAGTGCCCTCTTTCATTACTAGCAATGGCTGAGACCTCCAGCTGGGAAACCAGATGGCCATGGCTCATGGCGATCTTACCAGAGGAATGGCCTGCGGTGACCACATCCTTTTAGCAAACCACAAGATCGCCCGAAGCAACAGGGCAACGCCCGTCATCTGCTCATAGCCTATCCAGGCTATGCAATGAACCAGAGCATGCATGAACGATGAAACTCCTCGCCTCACGCGGCGTCATCACGAGTGACCCGGTGGGTAGCCGATGCCACACCGCATAGGGTCAACCCTGGAACCAAGGCCTGATCCTACATAACGGGCAAGCTGCACAACACACCATGGTGAACTATTAGCTGTCGCTTGGAGGCGCATGCATCCAAGGAAGCGGGCTCCCCGAGCACACCGCGTTCCGCGACGAGCTGACCGAACCACGTTACACTCAAGACCAGCTCCCATAGCGACAGATCATGATAGTTCTTTGTCCAAAGCTACAGCTACACCCAGAGATGGAGATGTGGCGATAGCGGTGGCATCGAGCCAGGAGGACCCGGGCACGAAAATGCATGAGCCCTCCCGGCCAAAAGCTACAATAAGATGAATGCGAAGAGGCCATCCTCGGGGGTTCGTGGGCTCCTCGAGGATATCAAGCCGGCAAGGAATGGCCCAAGGCTACCCGAGGGGTCGATCCTCACTAGTTGTGACCGCTCAGAGCGGTGGAAAAGCGACCTCATCGGCATACGGCCCAGGGACCACGATGGCTCTAGTGCAAGCAAGCGCTCGGGGGCTCACATTGCCTCGAGCAGCAACTCTACCACGAATAGATGGTCGGTGGCTCAACGCGTCCTGAGCTACGATAACCAGATCCGCAACGGCTTCCGACACATCAGTTAGTAACGTTATCTCTGGCTCTAGCCGCTCTACCCAATCACGTCCACATACACATGTAGGCTCACCCCTAGCTTTAGAAAACCATGACCAACTCATGGAGCAAACCACAGAACTGTGCGTTCGAGCACCCCATCCAGGAGCCGCTTAGATCCCCGATTGACCTGCTCTGGCTCGCGCCAGCAGCTGGAAACGAGTCACTCGCGGGGGACACACGCTAGGGCACATATATATGTCCCATGATGTAGCACTACTTGTCACCGTCCCAGTGACCCCTTTCTCGAACATCTTCTGATCGGTCCTCATGTCGTGAGAAGCCGGCAACCCGAGTCCTAACCTCTGACTTGGGTCACCCTGATCGACCCAACGGACCAGCTCCTTGGTGAGTCTAGGCACCTGCGCATGAGCCTAGGAGGAAATAGGAAACCCGTTGCTTAGGACTAGGGGAGCGAAAGCAAGGGGACCTCATGTCATTTTTTTGCTTTCTTCTTGCATCGCGTCAGATCTGCGTTCACCCTCTGTCGTCCTATTGCTCCAATGGATCACGCACATTTTAGCCCCGCAGGCCAGCACTCAGGTTAAGATACGCATTTGTAGGCACAGACTTAGGGGGATGAAGCACATTCCAATTCGAACGGAAAGTAAGTAAAAGAATGGCCTAATGACAAGCGAATACGCCAGTCACACCCGAGGTGCAAAAGACCCCAAGCACCATCCATCATCAAACGAGAGACCTGCTTTGAGCTTCTCCACATGTACCCGTGGCAGAACACAACGGCAAACTGTTTCCCAAACTTCTTACCGCAACGAGATGCCCCTTAGACCAAGCCTCCCGGATCAGCTCTAGGGCAAAGTCGGGCACTCATGCGAATGGGGAGCAAAAGGAAGCAAAGTGTCGCTCTGCCCAAGCGTGTAGAACGAGGAAAATCGAAGCCTACCCCTCTGCTCACTTTTTCCCCTTGCATCAAACCGGATCAGCGACCTGACCCTAATGCCTCGACCGCAATGTTGGGCTGCATAACGTTCAACTCTGTGGGCCAGCCCCTAGGCTAGAACAGGCACCCACGCTCGCAAGGCTAATGGAGAAGGAGCACATTTTGACCTGAACAAGATGAACAGAGGCAGCAACACGACAAGGTGGGATCACACACCAACAACATCACATGCGAGAGCAGCAAGCACCATAATGATCGAGCATCCCTTAACGCGCATGATGCTCGAGTAAGTCGGCCTGCCACAAGCCGAAAGCACATGATCGCTCGCGGCTGACCCCACACATTCAAGAAAAGAAGATCGAGCGAATGACCTCGGCAAGAACAAATCATGCACAACGAGCTCGGTGAGGCCAGATGTGACTCACCTACAGAGCATTTGCGCTCACTCGAATGACCATGGTGGGCGTGTCACCCAGTCGAACGAAACCATCAGGAACCTCCTGAGGCTCCAATAAGCAAAGCCTCCCCATCTGGGTCCCACGGCGGTCGCTCTTCCGGAAGGAAGACCAGCAGATGCACCGCCTCCCTTCATTGCGGTGGCATACACCGTGCACAAACATGAATCACCATGGCCCGATAGCAGCTCGACAACGAGCCCAGCCAGGCATAGTAATCTGCAGGAACCAACAACCCAGAGCCCGAAGAGCATACCCACACGAAAGCAAGAAGAAGAAGATGTCCGCACAACTTGAAGAGGGATGAAGCAAGGCGCGACGCTACCAAGTGTAAGCTACAGACACTCAGATCGCAAAAACAGGGTTGCGCCGAGCTAGAGCCCACGGGACGACCCCAGGGTAGGGTTATGCGGCCACAACATTTGAGCGATCATGGCTAGTCAACAGCACACAGAAGAATCGAATCCATAAGGCACAAGGTAGAGGAAACATCATTGATTAAGAATTCTTCCACATCCGCGCCGAAGGATCATCCACCACCACGAAGGATCTCCTCCACATCCATGGCAGTGACAATGGCGTTCGCAGAAGTGGCGAAGTCACTGACCCACGCCGTCTGCTCCTCCCACCAGGCGTGCTCCGGGATCCTAGGCATCACCCGGTGAAGATTCACCCTAGTCCGCAGCGGCATGACGGTAAGGGCAACACCGGCCCCCTACCGGATTCCTGCTATAGCCACGTGCTCGCGATCCTCCATAAGGAAAGCCACCTAAAGATGGGTCCCCCCTGCCTCATGGTAGGAAGCCGCTAGCTGCTCCTCCAGCACTAGCAACAAAATAATAAGAGGGTCAACAACCATGGAAGCCTACAGGAAACCATGAGGCAGAAGAGCTACACTCACCCACAATCCGGGCCTAGGTGTCGACGGCCACCACCTATGCGGTAGAAGCCTCCCTCTCCAAGCCATCGAGAGCCACCTCAATGGTGCCAATGCAGCCCTCCAACCAGTCGAGGTAGCGCTCGTGGGCCTGCTCCGCCACACGGTGGACCTCGCGGAACTCAAGTCGATGGAACAAAGAAGACGACGACGACAAGGACGATGAGTTTGACCCTGCCTCCGATGGGGTCACACCGCAAGCAGCGCCGGTGGCCCCTCATGACAAGGCAGGGAATGCGGTCCTAGAAGCGACACGATCAGCCCCGTTAAAATCCTGACCTCTAAACATCGAACTCAAACTCACCCCTGCTCTTATAGAAAGACTCGAATATATGGAGATAGCTTGCCACCCTCTGGTGACTCCTTCCAAGAGTGCCTACCGCAACCCATATCGATGACCCCAGAGGCCGGAATTACGGACACGCGAAAGGAAGATGAGCGAGCAATAAGGCAGGTGACCCGAGATGAACACCTCACCAGTCCTATCACCCGGTAGATTTATGGACAGTAGCCACCATAGGTTCGTGAAGTACTCACGAGTCTGATCAAATTTATTAACCGCTTTCTCGCAGCACAAGGGAGGCAGTCAGATGAAAGGATGAGTGGTGGACACAAACAAGGTAGCATATCCCAAGTAAACCTCGTCTCTTTCATTATCTTTTGATTCATGCACCCACATTTTATGGCACACAACCATTCATAAGAGGGCGCTGTGGCAGAACCTCCTAAGAAATCGGGCCCACGTGCACCTATCGATGTCTTAACAGACCTCGAATAGCTTACACGAGTTCCCAACAACTCAACAGGTCTATCGGGTGTCCTCGGGAAACCCGAATCATCCATGATTCTGTTTTCAAACAGGATCCCAATCACAGTCATTGCAGATTACAACAGTTTATTCAAATATATACCAGAGTAAATGATAGCGGAAGTCTTACGATAACATAATTACAAACCAGTTGTTTTCAAACTTACAATACCATAAGTGTTATACAACCATAGTAGCGAGATAATATTACATTAACATTATTTATTTCACACAAACAAGTGCCTTGTCCAAAGGCCATTCATCATTCCTCATCGTCATCGACTTCATACACTGACATGCAGCAGGGACCAAAACAAGCCTGCGCATGCGACTCACCTGCAACAAGGGTTAACAAACCCTGAGTACAAAAGTACTCAACAAGACTGACCCGACCAAAAAGGGCAAAGGTCTTAGGGATGCAGGTGTTGGGTCAAGGTAAGGATGTAGAAAGATTCAAAAAATCTTTGCTAAAAGCTTACTATTCTTGATCCTAGTTTCAAGTTTTACCACTAAGTATTTTAGTCCAATATCTCCAACTAAGTGTTCATATCCCATGTTCCAATCCTGCTCATTCCATTCTTTTTCTCATGTTTTAGTAGTTCACCAGTCCTACATTGCTTCTATAATGAATCGAGTCTCCATATCCGTGGAGCACCGGCAATTCTCATTGATTCAAGTCCCAGCTGGGGATTCCTTATCACACGACATATGCAGAACTTAATCTTGCATATATCAACCTCGCTACTGAATCCTCCTATACTAAGCCGTCTCCACGCCACCAGAGAGCACAGCACACCTCAAATCCGGCCACATTCAAGCCACGAGGGTACACGCTACTCCCGCCATCTCACCACTCCCAGTGCGTGGGCATTCGTCTTAGTATCGGATTAGCCGAAGTAGGCTTACCGGAGTATGTGACTAGTACTACAAAGTGTCTCGTTCAGAAGATCCACAATGAGTGGCCTTTAAGCGACATAGTCGGCAACATTACCCAACATTCAAGATAAGTCACCCGACTAGTCTCTAGTTCATTCTACCTTCCTTCTTTCTTTCTTTGGCCAGTATGCCATCTTTGATTGTATCGAAACTTTTACTTTGAAAGCCTACCACAAAGCACACTAAGCAATTCTACACCTTTGTAAATGAAATCATCTTCAAGGATGGTAAACAATTAACAAGGTAGGCAATGCAGCAAATAGGTAACATTTGAATTAAACAACTTAATGCGATAAGTAACATAAGTGATAAACTTTTCAAAGTAAACAAGGTAATGGTTTAATGCATAAACCAGGGCTTGCCTTCGATGACGATTTCCGGTTCCGGATTAGTACCACAATTATCAAATCCCGCGACAACCGGGATTTCTTCCAGAACTTGCTCAACTAGAATCGTTTCGTTCTCGGGTTCTACACGAAATGATAACATATGCTTTAACATGATGATAATGTAAACATGATGCTTTCACGCTACATGAAATGTAAAAACACCCGCAAATGATTTTATTTCACGGTACAGTTGCAAGCCAACAAAACCAACTTACAATCCTACCATTAAGAACCATACATGTGACTTGACCAAATGGATCTTGGGACCCTACTAGTCACACTACATGACCCAAATCAAGATCAAACCCTAAACCTACACTTAGGGTTTACCTTTATTTATTTTTGAATTAATTTAGAATTAAGCTCAAAATGAACTTGCTCCAAATGATCTCAAAAATTTACACAAGCATCCTCATGATAAATTAGTGTACCAAAATAAATTTCATAATTTTGGGAGTTATACAGTGTCCTACAAAAATCATGGAAATTGCATTTATTAATTAATTGACTGAATTTTTGAACATTAAAAATTTATCCAAATTTCAAATTTCAAATTTTTAAATCATACTAGAACATATACAGAAGCTACACAAAAATTTTTAGAATTTTTGGAGCTATGATTATTTTTCTACAAATTTCCAAAGATTCAGTACTATTCACAAATTCAGAAAATAAAAATTTTCACTGTTCTTCTTCCTCACTCGCGCTGACAGGCTGACCCCACTGTCAGTGACTCAAGCAACCACGGCGGTGCTACCCTCACTGACCGGCCACAAAACGCGTCGGTGGTGACTCTCCGGCGAGACGGACTGCACCTACATGATCTACACCATGTCGCGAATCTATCCCAATCCTCAGAACAGCAAAGGGCACACCGAATAGAACTCTACTCCGGCCATGGCGGCTCGGACCCGACGACGGTCGATGTAGCTAGTGCTACGGTGCAGTAGAGTCAAAAGAAGAGTGAGCATCACGCTCAGGAGCTCACCGTGATCACGATGATGTACTTGGTGCAAAGTGAGACGTCTTGAATCGCCACGCCACGGTGAGGTGGGTCGTGGGTGAGCTTCGGTGGCTCGAAGAAGATGACGTCGCGCGGTGGTGCTGATCGGCTAGAAGCGAGGCGAGCAGGTCAGGAATGAGCGGCAAGGTGAGGCGGAGCTGCTGGCCAATGCAATTGGCCTGAGGTGGTCCGACGAGAATGAATTGGACGATCGCGGCAATGTCACCGGCGACGAACAGTCGACTGAAAACTCCGATTGACGACGACGTACTCCTATTTATAGCAAGATGGAGGGCGTACGGTGATGATAAAGACAAAGCGAACTCGCCACGGAGGTTTGGGCGTGTCACTGCTGGCGTGGCGGTGAAACCCGATCGGCGGTGACCTCTGCGTGCGTAGCGCCAAGCGTGGCAAAGAGAGAGGTGGAGGTGAATTTTGAAATAATTACATAATCGCCACTGCATTCATTTCTCAAATTACTCAAAAATTTCTAAAGAAGTTGAAAATCTCCAAAAATGAAAGTTGTTCAATTTTTCAAACTCTACAACTTTGCTTCTAGGAACATTTTCAAATTCTGCCTCCATTTTGAAATTTGAATTTGGGGTGCATTTGAGCATTTGAATCATTTCAAAATTACTCCAAATTTTGTATGTAAACTTGAAAAACTTTGAATACCAAAGTTGATCTTTATAAAATAATCTCCAACTTTGCTTTTTGCCTCAACCCCAAATTCCTCATGGATTTTGAATTAGTAAAAGGGGCAAAAAGGACTTATATAATTTGAATATGAATTCAAATTTGATTTGTCTTCCTTTCACTTAGATTTTGATTTTTGACCAGTAACATGGCCCATTAGGATTATTTGAATCAAATGACACATGGCCTCACATGAACACATGAAATTTGACCCTTGTGGTCATGATCTTTGTTTAAGGTTTTTGAAACACATCACATGAAATAACAACATTATGAAATAAACCTTATTTAGTGAATGCATTCAAAACTTTATACTATATGAATGCTTTGCAATGCACATGATGACATGTCAAATTTTAGTATTAGGTCAAAACACCAGAGGTGTTACAACCCTTCCCCCTTAAAGAAATCTCGTCCCGAGATTTAAAACTTAAGGCTAAGTAATGGAAAAGGAAATGTGTCAAGCTAACACATCACAACTTTACTCAAAAGGCTAGTGAGGGGGTTTTCCAGTCTGTTAACAACAAGACAGGTTACAATATAGACAAGGTATTGTAACTAGATAGAAGCGAAGAAGTCAGGAAAGTTTTCTTCTAAGAAATCCTCGGACTCCCAAGTAGCTTCTTCTTCAGTGTGCTGGTTCCATTGTACTTTGTAAAACTTGATTGTACGCCTTCGAGTGACTCGATCTTTCTGATCTAAGATTCTAATGGGGTACTCGGCATAAGTCAAATCAGGGGCTAGTTCTACATCACCAATGTCGATTACTTGGTCAGGTACTTGAAGACACTTTTTCAACTGGGATACATGAAAGATATCATGCACTGCTGACATGTGATCTGGTAGCTTGACGCGATAGGTGACTGGTCCACATCGTTGTTGGATTTGAAAAGGACCGACATAACGGGGCGCCAACTTTCCCCGAATCCCAAAACGATGAACTCCTTTCATTGGCGAAACCTTGAGGTAGACATGATCTCCCACTATGAATTCTAGAGGTCGCCTCCTCTTATCAGCATAGCTTTTCTGTCGGGATTGAGCTACCATCATATTAGCTTGTATGAGTTTAACCTTCTCTTCTGCTTCCTTGACCACATCCGGTCCAAAGAACCAACGTTCTCCCACATCTGACCAATGTAAAGGTGTCTGGCATCTACGACCATACAATGCTTCAAATGGTGCCATTTTAATGCTTTCTTGATAGCTATTGTTATATGAGAATTCAGCTAAGGGAAGGCATTCATCCCATATAGCACCATAAGAGAGAACACATGCTCTTAACATATCTTCAAGAATTTGATTTACCCTTTCCGTCTGTCCATCGGTTTGCGGATGATAAGCAGAACTACGGATAAGTTTAGTTCCCAAAGACTCATGTAAGCTTTTCCAAAACTTGGATATAAACAATGACCCTCTGTCAGAGACAATGGTCTTGGGTGCCCCATGCAGACTGAAGATTCTATTCAGATAAAGCTTTGCATACTGCTCTGCTCGATATTTATCTCTGATTGGTAAGAAATGAGCTATCTTGGTTAGGCGATCAACAATAACCCATATTGAATTGTAGCCTGCAGATGTCCTAGGCAACCCTACTATGAAGTCCATACAGATATCTTCCCACTTCCAAGATGGAACTGGCAAGGAATGTAATGGACCCGCAGTCTTCATATGAACTGCTTTGACTCTCTGGCAAATATCACACTTGGCCACATATTGAGCTATTTCTATTTTCATTTTGGTCCACCAATATCTCGTTCTCAGATCATGATACATTTTGTTGCTACCTGGATGAATCGAGTATCTTGTAGAATGAGCTTCATCAAGAATCTGCTTTCGCAGCTGCGGATGTTTGGGTACTACCAATCTACCTTTGAACCATACGACATCTGATTCATCAATCTTGAAACATGTTGACCTTCCAGATCTGACTTTATCCTTGATATGGGCTATGCCCTTACTTTTCCGTTGAGCAGCAATGATCTGATCTTTGATAGTGGACTCAACTGCAAGATTGAACAGGGAACCTGGTTCTATGATTTGTAAATTCAGATGCTCCATCTCTTGACACAATGTTCGTTGCATAGGTTTTACAATCAGGCAATGACAATGACGCTTGCGACTCAGGGCATCGGCAACCACATTAGCCTTGCCCGGATGATAATGCACTTCTAAATCATAATCTTTGATAAGTTCTAACCATCTTCTTTGCCTCATATTCAACTCTGACTGAGTGAAGATATATTTCAAACTTTTGTGATCCGTATAGATATGACATATATTGCCCAATAAATAATGTCGCCAAATCTTGAGTGCATGAACAACAGCGGCTAATTCAAGATCATGGGTGGGATAATGTTCTTCATGCTTCTTGAGTTGTCTGGAAGCATATGCTATGACTCTACCTTGTTGCATAAGAACACAGCCAATACCAATTCCAGATCCATCACAATAGATATCAAATGGTCGCTCGATATCAGGTTGTGCTAATACTGGTGCAGTTGTTAGTAACTTCTTCAATGTCTGAAAGGCCTCTTCACATCCTGTTGACCATACAAACTTAGTTTGATTTTTCAGTAGCCCAGTAATTGGCTTCGCAATTCTGGAGAAGTTAGGGATGAACCGACGGTAATACCCTGCCAACCCCAGGAAACTACGAACTTGATGAACAGTTGTAGGTGCTTTCCAATTAAGGACTTCTTCTACCTTGCTCGGATCAACAGCTATACCTTCAGCAAATAACACATGACCCAGAAATTGTACTTCCTCTAACCAAAATGCACATTTGCAGAATTTGGCATATAGTTGGTGATCTCTTAATCTTTGCAGAACAATACGGAGATGTTCCGCATGTTCCACTTTGCTCTTAGAATAGATCAGAATGTCGTCAATGAACACTACTACAAACTTATCCAACTCAGGCATGAAAACTGAGTTCATCAGGTACATGAAGTGAGCCGGGGCATTGGTCAACCCAAAAGACATGACTAGATACTCATATAGACCATATCGAGTAGTGAATGTTGTCTTTGGCACATCTTCTCGTCTGATCTTAATCTGGTGGTAGCCTGATCTCAAGTCTATCTTCGAGAATACCTTAGCTCCCGCAAGTTGATCAAAAAGCAAATCAATTCGGGGTAAGGGGTATTTGTTCTTAATGATGACTTCATTTAATGGCCGATAGTCAACACATAACCTTAAGGTTTGATCCTTCTTCTTCACGAAAATAGCAGGGCATCCCCCAGGTGATGAACTGGGTTGAATGAAACCCTTGTCTAACAACTCTTGTAGTTGCATTTTTAATTCTGCTAGTTCTTTGGGTGGCATCCTATATGCTCTTCTGGATACTGATGTTGTTCCTGGTTTCAGATCAATTCTGAATTCTACGTCTCGGTCTGGTGGCAAACCAGGCAGATCATCGGGAAAGACATCCGTAAACTCACATACCACTGAAATTTTCTCGTATCCTTCAACAATAGTTGCACAGACTGTTTCCACTGTACTTTTAGGAAAGGGAAGTTGGATGAGAAGTTGGGTTTTGCTGCCAGGTGCATTTACCCTTACGGTTCTATGCAAGACATCTATGATAGCCCCGTGTTGGGTTAACCAGTTCATACCAAGGATCACATCTATATCTTGATCCTTTAATATCAGCATATTGGTAGGGAACTCATAACCTCCCAAATCAATAGGTACATGCTGAACTACCTCCCTTGTACAGATTCGTCCCCCGGGCGACTGTATATGATAGGGCTCTTTTGTTTCCCCAATAGCTATCCCATGCTTCACAACAAATGTACGATTGATGAATGTATGGGATGCACCAGAATCAAATAAGGTAATTGCAGGATGCTTAGCAATGGGAAACATACCCATCATTACTGGTTCTCCTTCTGGAATAGCCTCCACTTGAGTATAGAAGACCCTTCCAGTTTTCTTCTCAGTCTATCCCTTTTGATTGTTCTGAGCATTGCCCTTGTACTGATTCTGAGCTGGAGTAACAGGGGCTTTGGGTGCATCAGGATTGTTCTTTCTAGGATATGGACATTCTCGGGAAAAGTGTCCGGGTTTACCACAATTATAGCATGGATAATTGTGATTCTGGGGAGTAGCATTGCGGTTTGCATTATTTGTATTGTTTTGCTGCTGCGGCGCTTGATGAGTATAAGGCGTATTAATTGCAGGGCGAATAAAGATTTGCTGCCTGCTTTGGCTTTGTTGTGGGCGGAATGGTGCACGGCCATGATTCTGAGGATGGTAGATCACCTTTTGACGCTTTCCACTTGATGATCCGGAAGCAAAGGACCTCTTTTTCTTCGCCTCCTTGTGTCGGCGGTAATTCTCCTCTGAAGCGATAGCAATGTTGACAGTCTCATGATAAGTTGCGTTGCCACAAGTTGCCATCATGGTCTGAAGTTTGGTGTTTAGACCTCTCATGAAATGATTCTTCTTTTTCCTGTCAGTATTCACATACTCTATAGCATACTACGACAGGTGATTGAAACGCCCGACATAGTGCATCACCGGGTGCTCCCCTTGCTTAAGAGACAAGAACTCTTCCAACTTCATGGTCATCACACCGTCCGGAATATAATGTGCCCTGAAGGCATCCTTGAATTCCCTCTAGTTGATTTGGTGACCGGCGGGGTACATCTTGCTACCAAATTTACCCACCGTGCACCCAGCGGCTCCTCGGAATTATCGTGTCAGTAAACCTTGGTTTTGAACCTCGATGTTGAATCAGCTCGAACTTTTGCTCTATTGTCCTAAGCCAATCGCCGACTTCTAAAGGTTAAATCGCTTTAGAGAACACAGTGGACGTGTGTCAATTAAAATCTACATAGGTTGACTCGTCATTTCCATTACGACGACCATGATTAGGGTATGGTGCTCTTTGGTTCGCGCCAATTCCCTTAATGACCTAGCATTCTTCGCCGCCGTTGCATTGACGAGTGCGGCTATGGCATCCGCCATAGTCGACGGCATTGGTGGAGGATTTGGGCACTCATCATCGTCATGTGAGCCACTAGCACCCGATTCGGGTGATAGGACGAGGCATCCGTTAGAGAACACGTTTACTTACATTATTCTTTATTAAAAGCATTTAAAAGGTTTCATGCTACAAAGGGTTACTTATTTAAATTACATGTCTTGTATCCCACAAGACAACCCCAGTTTACTAAGAAAGCAGTAAAGGAACTATTACTACTCCGAGCTCGGTCATTGGCATCCGTGCCCATATCGGACGAAACCTCACTTTCATCCGAGAAGTACACTAACTCCTCGGGATCCTCCTCCTCTTCTTCATTCTCGACTTCTCTCCGGAGCTACAATCATTTCTTCATCTCAGAACTTCACCATCCCCATGAGGTGGATGAAGTTGAGCGTATAGTAGGTGGACATTCTCATGAAGAATGGCATTGTCCATCTCCGTGTCTTCTCTACGAGAACTCCAACTCATGGACGCGCGTTCATTGGCGCATCCTCTCGTGTCCGAGCTTCATTCCTCAACTTGGTATTCTTGGTGACGTCCCTTTCCATTTCCGCCTTGACTTCTCTTGATCTTTGGCATGAGCTCGACGAAGAGTGTTGAGCTCCTTGGTAATGTTCTCCATGTTGGCGGAATTGCTTGAAGATCCTTCATCTCCTAGGATCCTCGAACTTCCTTCACCAAGCTCCGATTCCACGCTGGTGCCAAGCTGGTGACAAGGGACTCCGTGAGGTCCAAAGTGGACTTGCGTGCGATTATCTTGGTCTTTGCCATATAGCCTGTAGAATTTAGGATGGGACTATAAGGATAGCTTGAGGATAATGGAGGTTAGCAAGAATGGGATTGACATTACTTACCCAACCACTTTTAAGGGGAATCATTATGCAAGGTGTTCAAGCATGATGCATGAATCGATCTTACTTAATCCGAGTACGTAAGATTTATACAATCAAAAGTACTAGATTTTTAATACATAGGACAAACCTAATCATATTATCCGCCATAAACTTTCAAATAAGATAGGATTGAGGCTAGATTAGAGGAAAGAAGAAAGAAATTTGAACCTTTAAAATATCAAGTTTACTTTCTTTGATCCAAATCAATTTGAAGGTTTTCCAAAGTAACCTACAATGATCTTAGATAGGACATGCTCGATACCGGTGTGGCAGAACCTCCTAAGAATCGGGCCCACGTGCACCTATTGATGTCTTAATGACCTCGAATAGCTTACACGAGTTCCCAACAACTCAACAACAGTCTATCGGTGTCCTCGGAAACCCGAATCATCCACGATTCTGCTTTTCAAACAGGATCCCAATCACGATCATTGCAGATTACAACAGTTTATTCAAATATATACCGAGTAAATGATAGCGGAAGTCTTTACGAAACCTAAATACAAACCAATTGTTTTCAAACTTACAATACCATAAGGGTTATACAAACAATGTAACGAGATAATATTAAATTAACATTATTTATTTCACACAAACCAGTGCCTTGTCCAAAGGCCAATTCATCTTCCTCATCGTCATCGACTTCATACATCGACATGCAAGCAGGGACCAAAACAAGCTGCGCATGCATGCACTCACCGCAACAAGGGTTTAACAAACCACGAGTACAAAAGTACTCAACAAGACCTGACCCGACCAAAAAGGGCGAAGGTCTTAGGGATGCAGGTGTTGGGTCAAGGTAAGGATGTAGAAAGATTCAAAAAATCTTTGCTAAAAGCTTACTATTCTTGATCCTAGTTTCAAGTTTTACCACTAAGTATTTTAGTCCAATATCTCCAACTAAGTGTTCATATCCCATGTTCCAATCCTGCTCATTCCATTCTTTTTCTCATGTTTTAGTAGTTCACCAGTCCTACATTGCTTCTATAATGAATCGAGTCTCCATATCCGCGGAGCACCGGCAATTCGAATTGATTCAAGTCCCAGCTGGGGATTCCTTATCACACGACATATGCAGAACTTAATCTTGCATATATCAACCTCGCTACCGAATCCTCCTATACTAAACTGTCTCCACGCCACCCGAGAGCACAGCACACCTCAAATCCGGCCACATTCAAGCCACGAGGGTACACGCTACTCCCGCCATCTCACCACTCCCAGTGCGTGGGCATTTGTCTTAGTATCGGATTAGCCGAAGTAGGCTTATCGGAGTATGTGACTAGTACTACAAAGTGTCTCGTTCAGAAGATCCACAATGAGTGGCCTTTAAGCGACATAGTCGGCAACATTACCCAACATTCAAGATAAGTCACCCGACTAGTCTCTAGTTCATTCTACCATCCTTCTTTCTTTCTTTGGCCAGTATGCCATCTTTGATTGTATCGAAACTTTTACTTTGAAAGCCTACCACAAAGCACACTAAGCAATTCTACACCTTTGTAAATGAAATCATCTTCAAGGATGGTAAACAATTAACAAGGTAGGCAATGCAGCAAATAGGTAACATTTGAATTAAACAACTTAATGCGATAAGTAACATAAGTGATAAACTTTTCAAAGTAAACAAGGTAATGGTTTAATGCATAAACCGGGGCTTGCCTTCGATGACGATTTCCGGTTCCGGATTAGTACCACAATTATCAAATCCCGCGACAACCGGGATTTCTTCCAGAACTTGCTCAACTAGAATCGTTTCGTTCTCGGGTTCTACACGAAATGATAACATATGCTTTAACATGATGATAATGTAAACATGATGCTTTCACGGTACATGAAATGTAAAAACACCCGCAAATGATTTTATTTCACGGTACAGTTGCAAGCCAACAAAACCAACTTACAATCCTACCATTAAGAACCATACATGTGACTTGACCAAATGGATCTTGGGACCCTACTAGTCACACTACATGACCCAAATCAAGATCAAACCCTAAACCTACACTTAGGGTTTACCTTTATTTATTTTTGAATTAATTTAGAATTAAGCTCAAAATGAACTTGCTCCAAATGATCTCAAAAATTTACACAAGCATCCTCATGATAAATTAGTGTACCAAAATAAATTTCATAATTTTTGGAGTTATACAGTGGCCTACAAAAATCATGGAAATTGCATTTATTAATTAATTGACTGAATTTTTGAACATTAAAAATTTATCCAAATTTCAAAATTTTAAATCATACTAGAACATATACAGAAGCTACACAAAAAGTTTTAGAATTTTTGGAGCTATGATTATTTTTCTACAAATTTCCAAAGATTCAGTACTATTCACAAATTCAGAAAATAAAAATTTTCACTATTCTTCTTCCTCACTGCTACGACAGTCGAATTCTAATTGTCGCCGCTGACTCAAGCAACCACTACATGGCGCTACCCTCATCGACCGCCACAAAAACGCGTCGGTGGTGACTCTCCGGTGAGACGGACTGCACCTACATGATCTACACCATGTCGCGAATCTATCCCAATCCTCAGAACAGCAAAGGGCACACCGGATAGAACTCTACTCCGGCCATGGCGGCTCGGACCCGACGGCGGTCGATGTAGCTAGTGCTACGGTGCAGTAGAGTCAAAAGAAGAGTGAGCATCACGCTCAGAGCTCACCGTGATCACGATGATGTACTTGGTGCAGGCGGAGACGTCTTGAATCGCCACCGCCACGGTGAGGTGGGTCGCGCATGAGCTTTTACCGGCTCAAGAAGATGACGTCGCTGCGGTGGTGCTTGATCGGCTAGAAGCGAGGCGAGCAGGTCAGGAATGAGCGGCAAGGTGAGGCGGAGCTGCTGGCCAACGCAATTGGCCTGAGGTGGTCCGACGAGAATGAATTGGACGATCGCGGCAATGTCACCGGCTGCGAACAGTCGACAGAAAACTCCGATTGACGACGACGTACTCCTATTTATAGCAAGATGGAGGGCGTACGGTGATGACAGCACACAGGCGAACTCGCCACGGAGGTTTGGGCATGTCACTGCGTGTGAAAGCGGTGAAACCCGATCGGCAAAGTGACCTCGCGTGGCGCCCGGTGGCAAGAGAGAGAGGAGGTGAATTTTTGAAATAATTACAGAACTGCCACTGCATTCATTTCTCAAATTATTCAAAAATTTTCTAAAGAAGTTGAAAATCTCCAAAAATGAAAGTTGTTCAATTTTTCAAACTCTACAACTTTGCTTCTAGGAACATTTTCAAATTCTGCCTCCATTTTGAAATTTGAATTTGGGGTGCATTTGAGCATTTGAATCATTTCAAAATTACTCCAAATTTTGTATGTAAACTTGAAAAACTTTGAATACCAAAGTTGATCTTTATAAAATAATCTCCAACTTTGCTTTTTTCCTCAACCCCAAATTCCTCATGGATTTTGAATTAGTAAAAAGGGGCAAAAAGGACTTATATAATTTGAATATGAATTCAAATTTGATTTGTCTTCCTTTCACTTAGATTTTGATTTTTGACCAGTAACATGGCCCATTAGGATTATTTGAATCAAATGACACATGGCCTCACATGAACACATGAAATTTGACCCTTGTGGTCATGATCTTTGTTTAAGGTTTTTGAAACACATCACATGAAATAACAACATTATGAAATAAACCTTATTTAGTGAATGCATTCAAAACTTTATACTATATGAATGCTTTGCAATGCACATGATGACATGTCAAATTTTAGTATTAGGTCAAAACACCAGAGGTGTTACAGGCACTGCTAAGACGCAACATGGCTAGGGGAGGTCGACAACCCCTAGGCTCACACGTCGAGCGACCCTCCGCATCCACGACCCCACGTCGTGCTTAGGAAACCTTCTCGTGGGCCAGCCCTTAGAAGGGCTCTAGGCCACAAAATGGATAGGGGCAGGGAGGAGATGTGCCCCCATGGTTCTAATCGGTGGTGCAAAGCCACATGACCATCTCTCCCTATGTTCAAGTCATCCGCTTCAAAATCTCCTGGGTTGACCCCCTCTGGGGGGATGCATCTTGCCCTCTGGACGCTGTTGAGGTGGTTGGGGACCAACGGGATTGACGGCCGACAATTTATGGGACATCTCACGTAAGGCACAACCGAACTCCACGTCGATTGGGGAGGATATCGGGTCCCACTCAAATTACCCATAGACCCCGATGAGGCACACCGCTCCGACCACGTGGTTACTGTGGACATGCCTCTCCCTGTGTGGGGCAAAATCAAACCCGCGATGTATGATTCAAACGGCGGGGGGGGTGGCAGTACTTATAGGCCTAGAGGGACAGAGCAGCTCGAGACCCCTCATTGCATGGCGAACCACAAAAGGTCACAAACAGTAACGAATAACCGCATAAGGATGGAAAAGTCTAGACCTCCCCGAAGGCAGGGCCGATGCAGCGTCGACGAGACCACATGGCCTCGCCTGGGTCACGGACCCTGACAAGCGGCACGCTTACACAACAAGGCTCAGCAATCACATACCACTCGGGACGGGGCACCATGTCCAACTGTCATCTAGAATACACCAAGCCCGCAAGGAGTCGAGCTATGAAACATGGAAAAGCCACGACTATGAACCCGCGCGCGCATCAGCGCTTTCACGACCACTTCATGATCACAAAAACGCTTGAGGGCTACTATTGGGGTTGTAACCCCGGGGTGTCTCAAGGCACCGACTAGTTAGCAGGCCGCGCAGCCCGCAATACAGCAGCTAATGAAGGCCCAAATGACCAAGGCCAAGCAAGAGCCGAGCAGAGCAGACCAGGGGCTAAAGATGGGGCCCCGACCCCTTTCGCCCGCCTTAGTCACACGGCACTTGCAAGACACATGACCTCTCATATTCAATGAGCTCCTTCATCACATGTGTGAGCCTTGCAACATATCCAAGCCATTTCACCTCCATGGCATGTATTGCTCACACACAAGTTCCTGTGGACTAATCACCTGTGTATCTCATATTAAATACAATTAGTCCACCTAAGGTTGTCACTCAATTAACAAAACCAAACAAGGACCTTTCACTAGGCTTTCAAGGTGCAGGTGCATGTTATTTGGTTCCCGTATGCATGTATCCTGGCTCATGAAAGAACTTGTTTGGTTGCTTGAATCCTGTAGTTTTCGCTCTCTCAAACAGTTATCCACGCACTTGCTCTCGCACTGCTTCGGCCTAGCTCAATTGGAACATAGAAAAATCCCGTATGGGGAGAGCCAGGCCCGACAACGCCTTTTGCACAAACTTAGCCTGGCTAGGAGATGCGTGCACCCAACCAATCATGTTGTGCTTGCATTAGATGGGCCTAGTTCGGCCTCGTGCAGGAAACCAAACGCCCCCAATATGTTTGTATGGTTTGAGACGTCCTACTTTTACGGTTTGCGCCCTGTTCGTTTGGGCTTGTTTGGCTTATAAGCCATGGCTGAAAATACTGTTGGCTGGTTTGGTGTGAGAGAAAAATATTGTTCGTTTGCTGATAAGCCATGGCTTATAAGCCAAATACGACCAAGCGAACAGGCTGCAAAATGGTGAAAATCTGGTGCTCCGAATTTTATAGTTACCGAAGTATTTTAGAATAGTGGGTGGGTGGGTTTGTGAGTGTTGTACGTGTTGAATACTATCTAATTAACACCCAAACTATGAACAGTGTTCTCTAGCGCATTGTACAAGTTCATAGGACATAGCTGACGGTCTTGTCGCTGCTATAGGCACTTCCGTCCATTACCTTCAGCTTCTTGCAATGCGCTCACCCACTGTTGAATTCTGCCATAAGGCAAACCAAATGCAGAAACCAATCCTCATGCCAGCTGACTTATACTGCTGATTCTCTACATGTCTAGTGTGATAGTACTACATACATATAGGAACTGAATAAAAGAAGCTGTCTCTTGCACCACATTCTCCCATTGCTAAACTTACTGCCGACAGTAAGTTTTGCTATCGAGTTGACCTATATATGGCACTGGAGTCACCGAGAACCTCGTACTATAAGTAGCATAGATGTCATTGCAACCTATTCTCATTCATAGTCAGTCAAGCCCATGCCACGAATAACCGCACATCATACAGTCAAAAGGCATAAACTCCCTGAGCCTGTCAGATGAGGGTCAATGCAGCAGCCGGTGATATATATCCATGTGTACAACATGATGACGAGGGAGATGCAGTTTTGGTCTTGCTATGTGTGATGCACATGCTTCTAACTAACAGCATCTCCGATAATTTCTAAAAAGTTACTCTGTCTAATCTATGATTATTTCAACTGATATGAAGGAATGAGGAGAGTATTTGTTGTCTTTCTCCAACAGTTTCCAATAATATGCTTTAAAAAAATCAAAACAACGAGTGTCATGCACCACCCATCATTGTGAGATGGAGAAAAAACTAGGATAGAAGTTGCGTGGGATGAAAAAAATCAAAAGAAAATGACCCAATGTGAGATGGAGAAAAAACTAAGATAGAAGGATATTTTCAAATCATCAATCAAGTCTATGTCTAGCAGCCAATAACACAAGTAAGATACCACTTATCAAATTAACCTATGCTATTCATGCAAATGCAAGCAGTGATGTGTTTTGCACAATCCAAATGCAACAATCAAATGTTCATGAGCTTGCTCTCCCTACTTTTGTTCCTTTTTCAAATTTTGATCCCTCTCTATTCTTCAATCTTGCTCTTCATCTCCACTTTATCCTTGTGTCCACTCTCCCCATTCTATCTTCATGTTCAACTTATCCCCCTTTGTCATCAATGTAACACCACTTGATATGTATGCTTGAAAGTCAAGGTAGACAACTTGAATCTGGGGAAGACACCACATTTGATGGAGATGATGACTTATAGTTGAGGACCCCTTGGCATCTTCTTGGATTGTTTCTATGAGCTTCCTTCTCTTTGGCTTGAACTAGTTGATTTTCATAATAAGCTTCAACCTCGGTTTGAACCCTCTTCAACCTTCTTCACACGCCTTTGAGCGATTATCTTATTGAGGTTGAATTTATCACTTGTGTAGATCATCAACATAATTCATACAATTGGGTTCACATTCTCATGAATGAGTCACACTACCACTAGAAACAATCAAGCACATAAGGCATAGTGGTACAATATGAACTCAAACTCATTTGATATTCAATGAATGTCCTAGTAGTCTCCATATATGCCTACTGTGAATAATGAATTTCATAACAAAACAAAAATGATAGATTTCTTTTGCTGACCTCAA
This sequence comes from Miscanthus lutarioriparius, assembly GCA_904845875.1. Lineage (NCBI taxonomy): Eukaryota > Viridiplantae > Streptophyta > Magnoliopsida > Poales > Poaceae > Miscanthus > Miscanthus lutarioriparius. The sequence goes on from CAJGYO010000009.1 coordinate 66,552,445, forward strand.
GAGTAGAAGAGCCTTGCAATCATTGGACCGAATTGATTTCAAGTGTCCATGTTGAAAGTTTTCTATAAGTATTGAACATCGCGGCCCCTCGTTCGTAGGATAACAAGAACGAAAAGTGGCTGCATCTACACATGCCGAATTATCATTCACATTTGTAGCTTCTATGGCTTCACTTTGTAACTAAGCTAGGATGGATTTTGTAATTGTTGGTCAAATCTTGATTCCACCGCATGTTTTCCAAAGCAAGTGACTTCTTATCCTAGAGTAACTTCCCTTATACTCGAGATTCTATTATTTGCATCGCCTTACCATCGTTGCCTCCTAAACAACCTTCCCTAAAAGCACAACAACTTTCCACAATGGATTTTTCTTCTTTTGCTAGTCATCAACTCTAACAGGTTAATTGATATCCATACTTTGCCGCACTTCACCTTAGGCAACCTACAACCAAGTTGTCAAGTGTTTGGCTCGCAACTAAACTTAGACAAGATTTTTTTAGGCTCTACATGTCATGTAGTAAAAAGTACTCCATTCATTGCAAATTATAAGACGTTTTGACTTTGCTATGTACTTAGATATACACAATGTCTAGATGCATAGTGAAAGCAATGTATCTAGAAAATCCAAACCGTCTTATAATTTAGAACACAGGAACAATGTCAAGTTTCTCTTACGCATGGAAAAATGTGGCTTCAAATTTGTTAGCCACAATTTTTGTGGCTTTGTGTCACACCCGATTTTAAGGATAAAATGGGATGCATAATCTTATGTGCGCCTAGAGATCAGTCACACACATAAGCCGACAAATTATAGATAGTATTATCACAAGTGTTTATTACATCACGTATAATAAGACAAAGTCTTCACATAAACGTAGCGGAAGTATAAGGAAAAATCTCTCGTGGAAGCTCCATATCATAGGGACGTCAACTGGTTGACCACAAGTCTAGTAATCCTAAGGAAAGTCGTCATTACCATAGCCATTTGTGACCCATCCAGGATTTTTATCCAAATAATGAAAATAAACAAGCATAAGTATGTGTCGTACTCAACAAGTGTAATGTGAGGAAAATGGACCCTAGGCCCATTTACTTTGGATTTTGGTGTTTGATGACCAACACAACCAAATTGGACTAATGAATTTGCAAGTAATTGTTTTGTAGTTCAATATGGTGCAAGATGTGACTTGGACGAAGGCAACGTGACGATCCAATGATCAACACCATAAGCAACACCTTAGAAGCACAAGAGAAGACCCAAGATATCAAGCAAAGCCCAGGCATGAAGATAACAACCAAGCCGTACGAAAGATCGCGAAGAAATGAGCTCACAGAAGTGACCGGACGCTGGACCGGACGCTGATAGCACAGTGACTGGACGCCCCGATCAAGAGGCTCAGCAGCAGTAGTGACCGGACGCTGGACTGGATGCTGGCGACAGATCGACCGAACGCAGGACAGCAGAGTCCGGTCGAGTACAGAGAGGTTCTAGAGCGGCGAAAATGCGACCAGACGCGTCCGGCGGCATGTGACCGAACGCTGGCAGCATCCGATCAGTTAATCATGGCTCCAATGGTCAGGACGACCGGATGCGTCCTGTCAGGACGTGATCAGCATCTGGTCAGTAGCAGAAAAGCGGGATTTCATCCCCTACAGCGACTTTCTCTGTGGGGATTATAAATACAACCCCCAACCGGCCAAATAAGAGGTGTGGAGCTGAGGAAATATATCAAGGGTGTTGATACATCATTTTAGTGATCTCCACTTGCATAGTGCTTAGTGTTTCATTAGGTAATTAGCGTAGGTGCTTTGCGAAGTGCTTAGATTGATTAGACCTCCGCTTATGCGCTTGCTCTAGGTTTTGGCCTAGTGTTTAGTGAGGTTTGCATAACTCTTACCACTCGGTGCTTCCGCGCACCATTGTTGTACATCGAATGGCTTGTAGTCTTGCGAGATCACACCAACTGTGTTTGTGGTGTGGCCGCCACCGTGTAACAGAGGGAACAAGGCCCGCGGCGTTTTGGCCGGAAGCTTGATAGTGAAGACAGTGGGGAGCATCCGGGAGAGGCTTGCTAGAAGGCACGTCGGAGACCCACTTGCGCGTGGGGAAGGCCCGAGGCTATCCACGGAGTTACCCGACTGGGAGCTTAGCCCTTGCGAGGGATTCCTTGCGAGGGGCTCCAACGATCCTAGGGGGAAGCTTGCGTGCTTCTCGATACCTCGGTAAAAATACCGGAGTCATCGTCGAGAGTTTGCATATCTCTACCTTACTCTTTAGCTTCCGTATTTATATTGATTGTATTACTCCTTTTGCGGTAGAGATAGCGATACCCTAGCAAAACCGTAGTTGCACATTTAGATTGTTCATCTTTTGCATAGGTTTTGCTAAGGTTGGAAAAAGAGGCCATAGTTTAGAGTTAGATTTTTAAGTTGCCTAATTCACCCCCCCCTCTTAGGCGTCACGGTCCCCTACAATTGGTATCAGAGCCGGTTGATAGAGTTTGGACCTTTGGCTTAACCGCCGTTGAGCCGACGTATTTAGAGTGGTTAGGATGGATACCTCTAGGCCTCCGCACTTTGACGGCACTAACTTCCCTTATTATAAAGCTAGAATGGCTTGCTACCTTGAGGCGGTTGATTTGGGAGTTTGGAGAGTCACTCGTGATGGGATAAAACCCATTAAGAATCCCGATAAACCCACGAAGAGTGAAGAAAAGGAAATTCATTTCAATGCTAGAGCTAAAAATTGCTTGTTTGAATCATTTAGTATGGATGTGTTTAACCAAGTGTTCACTTTAAATACGGCACATGAAATTTGGTTAAAACATCAAGAGCTCCATGACGGCACATCAAATGTCCGTGAGCAAAAACATTGTCTAGCTAAACAAAATTATGATTCCTTTACAATGAATGATGATGAGCTTGTTCATGATATGTATTCTCGTTTGAATCTAATTATCAATGAGCTCCATTCAATAGGACTAACTAGATGATGCAGACATTGTGAGAAAGATCATCTCCGTGCTACCACAAAAGAAATATGCAAGCATCATCACCATCCTTCACAACATGGAGGACTTGAGCACCATGACCGCGTGCATAGTCATTGGCAAGATAGTGGCATTTGAAATGTCACGTAAGATGGGTCAAGAAGAAGCCTCTTCATCAAGCAAAGGCAAAGCTCTCACATGTAGCGAGAAAAAGAAGATGAAGGGCAAGCAAGTTGAGACAAGCTCAAGCTCAAGCTCTTCAAGTGAAGATGAAGAAGAGGATGATGATGATGATGATGAATCAAGTGATGACGATCAATCTTCCTCCTCCACCTTCGACCTTGATGAAGAATCAATCAAACTTATCAACAAGGTGGAGAAGATGATCCAAAGGCTCAATGTCAAGGGTGTGCCCATCCAAATCCAAGATCTCATTTTCACCAATTAAAGAAATGAGCAAAGAAAGAGAGGATGCTATGGATGCGGCGAAGTTGGGGCACTTTGTGGAAGTTTGTCCAAACAAGCCAACACCCAAGACAAAGAAGAAGGCATGCAAGAACCAAGCCCTCACATCAATAAAGTAATGGGATGATTCTTCAAGTGAAGAAGAACACCATCACAAGAGGCGAGGGCGCAAGCACTCATCATCAAGCTCTTCTCGTATGTGCCTTATGGCATGAGGTAACGAAAGCTCATCCTCTAGTGAGAGTGATAGTGATGATGAAATGCCTTCTTATGATGAAATTGTGCAACAAAATCTTAATTATGCTAAAGTTTGCACTAGTCAACAAAAGAAGCTCGAAAAATTAAAAGAAAAGATAGATAGTTCACAAAAAGCATATAAAACTTTGCTTGAATAATATGAGAACTTTGCTAATCTCAATGTTGAACTATCTACTAAAATTGAGCAACTTAAGGCTAGTGCAACAACAAATGCATGCACAATCAATGATGAGCAACTTGTATAGAAAAATGAAAAATTAAAAGAAAAGTTAGCTAGCTCACAAGATGCTTATAAAAATTTGCTTGCTAAAATGGAAACTATGTGCAAACATTGTGATGAGCTAACTAATAAAGTTGCTAATCTTGAAGCCGTTAGTACAACCCCCACCAAGGCATCTAAAAAGAAAAGTTCTATCTTTAACATGTCTAAAAAGGATGCCTCTACTTCTTGTAATGATTTTTGTTTAGACTCATCTTTGTGCAACCAAGTTTGTGTTGAGAAAGTTGTTGTAGATACATACACACAAGAGGTTGCAAAGGATAATGAACAACTCAAGCAAGAAGTAGCTCGCCTCACCAAGGACTTGACTCAAGTGAAAGGCAAGGCGAAGCAAGCCCAACTTCATCAAGATAACACGGTCAAGGGAGTGAAGAAGCTTGATGAAGGACAAACCATGGTTTGCTACGTGTGCCACAAGGAAGGTCACAAGTCCTATGAGTGTAAGGTGAAGAATGGGGGAGGAGCAAAGAAGAAAGAGAAAAAGCAAAGAAGCAAGCTCTCCAACACCTACACCAACACAGTGGACAAGAAGGCCTCCACACCTTATCTCTAGAAGAAGAAAAATGACAAGGTGGTGGCCATCAAAGTGAATAAGCAAGCCAACAATGAGGTCAAATGCTTTTGGGTGCCAAAGGAAATCATTTCCAACATGAAGGGCACCAAGAAGGTTTGGATGCTAAAAGGGAAGTACGAAGTCTGACGAACACTGGGGAATTTGGAGACTTGGCAAAGTATGGATGCATTTCATGGGGTGCATCATGATGGACAAAATCATTGCCAGGTGGGTGAGTAAATACTATGGACCCAAATTCCCCTTCCTATGTTAGGTAACTAGATTTAATTTCCTTCAAGTAGTATCAATTTGCACTTTCTACAAGTGGTACTTCTTACAAATTGGTATCTTTAAGCATCTAGTTACTTTTCATGCCTATGTTTGCATTTGCGTGCTTATATCTTTTGTCATGCATACACTAGGTATATCTTATGGTAGGCTTGCTTGGTTTCATTCTTAACCCTTGGAGCAAACCTATATGGTTTAAAATTGTTTAGGAGCACGGCACATAGCTTGTCTTACAATTGTTTATCTAATATGTGCCAAAGTCCAATTTGGAGACAATTTCTCCCGAATCTCATCTTCGAAAATGATTCTCACATTCATATGATGTCATCTTTCAAGTGGTATTATTGATTCAAAAATCAGTGTGCATGTCTTCTACAAGTATTCCACACTTGTGTGCACAAATTTAGGGGGAGGTTACTCTACAAGTTGGATCCCTTGAGACTAACACCTTTTCAAGCTTATCATGTGTGTAGTAGTCTCATTGGAAGGAAAATGGAGTCCCCAGAGTTAAGCGTCATACTTCAAATATCCACCACCTATTACAAGTGGTTGAAATCAAAACTGGTTTCCACATATGGTATTTCTAAACCAATATCATCTTGTTGATTTCATTTTGATATTTATATGCTTTCTCCATGCATTATATAGATTAAATTCCCTTGAGCAATAATTTGCCAATTATGCATAGCTTTGCCTTCTACCATATGTATGCAAATATTTAGGGGCAGCTTAATCTATATAATGTGAGAGTCAAATTTATGACCTATTCCACTCTACACACAAAGGATCACAAAGTTTGACCCTTCCTTGTGCTACTAATGTCTTCATTTTCGGTGTTTGATTCCAAAGGGGGAGAATTTAGAGGACCAAAAGCAAGCATTAATTTGTAGGACCAAAAGCTACATCATAATAATTTACAAGTGGTAATAGTCTACAAGTGGTGTCTACTAATGATCCGAGAAAGGGAGGATAGTGGATTATGGATTGCCTATGTAATGGGGAGAATTTGTAGGAAGCAAGGCTTAAATCCATAATGCCACATGGGGACATTTGCAAGGGCAAGATAAGTTTTTATGTAGTATTTTTTAGTCTTACAAGTAGTATCTTTTTAACATCATATAACCTTGGCCCTTGCATTGCATCCTAGCAAGTAGGTAGTTTTCAAATTTCAAAATTCTATTATTTGCTTGCTTTGGTCGTGCTGTCATCAATCACCAAAAAGGGGGAGATTGTAAGGAAAATGGACCCTAGGCCCATTTACTTTGGATTTTGGTGTTTGATGACCAACACAACCAAATTGGACTAATGAATTTGCAAGTGATTGTTTTGTAGTTCAATAGGGTGCAAGATGTGACTTGGACGAAGGCAACGTGATGATTCGATGATCAACACCATAAGCAGGACCTTAGAAGCACAAGCGAAGACCCAAGATATCAAGCAAAGTCCAAGCATGAAGATAGAAACCAAGCCGTATGAAAGATCATGAAGAAACAAGCTCACAGAAGTGACCGGATGCTGGACCGGACGCTGATAGCACAGTGACCGGACACCTCGATCAAGAGGCTCGACAGTAGCAGTGACCGGACGCTAGCGGCAGATCGACCGGACGCAGGACAGCAGAGTCCGGTTGAGTACAGAGAGGTTCCAGAGCAACAAAAATGCGACCGGACGCGTCCGGTGGCATATGACCGGACGCGTCCGGTGGCATGTGACCGGACGCTGGCAGCGTCCAATTAGTTCGTGGCTCCAACGGTCGGGACGACCGGATGCATCCAGTCAGGACGTGATCAGCGTCCGATCAGTAGGAGAAAAGCGGGATTTTGTCCCTAACGGCTACTTTCTCAGTGGGGCTTATAAATACAACCCCCAACCGGCCAAATAAGAGGTGTGGAGCTGAGGAAATATATCAAGGGTGTTAATACATCATTTTAGTGATCTCCACTTGCATAGTGCTTAGTGTTTCATTAGGTGATTAGCGTAGGTGCTTTGCGAAGTGCTTAGGTTGATTAGACCTCCGCTTATGCGCTTGCTCTAGGTTTAGGCCTAGTGTTTAGTGAGGTTTGCATACGTCTTACCACTCGGTGCTTGCGCGCACCATTGTTGTACATCGGAGGGGCTTGTAGTTTTGCGAGATCACACCAACCGTGTTTGTGGTGTGGCTGCCACTGTGTACCAGAGGGAACAAGGCCCGCGGCGTTTTAGCCAGAAGCTTGATAGTGAAGACGGTGGGGAGCATCCGGGTGAGCCTTGCTGGAAGGCACGTCGGAGACCCACTTGCGTGTGGGGAAGGCCCGAGGCTATCCACGGAGTTACCTGACCGGGAGCTTGGCCCTTGCGAGGGGCCCCAATGAGTACTAGGGGGAAGCTTGCGTGCTTCTCGATACCTCAGTAAAAATACCAGAGTCATCGTCAGGAGTTTGCATATCTCTACCTTGCTCTTTAGCTTCTGCATTTATATTGATTGTCTTACTCCTTTTGCGGTAGAGATAGCAACACCCTAGCAAAACCGTAGTTGCACATTTAGATAGTTTATCTTTTTGCATAGGTTTTGCTAAGGTTGGAAAAAGAGGCCATATTTTAGAGTTAGATTTTTAAGTTGCCTAATTCACCCCCCCCCCTCCTTAGGCGTCATGGTCCCCTACATGTAACATGGGGTTCATGAGGCTCAAAAGGCTTGACACAGGTTTAACAACATTCAGCTTTTAATTGTCGCAATTTTAGCATAAGAGTAGCAACAAGTTGTTTTAATTTCCATAAGGGTTCCAAGGCCGCTCGTGACCATGATCACGGCTGATATACCAGTTTTACATTCTGCAGAGGTTGTACACTTTCACTGTGAGTCGTGATACCCATATGCCCGGGTTTATAACTCCCAAAACACTTCCAAGGCGAGCAGGCAGGGTTCACTATGAAGCCTTTCAAAGGTTCATCTAACAAGTTAGGGCCATTAGATTCACTCGACAAACAGATGTAGAGCCCCCCTTCCAGATGGCATAATGATGCGCAGCATATACCCAAGGGGACAGAGGCCGAGCTATACCTAATTTGGCAAGCCATTCTTACGCCATAAAGGTAACCTCTAACAATCTAGAAAAGGTCCTCATACTGAGCTAAAGCTAGAGCCATGTAGCCCTTACAGCTATACTGTAAATCCCAGATGATCACTTATAGATAAGTCCTTAGGGACAGGAATCTGAAGCATTTAGAAAGTAGCTAAACACTTCAGCCCCCTGTTTGCAAGTCGCTAAAAAGTCATGTTTTACTGTTTATTGCATATTGTCGGTGTTTTGAGTAAACACCAACGAGTAAATTTGTATATTGCGCGTCTGACCCGGATGGTGTGCTAAGAGGACACAAGGATTATACTGATTCGGGCTAAATGTCCCTACGTCTAGTTTCGGGCTGTTCGTGTTACTAGCACTCAGTTTGTAGTAGGGGGTTACAAACTGTTGAGAGAGAGAAGGGCTCCCAAGTCTCTGTGGTTCAATTGCTCAATGCTTCTACTGCTCAATCTATCAGTTAATTGATCTCCCTCTCTGAACGGTGCCCTACCTTCCCTTTTATAGATCAAGGGGAGAGAACAGGATACCCGAGACCAAGAGAAGGGAAGAGGGAAAAAGGATAAAGAAATAAGGCTCTTGAGGATGTGTTGTCCTCCTCTTCGCGTGGGTCTCGCTGACCCTATAGATCGTGGTGGCAGCGGCGTTGCACCAGGGTCATGTTGGCCGCTGCAACATGTGGGCGTCGCGCGTCGTTCTTGTCCTCCATCCCATCCGAGCAAACAGAATGGTCAAAGGGTCCCCTAACAGAGGCCATACGGGGGGCTAGTGGTACAGTGCCAGTCAACTGACGCCGGTCGACTGGCGTTGGACGGTGGTCAGGCAGGGAGTTGGTAGCATAGTGTTGGCCTATTGATGCGGATGGTGACTTGAGTCTCCCAGCATGGCCTGATGCGACTGCTAGTCACATCAGAAAGCGCCCAAGACGTGATCCCGGGCGTGCGCCACCACGCCGTAGTGGTTGAAGTGGTTCGGGTCCCACCCTGGGCCATTGCTTTTGTCCGGTACAAAATCCGACCCCCAGCGAGCGGGCAAGGAGGATATCTCACCCTAGGGCCTGGTCAAGATGGAATCTGACCCTCAAGGGTCGGACAAGGAGGAGCCCTCCCTGTGGGACCGGATGAGTCGAAGCCCATGCCCTAGGGTCGGAGGAGTCGCAGTCCACGCCTTGGGGTCAGATGAGGCAGAAACCTCATCCTCAGAGTCGAACTAGGAGTGGCCCAGCCCCTAGGGGTCGGACGAGGCCGCAATTGCGTCCTTGACCATCGGATGAGCCGACATGACGCTCATTAATCCTTTGGCTCGGATTCTCGGGTATAGATATCCAACAGTAGCCCCTGAGCCCCCTAGCGATTCAGGTAGAATCGCCTGGGGGATTTTTTTGACTTGCCAATGGGTGCGTGCAAGCGCACCCAGTGGGTGTAGCCCCCGAGTCTACGGAGGAGTAGAATACTCCTTTGTAGGTTTTTCTAAAAGGGAGGACTCTGTAGGCCCTGGCCTTCTTTTATTGCCCACGACGTGTCCTGGGGACGGCGATTCCCTCTTGCCGAGGTTTGGACCCTTTGCGGGTATGGCCGTGATATTTGGTCGATCGCCTAGTTTCTTGTGTTACTCCATCCGCAGTTTCCGCAACCGGAGGTGACTTGTTGTTTGTCTGCGACTACGTGTTCGGTCTCTTTGCGATGCCGAGCCCATGAGTCCCTGCACATAGTAGGGGTCTGGCCAGGGGGTCGGTTTGTCTTGTGATCGTCGTCCCTCATGCGTCTATTTGCTAGAACAGAGGGGGCTGAGCCGTGCCATGCTTTCCTCGCTAGACGGAGCATGGTGCTTGGTGAGTTGTTAACAGGCTTGTACGAGTGGAGCCCCAGCATCCCCTTCATGGGGGCCCGGTTCGAGGTCAGCTGGTGACTAACTCCAGATTCTTGGTGGTAGGTCCATATAGTTCTCAGATCCATTCGACCGATCCGAGGGCTCGATGCCTTTCTTCGGGAAAAAACCATGGACCTTGCATCATCCAAGACTCGAAACGAGGGTCGGGACGTCCATAGCGCTTCGCGCCTCAGGTATTGGCTGCTAGCAGGCTCATCCTTAACCTCCCCTCACTCTAGGGTGCCCTGGAGCGGCCGTGAACCCACTGGGGGGCCAGCCTTCGAACTCCTGGGTGTTAATGGGCTATAGGAGCATTTTTAGCTCCGTATCCCACTTACCTACGGCGGCCCATAACTTTGGAAGGTGAACCGTCGCTTGGCGGATCCTTCGTGGGGGAGATTTGGATAAGCATGCGCTTGTCTCTCGAGGCAGCGATGCGACTGATGTAGCATGGAACGATGAGGGCATGACCCCTGAAGGAATCTAATCTACCGAGGCATGGGGCACATTAATTTAGGTGGACAGTTCGCTCCTCACCCGTTCCGCCCTTACCTTATAAACGGGACCATTTCTCCCTAGCCTCTATATGCGCAGCCGCATCCTTGCCCCTCCAATCTTTCTACCTTTGGCCTTCATTCCCCTGCTTCCGCTCCGCCACTGGCGAAGCTCTCTCTCTCTAGCCCTATGCCACTGCTAGATCTTCTGCATCGCCACCCCTGTTCCTCGTTGGAGTCGTGGCTTCATTCCGACATTCTCCACGTGTGCATGGAGGGTCTAGTTAAGAAGGGCCTTCTCCACGCAAGGACTGCGGCAATGGAATAGATCATAACTGGTGGCGAGGATGAGCCATCACCGCTCGACAGTTATGTCGTCTCCTTCGTTCCCTTCCATGAGTGTGGGTTCGCGACTGCTCCCCACCGATTCCTCTGAGGGCGGCTGCACTACTATGGTCTTGAGCTGCAGCATCTAAATCCCAACTGGATTTAGCACATCTTGACCTTCATCATGCTGTGCGAGGGGTATCTAGGAATTGAGCCCCACTTTGAGCTGTGGAAATACTTCTTCGCCGTCAAGCTGTAGAAGAAGGAGAAGAAGAAGCCGGACCTAGCGGTGCCGATGGGGTGTGCGAGCATTCGTCTTTGAGGCAGCCGATCGTCGAAGTACATGTCCATCCCATTGTCAAAGTCCAACAATGGGTGGCATAAGCTCTGGTTCTACCTGAGGAACGATGACGCCGCCCCCTGCCAATCTACATCGGCCGCCTGATCGAGGAGGCGCCGGTAGTGTGGAGGTACGGGCCCATCAGGAAGGAGCAGAAGGGGCTCAGCAATCTTCTCAAAGCCATCGCGACTCTAAAGGGCCATGGTCTTCATGGGATTGGCGTCATTGGAGCATACCAGGTCAGGAGGCTAGCGCCGCTGATGGCACGTGCTCTTCTGATGTACAAGATGACGCCGGATTCCACGCCCGAAGGGATGGTGATGGTTGCCGGTGAGGCCCTCAGCGTTGACAAAATGGCACAATGCATCAAGGAAGCGATGGAGTGCCTGGAGGATTCGTTGATGGATCTCGCCCCGGTGTACCCAGTCCTGGGGCATCCCGCGATGCGGCCAGACGTGGGCTTCGTCAAACTGGTAAGCCTTCTTTGAGTTTCTTTCCTTGGCCGACCCTCCTCTGTTCTTAGATTCTAAGCATCGAGATTTGTAGCTTGGCCTCTTCACCTGTGATTCCATCCCGCCATTGCCAGAGGACGCGGCCAGGAGGGTGGCGAACCACGCCGCGACTGAGGTGGCGAAGGTGAAGAAGGAGAGGAAGAAAGCGAAGAAGGAGCGAGCGAGGCTACAGTGTGGAAAGCACCGGCAAGGCTTTGAGGAGAGCGACAATGATGAGGAGGTGGAAGAGGAGGAGGACGAGTCTGACCCCGACATCCCATGGGGCACGCTTGTGTGCGAGGATGAGCTGGCCAATGTGGGGCAGGTCAAGCTCACCCCGATTCCACAGCACGCCCTGGCGCAAACCGAAGAGGTTGTGCCTCCAAGATCAGCGAGGGAGGACGCGCCCCTGAGGTTAGAGGAGCAAGTTTGCCCCGCTCTAACCGACCCCACCAGGGGATCAAAGTAGCCGATTACCGATGTGGTAGAGTTAGAGTCGAGCGACTAGCCCCCGAAACATTCTCGGATAATGGCGGCGTAGTGAGTTAACGAATTCTTTGCCCTTTTGTTGCGTTTTTCGACCTTTGTCATGTGACGCTGGTGCTTTCCAAAGGACCAGCCCTAGTAGATTCCTAGCGTTGGTGCCACAGAAGATCATGGCATGTTGGTCAAACCCCCAGGCGCCTACTAGAGTGGTGTCGGGGGCACGCCATGATGGTGCTGAGGCAGACACGGCGACGCCTGAGGTAGTAGGGGAGGCGGAGGCGCTGATTGCGCCGGAGGAGGCACTCATGGAATTGGAGCCCGCATCGATCGACGCACTTGAGGTGGAACAGACGGGAGGAGGCGCGACTGAGGTGTCCCCCGTAGATGCGGCAACAGCTCGGACTTCAGAGCTTGAGCTGCCAGTCTCCTCTATCATCGGAGGGTCCGCTCTCAAGGGAGCACCAGTGACGGAGGAGGTACCATCGGCTCCCGTCGGGCCGACTTTGATGGTTGCGACGACCGACCCCTCGGTTGGGGCTAGGCCCTCCTAGTACCATATCTGACCGGGCGATGATCCGCTCACGTGGGGAAGAAACCGACTCCATTAGGCTAGGCGGCTGGACCCGAGCAACCTAGTGTTCACCCTTGACGACCCGGCAGAGGTGAAGGACTGGACGAGCATGCGCTTGGGACTTGAGTCCATAGTCCGCTCTCTGACCAATGCATTGGGGGTGTTGAAGGATGATGTCACCCCTGCCGGCCAGGTTTGTCATGTCTTCACATTTTCTACTTTTGAGCCATGTTTATATAATTCTAACCTAATTTTTTTGCCGTCCCTTGCGATGCGCAGCCAGGAAAAGTCCCAATTCCTCCGTCATGAGAGGGAGGTCTAGGGGCTTGCTACTGAAGTGCCACGGCTACAAGAGGAGGTGGCGATCCTCTAGACCAAGGAACGGGAAGCCCACCAACATGCCGATGAGGCCGAGGACAAGCACAAGGCTATGGTTGCCAAGGCCGGGGAAGATGCTGTGGAGCTTGGACGACTCCGCTTAGCACTCGACCTTGCCCGTCAAGAGAGCGTCAATGCTCGGCGTGGGCTTGAAAACGAGCAGAAGTTGAAGGAAGAAGCTAAGGGCCTAGTAGCCGCCTTGGCCGGGGATGTTGGCATTCTCTAGAGGGAACTCTCTGAGGTGCGGGGTCCACTCCAGTCGGAGAGCAACAACCACGACGCCTTGCGCGCTACCATCGGGTTGGTCTTCGATGACCTCAGGGTTGCCCCGGTTGTGGAGACTAGCTTGCTCGCAGTCCGGGTTACCTAGGTCCTAGATCAGGCAAGTGCGCTTGTAAGGGAGGCCCTATACACCGGTGTCCATTACACGTTCGCCATCGCCCACTCCCACTACATCAACATTGATCTACCGGTGATCAGTGAGGGCTTCGCACCTGGCTACGCTGACGCCGAGCTAGATGAAATTGAGAAGGAAGTGGCTCTCCCGGCGCAGGACCTGGCGGAGAAGGTTGAAGAAGAAATCCTACCCAAGAGTGTTTAGTTAGATAGCTGAGTCTGTCGTTGGTCTTTTTGTAAAGACTTTTATTTATGGCCGGACACGTTGTTTGGCCTTTCTATATATATATACATACAGTTCATTGCAATCCAACCCTTGTTTTATGTTAAGGCACTAGAAACTTAAGTTGCGAGCGACTAAGTAATGATCACACTGATGAGCAAGCGATGCCATAGCCGTCGGGGTGTAGGCTTTTTGCATTTCGACCAGTTTTACTCATCATTAGTTTTCAACAACTCTTATTTCTAGGTCTTGTCATGAAAAGGAAGAGTCGGATGGGAAAATGCTCCCGAGTATATATTCATAAAGTTTGTTGCGATCCTACCCTTGTTTTATGTTAAGGCATTAGAAACTTAAGTTGTGAGCGACTATGTAATGATCACGCTGGTGAGCAAGCGATGTTCTAGCCGTCGGGGCATAAGCTTTTTGAATTCCAACCAGTTTTACTCATTGTTAGTTTTTGGCAACTCTTATTTCTAGGTCTTGTCATAAAAAGGAAGAGTCGGATGGGAAAATGTTCCTAAGTATAAGTACTCCTATCATCCCCCGAGTAAAAGCTGACCCCAAGTAGTTGTCGGGGTCGGGTGTTTACTAAAGTCCGATCAGATCAGAAGCGAACCCGATAGGCGGTAATATTTTTCGGTTTTTGCAGAAACATTACTTAGTTTGATAAGCATATTGGAAGCTTTGGAACGGAAAGACTAAGGGTTAAAGTGACATAGCTGCTCGATGTTCTAGGCATTGGTGATGGCTTTGCCATCCTCAGTCTTGAGCTTGTAGGTGCCAGGTCAGAGTACTTCTACGATGATGTACGGTCCTTCCTAGGTGCTGAAAGCTTGTGGTAATTTTTGTTGCTCTAGATGTGGCGAAGGACTAAATCGCCTATGTCAAAAGCGCGACCCCGCATGCATCGGCTATGGTACCGTCGTAGCACTTGCTGGTATTTGGCCGAAAAGAGCAGGGCGATATCACGTGCTTCATCAAGCAGGTCCATGGCGTCTTCCAAAGTTGCTTTGTTTCCCTACTCATTGTAGGCTTTGACCCTTGGTGCTCCGTAGTCGAGGTTGGTTGGGAGCATGGCTTTAGAGCCATAGACCATGAAAAATGGCATGTAACCGGTTGCTCAGCTGCTGGATGTCCTTAGGCTCCAGAGTACCAAGGGGAGCTCCACGACCCACCGTCCACCAGGTTTGTTGAGCCTGTTGAAGATCCTGGGCTTGAGGACTTAGAGGACCATGTCGTTCGTGCGCTTGACCTACCCATTCATGCGGGGGTGCGCTATGGCAGCCTAATCAACGCGGATGTGGTGGTTATTGTAGAACTAGAGGAATTTCTTCCCCGTGAACTATGTGTCGTTGTCGGTTATGATGGAGTTTGGGACCCCAAATTGGTGGATGATGTCCGTGAAGAACAACACGGCCTGCTCGGATTTGATCACGGTGATCGGCCGAGCCTCTATCCATTTTGTAAACTTGTCCACGGCGACAAGTAAGTGCGTAAATCCCCCGGGCGCCCTCTTGAGGGACCCTACCAGGTTGAGCCCCTAGACCACGAACGGCCACATGATGGGGATCGTCTGGAGCGCTTGGGCCAAGCATAGTACTGGCATCCTTTGTAGGTGCGTACGACCTACTCGGCGTTGGCCACCGCGGTTGGCCAGTAGAAACCTTGTCGGAATGCGTGATGTCTGCAGGGCCCTCCATGGATGTCTTTCAGTAGGTCCTTCCCCTACTCGGCGAGGATGCAACGCTATAGGATTCCGGTGTGGCTATGCTTGTAGAGCTCCCCTTTGATGACGACGAAGGACTTGGTGTGACGTGTGAGCCATCAGGCCTCCGTCTTGTCAACAGGAAGCACCTCATGGAGGAGGCAATCGAGATAAGGTGTTCTCTAGTCGGTCAGAGGGTCAGGCTCCACCTCTGGGTCTTTGACGAGTTCCATGACCTCGGGGTCGGTTGGAACTGAGGGTCGGTCATCCCCCGAGCCTAGAACTGGCGGCTCATTGCTGGTCTGTTCTGGTTCCTCATATCAGACCAAGGGCTTGTACAAGTCGCTAGCGAAGATATCGGTGGGGACCGGCTCTCGGCTCAATGCCATCTTTGCTAACATGTCGGCTGCTTCGTTGAGCAGCCTCGGGATATGGTTGAGCTCGAGGCCATCGAACTTGTCCTCCAACTATCGGACCTCATGACAATACGCAGCCATCTTAGCATTATGGCAGCTTGACTCCTTCATGACCTGGTCGATGGCCAGTTCCAAGTCCCCTCAGACATCAAGCCATCGGATGACCAACTCAATGGCAATGCGTAAGCCATTGACGAGTGCCTTGTACTCAGCCACATTATTTGAAACCGGGAAGTGGATGCAGATTGCGTACCTCATGCGCACCCCGAGGGGGGAAATGAAAACAAGCCTGACCCCAGCACCCTTCTTCAATAGTGATCTGTCAAAGTACATCGTCCAATACTCCTTATCAATGGCCACCGGTGGCATCTGGATCTCAGTCCATTCAGCCACAAAGTCAACCAGTACCAGAGACTTGATGGCCGTTCATGGGGCGTAAGTGATGCACTAATCCATCAGCTCGAGCACCCATTTCGTGATTCTCCCTGTGGCTTCCCGGTTCTAGATAACCTCACCGAGGGGGAAAGATGACACAATGGTCACCTAGTGTGAATCAAAGTAGTGGCACAACTTCCTCTTGGTGATCAGGATGGTGTATAGGAGCTTCTAGATCTAGGTGTAGCGTGTCTTGGAGTCGGACAAGACTTCGCTAATGAAGTACATGGGGCGCTGTACCTTGAGGGTGTGTCCCTCTTCTCCCCATTCTACAACCAAGGCGGCACTGACCACCTAAGTCATAGCTGTGACGTAGAGTAGGAGCGGCTCTCCCTCAGCCAGTGGGACCAGAATTGGGGCCTTCGTCAGGAGCACTTTGAGCTTGTCAAGTGCCTCTTGAGCCTCAGCCATCCACACGAATCGGTCAGTTTTCTTCAGGAGCCGGTAAAGGGGGAGCCCCCATTCACCGAGGCATGAAATGAAGCAACTAAGCACTACGAGGCACCCAGTAACCTTCTAAACTCCCTTCAGGTTTGGAATCGAGCCCATCTTCATGATGGCTAAGATTTTTACCGGGTTGGCTTTGATGCCACGCTCGGAGACAATGAATTTGAGTAGCATGCCCCTTGGGACACCAAAGACGCATTTCTCGGGATTGAGCTTGATGCCGTTCTCCTGGAGCTTCCTGAAGGTCTGCTCCAGGTCGGCCATGAGCTGGCCAGTCTACTTGGACTTGACTATGATGTCGTCCATGTAAGCCTCAATGGTCTACCCGATGATGTCTCCAAAGCATTTGATCATGCAACACTGGTACATAGCCCTAGCGTTCTTGAGTCCGAACGGCATCGTAATGTAGCAGAACGATCCAAATGGGGTGATGAAAGAGGTCGTGAGCTGGTCGGACTCTTTCATCATGATCTAATGGTATCCAGAGTACGCATCAAGGAAGAATAGGGTTTCGCACCCCGAGGTCGAGTCAACTACCTGATCTATGCATGGCAAAGGAAACGAATCCTTTGAGCACGCCTTATTGAGGATCGTGTAGTCAACACACATTCTCCATTTCCCACTTTTCTTTTTTACAAGAACAGGATTGGACAACCACTCTGGGTGGTATACTTCCTTGATGAAACCGGCCGCCAAAAGCTTAGCGATCTCCTCGCCGATGAGCCTCCACTTCTTTTCGTTGAAGCAACGCAGGCGTTGTTTGACTGGCCTAAAACCCAACCTTATCTTCAAGGCATGCTCGGTGACTTCCCTCAGAATTCCTAGCAGATCCGAGGGTTTCCATGCAAAGATGTCTCGATTGGTGCCGAGGAAGTTGATGAGCGCGCCTTCCTACTTGGAGGAGAGGGTGGTGCCGATGCGCACCGTCTTGTCGGTGGAGTTGCTGGGGTCGATGAGGACCTCCTTGACGTTCTCTGCCAGCTCAAAGGATCTAACCACCCGCTTTGCATCGGGCGCTCCTTCAGCGATGCCCTTCCCGATGGCTGTGAGCTCCTCTGAAGCGAGGGTTGTCGAAGCGAGCTCACAGCTTTCGACCTCGCACTCATAGGCCGTCTGGAAAGAAGTGCCAAAGGTGACGACCCTGCATGGGCCCAGCATCTTGAGCTTGAGGTAGGTGTAGTTGGGGACGGCCATGAACTTCGCGTAACATGGTCACCCTAGGATGGCGTGGTAGGTTCCGTGGAACCCAACCACTTCGAAGGTGAGGGTCTGAAAGGTCCTTGTGTGGTTTTGGTAATTGAGTGACAACCTAGGTGGACTAATTGTGTTTATGTAAGATATACAGGTGATTAGTCCACATGTACATGTGTGTGAGCAACATATGCCATGAAGGTGAAAATGGCTTGGGGATGTTGCAAAGCTCACACATGTGATGATGAAGGAGCTCATTGCAAATGAGACATGACATTGAGTCATGTGATCAAGGTGGAGAAGATCAAGACATGACTTAGCTTGATGGACCAGTTGCAAGCGTGAAGGGCAAGTTGGAGGCTTTGGAGCGATGGACCGCGTGGCGGTGAAGCTTGAGCAAGACTTGGCGCCGATGGACGAAGGCAATGGTGAAAAGCAAGTGAAGTCAAGATCAATGAACCAATATGACCACGTGATGATATAAAGTGGATCATATCATTGTTGATCATGTTGGTGCATGTGCTGCATCAACATTAGAGGAGATGGAATAGAATGCGCAAGACAAAGGTATAACCTAGGGCATTTCATTTCACTGGTCATAGGTGTGTAGAGAAGTTGATGACCGGGTTTAGGATAGATGGCCGTACTATCAAGAGGGGCAAACTTGTTTGCATATCGGTCATCTAGTGCCACTCGAGTGATCTAACTTTGCATCGTCTCTAGGATTGAGTGGCGTGGCAAGTTGAGTGGCTAATCCTTTGGAAAATGATTGTGAAAAGCTAACACGCGTACACATGGTGGTGTACACTTGGTGGTGTTGGCACATTTACAAAGGAGATGAAGTTGGAGTTGATGTGGATCAACTCGGCGATGAAACGGAGGCGAGAAGGGTTAGAAGCTCCACCGGCGGAGTATACAGAAAAAGACAGGGTCTCACAGAGTGGACCGGATGCTGGTCACGTAGTGACCGGACGCTAGGGTCCTATGTCCGGTCAGAGCTAACGTATGGTGACGTAGGCAGAGCAGAAGCTGGAGAGTGACCGGACGCTGGTGCTACGTCCGATCGCGATCGACCGGACACATCCGGTCGTGAAATGTCGTTTCTAGAACCTTACTGGAAACGACCGGACGCTGGAGGCTCAGCGTCCGGTCAGTTGGAGCTGCTACATCCGGTCGTTAGATGACCGTTGAGATCGGATGAACAACGTTTGAAGGAGGGGACACATGGCGAGTATCGAGTGACCGGAAGCTGAGGTCCAGCGTCCAGTCGATCGGACCGGAGCGTCCAGTCGTCCCGACTTTTGCCTAGTGAAGGGGTAACAGCTCTATTTGTTCGTGGGGTTATAAATAGAAGCCATGGTCGGCCTTGGGCCAGTAGCGGAGCACACTAGAGCCTTGGTGGCTTGTGTGGTAGTGCTTGGGAGCCCTCCATCTCACATATACTTGATAGTGATCATTAGATTGTGTGAGAGAGCGATTCTAGTGCGATTGCATCGTGAGGTTGCATCGAGTGGCACTAGGTGATCGAGTTGCAAGCCGGTGGTGCTTGTTACTCTTGGAGGTCGCCACCTCCTAGACGGCTTGGTGGTGGTCTCCGTTGAAGCCCGCAAGAAGCTTGTGCGGTGCTCCGGAGAAGAGCTTTGTGAGGGGTATTGTGCTCGCCCCGCGGGAGCCGCGAAGAGCAACTCTAGTTGAGTGTGTCATTGAGCTACCCTCACTTTCGAGGTAGGTTCTTGCGGTGCCCGACGTGTGGGCTTGGCGGGTGATGCCAATTAGCCATCGAACCACCAAGTGAGTGGTCGACACAACGGGGACTAGCGTGTTGGCAAGCACGTGAACCTTGGGAGAAAAATCACCGTGTCAACCTTGTTCTTCCCATTGGTTTGCATCCTTGTTACACAAGCTTGTAATTACTTTCATATACATTGTGGTTGTGTAGTTGCTCTTGTAATTAGTTAGCTTGTGTAGCTCACTAGTTATCTTCTTGCTTGTGTAGCATAGAAGTAGCTCCCTTGCGTGGCTAATTTGGTTTTGTGTAACCTTGTTAGTCACATTGCTTAGTTTGTGTACCTAAGTATTTGCGCTCTCTAATTTGGTATTGGTTGCCTTGTTATTGAGCATTGCTAGTAAGCTTAGGTGGCTTTGTGCTTTTGCTAACTAGCATGTGTAGGAGCTCCCTTATTGCTTAAAGTACTAGTGGCATAGGTTTGTGTGACCTTGCTTCTAGAATTGGTTAGGTGAGCTCTAGCTAGCCTGGCACCTTTGTTGCTTAATTAGTATCTTTGGAAGGTGCTAGAGAACATAAATAGAGGGGTGTAGTCTTGGCTAGACCGATAGTTTTAATTCCGCACTTGTTTCGGTTAGCTGACATGATTAAGTTTTAGAAAGGACTATTCACCCCCCCCCTCTAGTCCGCCATCTCGACCCTATAGGGTCTCCATCCTATAGTTGGACAGACCACTGAAGGTGACGGGCAGATCGATCTGCCCAAGTGGCATGGCCTGCTTTCTAGGCATGATGCCATGGAAGGGTGCTCCGGTCGGTCGGATGCGCGCTAGGTCGATGCCCATAGCGTCGAGCGTCTCGGCGTACAAGATGTTGAGGCCGCTGCCTCCATCCATTAGTACCTTGGTGAGCCGCTTCGTGCCGACGATAGGGTCGACCACGAGCGGGTACCAGCCTGGGTGTGTGACGCTATCCAGGTGGTCAAATCAGTCAAAGGTTATGGGAGACCCTAACCATTTGAGGAAAGTGGGCGTGGCGGTCTCGGCATCATAGACCTCTCGGCGCGCGAGCTTCTGTGGGCACTTGGAGCTGTATGCTTCTGACCCACCGAAGATCATGAGGCAACCATCCAGCAACGGAAAGTCACCATCCTTCTCTCTGGCGTCGTTGGCTTTTGCCTCGGGCTTCTTCTTCTGCTCCCATGTCTTGGAGCCACCTGTGAAGAAACGCTTCATGGGGGAGCAGTCCTTGTACATGTGTTTGAAGGGAAGGCATGGTTTGGGCATGGCCCCTCGAGCAGTTTGTCCAAGTGATCGGGGGTGCCCTCGGTCGGCGCTCGACCGGCTTTTCACTCAGCGGTGGCCACGAGCGAGCCCCCTCGCCCTTTTCGGTCCTTCTTCTTATTCGAATGGTCAGAGGGGCCTTCGTCGGCGTCCTTGTTCTGCTTCGCCTTGCCTCTAAAGTGATCGAATATTGCTCCAACTGCCTCCTCACCGAAAGCATGGCTGGTCGCGATGTCAAGGAGTTCCTTGGTAGTCCATGGGCCCTTACGTCCCAACTTATGGACCAGGGACTCGCAGGTGGTCCCTAATCGGAAGGCTCTGATGACGTCAGCATCGGCGACATTGGGAAGCTCGTTGCACTGCCAGGAGAAGCGTCGGATGTACTCACAAAGAGTCTCTCCTGACTTCTGTCGGTAGTTCTTCAAGTCCTAGGGGTTCCCAGGGAACGCGTAAGTGCCCTAAAAGTTCCCCACGAAGATTTGTTTTAGGTCCGCCCAACTCTAAATGTAGTTGGGCAGAAGGTGCTCTAGCCATGTTCGCGCCGAGTCAGCTAGGAACAGGGGGAGATTGCGGATGATGAAGTCATCATTGACCGCACCGTCGGCCCAGCAGGCGAGCCAGTAGTCCTCGAGCCACAAGCCGGGGTTTGTTTCCCTGGATTATTTCAGGATGTTAGTTGGTGGGCGGTATAAGGGCGGGATATGCCAACCGAAAGCCTAGAGGCCCGTTGGTTTAGGGCTATGACTTCGGTCCTCCTCACGGTCGTAGTGCCCACCGTGGCGAGGGTGGTAGCCTCGGTTGGCTGCCTCATCTTTGTCACCCTGTGCATGCCTTCGGGCGTTCCGGGTGAATAGAGCGTCACGGTCATGGCCGAGACACCCTTGGATCGGGGCCATGGCAGGCCTTCTGCCGCCCTACGATGAGGGTGCCTACTGGACAGATACGTCCCTGGCGTGACGTCCCGAGGACGAGTGCTGGCTGGCATTGAGCTCATGTCACCGAGACATCGAGCTCTCTGCCTGCTGCACTACTGCTCGCTCAAGCAATGTGTGTATCTCCCGATGAGCTCGGTGCTCATCGGGCGTCATAGGCTCTGGCATGCCTCGGATCATAGCCGCGGTGGCGGCTATGTTTGGACTGGCACGGGTAAAGTGTGGGAGGCCATCGTCGTCCTCGATGATCCTCCTATGTACGTCATGGGCCATGGCACGTGTGTGCCCACCGTCCGCACGGTGAGCGATCTCGCACTCGAGCTCTGCTTGCTCCTGCTCTAACTGGAGCCCTGTGTCCTCGAGCTCCTTCTACCGCGCCCGCAACTCCTCCACGTGCGGGGCCCTTGCGTCCCCCTCGGCCTCGTCGTCCTGGCCATTCGAGGTAGTGGCTTCCCCACCGTGGGCACCTTCGTCGTGCACATCGTGGATTCCCACCATGAAGCACTCGCGCTAGGGGTGATGGCTCCCCCTGCCAGAGTCAGAATCAGAGACGGTATCGGAGCCTTCCACGATCAGGTCGTAGAAGGACTCCGAAACGTAATATGTCATGCCCATGAACTCGCTGTTCGCGGCTGGCTCTAGAGCTTAGTAGAAAGGCAGCACGGTGCGGGCTAGGTATTTATGGCTCAGGGAGCCTTGGGTTACACGGCAAAGAAGGAGGCGTGGCTGTCACAGACTCCGACTCGGCGGCGGTGGAGAGTCCGTAAAGGAGACGATCGTGAGGTGAAAGACGATACGGCTGACATGTGGGGCTGGCTCACCAGCGAAACCAAGCGGGAGAGTGGAGAGCATGGGCGACGCGGCTCGACTGGGCCAGGCTACTGCGACGTGGCCTGCTGGAATGGGCCGCAAGAGAGGAAGAGCAGAGCCGAGCTGCGGGAAACGGCCAGCTAGGCCAATAGGTCGAGAAGGAGAAGGGAAGCTGGCCGCGCGGGAGGGAAAAGAAAGAGTGGGCCAAAAATCAGGGAGAGAGAGAGAGAAAAGAATTTTTTTTATTTTCTTAAACACATTTTCAAATCCAAATTCAATTCAAATTGAAATCCTTTTGCAATTTCGATCAAATCCAAGCATCACAAAAATAAGTATGCAGCAGCATGTATGCACAAACATGTAGCTAGACCTTATATTTGATTTTAATTTTAACAAAGTTATTATTTCTCTAAATTTAAATGCTCACAAAATACATAAGTAAATCATTTTAAGCTATTTTAAAAACCTGCAAATTTTAGGGTGTTACACTTTGACACACCTGCCTAAAATTAGTTGTGGAAAGTTATTAGCTAGGAACCATACAACCCTTTAGTTTTTATTAGTGCCTTTGTTGTTAAGTAAGTATCAAATCGGCAAAGTCAAAGTTTGTGAACTTATTCTCTTCACTTCTCCTATATTTTAGGTGCCTGAATTTTAAGATAATTTCAGGCAACACCCTTGTACAACCAACTACTACATGTAAATTGTTACTTTTGTGATTTGTTATTTGCCTTTGTATCATGACATATCAGTTTTTTTTTGTCATTGTCTGATCTAACTATAGAAACAATTGTGAATTGTTAATTGTGTTTGGGTCAACATATATCTGGTTTGTGGTTTTGTCTATCGTGTTTTTTATTCTCTCAATAAAAAATGCAGATTATGTCCATATAAATTGCAACAAAATAAAAAGCTACAATTTTACCATAAAATATACTCCCTTCAATTTCCTAAAAGATGTCATTTCGGACAGCGACATGGTCTCTAAAACATAACTTTAACTTCTTATTTTTATAAAAATATTTATTGAAAACCGATATATGTATATTTTTTGAAAGCATATTTCAAGACAAATCTATTCATATGGTTTTCATATTTCCAAACTCAATAATTTAAAAGTTATTCATGATGTATATTTCCAATATTTGATCCAAGCCTTGCCTTGTCCAAAACGACACCTTTTAGGAAACTGGAGGGAGTATGCAATAACCGTCGCTAAAAAAAGCTAGCAACTCCCTATTCTCTTTCATGCAACAAGAAAGTTGTTAACTGCAATGTTACAAATTACCGCTACTAAAAAAGCTTACCTGATACAGATTACTCATATACAAATTTAATTTCAATTAAATTTCTTATCAAATTAAAGCCAAACTCACGGTCGGTTACTTCAGAAAAAGCACCACCTGACCTTTTTCTTTTTTGGAAGACTTAAGCTAGTAAGGTTTGCAGCCATTTATTATTTAGCTCCCCTCTTCGTTTCTAGATCCAACGACGTTGCTATCAGTCATGTCCTATGTAACGCCCCGACGCAGGATGGCGGCTAAAATCTACTCTATACGTTGAATGGACCATACCTATGTATTAACTCTCTTACGCTTTCGACCTCACTTCGCGCAAAAGGTTTGAACTGGAGTTAACACACTTTTCAGCCCAGGCTTTTTAAGCTGGTTCGGCACCTCCTCCGGCTCCGGCGTGGAAATAAAGTCCCGTACCTACATACCTTCCCTTGCTACAGCAAGGGAACATCTTTGCTTCCACATGTTTCCAAAATCTAATTTGTACTTATGTGAATTGAGATTTAACATTCTTATTTTAGTGTGTTTCTTTTCCTTTTCTTAAGCTGACATAATTCAGATGTTAAAATGGTTTCCTGCTGTCCACGCAACCATCATGTCGTACATTATAGATTAAAAAAACCCATGGAAAATCAACCAGAAAGTGCCAGGAAAAAAGACAGTACTAAACAGAAAACTCAAGGTAATTTTGATACAGGAGTTGCATCATGGTTCTCTGGAATATTTATATTGGTTATTTACTTGCATAATTCCTTGATTTTATAGGGAAAAATAGTCAAGAATTCCCTAAAAAAGATAGTCAAGAGAATATTAGGTAAAATATCCAAACAAACAAATCATCGGCTTCTTACATGCCTAATCAATCGAAACCTATTTCCTTAGGAGCAAACACGTTTTACATAAAGATGGACCTGAATTAGTTCGGTTGAAAAGGAAGCAGATTATGGACAGAAAAAACAATAAAAAACATTTAAAGGATGATTGGAATGATGTCCATATCAGACAAAATAATATTCTACAACGCAACAATCAAAGGTGCTGCCTTCCAAAACATTCTGCAACGCAACAACAAAATATTCTGTAACGCAACAATGAAAGACAAGATAATCAGTACCATCAGGTAAAGCAGAAAACTGGAAAAATCTGTCATCCAAGCCCAAATCATGGATGAGCTTTAATTTGGCTGTCTAAATGTTCAATACTTTTAGCCTTCAAAATAAGACTTCGTATCTTTATTCCATACTATCAAATATGTAAGAATGTTACAATGAGGTAAAAATGCCTAGCATGCCAAATACTACTATAAATATCTAAAAAATAATATCACAATATTAAATGCATAATTTAAACCATATTTAAAATTAATTTGGCTCCAAAATAATTGCATAAGACCTGGCCACGAATTCAAATCGTTGTTCTGTAGTAATTATTATTACCTTTTAAATTAGTTTAGGTTATTAGAAGATCATAAAATTTTAGAAGTTGTTAGACGTAAGATAGAGATATCAAACTGTGTCTCATGCTTACGACTACACACTGCACCCTCATGATAAAATATAACGCTTCCTGAACTTCTACAACAACACCGAATCAATGCTAACCAAACCAAGTAGTGTCATCTCCAGGTAGCCACCTAGCAAGACAAGAAAATCTAACCGAAATCAGCGAAATATAAAAAAAAAGCACCCTTGAGGCCCTTATATCTATAACAAACTAATAGACAATCTTCTTTTATCTAATAATCTTTCTCCCTTATTTAAATTAGCAGTGAGGCAATCTAGCCAAAAAAGGGTTGGCAGTGAAACTAGCCAAAAAAGCATTGGTGCAAGACAATCGATGTGAACGATGTTGCTAAGGTCAACAAGGTAATCTACCATTGATCCATTTTTATTACCATTTCAATTAGTTTAGGTTAGAAGATCATAAAATTTAAAAAGTTGTTAGACATGAGATAGAGAAATAAAAACCGTGCCCCATGCTTACGACTACACACAGCACCCTCATGAGAAAATATAACGCTTCCTGAACTTCTATGACAACACCGAATCAATGCTAACAAAACCAAGCAGTATCGTCTCCAGGGAGCCACCTGGCAGGACAAGAAAATCTAACCGAAATCAACGAAATACAAAAAAAACACCCCTGAGGCCCTTATATCTATAACAAACTTACAATCTTCCTTTCTCTAATAATCTTTCTCCATTATTTAAATTAGTGAGGCAATGTAGCCAAAAAGGATGGGCAATGAAACCAGCCAAAAAAGCACTGGTGCAAGACAATCGACGTGAATGATGTTGCTAAGGTCAACAAGGTAATATACCATTGATCTATTTTTCTTCTAAATGTAATTTTTTCCATTAAATACTACATTGATTACTATATCCAGTTATTGTCAAATCTATTGTTCATATATAGCAAAACAAGCTACATCAGAGAGCATCATGGCAACCTAAGCAGTCATCTAGCTCAACAAGATGATACTGAAAGAAGCGGCACAACATCTAACCAGGATAAAAACATAATAATGTTACCACCGCCTTTTCAAGGGCGCAATAAACTTATCAATTAATTCCAAAGATGTAACGACGATATGTCAAGGAGCTCAGAACAACAACACAATTGCGACGATGAAAGCCATTGAGAAAGCAAAAGATCAAAACAAACAAATGACAAGCCAAACATCAATGGCATGGACTTTAAGATTAACTTTAAAAAATTCATCAAAGAAGAAAGACTACAATTTATGAAAACATTTGAAGGTACACATCTCAATATCCAGTACCCAATCATGTTATTAATTATTAATTTGCAGGTGAAGTAACCTTTTAATATTGTCATCCACATAGTTCAGTTCCTAAAGAGGGACTTCCAACATGCCCATATACTTTGCTCAAAACAAACATGCCCATATACTACACAATGTCAACCATCACTACGGGGAACGGGAGCTTTGCCGTGTGCCTAGGGCACACAGCAAAGCCACTAAAACACTCGGCAAACCCTTTGCCGAGAGGGCACACAGCAAAAATTCTACCGGCAAACTAACTTTGCCGAGTGTTTTTTGTCGGGCACTTGACAAAGACTTTGCCGAGTGCCCAAAAAACACTTGGCAAACAATTTTTCAGAAAAAATAAAAAAAAACAAGCCGCCGTCTTCTCCTCCCTCTTGCCGCGCCGTCACCACGCCACGCCACCACCACGCCGTGCCGCCACCACGCCGCACCACCACCACGCCTAGGCCGCCGCAACAGCCAAGCCCGCCACCACCACCACGCTCGTTGCCGCCGGATCTGGAGAGGGAGGGCCGGGAGGGGGGCGGCGCCGCCAGATCCGGGAGAGAGGGAGGCGCCGGATCTAGTGAGGGGAGGGTGGGGCTGAGCCGGAGAGGGAGGAGGAGGGGGGCACGGCGGAGAGGGAGGGCAGGGCGGGGCCGCGCCGGCGCCGGCGCCGGTGAGGGAGGAGGGGAGGGCGGTGCTCTGGATCTGGCACTCGGCAAATAACCAGTATGCCTAGTGTTTTAATAAAAACACTTGGCAAATAACATGTATGCCGAGTGTTTTAATTTTACCGAGTGTTTTTTGGAAAGCACTCGGCAAAGAGCAGTTTGTCGAGTGCACGAGAGAATGCACTCGGCAAACATAAAAACACTCGGCAAACTTAAGGATTCCAGTAGTGCGTACTGGGACACAAACAAAGGAAGGAAAAGAAAAAAGACCCAACTGGAGAATCACATTTGATATGCCACAAGAATCTCTCACCATCACGCCAATGCCAATTCTATGCACGCGTGTCACTCTGCATTCAAATAAAAGTTAATTTATAAAGTGAATTTTATTAGCTCAATATATATTAAACATGAATATCTATTTCTTATGTATCTCAAAAGTTATCCTGTGTGGGAGCACGAGTTGATTGGACTAGTAAATATATAAGCGTACTAGTAGCACTTGTTGGACGCGTGATACAGGATCATCAGATGAGCTCACCAAACT
The DNA here is from genome assembly GCA_904845875.1 of Miscanthus lutarioriparius. NCBI lineage: Eukaryota > Viridiplantae > Streptophyta > Magnoliopsida > Poales > Poaceae > Miscanthus > Miscanthus lutarioriparius. Next base: position 66,580,142 of record CAJGYO010000009.1, read on the forward strand.
GACGGTAAGCGGATAAACCAAAAGGTACGGTGCCACAATTCAAGGTCAAGCTGTGATAATGTCTCCGATAGGCAGGCTGCTTCTGCTTTTGCTTCTGTAGCGTTGCAGGCTTGCAGCTTCACGCAGTCAAGGTCTTTTAAATCCAGGTGTAAAGTTTTAGGGTGTCACGTCGGGTATCGAATAGGGTGTTCGCATACTAATAAAAAAACAAATTACAGAATCCATCAGTAATCCGCGAGACGAATTTATTAAGTCTAATTAATCTGTCATTAGCACATGCGTTACTGTAGCACCACATTGTCAAATCATAGACTAATTATGCTTAAAAGATTCGTCTCGCAAATTAGCCGTAAACTGTGCGATTAGTTATTTTTTTAGTCTATATTTAATACTTTATGTATGTGTCAAACATTTGATGGGATATTAAGTAAACTTGAAGGGAAGAAACTAAACAAGACCCAAGTTGATCGCCTGCCACCTCAATCGTCTCATTGATCCCCGTGGTGTAGCGTGACTGGGTGAGGGGTGACCGCGCTGAGCCACTGACCATGGCCTAGCACCGGCCACCACCACCACATGTGCAGAGTGCAGATTGCAGTCCATTCAATCTGCTCAGCGTGGTGCATGACGGAGGGCTTCACCTCTTTGTCAGAGTGGATCAGGTAAAGGACGTCATCGTGCACCAGGATCTAACCCTGTCTGCCGTCACCACCGCATGAGTGATAACAGCAAGCATGTGCATCAAGTTCAAAGAGAACTCTTTGAGCTTTTGTTAGATTTCTATAGTCCAAAACATGAGTGAGACCACTAGTGACAATCCACCAAAACTTAGGTCCCTTTGCACAAAAATGATCAAGCATGTGAATTTATTAAAGTGCAAAGTTTGTGCCATAAAAATATGTGTTTCAATCATCAAGCCCACTAGACGCCATCCTCTCAGGTCAGTGAAGACCACAAATGATAGACCTAACATTGATACCACGTGTAGGGTCGAGATGACGGACTAGAGGGCATGAATAGTGCTTTCTAAAATTTAATCACGTCGGCTAACCGAAACAAATACAGAATTAAAACTATCGGTCTAGTCAAGACTACACCCCTCTATCTAAGTTCACAAGCACCTTTTAAAGATCCTAATCAGGCAACAAAAGTGCCGGGCTAGCTAGAGCTCACCTAATCAATTCTAAAGCAATGTCACATAAACCTATGCACTAGTACTTTGCACAACCGGGAAAGCTCCTACACAATCTAGTAAGTAAAAGCACAAACCTCCTAAGCTCACTAGCAATCTAAATAACAAGGCTACACAAGCCATATTAGAGAGCGCAAATTACTTAGCTACATAAACTAAGCAATGTAACTAACAAGGTTACTAAAACCAAATTAGTAATGCAAGAGAGCTACTTCTATGCTACACAAGCAAGAAGGTAACTAGCAAGCTACACAAGCCCACTAATTACTAGAGCAACTACATAAGCACAATGTATAAGAAAGTAAATACAAGCTTGTGTAAGGGGAATGCAAACCAATGGGAAGACAAGGATGATACGGTGATTTTATCCCGAGGTTCACATGCTTGCCAACACGCTAGTCCCCGTTGTATCGATCGCTCACTTGGTGGTTCGGCGGCAAATTGGCATCACCCACCAAGCCTACATGTTGGGCACCGCAAGAACCTACCCCAAAAGTGAGGATAGCTCAATGACACACTCTACTAGAGTTGCTCTTCGCGATCCTCGCGGGGTGAGCACAATCTCCCTCATAAATCCTCCTTCAGAACACCGCACAATCTTTCTTACGTGCTTCAACAGAGTCACAAGCCACCAAGCCATCTAGGAGGTGGCAAGCTCCAAGAGTAACAAGCACTATAAGCTTACAACATGATCACTTAGTACCACTCGATGCAACCTCACGATGCAATGCACTAGAATCGCTCACTCACATGATCGGATGATCACACTCAAGCCCAAGTGAGTTAGAGGGCTCCCAAGAACCACCACACAAGCTACCAAGGCTCTAGTGTGCTCAGCTGCCAGCCCAAGGCCAGCCACCACTTCTATTTATAGCCCCACGGGCTAAACTAGCCGTTACCCCTTCGCTAGGCTGAAATCACAGCGACTGGATGCGCCGGTCGTGATGACCGGACATGCCAGGCCCTGCGTCTGGTCACTCCCGGCCATCCACATGCTGCCTACATTTGATCACGGCCGCTCGATCCCAACGGTCGGCTTCCTTTGCGTGTGTGTTAAGTTAAGACCAGATGCGTCATCCTGAGGACTGGACGCGCCGATCTGTGTTGGAGCACGCGCGCACGCTAAGGCCATGCTGTGACTGGACGCGCTGCTCCCCACGGTTACCCAGTGTTGGGTCACATCTAGTAAGCATCCAGAGGCGAAAATTCATGAACGGATGCATAAGATCATTGATGGCCAGACGCCACCCTGCATCTGATTGCCTCTGGCCACGCGCACTCGCATACGTCAGCGTACGTCAGCCTTCACCGGAAGCACCTTCAGCACGTTCGTTCACCACTTCATGCCAGCATCCAATCACTCGACTGAGGCCATGCCACCACGCACCAACTGACCAGACGCACCCGGCAGAGTCCGGTCCTACTGAGGCCAGCATCCGGTCATCTTCAGTGACCCCTTTTCGCATCCTTTTCATCACCGAGTTGTTCCACATGAACTCCAACTTCTTCGCCTTTGCAAATGTGCCAACACCACCAAGTGTACAATACCTTGTGCACGTGTGTTAGCTTTTCACAAACAATTTCAAAGGAGTTAATCACTTAATTCATCATGCCACTCGATCCTAACACGTATACAAAGTTAGATCGCTCAAGTGGCACTAGATGATCGATATGCAAACAAGTTTGCTCCTCTTAATAGCATGGCCATCTATTTTAAACCTGGTCATAAACTTCTCTACACACCTATGACCGGTGAAATAAAATGCCCTACAAATATACCTTTGTCTTGCGTATTCCATTCCATCTCCTCTGATGTTGATGCAACACATGCACCAACCATGTCACAAATGATATATTTCACTTCATATCATCACGTGACTGCATTAGTTCATCGATCTTGACCTCACTTGCTCTTTACCATTGCTTTAGTCCATCGGCACTAAGTCATCACTCGACTTACCCTTCACACTTGCAACCGGTCCGTCAAGCCAAGTCTTGTCTTGATCTTCTCCACCTTAGTCATATGACTCAATGTTATGTCTCATATGCAATGAGCTCCTTCATCACATGTGTGAGCCTTGCAACATATCCAAGCCATTTCACCTCCATGGCATGTATTGCTCACACACAAGTTCCTATGGACTAATCACCTGTGTATCTCATATTAAATACAATTAGTCCACCTAAGGTTGTCACTCAATTATCAAAACCAAACAAGGACCTTTCACTAGGCTTTCAAGGTGCAGGTGCATGCTATTTGGTTCCCGTATGCATGTAGCCTGGCTCATGAAAGAACTTGTTTGGTTGCCTGAATCCTGTAGTTTTCGCTCTCTCAAACAGTCATCCACGCATTTGCTCTCGCACCGCTTCGGGCTAGCTCAATTGGAACATAGAAAAATCATGTATGGGGAGAGCCAGGCCCGACAATGCCTTTTGTATGAACTCAGCCTGGCTAGGAGACGCGTGCACCCAACCAATCATGTTGTGCTTGCATTAGATGGGCCTGGTTCGGCCTTATGCAGGAAACCAAACGCCCCCAATATGTTTGTATGGTTTGAGACGTCCTACTTTTACGGTTTGGATGGTGAAAATCTGGTGCTCCGAATTTTATAGTCACCGGAGTATTTTACAATAGTGGGTGGGTGGGTTGGTTAGTGTTGTACGTGTTGAATACTATCTAATTAACACCCAAACGATGAACAGTGTTCTCTAGCGCATTGTACAAGTTCATAGGACATAACTGACGGTCTTGTCACTGTTACAGGCACTTCCATCCATTACCTTCAGCTTCTTGCAATGCGCTCGCCCACTGTTGAATTCTGCCATAAGGCAAACCAAATGCAGAAACCAATCCTCATGCCAGCGACTTATACTGCTGATTCTCTACATGTCTAGTGTGATAGTACTACATACATATAGGAACCGAATAGAAGAAGCTGTCTCTTGCATCACATTCTCCCATTGCTAAACTTACTGCCGACAGTAAGTTTTCGCAATCGAGTTGACCTATATATGGCACTGGAGTCACCGAGAACCTCGTACTATAAGTAGCATAGATGTCATTGCAACCTATTCTCATTCATAGTCAGTCAAGCCCATGCCACGAATAACCGCTCAACATATAGTCAAAAGGCGTAAACTCCCTGAGCCTGTCAGATGAGCGTCAATGCAGCAGAAGGCGATATATATCCATGTGTACAACATGATGACGAGGGAGATGCAGTTTTGGTCTTGCTATGTGTACGTGATGCACATGCTTCTAACTAACAGCATCTCCGACAATTTCTAAAAAGTTACTCTGTCTAATATATGATTATTTCAACTGATATGAAGGAATAAGGAGAGTATTTGTTGTCTTTCTCCAACAGTTTCCAATAATATGCTTTAAAAAATCAAAACCAACGAGTGTCATGCAACACCCATCAATGTGAGATGGAGAAAAAACTAGGATAGAAGTTGCGTGGGATGAAAAAAATCAGAAGAAAATGACCCAATGTGAGATGGAGAAAAAACTAAGATAGAAGGATATTTTCAAATCATCAATCAAGTCTATGTCTAGCAGACAATAACACAAGTAAGATACCACTTATCAAATTAACCTATGCTATTCATGCAAATGCAAGCAGTGATGTGTTTTGCACAATCTAAATGCAACAATCAAGTGTTCATGAGCTTGCTCTCCCTAATTTTGTGCCTTTTTCAAATTTTGGGGAAGACACCACATTTGATGGAGATGATGACTTATAGTTGAGGACCCCTTGGCATCTTCTTGGATTGTTTCTATGAGCTTCCTTCTCTTTGGCTTAAACTAGTTGATTTTCATAATAAGCTTCAACCTCAGTTTGAACCCTCTTCAACCTTCTTCACACGCCTTTGAACGATTATCTTATTGAGGTTGAATTTATCACTTGTGTAGATCATCAACATAATTCAAACAATTGGGTTCACATTCTCATGAATGAGTCACACTACCACTAGAAACAATCAAACACATAAGTCATAGTGGTACAATAAGAACTCAAACTCATTTGATATTCAATGAATGTCCTAGTAGTCTCCATATATGCCTACTGTGAATAATGAATTTCATAACAAAATGAAAATGATAGATTTCTTTTGCTAACCTCAAGAGTAGAAGAGCCTTGCAATCATTGGACCAAATTGATTTCAAGTGTCCATGTCAAAAGTTTTCTATAAGTATTGAACATCGCAACCCCTTGTTCGTAGGATAACAAGAACGAAAAGTGGATGCATCTACACATGCCGAATTATCATTCACATTTGTAGCTTCTGTGGCTTCACTTTGTAACTAACCTAGGATGGATTTTGTAATTGTTGGGCAAATCTTGATTCCACCGCATGTTTTCCAAAGCAAGTGACTTCTTATCCTAGAGTAACTTCCCTTATACTCGAGATTCTATTACTTGCATCGCCTTACTATCGTTGCCTCCTAAAACAACCTTCCCTAAAAGCAAAACAACTTTCCACAATGGATTTTTCCTCTTTTGCTAGTCATCAACTCTAACAGGTTAATTGATATCCATACTTTGCCGCACTTCACCTTAGGCAACCTACAACCAAGTTGTCAAGTGTTTGGCTCGCAACTAAACTTAGACAAGATTTTTTAGGCTCTACATGTCATGTAGTAAAAAGTACTCCATTCATTGCAAATTATAAGACGTTTTGACTTTGCTATGTACTTAGATATACACAATGTCTAGATGCATAGTGAAATCAATGTATCTAGATAATCCAAACCGTCTTATAATTTAGAACGCGGGAACAATGTCAAGTTTCTCTTAGGCATGGAAAAATGTGGCTTCAAATTTGTTAGCCACAATTTTTGTGGCTTTGTGTCACACCCGATTTTAAGGATAAAATAGGATGCATAATCTTATGTGCGCCCAGAGATCAGTCACACACATAAACTGACAAATTATAGATAGTATCATCACAAATGTTTATTACATCACGTATAACAAGATAGAGTCTTCACATAAATGTAGCAGGAGTATAAGGAAAAATCTCTCGTGGAAGCTCCATATCATAGGGACGTCAACTGGTTAACCACAAGTCTAGTAATCCTCAGGAAAGTCGTCATTACCATAGCCATTTGTTACCCATCCAGGATTTTTATCCAAATAATGAAAATAAACAAGCGTAAGTACGTGTCGTACTCAACAAGTGTAACATGGGGTTCATGAGGCTCAAAAGGCTTGACATAGGTTTAACAGCTTTCATCTTTTAATTGTCGCAATTTTAGCATAAGAGTAGTAACAAGTTGTTTTCATTCCCAAAGTAAAACACATGATCGATGTAAACATGAATAATGAATAGCATAAACGGATAATTAATAGTGATCATCTATTCCACAAGGGTTCCAAGGCCGCTCGTGACCATCAGCACGGCTGATATACCAGGTTATACACTTTCACTATGAGTCGTGATACCCAAATGCCCGAGTTTATAACTCCCAAAACACTTCTAAGATGAGCAGGCATGGTTTATTGTGAAGCTTTTCTAAGGTTCGTCTAACAAGTTAGGGCCATTAGATTCACTCGGCAAATAGATGTAGAGCCCCCCCTTCCCGATGGCACAATGACGCGTAGCCTATACACAAGGGGACAGAGGCCGCGCTATACCCGATTTGGCAAGCCATTCTTACGCCATAAAGGTAACCTCTAACAAGCTACAAAATGTCCTCATACTGAGCTAAAGCAGAGCTATGTAGCCCTCACAACTGTACTGTAAGTCCTGGATGATCACTTACAGATAAGTCCTTAGGGTGAGGAATCTGAAGTATTTAGAAAGTAGCTAAACACTTTAGCCCCCTGTTTCCAAGTTGCTAAAAAGTCATGTTTTAATGTTTATTGCATATATCATTAGTCAAGTTACAAGATCATAGTTTAGTTGAGCACTAGCAAAGCTACCCAATGCATATCCCGTAGGAAACAAGGTATAAGTTCAATTCTAGGGAATCCCTATCAAGGTGACACATGCAAATATGGATTAAATGTATTAAAGTTGATAGGAAACAAGGATAATCCCATGCTATACTTACCTTGAACAAAGTATTCCTGTTGATCCTGCTCGTCAAAGTAGTACGCTTGATCACCCACGAATTGATCACCGTCTATACTCGATAATCATAGCAACATACAAGCATCCAGAAGCAATCATACATAGCAAACAAAGGCTATAGATTATAACAGTACACCAACAACATAGAATCAAGATGAAAAGTTTATAAAACGAATATATGTCTCACTACGAACACATAGACGTGAATATCATAAAAATTAGAGCTAAAACGGAGAAGTTATGAATTAAACAAGATTTCTTTTATTAAAATAATAGATTAAATCTAACCTCGAATTTTAAAAGTTAAAAACATACTTAACAGTAATATGAACATGTAGATAATGCAATTATGAATCTAACGCAACTTGAACGGATCAAAACGGAGCTAAAACGAAGATTTTATGGCTAAAACAAGATCAGTGGCACTTCTATAAATAGCTGGAACTTGATTTTAGAATTTAAATTAATAAAATTGGATTTTAAACTGAGCCAGGGACGACGCGTATGATAAAGAAGAAATATAGGGTTCTTTAGAAAAAATGCAGGGACAGCAGGTTCGAATACTGAGAAACTAAAGGACTCTTTTGCAAAAAGGCCTCGGCGAAAGGGTATCGACTGATCTCGACAATTGAATCTGATACGGACGGTCTAGATTACAGAAGAGAGAGAGAACGAGGGAGAGAGACAGCCGGCGGCGAGCTTTGGTGTCGGCGCAATGGCTAGCGGCGAGCGGTGCACGTGGAAAACAGCCTACGGGTCATGGTTCGATTCGGGAAAGATACAGAGAGCAAGAGGAGGCCAAAGTGAACTTACCACGGCGAAAAACAGCGGCGTGGAGCAGATGGAGGCGACGCATGGCTCGGGATCGCGGACGGTGTCGATAGCGGCGCCTAGGGCTACGGCGGCGCGGCGTCTCGGCGGATGCGGCTGGCTCTAGAGCTTAGTAGAGAGGCGGCACGGTGTGGGCTAGGTATTTATGGCCTGGGGAGCCTTGGGTTACACGGCAAAGAAGGAGGCGTGGCAGTCACAGACTCCGACTCGGTGGCGGCGGAGAGTCCATAAAGGAGACTATCGCGAGGTGAAAGACGACGCGGCTGACATGCGGGGCCGGCTCATCAGCGAATCCAAGCGGGAGAGAGGTGAGCATGGGCAACACGGCTCGACTGGGCCGGCCTGCTGCGACGCAGCCTTCTGGAATGGGCCGAAAGAGAGGAAGAGCGGAGCCGAGCTGCGGGAAACAGCCAGCTGGGCAACAGGCTGAGAAGGAGAAGGGAAGCTGGCCACGCGGGTGGGAAAAGAAAGAGTGGGCCAAAAGCCAGGGAGAGAGAGGGAAAAAAGAATTTTTTTTATTTTCTTAAACACATGTTCAAATCCAAATTCAATTCAAATTGAAATCCTTTTTCAATTTTGATCAAACCTAAGCATCACAAAAATAAATATGCAGCAGCATGTATGCACAAACATGTAGCTAGACCTTATATTTGATTTTAATTTTAACAAAGTTATTATTTCTCTAAATTTAAATGCTCACAAAATACATAAGTAAATTATTTTAAGCTATTTTAAACACCTGCAAATTTCAGGGTGTTACACTTTGCCACACCTGCCTAAAATTAGTTGTGGAAAGTTATTAGCTAGGAACCAAACAACTCTTTAGTTTTTATTAGTGCCTTTGTTAGTAAGTATCAAATCGGCAAAGTCAAAGTTTGTAAACTTATTCTCTTCACTTCTCCTATATTTCAGGTGCCTGAATTTTAAGATAATTTCAGACAACACCCTTGTACAACCAACTACTACAAATAAATTGTTACTTTTGTGATTTGTTATTTGCCTTTGTATCATGACATATCAGTTTTTTTTGTCATAGTCTGATCTAACTATAGAAAAAATTGTGAATTGTTAATTGTGTATGTGTCAACATATATCAGGTTTGTGGTTTTGTCTATCATGTTTTTTATTCTCGCAATAAAAAATGCAGATTATGTCCACATAAATTGCAACAAAATAAAAAGCTACAATTTTACCATAAAATATACTCCCTCCAATTTCCTAAAGGATGTCATTTCGGACAGCGACACGGTCTCCAAAGCATAACTTTAACTTCTTATTTTTATAAAAATATTTATTGAAAACTGATATATGTATATTTTTTTTGAAAGTATATTTCAAGACAAATCTATTCATATGGTTTTTATATTTCCAAACTCAATAATTTAATAGTTATTCATGATGTATATTCTCAATATTTGACCCAAACCTTGCCTTGTCCAAAACGATATCTTTTAGAAAACTGGAGGGAGTATGCAATATCAGTCGCCTGAAAAAAAGCAAGCAACTCCCTATTCTTTTTCATGCAACAAGAAAGTTGTTAACTGCAATGTTACAAATTACAGCTACTAAAAAAGCTTACCTGATACAGATTACCCATATACAAATTTAATTTCAATTAAATTTCTTATCAAATTAAAGCCAAACTCACGGTCGGTTACTTCAGAAAAAGCACCACCTGACCTTTTTATTTTTTTTGAAGACTTAGGGGGTGTTTGGTTTCAGAGACTAAAATTTAGTCCCTATCACATCGGACGTTTAGATGCTAATTAGGAGGACTAAACATGAGTTAATTATAAAACTAATTACACAGACAGAGACTAATTTATGAGATGAATCTATTAAGCCTAATTAATCCATCATTAGCATATACATACTGTAGCACCATATTGTCAAATCATGGACTAATTAAGCTTAATAGATTCGCCTCGCAAATTAGTCTCATTCTGTGTAGTTAGTTTTATAATTAGTCTATATTTAATACTTCAAATTAGTGTACAAACATTCGATGTGACAGGGACGTGTACAACCGTGGAGCTAGTAAGGGCATGTACAACGGGTCCTTTCAGCCCGTCTCTTCGTTGCCGTTTGTGTAAAAAACACCCCGTCCAAGCTTGGAGACGGACACTGCGTCGTCTCGCGAGGCGACGAGGAGGCTCGTGCTCCGAGGCTGAGAGGACGGCTCCAGCAGCATTGTAGTGCCCGTCGCCCCGACTCAACGATGCAAGGATCACGAGCCCTCTCTCATGCGTGATTGTGGTCTGCGCGCGCGGGAGGAATATATCGCGGCAAAATCCCGAGCATGTGGCGACGACGGCGGCAGTGTGGAGCAAGAGCAGCAGGTGGCGGCGAGGAACAGGAAGGTTGTGCTGGGCGGGTACATCGAGCGCACGCCCAGGGAGGACGACATGGAGCTCGTCGACGGTGGCGCCGGCGCCGGCGAGTTGTGCGTCCCCACGGGCGCCGGTGGTCCTGCGGTGCTGGCGAAGAACCTCTACCTCTTGTGCAACCCTTACATGCGTGCAAGCTGAAGCTGCAAGCTGCAAAGTGGAGGGGACGATTTGTGCGCTCATTTAGCAATTCCTTGATCTGTGAAGCCTATTGAAGGGTTTGGTGAGGGGAGGGTGGTCAACTTCCATGCTCATCCAGGATTTAGTGCTGGTGACATTCAGTTCTACTTGTATGCTTATCTATCAGAACTGCATGGTGTCAACTACCTTGCTAGCTGCAATTTGATAATTGAAGGCTGACATTCAGTTAAGCATCAAGTTATCTGATTTCAGTCATGTTCCAATTCAGAAAAATTGCAGTTGTGAAGACTTGTATGAACAAACTGAGATCATGAACTGCTATCTGTTCTCTTTTCTGTCCCTACATGGAGCGCGTCGATGGCCGCGATGTCAACCGTCGGCTAGGAAAAGTACATATGGTCCACAAATAATTTGGCAAGAACAGAGTGTGCATCACCACCTATGGTCCTATCAAGTTTCAGCCATTGATCTTTTTAGTTACATGTCCTAGACGTCTTAGTTCAGATTCCAGAGTTCACATATAGCTGCCTAGTGTTCCTTTTGTTTCACTTAAAGTGTGATGGAGTGAGTGTTTCAGTTATCTGAATCTTTGTTGTGTGGTGGCCACATTTATCTGAATCTCTGCATTTACAAAATCAATAGCCTCAATGTAATGTTAGGGTAATTTAGACTTCCTATATGTATTGATACTGAAACTAACTATGCCATGTAGCATACTTAGTTTTGATGGTGGTGATATGTTCTGAAACTTTTGTCCAGTTAAGTTTCTGTTAAATTTCTGAAAACTGGATGGTGGTCATTTCAGTTAAGTTTCAGTGCTCATTTCAGCTAAGTTTCTGAGTGTGCTTGCTTCGGTTAATTGATGATCTGTCTCTGTGTGTGCTAATTTCACAAGAGAAAACGAATAGCCTGTTTATGCATGTTTGTTTATTCCCTTGCTGTTTTTTATAACAAGCTGTTGTCTCCCATCAAAATGGCCACACAATGATATACAAATTAATATTCATGATTGATTTTGGCTACATGCAAATCACTAAATTGCATGTAGACGACCCTCTGTCAGTGGGTTGTATGACCAGTCTTTTTAATTGTCTCTATGTCAGATTCTACTCTCTTAGAGATGATACCCGATCTCTGGGTTATACATGCCCTAAGGTTTGTAGCCATTTATTATTTAGCTCCGCTCTTCGTTTCTAGATCCAACGACGTTGCTATCAGTCATGTCTTACGTGTCTAGCAATAATGACTCGAAGCAGCAAGCGCGGGGGATCCCTACACCGTATGGTGCGAGCACGGCCCCAAATCCCAGCTCTTATCCCAGGACCCTACACTCTACAGGTTTGGGAAGTTGACGCCGCGGCAAACCTCATCACTAGCTCTTGAACTATGCCGGACGTTGATCTGATGAATACCAGAATTTGTACAATGTGCTTTGTGAAATTAATTAAGCCGGCCTGCTGCTGCTTGCCAGTACTCTCGGTACGGGTAGCATGGGCAGCAGCAGGCTGCTACGGTCGAGTTTGAGTCCAACTAACCCTGCTGCGTGCTTTTCAGGCCGGTCAGCGAGGTCGGCACAGAGCAACCGACAACCGTCCGGTTGCCTTGGCTTATAAATCGTACTCTTTCAGTCAACGAATAGTATTTTTCTCTCATAATAAATCAGTCAATAATACTTTCAGTCATGGCTTATTAGCCAAATGAACATAACAAACCTTCTGTGGACTGTGGCGCTTGGTGTTTCCATCCCCTGACGATGTACTATGTACTCTAGACGGTTTCAGTTTATGCGAAGATTAGTCAAAAGTCTTTTGCAAAAAAAAGAAGATTAGTCAAAAGTTTACACAATCAATCTTACTATTACTAATTGGAGGCTCCAACGGTGGCTCCATATTGATCCTCACCAGACGCGCTAGAAAAAAAATAAATCCTTAAAATTCCCACAACAATCAGAAAGATCTATCCATCGAATTGATATGCCTCATCAACAATAACCATTGGATCTGTTAAGTTTTCTACATAATTACCGGGCAATGCCATTATTATTATTTCAAACTTAAAATAGGAACCTAAATCGTGGCTATGGTCTCTTCAATTGCTTTCAGTTGGTCATGTCGTATGACTTTTTTCTTCAATCATAGAGTCTTCAATAAAAGTTAAAGAAAAGTATTAATATTATATATATATATATATATATGTGTTGGTCACATGATTACTTATATATATGAGCAATAAAATAAATTGTGAATATATGAATATATTTATATAACGTACTTTGAGGATCTCTTCAGAAGTTCTTTTTGAGTACGCCATGATGAACTCGCAAACATAGTATCCGCAGTAGTTGGTCCCCTGTTCTTGCCTCAGAACCCACTTTTACGAGAAAAAAGATCCGGTGAATTGAAAGCATGCATGGTATTAATTGAATTATATATATAAATGTAGCTAGTACTTATTTTGTGTGCGATTACATCTAGTGGCGCTTTGCAATGTTTCATGTGGTGTTCCTCATTGAAACTTTTCCAAACACTGAGCCCAATAAAATAAAAAATTAATTTGGCATTTAATAATTGTTGCAGTTAAGAGATCGGGATATATATAGTTGCAAGAGACCAAATTACTCTTGGATAATATCTATCATGTCTTGATACTCTGTTTGCTCTTTCTTAACGAGTCTAAGATGCTCAACCGACTATTGGCCATATCGATGACCATCAATATCCAGTGATTGCTGCATATGTTTTTAAACACAAATATGATCGACATCAACTAGAGTCAACATATATATATAGGAGATAGCTTAGCTAGTAAGCAAATAATTGAACAAATGTCCATATGATCGACATTAATCATTTAACACTCACTTGAAGTTGTAGGGGAAGAGTATGTCCTTGTTTTGTTGGTTCACTAAGAACCTCATGAGATTTTTCTCGAGTTCAGCTTTCCATTCAGGCGGGGGATTAGAATGTTTGAACAAGACATTTGGATCAACGAAACCAACATCATTATCCTTTCTCTTTCTGAATTCTGTCATCTCATATCTGCATATATAAAAATATAGTGTGAGGATATATAATTTATATATATACATGTAGCTTTATATATATACACTTTAATAGTAGAAAATAATCACACTTACAGACAATAGCAGCTAACGAGACTTTTGTCGAGAGAGTCTAGGCGGCATAGTTGGTGTAATTCTAAAAACTCAACATATATAACGTCATCGCCACGGAAGTAATATTGGTTTCTAACTCTGACAGAAACAAAGGCCTCTTCCCGTTCACACGCCGCCATGTACCACTTGTTTAGCAGGTATATTTGCGTACCAAGTTCACCTAAGGCCTCAGGGTTGTATAGACTCTTTCCATATTCAAATTTCTTCCAAGGATCCACTTTCGAAGCAGATGGTCCTTCAGCGAGCACTTGGGTAAGGTCCAAACTAGTATCCTCGTAAAACCGAATCAGGTCCTCAAAATCGACGTCCAATAAGTCTAAGTTTGAACCATATTCATTACGAATGACAAGAGGGGGGACTGATTGTTGCGATTGTTATCCGAGTTGTGCAACACCTTTCCCTGCTCTAGTCTTTTTCTACGCCGCCTCAAATGACTTGGTGAGAGAGCGCTCGTAGTCTGATTTTGGCAGGGTCTTTTGAGATTCCCGCTTTTTCTGGTCCACCTTCTTTCTTAGAATATCTAGAGGTAGGTAGAAGTACGGTTTATCCGGGTTCTCCCTCGCTTCTCGTTGCTTTCTTACTTCTTTGAAGAAACTGTTTCACATCTTTTTGTACTGTAGCATTTAATTCCTTTTCACTTTTCTTGTAAGACAGTTTTTGGGGAATAACTGGATTAGAGAAGGCTTTCTTCTTTGACGGCTAGTGGGCCAACGGCTTCGTTTGCGGGGCGGACCTCTTAGGAGCTGGCTGCTTCTTGGTCATCAAGGGAGGCGGGGCAGCCGTTGGAGACCTCCTTAGAGGTGGCGGCGGTGGCGACGTTGCATAATCATTGCCCGGATCACTATGATGATCTGGAGATTGAATAATTGGGCTTAGGTTGACGGAGGCCCTGCTGTGTGAGTACAAAAAAGAATAATTAGGTATAAGAAATTGTTATTATTAATCATGCATGTTAATAGAAAATTAGTGAAAAAATTGTTTTGTTCACTTTTGTCCGCACCTATTGTCTGGCAGTTGAGGAATCGGCGGTGGACTAGAGACCTCAGGAATAATGATGTAGCGCTTGCGCCATAGTATGAATGTCTTCTCTACTTCTCCTAGAGTCTTCTCCCCATCACCTCCCGGAATGTCAAGAGCCAGATCACTAAAACATTTGTTAACTCTATCCACTGAGACGCTAACATATCCAGGTGGTATTATTGCCCCATGGATTCTTGGTGTCTTGGTAAGATTTGGAGGAGAAAAAACACCGAGAGCCACCATGATTGTGGTATTCCCATTTGGAATAAGTAGCTCACATGATGTAAATGGTGCAGTGATGTCATCCACGGGGAAACGTAGCATTGCGTCATCTTAATTTGGCAACTCCGTGGAAGCGCATCTGGTTTTCAACTGATAGGGGGGCTAATATTAATCAGGTTGTTCGTTTGACTGTGCCTTGTCGTAAACGATCGTAAATTTCCAGCCGGAACAGTATTTTTCTCTCACACAAACCAGCCAGTAGTACTTCTTCACGAACCAGCAACGATACGAACCAGCCAACCGAACAGGCTGAATGTTGATTCCTGGATCTGATGCCTGCCTTTGAGCACTCATTGCTATTTGCACTTGCTTTATGACTTCCTCCTGCATTCTAGCTTGTATGTCTTTTTTGTGCTCCTATGCTTGAAGCAACGCCTCCCGTGACTCACGAATATATTCCTCCAACCTGCTGATCCGCGCTGCTTCATAATCCTTCTATCTCTGCTGGCTTCTGTAGGTATCTCTGTCGTTAGGAAAACCATGCTCCCAAGAAATGTTCCGTCCTAAACCTCTCGTTCGACCACTGTGTTCAGCAGTCTCGATGGCGTACGTCAGTTCATCCTTCTCTCTATTGGGTCTGAACGCACCAATAGCTTTAGCTTGTAGAGCATAAGAAAATCTTATTGTCGCTCTTTTGAGTTTTTGGCCATGAACCAGCTTCCCGGTCTCTAGGTTCAGTCTTCCACCATGAGCGAAAAACCAATTCTTCGCGCGTTTGGGCCAATTGAGTGATTCTGGTGTGATACCCTTGGCAAGAATGTCCGCTTCCATTTTTTCCCACTTGGGAATGGTAGTCGCGTAGCCACCTGATCCCATGCCATGGTTGTATACCTTCTGTCGGGCATTCTCTTGGTTCCTTCTCACCCGTTTCTCACCCTCTTTCGATGTATTGTACTATACAAAATCATTTCAGTAGGGCCTCAACTTCGCGAGCGGGCCCCTAGTATTGAAATTGGGCGTTAGGTTCTTCTTGACGTATTTCGTGTATAGGGATTTCTTTCAAGTCTGGAATTGTGTGGCCATCTTCTTCGTAGCCCACTTTCGAACTAGCTCCTTCAATTGATCATCGCTGATATCATCATAATCATCCGCTTGCAACGTGAAATGTTGAAGGATATCATCCCAAATTAAATTTTTATCAAGATCAGAGACAAAACTAACATGAGGCTCGTTGATCTTTTGCTTCCATTCACGGGCACTGATCGGAAGTCTATCCCATACAAGGTACCCACAGTGTTGCACGAATTTTCTTGCATGTGGCCAAGTGGTTCGCCTGTCTCAATATTGAATTCCGATATTACGTAGCGTCCCTCCAATGGCTTTTTCGGACCTCGAATATTTTTGCTTTTCGCTGTTGTGGTCGTCGATCCAGAGGGCTACGTATAAAAAAGAATAAATAAATACCATGTGTACACATAATAGATGATAGATATTCAAATATATATATATATAAATATATACCTCGCCAGTATTTTCTTGCACAATATTTTCTTGGTTATTTTCAAGAGCCAGGTATTGACTCTCGTCATCTACATCCTGCTGGTCACCATCGGCAAATTGAGTGCCGGTGTTGATAATATCCATCATTTCTTCATCCATGTTGTCTCTCAGGGCAGCCATCTAGCTTTTACACCACTAGATATATCTATAAAAAATAAAAACCTTATATCTATAAAATGGATCGAGTCATGTGCTTAAAATTAATTAAATAACTACACTCGAAATTCAAGTCTCCAAAGCATAACTTTGATTTCTTATTTTCCAGAAATATTTATTGGCAAGTGATATATATAACAAATTTATATATATAACAATATAAATTTAAAACTCTCTAATATGTATAACAAAATATATATATATAACAATACAAATTTATAACTCTCTAATATGTATGTATAACAAATTTATATATATAACAATATAAATTTATAACTCTAATATATATGTATAACAAATTTAGATGTATGTATAACAATTCGGTGAAGTAGCATAAAAATTAACCCACGATTCGGTATACAAATAGTATATAAATTTGTTTTTTTAGATTAAATATCAATTTAATGTCTTACAGTATTGTTACCTTAACGTGTGATCCGTGTGTTTTTAGTACAAAAGTTTAGTTGTTCCGTAGCAACGGACGGGCACGCTACCTAGTACTTATGATATTCGTATTATCCGTTTGTATTCAATCCAGTTTCGAAAACAGCAGTGGTACATTTCGGCCATGGCGGTGCTCCACAACCAGCATACCCATATACACAAAGAAAAAAGATGGATCTGCGGCACAGTGGAGCAGCACGCCACGGCCATGGCGCAGCAGGCATAAGAGCCGGCTCAATGGCTCAGCGCAAAATCACGCAACAAAAATCAAAGAGCCATATCCCATTATAAGATTGCCGGCATGAGGGCTCGGCACACGCATCCATCCGATTACAAAAGGGGTAATAAGAAGAAAAGGCGGTCACCGTGGCGGCTTGGTGCAGATGTAGGGACGGTGGAGATTCGCGGTTCGGTCGCCGAATTAGGCGATGCCGACTCGCGGTGCGCCTCGGCGTCGGGCTCAACCGTCGGGGACGTCGGGGGAGTTGTCGAGGGGGTAGCTGACAACTTATGGATGGGGCGCTGTGTGGTCGAACTCGGGATCTAGATCGACGCAGACATGCTCATGCTCCTCAGCGGCGGCGCTGGACTCGGGTCCGCCGGTCTCGGGGAAGATGAGACCCGCGGGACGAGAGGGGGTCTCGTCGCCAGCTCCAGGGCTCCTCGTCCTCGGCGGTGTGTCGGCTCAGGCGGCTCCTCCGCTGCGGCGTCGGGCTCGGGCATGGGGAAGGTGCGGCAGCGCTTCCCCTGGCGCTGTCGCCCATCGCGCGGAGGCAGAGAGATGTCGAGGGTGACGAGGGCGGCGGTGACGAGGGCGGCGGCGGCAGTAGTGGTGATGGGCGACAAAGACGAAGAGTGAGGAGGAAGAAGAAACGATCGCCTTATATAGGGGAGGGACCTTTAGTCCCGGCTCCTGTAAACGCCCGGGACTAAAAGACCTTTAGTCCCGGCTGGTAATACCAGCTGGTGTATTTTAGCGGGCCGCAAAAAAATGCAGCCCACCTTTAGTCCAGGGTGGTAGATCTACCCGGGACTAAAGTTGGGCTGCAATTTCACATCCCGCCCGTTTCAAGCTCCATTTGTTTTTTTATATATTTCTTTCTATAAAATGTTATAGTCTTGTTAATTGCATAGTAAATTAAATACAAGGCGTAAAATTATTTTAAAAGAATATGGATTTATTTTTGCTTTATTGTACACAGGAAAATTGTGTGACCTAAAGTTTTTTGTTTTTTCTTATAAATATTGAAACATAATGTCATTAATAATTACTATTTCGTTAATGCAAAAATGTAGTGTTTAATTTAAATCATTAAAACTTTTGTTTTCGATTGGAAATTTGTTTTTACATCATTTTAACGTAAATCTTTTCATTTTTTCATCACTCATTGTCCAAAAGCGACATGGAAATCCCACCATCAAACACAAATTTAATCTAAACATAGAAAAAAAAGGAAACACCTAATAAACATCTCTGAATTCATAATTATTACATAATACCTCTAATACACACTATTAAACATCACTATATATATCAAGCGGGCACAGTAGTGAACTTCTTCTTAACATATATCCCTTGGTTATGATCGCGCCGTAACCATGGAGTGTCCTCATCATTTAGCTAGATGCTTGGGTCTTTGTTCACTGTGAAGGGTGGAATTCAGTCATCCTTTTCATAATCTTCTGATATGTCTGACTTGTCTTCAATTCCAACGATGTTTCTTTTCCCTGAAAGAACTATGTGGCGCTTTGGCTCATTGATTGGGTCGTTGTTGTTTTTCCCTCTCTTCGGGTTTGTAGACAAGTCCTTGACATAGAACACCTGATTCACATCCTTGGCAAGGACGAACGGTTCATCTTTGTACCCAATATTGTTGAGGTCCACGGTTGTCATTCCATACTGGTTGTCGACTGTTACCCTGCCTCCAGTCGCCTTTACCCATTGGCACTTGAACAAAGGTACCTTAAAACTAGGTGCATAGTTTAGTTCCCATATCTTCTCTATGCGGCCATAATATGTTTGCTTATTTTAATTAGGGTCGGTGGCATCTATGTAGATACCACTATTTTGGTTGGTGCTCCTTTTATCTTGGGATACTGTGTAAAATGTATTCCCATTTATCTCGTACCCTTTGTATGTGAGGATATGCCACAATGGCTGCCTAGCCAACAAATACAGTTGCTCATCAATACTCTCATCACCCTGACATTCTTTTCGCAACCAGTCGCTGAAAGTTTACATGTGCTGATGCATAATTCAAGCTTTAGACTTCCCTGGAAACTCGGATCGGAGCAACTCTTTATGTGTCTCGATATACGGATCCACCAAGGAGGAGTTTTGCAGAACTGTGTAGTGTGCTTTATTAAAATAATTGTCCTGCGTACCAATATATGGTTCCTTCCCTAGTGTCCCCTTTCCACTTAGTCTCCCCTCGTGTCGCGATTCAGGAACACGAATCGGGTCAAGGTCGGGAATAAAGTCAACACAAAACTCAATGACCTCCTCTGTTCCATAGCCCTTGGCGATGCTTTCTTTTGGTCGAGCATGGTTGTGAACATATTTCTTTAGGACTCCCATGAACCTCTCAAAGGGGTACATGTTGTGCAGGAATACAGGACCGAGAATGCTAATCTCCTTGACCAGGTGAACTAGGAGGTGTGTCATGATATTAAAAAAGGAAGGAGGGAACACCAACTCAAAGCTGACAAGACATTGAACCACATCATTCTGTAGTTTAGCTAGATCCATTGGATCGATTACCTTCTAAGAAATTGCATTAAGGAATGCACATAGCTTTATGGTGGCTAGACGTACATTTGGAGGTAGAATTCCTCTTAATGCAACTGGAAGCAATTGCGTCATGAGCACGTGGCAGTCATGGGACTTTAAGTTTAGAAATTTCTTCTTTGGCATATTTATTATACCCTTTATATTCGAGGAGAATCTAGATGGTACCTTGATGCTTGCTAGGCATTCAAACATGCTTTCGTTCTCATCTTTGCTAAGAGTGTAGCTGGCAGGACTTAAGTAATGGCGTCCATCATCTATCTTCTCTGGATGCAGGTTGTCTCGTTCTTTCAAACACCGTAGGTCCTGTCATGCTTCAAGTGTGTCCTTAGGCTTCCCATACACACCCATGAAGCCTAACAGATTCACACAAAGATTCTTCGTCAGGTGCATCACGTCGATCGCGCTACGGACCTCTAGGACTTGCCAATAGGGTAGCTCCCAAAATATGGACTTCTTCCACATGGGTGCGTGACCGTCGGCATCGTTCGGAACAGGTTCGCTGCCATGTGCCTTTCCAAATACTACTTTCATATCCTTGACCATATTGAGTACATCCTCACCAGTTCGGTTGCCCCGCTTGGTCTGGTGGTCTACCTTACCTTTAAAATGCTTGCCTTTCTTTCTTAGGGGGTGATTCGTAGGAAGAAATCGACGATGGCCAAGGTACACGACCGTTCGACATTTTTTCAAGAATATACCTTTAATGTCATCGAAACAGTGTGTGCATGTATTATATCCCTTGTTTGATTGTCCTAAAACATTACTTAGAGCAGGCCAATCATTGATCGTTACGAACAACAATGCTCGTAGGTCAAAGTGCTCATGTTTGTGCTCATCCCACACACGTACACCTGGTTTGTTCCATAAAAGTAGAAGTTCTTCAACTAGTGGCCTCAGGTACACATCGATGTCGTTGCCAGGTTGCCTTGGGCCTTGGATGAGCACTGGCATCATAATAAACTTAAGCTTCATGCATAACCAGGGAGGAAGGTTGTAGATACATAGAGTAACAGGCCAAGTGCTATGACTACTGCTCCGCTCCCCGAAAGGATTCATACCATCCGTACTTAAAGCAAACCTTAAGTTTCTTACGTCATTTGCAAACTCTGAGAATTCTCTATCGATTGCTCTCCACTGGGACCCATCAGCAGGGTGTCTCAATATATTGTCTACCTTATGATCTTCTTTGTGCCATCACAACAACTTTGCATGGTCTTTGTTTCTGAACAGACGTTTCAAGCGTGGTATTATAGGAGCATACCACATAATCTTGGTAGGGATTTTCTTCATGGGACGTTCGCCCTCAACATCACTAGGGTCATCTCGCCTGATCTTATACCGCGATGCATGACATACCGGGCATGCATCTAACTTCTCGTACTCCTCGCCATGGTAGAGGATGCAGTCATTAGGACATGCATGTATCTTCTGGATTTCTAATCCCAAAGGGCAGACTACCTGTTTTGCTCTGTACATAGTGACGGGCAATTCGTTTTCCTTCGGAAGCATCTTCTTTTGGATTTTCAGTAACTCCCCAAATCCCTTGTCAGATACACTATTCTTTGCCTTCCATTGCAGCAATTCCAGTGTGGTACCCAATTTTTTCTGCCCCCCATCACAAGTTGGGTATAGCAATTTCTTGTGATCCTCTAGCATGCGCTCGAACTCGATCTTCTTCTTTTCACTTTCGCATTCTCTTTGTGCGTCACGAATGGCCTGACCAAGATCATCAGCGGGCTCATCTTCTGCCCCTAACTCTTCTTCAGCGTTCCCCATTGCAGTATCATTGAAGGCACTATATTCAGCAATAATGTCATCATCGTCCCATTGTTCTTCTTCACCTTCTTCCATTACAACCCCGGTTTCTCCGTGCTTCGTCCAACAAATATAGTTTGGCATAAAACTCGACTTCAACAAGTGTGAATGAAGACTCCTTGAGCTAGCATATTCCTTCAAATTCTTACATATGGCACATGGGCAGCACATGAAATCATCGCGTTTGTTTGCCTCGGACACACGTAAGAAAGAATGCACGCCCTCAATGAACTCTTGGGAGCGGCGATTAGCATTATACATCCAATGTCGGCTCATCTGCATTACATGACATACATACCATATTAAAACCTAGAACATAATTAGTTAATTATACGACATGCATGCCACCACACAAGGTATTAATTTATGAAAGTCTCGCTACAATGTAGACAATCCCAACTACCACTAAAAAAAACTAAAGCCAAAATGCACTTCAGTAGTATAAGGATTTCGCGACCAATCCCAACTAAAACAGATAGATCATGCGTTTGTTCAACATCTATGGGCTTCTTCCGCAGGATCACTGCCTCATCAGCCGCCATAGCCACCTGTGCAAGAGAGTTTTGCACGTGTTCAACATACTCTTCCTCCCATTACCAGCCTGAACATCCAGTGCCATCCCACTGAAATTAAAATAAAAAATTAGAACTTTAATCACAGTCATCATAAAAATAAGTATAAATTAACCATAATCATCAAATGCGACAAAATAACTCACATTGTGATCCGGACACTTGTAGAAGATACGGCCCTTGCTGGGACACTCCTTCCTCACCCGGTACTCCATCACAATCTTCTCCTCACACTTGCCGCATGCAATGAGATGGAGGTCCGGCCTCAGTCGCTTTGGAACCCGATGAGAGGCCGAGGACCCGGAAGCAGTTGCCATCTACTCTCTATACTCATTTTTAATATAATATAAATTTCTCATTTTATAAACAAATAAAATTAAAAAACCCTAAAATTCTCTATATCTCTAAACCATGAAGTGTGCTATGCATGCTAGAAATGAAAACGGAATACTAGTTTTGAATAACTACTTTAACCTTCCTTCATCCAAATATGCAAACTTTAAAGTGATTTTGAACTTAAATGGCTTACAAATAAAAAAATCCACCATAAAAAACCACATATATCTAGTCCACAAAATGAGATATGCTACTGATAAAACATGAGAGTATAAAGTTGATAACCTTTAGAACCAAAGAATCGATGGAGGAATTGAAGAAATCTTGTGATTATCGGCGATGAGGAAGAAGAGAGGCCGGCAATGAAGCAAGAACACTGAGGTCAAAGTGGCTCGGGCTCGGGGAGGAAGAACAGGTATATAGGAGGGGACCTTTAATCCCGATTGGAGACACTAACTAGGATTAAAGGTCCCTTTCTAGTCTCGGACGGAGCCTCCAGCTGGGAGTAGACTTTTACTCCAGGTTGGAGGGACCAACCAGGAGTAAAAGTTAACATTTAGTCCTGGTTGGTAACTCCAACTGGGACTAAAGGTCCTCTGCAGCTAAAAGCCTGCAGTAGTAGCCGTTGGGCAGGGTCCTTTAGTCCTGACTGGAGTTACCAACCAGGACTAAAGGTTTCTCCAGTCTCGAATATAAAAAATACCAGGATTGAAGCTAAATTTTGAAGTGGATCAAAAGTCATTTATGTACCGGTGACTCTACAGGTTTGGGAAGTTGACGCCGCGGCAAACCTCATCACTAGCTCTTGAACTATGCCGGCCGTTGATCTGATGAATACCAGAATTTGTACAATGTGCTTTGTGAAATTAATTAAGCCGGCCTGCTGCTGCTTGCCAGTACTCTCGGTACGGGTAGCATGGGCAGCAGCAGGCTGCTACGGTCGAGTTTGAGTCCAACTAGACCCAGCAACCGACAACCGTCCGGTTGGTTTGGCTTTTAAGTCAGTACTCTTTTTCAGTTAATAAATAATATTTTTTTTCTTATAATAAATTAATCAATAATACGTTTAGTTATGGCTTATCAGCCAAACAAACAGGCAAACCTTATGTGGACTGTGGCGCTTGGTGTTTCCATCCCCCTGACGATGTACTATGTACTCTAGACGGTTTTAGTTTATGCGAAGATTAGTCAAAAGTCTTTTGCAAAAAAAAAGAAGATTAGTCAAAACTTTACACAATCAATCTTACTGTTACTAATTGGAGGCTCCAATGGGGGTTCAATATTGATCCTCACCAGACGCGTTAGAAAAAAAATAAATCCTTAAAATTCCCACAATAATCTGAAAGATCTATCCATCCAATTGATATGCCTCATCAACAATAACCATTGGATCTGTTAAGTTTTCTACATGATTACCCACCAATGCCATTATTATTATTTAAAACTTAAAATACGGCCACAAAGTAAAATAGTAACCTAAATCGTGGCTATGTATACACGTTTAGGGCTCTTCCATTGTTCTTCCTGCCGCCGATGTTCCCAACAGAAGAATCAATGTTGGAAAAAAGGCTGGACATTAGAATAGTTATTATTAATATACAACGTAATAGATTGTAAAGCAAAACGATTGCACAGCAAGGGAACATCTTTGCTTCCACATGTTTCCAAAATCTAATTTGTACTTATGTGAATTGAGATTTAACATTTTTATTTTAGTGTGTTTCTTTTCCTTTTCTTAAACTGACATAATTCAGATGTTAAAATGGTTTCCTGCTGTCCACGCAACCATCATGTCGTACATTATAGATTAAAAAACCCCATGGAAAATCAACCAGAAAGTGCCAGGAAAAAAGACAGTACTAAACAGAAAACTCAAGGTAATTTTGATACAGGAGTTGCATCATGGTTCTCTGGAATATTTATATTGGTTATTTACTTGCATAATTCCTTGATTTTATAGGGAAAAATAGTCAAGAATTCCCTAAAAATGATAGTCAAGAGAATATTAGGTAAAATATCCAAACAAACAAATCATCTGCTTCTTACATGCCTAATCAATCGAAACCTATTTCCTTAGGAGCAAACACGTTTTACATAAAGATGGACCTGAATTAGTTCGATTGAAAAGGAAGCAAATTATGGACAGAAAAAACAATAAAAAAACATTTAAAGGTTGATTGGAATGATGTCCATATCAGACAAAATAATATTCTACAACGCAACAATCAAAGGTGATGCCTTCCAAAACATTCTGCAACGCAACAACAAAATATTCTGTAACACAACAATGAAAGACAAGATAATCAGTACCAGCAGGTAAAGCAGAAAATTGGAAAAATCTGTCATCCAAGCCCAAATCATGGATGAGCTTTAATTTGGCTGTCTAAATGTTCAATACTTTTAGCCTTCAAAATAAGACTTCATATCTTTATTCCATACTATCAAATATGTAAGAATGTTACAATGAGGTAAAAATGCCTAGCATGCCAAATACTACTATAAATATCTAAAAAATAATATCACAATATTAAATGCATAATTTAAACCATATTAAAAATTAATTTGGCTCCAAAATAATTGCATAAGACCTGGCCACGAATTCAAATCGTTGTTCTGTAGTAATTATTATTACCTTTTAAATTAGTTTAGGTTATTAGAAGATCATAAAATTTTAGAAGTTGTTAGACGTGATAGAGATATCAAACTGTGTCTCATGCTTACGACTACACACTGCACCCTCATGATAAAATATAACGCTTCCTGAACTTCTACAACAACACCGAATCAATGCTAACCAAACCAAGCAGTATCATCTCCAGGTAGCCACCTAGCAGGACAAGAAAATCTAACCGAAATCAACGAAATATATAAAAAAAAGCACCCTTGAGGCCCTTATATATATCTATAACAAACTAATAGACAATCTTCTTTTCTCTAATAATCTTTCTCCCTTATTTAAATTAGCAGTGAGGCAATCTAGCCAAAAAAGGGTTGGCAGTGAAACTAGCCAAAAAAGCATTGGTGCAAGACAATCGATGTGAACGATGTTGCTAAGGTCAACAAGGTAATCTATCATTGATCCATTTTTATTACCTTTTCAATTAGTTTAGGTCAGCAGATCATAAAATTAAAAAAGTTGTTAGACATGAGATAGAGAAATAAAACCGTGCCTCATGCTTACGACTACACACAGCACCCTCATGAGAAAATATAACGCTTCCTGAACTTCTATGACAACACCGAATCAATGCTAACCAAACCAAGCAGTATCGTCTCCAGGGAGCCACCTGGCAGGACAAGAAAATCTAACCGAAATCAACGAAATACAAAAAAAAAGCACCCCTGAGGCCCTTATATCTATAACAAACTTACGATCTTCCTTTCTCTAATAATCTTTCTCCCTTATTTAAATTAGTGAGGCAATGTAGCCAAAAAGGGTTGCCAATGAAACCAGCCAAAAAAGTACTGGTGCAAGACAATCGACGTGAATGATGTTGCTAAGGTCAACAAGGTAATATACCATTGATTTATTTTTCTTCTAAATGTAATTTTTTCCATTAAATACTACATTGATTACTATATCCAGTTATTGTCAAATCTATTGTTCATATATAGCAAAACAAGCTACATCAGAGAGCATCATGGCAACCTAAGCAGTCATCTAGCTCAACAAGATGATACTGAAAGAAGCGGAACAACATCTAACCAGGATAAAAACATAATAATGTTACCACCGCCTTTTCAAGGGCACAATAAACTTATCAATTAATTCCAAAGATGTAACGACGATATGTCAAGGAGCTCAGAACAACAACACAATTGCGACGATGAAAGCCATTGAGAAAGCAAAAGATCAAAACAAACAAATGACAAGCCAAACATCAATGGCATGGACTTTAAGATTAACTTAAAAAAATTCATCAAAGAAGAAAGACTACAATTTATGAAAACATTTGAAGGTACACATGTCAATATCGAGTACCCAATCATGTTATTAATTATTAATTTGCAGGTGAAGTAACCTTTTAATATTGTCATCCACATAGTTCGATTCCTAAAAAGGGACATCCAACATGCCCATATACTTTGCTCAAAACAAACATGCCCATATACTACACAATGTCAACCATCACTACGGGGGACGGGAGCTTTGCCGTGTGCCTAGGGCACACGACAAAGCCACTAAAACACTCGGCAAACCCTTTGACGAGAGGGCACACGGCAAAAATTCTACCGGCAAACTAACTTTGCCGAGTGTTTTTTCTTGGGCACTCGGCAAAGCTGAGTGCCCAAAAAACACTCGGCAAATAATTTTTCAGAAAAAATAAAAAAAACAAGCCACCGTCTTCTCTTCCCTCTCGCTGTGCCGTCACCATGACGCGCCACTACCACGCCGTGCCGCCACCACGCCGCACCACCATCACGCCGTGTAGCCACCACGCGCAGGCCGCCACAACAGCCAAGCCCGCTACCACCACCACGCCCATTGCTGCCGGATCTGGAGAGGGAGGCCCGGGAGGGGGGCGGCGCCGCTGGATCCGGGAGAGTGTGGGCCGGGAGGGGGGCGGCGCCGCCGGATCCGGGGAAGGGAGGAGGGCCGGGAGAGGGAGGCGCCGGATCTAGTGAGGGAGGGTGGGGCCGAGCCGGAGAGGGAGGGGAGGGGCGCGGTGGGGAGGGAGGGCAGGGCGGGGCCACGCCGGCGCCGGAGATGGAGGAGGAGGGGGCGCGAGAGAGGGAGGGGGCAGGCGGGGCAAGGCCAGCCGGGAGAGGGAGGAGGGGGGCGGCGGAGAGGGAGGGCAGGGCGGGCTGGCCGCGGCGGAGGAGGAGGAGGAGGGGGGCGGGCGGAGAGGGAGGGCAGGGGGGCAGGCAGCTGACGCTGGAGAGAGGAGGGAGGGAGAGGGGGGGGGGGGGTGGGAGAGGGGAGGGGGGGGGGAAGGAGGGGTGTGCGTGCAAGGGGTGCGGGAGGAGGGGGAGCGGGGGGACGGGAAGTTTATTTGCGTCGGGTGGGGGCTTTGCCGAGTGCGCTGGATCTGGCACTCGTCAAATCACTGGTATGCCGAGTGTTTTAATAAAAACATTTGGCAAATAACATGTATACCGAGTGTTTTAATTTTACCGAGTGTTTTTCGAAAAGCACTCGGCAAAGAGCTGTTTGCCGAGTGCCCGAGAGAATGCACTCGGCAAATATAAAAACACTCGGCAAACTTAAGGATTCTAGTAGTGTGTGCTGGGACACAAAACAAAGGAAGGAAAAGAAAAAAGACCCAACTGGAGAATCACATTTGATATGCCACAAGAATCTCTCACCATCACGCCAATGCCAATTCTATGCACGCGTGTCACTCTGCATTCAAATAAATGTTAATTTATAAAGTTAATTTTATTAGCTCAATATATATTAAACATGAATATCTATTTCTTATGTATCTCAAAGTTACCCTCTGTGGGAGCACGAGTTGATTGGACTAGTAAATATATAAGCGTACTAGTAGCACTTGTTGGGCGCGTGATACAGGATCATCAGATGAGCTCACCAAACTGACGGTAAGCGGATAAACCAAAAGGTACGGTGCCACAATTCAAGGTCAAGCTGTGATAATGTCTCCGATAGGCAGGCTGCTTCTGCTTTGCTTCAGTAGTGTCGCAGGCTTGCAGCTACACGCAGTCAAGGTCTTTTAAATCTACGTGTAAAATTTTAGGGTGTCACGTCGGGTATCGTATGGGGTGTTTGGATACTAATAAAAAAATAAATTACAGAATCCGTCAGTAATCCACGAGATGAATTTATTAAGCCTAATTAATCTGTCATTAGCACATGTGTTACTGTAGCACCACATTGTCAAATCATAAACTAATTAGGCTTACAAGATTCGTCTCGTAAATTACCCGCAAACTGTGCGATTATTTTTTTTAGTCTATATATTAATACTTCGTGCATGTGTCAAACATTCGATGGGATATGAAGTAACTTTAAGGGAAGAAACTAAACAAGGCCCAAGTCGATCGCCTGCCACCTCGATCGTCCCATTGATCCCCGCGGTGTAGCGTGACTGGGTGAGGGGTGACCGCGCTGAGCCACTGACCATGGCCCGGCACCGGCCACCACCACCACATGTGCAGAGTGCAGAGTGCAGTCCATTCAATCTGCTCAGCGTGGTGCATGACGGAGGGCTTCACCTCTTTGTCAGAGTGGATCAGGTAAAGGACGACATCGTGCACTGGGATCTAACCCCGTCTGCCGTCACCACCACCACCCTATGGGGTGAACCTGTCGCACTAGTTGCGCGGTTGGGTACTTGGGTCTTCTTGTTAAAGCCACGCCTGCCGCTTGACATTGCCGCATAGGCTACCAAGTGTGGAGGTGATAGGGTTCGGAAAAGGGGAGGCGACGATGTTTGAGAGAGGAGGAAGCGAGATGCGGTTTAGGAGAGGAGGGAGTGAGCGAGGGGCATGAGTATACATTTTTTGTACCAGAGGTGCCTCGAAATCCAGCCGCCTCTACAAATGGTTCTGTAGATGTGGCTAGCTCTGTCTAAAAACATATCTACAAAACCATTTGTATCGGCGGCTAGATTTGGAGCAGCCTCTACAAATGCATCGTCAGTGGTGACTTGGTTTGGGGGCCACTGCAAAGGCACCTCCTCGTTGAGCCACCTCTACCCAAAGTAGGCCTCGTTGCTTCAAATCAATTAGTTATCAAAGCAAATGACTTTTTACCCAAGAGCAACTTCCCTTACTTGCATCGCATTACATTGTTGCCTCTGAAAACAACCTTCTCTAAAAGCGCAACAACTTTCTACAATGGATTTTTTTTTCTTTTGTTCGTCATCAACTCGAACAGGTTGGTAGCCATACTTTGGCAGGCTTCACCTTATAAAAGTCTGACCGGATTGGCAAGTGTTTGGCTGGCAACTAATCTTAAACAAGATTTTTTTTAGGCTGCACATGTCATGTAGTAAAAAAGTACTCCCTCCATTCCAAATTACAAAACATGTTGGCATTTCTAGATACATAGATTTTGCTATGTATCTAGATATATATCTATGTCTATATGCATAGTAAAATCAATGCATCTAGAAACGTCATAACGTCTTATAATTTGGAATAGATGGAGTATGTGAAGCTTCTCTTAGGTATCGCAAAGTGTGGCATCAAATTTTGTAGCTAAATTTTGTGGCTTGACACATTTGCCTAAAATTAGTTTGTGGCATGGTTGGGAACCAAACAAACCTTGGTTAGTGCCTTTGTTGTTAAGTAAGTATCAAATAAGCAAGTCAAAGTTTTGCGAATTTGTTCTCTTTCTTGCAAGGAAGAAAGCTGTTAACTGCAATGTTATAAATTATTGATATTAAAAAAGCTTACCTGATACAAATTACTCATAATACAAATTTTATTTCAATTAAATTTCTTTCCAAAATCAAACTCACAGTTGGCTACTTCAGAAAAAGCACCTTCTGACCAATTTTTTTTCGTGAAGACTTAGGGCGCGTTCGCTGGTCTAGATGTTCCAGACCAGCCGGCTGATCCGCCTCACAAAAACATTGTTCATCAACCAGCCGCTACAGTGTTTCTCTCTCATAAAACCAGCCAGTTTCAGCCGTTTCAGACCAGCGAACGGGGCCTTAAGGAGAAAGGTTTGTAGCCTCCGCTCTTACTTCGTTTCTATATCACGGTTGCTATCAGTCATGTCTTAGGTGTCTATCAATAATCAACATGTTTGCTCGTTGGTTTCAGCCAAGGCTTATCAACTATGGTACAGTATTTTTCTCTCACAACAAACCAGTACCAGCCGGGCTTATCAGCCAGAAACCAACCAACGAACAGGTTAAATAATGGCTGGAAGCAGCAAGCAAAGAGCATCCGTACCGTGCGAGGACGGCCCCAAATCCCAGCTCTTACCACAGGACCTCAAGCTACAGGGATTAAGGCCTTGTTTAGTTACTCGTCTAAAGTTTACTCCTTATCCCATCAAATATTTGAACACATGTATGGAGTATTAAATATAGACTAAAAATAACTAATTGCACAATTTGTGACTAATTTGCGAGATGAATCTTTTAAGCCTAATTAGTTCATGATACAGTAATACATGTGCTAATAATGGATTAATTAGGCTTAATAAATTTGTCTCTCGGATTACCGATGGATTCTGTAATTTATTTTTTTATAAGTATCCGAACACCCCATGCGACATCCTGATATGACACCTCAAAACTTTACTATTTAAATAAGGCCTAAGATTTGGGAGGGTGACATGACGCCGCGGCAAACATCATCATCACTGGCTCTTGAACTATTATGCCGTTGATCTGTTGAATACAATTTGTACAATGTGTGCTGTGTGAAATTAATTAAGCCTGCTGCTGCTTGCTAGTGCTCCCGGTATATATGTTGAACTCAGCAGGGGCGGAGGGGCGATGGGGGCGGCGCTGGGAGGCGCCGGAGCAAGGGCGCAGCAAACCGGAGGCGCCACCGGCCCGGCACCACGCCGCACGGTGAGCCTGCCGCGGAGTGCGACCACCCGCGCCGGCACGCCGGCTGAGCCAGGGCTGGGGCCGGTTCCACGTCGAAACCCTTGGTCGACATGGCGGCGGCACCGGGGGCCGTCCGCATAGGCCTACGTGCTACTCTGGGGGTGGAGAGGCGGACGCGGAGCTCCGCGGTGGCGGCCTCAGCGGGCGGCGGAGGCAACGGCAGAGGGCGGCGCGGTGGGAGCGAGGGCAGGAAGCGG
This sequence comes from Miscanthus lutarioriparius, assembly GCA_904845875.1. Classification (NCBI taxonomy): domain Eukaryota; kingdom Viridiplantae; phylum Streptophyta; class Magnoliopsida; order Poales; family Poaceae; genus Miscanthus; species Miscanthus lutarioriparius. The sequence continues at coordinate 66,611,596 of CAJGYO010000009.1, forward strand.
CGTGAGGATGCGGCCCTTGAGGCTTCGGTGGAGAGGACGAGGGAGTTCTTATTTTTTGTTTACCAGCTGAAGTGTTATACTGTACAAACAGTGGGATAAATTTGGACCGTGGAAAGACGGTCGGACGCTGTAAATTTTTTTCACTGACATGGACACCCTGAGCATCGGCCAAAGCAAACTGCTTCGATAAGAGTAGATTTGAATCGGTCACTCACTCCACCAGCCATACGTACAGGTAGTATCAGTATGGGCAGCAGGCAGGCTGCTACGCGGTTGAGTTTGAGTCCAACTCGCGGCCCTGCTGCGTGCAGCGAGGCCGCACAGAGCAACCGAGCGGTCTCTTTCAGTGTCCATACCACACTCTCATGTGGATCCGTCCCTGACTATGTATCTAGCCGGTTTCAGTTTACGCCGAGGAAGATTATAGTCAAAAGTTTACACGCCCACAAAAAATGTATTTTTTACATATTCTTGGACGCGTGAATGCGTGATACATACTACAGGATCATCAGATGACCTCACCACGACCTCACCATACTGACCGTAAAAAAGCGGATGGATAAAAAACCAAAAGGTATGGTGGCGTCAAGGTCAAGCTATGATACGATGGTCTTCGTCTCCGATAGCGATAGGCCGTCGTCGTTCGCAGCTTGCGTGCAGACTGCTTCTGCTGTTGTTTTAGTAGTGTTGCAGGCTTGTAGTCACGTGCATTCAAGTCAAGCCCTGCCACCTTGTCTCACTGGCCACCTCGTCTCACTAGAATCAGTAGTGTTGCAGGCTTGCAGTCACATGCATTAAGTCGAGCCCCTGCCACCTCGTCTCACTGGCCCCGCGGTGGATGGAGTGGGTTACCACGCTGATCGACCACGGGCCACGGCACGGCACGGCACCGGCCACCACCACCTGTGCGGCTGTGCCATTCATGAATCTGCTCAGCTAAACCTCACCTGCCCCAACCCTCTCCCCCAGCGTCCTACAACCAAAAGGAAAATGAAAGATACTGCGTCAGCGGTGGTAACCATAATGAAGCACAAAAATTAGCAAATGCTCCACTACATTCTGAAGCTGCTTACAGATAATCAGTCTGTTCGTTCGTCGGTTTCAACCAGGACTTATCAACCAGTCAACAGTATTTTCTTCTTACAACAAACCAGTACCAGCTGGGCTTATCAGCCCAGAAACCAACTAGCGAACAGGCTCAATATATTTATATTCTCAGAGTAAGTATTCTTTATATTCTAAATTCTGCTGCTATACATACGAATGTACTAGTAGCAGTACATGCATGTTTATCTGCGCCATCATTTACATCCTCTGAACCTCAGTTTCTGAGAAGCTGCTTTTTTTTCCACACTGCTTATTAATATTGGTAGTTTTGTCCTTGACTAAAAAAAAAAAGCGATGCAAACGCCTGATTCTTATTTCAGTAAGTGGAGCACTTCTTTTAAGGGCCTGTGTCTGTTCCTGCTCAAACGAACGAGCCCGAAATGGTAAAACCTGTGACTTGCATTTAATAATTCAAATAAGAATAAAACAGGGAAAACAGAGTCCCTATACGGTTGGTTCTCAGTTAGTATTATATGGTATTCTTTTGTATATCACGTTGACCGCTACAACTTTGGTATCAATTAATGACGTCAACATTTGAAGTGCTTTAGAAACTTTAAAATTTAATTTCAAAATCTAATAATTTCAAACAAAAATTTTATGGTATAAACAATCTTAAACAGAAAAGCTTGTCAGCTATAAAGTTATAGATAATGTCGAAAACTACAACTTTAGTGTAGACTACGTTAAAATCCAAGGAATCTGAAATCTACTATTTAAGAATTTTGCTATACAATGACAGCAATCACTTTAAGGCCCTGTTCGCTTGGATGAATCTAGAGAAATCTGGATGAATCTGGAGGAATTTGTGAGAGCGTAAACAGTATTTTTCATCCGCGCACAGTAAATTCCGGCTGAAATTGTGAGCAGCCGAACGGCCCCTAAGAATGACCAAATGAGATATGAATGGAGATGCTAGTGAAGGGGACCGTGACGCCTAAGAGGGGAGGGTGAATTAAGCAACTTAAAACTCTAACTCTAAACTATGGTCTATTTTTCTAACCTTAGCAAAACCTATGCAAAAGATAAACTATCTAAATATACAACTACGATTTTGCTAGTGTTTTGCTATCTCTACCGCAAAAGGAGTTATGCAAACAATGTAAATGCAGAAGCTAAAGAGTAAGGTAGAGATATGCAAACTCCCATCGACGACTCCGATATTTTTACCGAGGTATCGAGAAGCGTGCAAGTTTCCCCTTAATCCTCGTTAGAGCCCCTCGCAAGGAATCCCTCATAAGGGCCAAGCTCCCGGCCGGGAAACTCCGTGGATAGCCCCGGACGTTCCCCACGCGTAAGTGGGTCTCCGGTGTGCCTTCCAGCAAGCCTCTTCCGGACCGCTCCCCACCGTCTTCACTATCAAGCTTTTGGCCGAAACGTCACGAGCCTTATTCCCTCCGGTACACGGTGGCGGCCACACCAAAAACGTGGTTGGTGTGATCTCGCAAGACTACAAGCCCCTCCGATGTACAACAATGGTGCGCGCGAGCACCGAGTGGTAAGAGGTATGCAAACCTCACTAAACACTAGGCCTAAACGTAGAGCAAACGCATAAGCGGTGGTCTAATCAATCTAAGCACTTTGTAAAGCACCTACACTAATCACCTAATGAATCACTAAGCACTATGCAAATGAAGATCACTAAAATGGTGTATCAACACCCTTGATATGTTTCCTCAGCTCCACACTACTCAAATGATCGGTTGTGGGTCTATTTATAAGCCCCACTGAGAAAGTAGCCGTTGGGGGCGAAACTCAGCTTTCTGCTACTGACCGGACGCTGATCACGTCCTGACCGGACGCGTCCGGTCGTCCCGACCGTTGGAGCGCGCGCATTGATCAGACTCTGGGCTGAATCCGATCATCATCGACCGGACGCGTCCGGTCGCGCTGGCGCCACTCTAGAACCTCTTTGGCAACGATAAGACGCTGCACTTCGTGCGTCCTGTCGTCTAGTGCCGCTGCGTCCGGTCACACTGAAAACATTGCCGTGACGATAAACAGTGTCACCGGTGCATCCGATCACTGCTTCGCTCAGCGTCCGGTCACTACTGCTCAGCGTCCGATCACTGTTGCCGACGCCTGGTGTTGCCGAGCAACTGATCGGACGCGTCCGGTCCTTATTAGGGCCACGTCTGGTCACCTCTGCCGAGCTCGTTTCTTCGCGTTCTTGCGTCCGGCTTGGTTCCCATCTTCGTGCTTGGACTTTGCTTGATATCTTGGGTCTTTTCTTGTGCTTCTAGGGTCTTGCTTATAGTGTTGATCGTGGGATCATCATGTTGCCTTCGTCTAAGTCACGTCTTGCACCCTATTGAACTATAAAATAATTACTTGCAAATTCATTAATCCAATTTGGTTGTGTTGGTTACCAAACACCAAAATCCAAAGTAAATGGGCCTAGCGTCCATTTTTCTTTCCGCTAGGAAAGTCACTGTTTGGATCAGTTTCACATTCTTGAAAAATAGTTTTTGCCGTTAGTTCTTAAAATATGGATTCTGAGCAAAAATTGGTGGGGTGTTTGGATCCCTCGAGTTTAAGAATATGACTTCATTTATTGCTTTTTGGGTCAAAAGAAACTGGCAAAAGCTCAGTATCTACAACTTTCTGATTTTTAAGAATCTGGCAAAAACTGGCACGAGAAACTGGCAAAAACTAGCATGTTTGAATCCCATGCAGTTTCTAAAAGCCAGATTCATAAAAACCGGAGGAGTCAAAACAAGCCCTAAGTACTTCCAGAAGAAGCTGCAATAAGAGTAATTCTTTTTATCATAAGAACCTTATAAGCCAAACATACCGTGGCTCTGTGTACTAGCAGTAATATCTTTTTTCACGATGGGAGAGCTTTATTTAGAGTTAAGCAGCGTAAAGGAGTGCACGCACTCTGCAACACTAACAAAAGGAACACAATTCTATTAAAGTCTAATAGATTGACGCGCCAGCTCATGCGCTACTTTATTTTGCACCGTCCGATCCCTATCTTTATAAGGATCTGTCTATATGTCACCCTAGTGAAGCATCACTCAAATTTTTCTCCCCTCGGCGGTCATTGTTCATCTTCCTCCTCCCGACGCTCACCACCGCCCAGTGCCCCACCGCCCTGCCGTAGCGCGGTAGAGTCTCGCCGGAGCTCCGCAATTACGACCGTGACTGTGGCCACGGAGCTCCAATGAGACCCTACCGCGCCGCGGCGACCTCCCTCTTTCCTCCCCCCCCCCCGCCGCCACTTTCTTCTCCAACTCCGGCGAATAGCCGCGACTCAGGCCCCGAACCGACCGGCCACCGTCCCCATCGCCTGGCCGCACTGCCTCCCCCAGTCGGCCCCTTCTAAGCCCACCAAAGTTCGCCAAGAAGAGGGGGAGAGACCGGATTTTTGGAAGAGAAAATTCAGTGATAGATTGCTCCAAATCACGCGAGTGAGCTATAGCTTTATGGCTTTACACAGCGTGCTTGGCTGGTACGTTGAACAGTGGATTTCGGATTATTTCGGATGATTCAATAGTGTTCTATGAGAGAATAAGCTGAAACAAGCTGAAAGTAGTACAGCCGAACACGCAAAGATTTTGGCTCTCTAGACGTGTGTCAGAGATGGCGTAAGCCACCAGGGACCTACCCTCGCGGGGTTGGACCGTTGGAGTAGCTTCACCACCCTGCCGCCCAGAGCTATTTGCACAAGGAAAGTAAAGCGCCATCCATATACCAGTAGTAATTTTTTTTAATTAATTAAATCTGAGCGCGGCAGCGGGTTTGACGAGGGAGATGGCCTTCCTTCCACTTTTTTATTTTACTGCGGCCTTGTTCAGTTTCTAACTAAATTTTCAAAAAGTGCTACAATAGCTATTACATCGAATTTTGTGATACATGCATGGAGCATTAAATGTAAACAAAAAAAAACTAATTACACAGTTTAGTTGGAAATTACGAGACGAACGTTTTGAGCCTAATTAGTTCATGATTAAACACTAATTATCAAATAAAAACAAAAATGCTACATTAGTCAAATTCTCAAAATTCGCGAACGCAAGAAAGATACTGTAGGCGGTGCAGTCCAATTGGGGGCGGCGGCGGTTGTTGTTGTTTGGTGGCCGATCTGATCTGACGATCATTGGTTCTTTCTCTCTCTGATCACCACACTGCACGTACGACGACGTACAGCCACCGAGCCACGTACACCACCTTCACGTTTCACCGTGTACCATACGTACATCTTACTGATTACTTACTTACGGAGTAGTATATTTTTGTTTTCTGTACTGATGACGACGGACGCGACGCATGAGTACGGGCCGGTGAATGGTGTGTGTACGTACTCCTCTCAGCTCCATCCGTCGTCGTACGTACGTACACCGACCAATGCCGATATGTTGCTGGCACGTACGTGCGCGCCTGTTTGCTAATTGCTACTAGCTACCAGGGTGAAAACCCAAGCTTCTTCGGCAAAGCATGTGCATGTACCGATGTACTCAGCTTGACACAAGTTTGTACGTGTAAAGGACTAAAGGTAGGTGTGGACCCGCGAGAAACCAAATATAATACATATACATGATACATGACACATGCATGCACCATCGGCTATCTTCAGTGTATATAGCTAGGTGCTATGTACTACAGTACGTAGTTAGTGCAAGATCGCAGGCACTATATACAGAGACTCTTAATTACTCCGATGTCCCTCCGATCCACTGAAGCTGGAGCTAGCATGGGACTTGGTGAGTAGTAGTGGACTACCGGCATGGCTCGTGACAGCGGCGGCGGATGATGACCGTACATACCATCGGCGCCGCGTCGGCATTTACTCCGGCCACCGGCTCACTTCCTGAATCAGCCTGTTCGTTTCGGCTGGATTGGCTTATAAGCTATGGCTAAAAATACTGCTGGCTGTTTTGGTGTCAGAGAAAAATACTGTTCGTAAGCCGAGCCTTATAATACAGGCTGCCGAACAGGTCTGAGCCGGTCTGAGCTAGCTAGCTAGCCACCTGCAGGTCGCTGCATCGACCACATCGGACATGCCCGCCAGCCACCAAATCTTACGCCACCGTACATGCACATTATAATTTCCCTGCCCTCCCTGGCCTGCCCAAGCCGCGAGCCTCTCCTCTCCGGGCACCCATAAATAACACGCCACGGCCTCCCTCGTCTCCGCCACCTCCGATCCTCCACCAGCCTCCAGCCGTGGTACGTTCAGTTTGTTCGTCCCAGGCAGGCTCCCACCTGGTGGGATCGGAGCTAGCTAGGGTACGGTGGTGCAGAGGCAGGCAGGAGAGGAGATCCAAGGATCGGAACAAGGCCGGCCGGCCAGCCAGCCAAAGCAAAATCCATCGAGCAACAAGCTAATAATAAGAGAAGCAAAGAAATCGACGAGGCAGGCCGGCCAGCCAAGCCAAGGAAGGAAAGAAACAAGCAAGGAAGGAAGATGAGCAAGGAGTGTGTGGTGAACGCGTTGCTGAGCTGCTTCATGCACGTGGGCCTGGCGCTGGTGCTCCTCGTCTACCTCCCCGTCGCCTTCGTGTGCCGCCTCCTGAAGCGCCTCTGCGTCCGCCCCTTCGCCAAGGGCGAGGACCTCCGCGGCAAGGTCGTCCTCGTCACCGGCGCCTCCTCCGGCATCGGCGAGGTCAGTCGTCTCACCCAGCCTTCTTCCGTGATATTGGCCTTTGGCCTTTTGCTGTGTGAGTCTCAGCTACTATTGAGTATTGACTGCGAGCTACACGCGACTGCCACGGCCTCTCTCGGGCAGTGACTTTACTCGCCTGCCCGGGGTCCGGCCCGGATGGCAGTGGCCGATCCAGTTTTTACTACGCCTGCATGCATGTACTACATGCACACCTTTTATGGATTTCGAAACGTACATCTCTCTTCCACTTCTCTTTTGGCAACTACGTATATATCTAGCTAGCTTTGTTTTAACTTTCCTGTGTATAACTTTTACTTTCGTTGCTGGTATTCCTTTTTACATGCATACGAATTGCACCTGTACTATACGGTACAAGAGTGTGCTTGCTACTGTCTTGATGGGTTTGGGTTACTTCGGGCGCGTGCCACGAAATGGTTGTGGCCTTTCCGGAGAGAGGGTGGCGCGTGGTTGTTCAACTGCGTGCAATGCATGCGTCTTTCAAATCGCATGCTAGCTTTTGATTGGTTGGGTTGCCTACTTTTGTGCGCTCTGAATCTGGACGAAGAAGAAGATAAATAAACTAAACAATGTTGTACTAGTGGGTACGATACGACTATTGTCTTAAGAAAATGCAAGTACGGTTCCTAATACTAACTCTCTCTGCACACACGTACACAACCTAGCTGCCGCAGGGTAGTATAAATTCGAAATTTATTTGCACCCGTAGCGATTGCGACTGCATGCGCCGGATCAAATCATGCACGAGTATAGTACAGTGGATCCAATATTTGCCGCCATATAAATATGGTTTCTCTTTCTTGCGGTTATATACGTTCCTCCAATTAACTGAACTCCCAGGCTCCTGTGGGATCCTCAGTTCGACGACCTCCGATCCTACCAGTGAGAGAAAAAACACAGACAAGCGAACAGGGCCTGGCACGCACACACACCAGGTGGTAGAGTTGGTGCATGCTAGCTAGCTACAGCTACGTGCCAATGCACTGAAATGGTTGCCCCTTTAAAGGCCACAAATTGACTCCTGTCTTCCTCACGAATAAAGGCTGCTAGGGTCCACGGCGGCTATGCATGACAGACTATGTGAAAAGCGCACTGTAGTATCAAAACACTTACGGCCACGCAACTGATAAGTCATAGCTGAAAGTACTGTTGGCTGATTTGGTGTGGGAGAAAAATAATGTTTGTTGGCTGAAAAAGTACGACTTATAAGCCAAACCAGCCCAAACGAACATGGCGCTTGTCGAATGTTTGTTGATCGTCGTCGTCACACATGTTGTTTTTTTCACTTCATTATCGTGTGCACAACAAAGTAGGAGTAACGTAACGCCCTAGTTGGACGGGTTTGGATCGAGGAGCAAAACAACGACCGAAACAAAGGTTACTGATCCCAGCCGAGCATGGTGGCTCCGGGAAGTTGGCTGCATAACGGTTCACGGATATGCAGAGAGGCATGCAGATGCAATGCAGTAGCGCAGTACGGGGTAGACTGTAGTGCTACCGATTGGTAGCTCTAGCTGCATGTGGCTCCATAGTCATCACTGGAATAAAAGCTCATTCATGGCTCCCTGAACCCACTCACAATAACACTGCTGCTGTGTCTTTATTGCTTGCTATTGCTCGTCACTTCTCCGTCCCGATTTATTATTCCTCGACGGTGCCTCATCGGCACATAGAGACAGTGCAGTGGAAGGGTACGCATCAAACTAGAAAAAATCAGGGCTAGCCAGGACAAAACAAAGGTGTACTGAACAAACCATTGCTGTACAGCAACAGTAGAAGCAGTATGTAGGAGCAGTGCTAATCTGACAGCTCGTCGTTATCTATTTTATTTATTTATGTATATGTTTCCCGTTGTTCTTTATATTAATTTTCAGCACCTGGTGTACGAGTACGCGAGGCACGGCGCGTGCGTGGCGGTGGTGGCGCGCACGGAGATCGCGCTGCGCGCCGTGGCCAAGGCGGCGCGCGACCTGGGCGCCCCCGACGTGCTCGTCGTCCCCGCCGACGTCACCAAGGTGGACGACGCCAAGCGCGCCGTCGAGGAGACCGTCGCACATTTCGGCAAACGTCAGTACTTACTTATACATATATACTACTATATTATAATATATATAAGGTAGCATAGCATAGCATGCATACGCTTCTCGACATTGTGCTTTATATTTGCTTTCAAGCAAGTGGGTCGGAGTAGAACTAATGACACATTTACGTCAGTACTTACTTTATATTTGCTTTCAAGCAAGGGACGTCAAGTGGGCAAGTGCCGCGGCCGGAAGTGTCACTGCCAGTAGAAGTAGTACATTATTATATCATGTCTTGCCGGTTGGTGACACATGGCCGGCGCTGGGATTAATTGCAGGCAGCAGTGATCAGTAATAACACTACTATGGCCTCGTCCACTTTCCAAAAAAAGTGAACCCGGTGAATAGTATCATTTTCGTCTTATTTGACAAATATTATTCAATCATGGACCAACTAGGCTCAAAAGATTCATCTCGTGATTTCCAACTAAACTATGTAATTAGTTATTTTTTTACCTACATTTAATACTCCATGCAAGCGGCTAAAAATTGATGTGATGGAGAGAGAGTGAAAAAACTTAGAATTTAGATGGCATCTAAACAAGGCGTATATACGACCGTCTGGACTGCACAACATAACATGCAAGCGTCTCGAATGTTCCGTTCCAGCTGCTCTCTCTCTCTCTCTCTCTCCCAGTCGAGAAGGAGGAGTTCTTGGTCTCTCACTAAATTAAGCGATAGGTACTGTAGTAGCTTGTCAAGATTTTCTTTCATTTTTTAGGGGAAAATGATTCAGCAGGAGGAGAGACACTAGATGAAGCCATCTGCTACTACTAATGTTATTGGCAGACTGAAAAAATGTAAATTAAACACGTAGGTCCATAATTAATTAACTGTGTAGCGTGTTAATTTAGTGCTCCCTGTTGATGCGACACATCTGAGAGCCTGTTTGGTTTTTATCTGCAGTTTTTTGCTTTTCGCTTAGAAGCTGACTTTCTAGATTTTGAGTTTTTTTATCTGCAGTTAGAAATTAAGCTAATTATGAAATTCCCCGCAGTCATACCAAACCTTATTACAAATATATACGTTTCTGTCACTGGCAGCTAAGGGTAGCTGATGGTCCATGACTATGTACGTGACAGCAAATCGCTTTCAGAGATAGTGCAGTGAATCAATGTCATAGCAGCCTATTTTGGTTGAAAGCATCATTAGAGCTACTTACAGAATGAAGATAGCAAGCCAGGGCTACCTCCTGAAACTTTTATTTTGTTTTTGAACATAACTTGCGAATTTCTTGCTCCATTCTGTCAAGTAATTTAAAAGATTATTATCAACAAGAACATCAGAAATAGCCTAAACCAGCTGATAAGCCGGCTGAAGCTGATTTGTTGTGAGAGAAAAATACTGTAGATTCTAGCTGATAAGCCGGCTGATAAGTTCAAGCGAACAGGCTTAGACGACTGTCCTTTGTCAGTCTAGTGGACAAATTGACAAAACTGGTTTTGAATACACAGTTAGCAAAAATAATTGGCCAGCAGCTAGTTGTCTTTGTTTGATAGTGAAACAAAGCTGCCAAGTTAAAACATGTTTCACATTCTGTTTATAGCTTTTATATTTATAGTTGACTTAAAATATCTTGATTCATAAGGCGACGCGTGGTACTCATATCAAATACTGATTTTGAAGAATTCTAATTTTCCGCAGTGAATCACCTGGTGGCCAACGCGGGGATCTGGTCCAGCTGCTTTTTTGAAGAGATCACCAACATAACCGCCTTCCATAATGTGATTGTAAGACATCAACTCAATCAGTCCGGCCTATTATTATACTGTATGTAGAAACTTTGACATGAGAAAATAACAGATTGCTACGCATATAAAGTATTTCCCTCCATTGCAAAAGCAAAGAGTAGGATTTTTCCGAAGCTGAAAAGACTAATTGGCCCCTCTATTTCTTTTGAGAGGTTGACCTATTTAGTCTTATTAGATTAGATATGCGTCGCACTCGTGCACACCCCTTCTTTATATGGTGCATTATATTCTCTTAACCGCCATGATATGTATTCTTTCCAATACTGATAATGGTGGGTCCAGTGCTTCGCTTTAGTGCCTGCAACGCTACAGAGCGAATTAATCAGTTAGCTCTCAAATTCGACTAATTAAAACACTTCTTTTTGGAGTCAATTTGGTCAATCATTTTCATTGCCAAGAATTTGTTGCGCGCGCTTACTTGTTTTTCATGGCCAACTTTCCGAATTCTGAACATTCTGTTGCGTGTCGTCGTCCGTGCACGTTTAATTGTTTACGCATGGCTGGGCGCTGCAGGACCTCAACTTCTGGGGTGCCGTCTACCCGACCTACTTCGCGTTGCCGTACCTCAAGGCCAGCCGGGGCAACATCGTGGTCACTGCCTCCGTCGCCGGCAGGGTCCCGACAGCACGGATGAGCTTCTACAACGTAAGGAACCTATTAATCCGGAGTGTTTGGTTCTTTAGTCTTTTTCTAAAATTCATGTCATATTAAATATTTAGATACTAATAAGGAACATTAAATATAGATTAATTACAAAATCAATTACATAGATGATGCTAATTTATGAGACGAATTTTTTAAGCCTAATTAATCGGTCATCAGCATATGTTTACTGTAGCACCACGTTGTCAAATCATGGACTAATTAGGCTTAAAAGATTCGTCTCACAAATTAGTCGCAAGTTGTGCAATTAGTTTCGTAATTAGTCTACATTTAATACTCCATGCATGTGTCAAACATTCGATGTGACAGGAATTTTAGGAGCCCCTAAAGAACCAAACAGGCCCTCAATCTAAGAACGTAACCTGTTTGGTACAGCTTATCTGAGAAGCGCTTCTCAGATAAACTGCACAAATATAGTAAAAACAGCGGTCAAAATAAGCTGGTCTGATCCAGCTTCTGCTTTTTATTACAAATAGGAGCTGTGAAAATAAACGTGACCAGAATAAGCTGCTGAAAAACGTGACGTTTGGCTGTTGATTTCAGCTTATTTGACCATAAATAGCTTATAAGCTATACCAAACAGGCCTGCGGTGAGCATAAATTCAGCTCACCAAACACCTTGTGCTTGTGGGTGTACCACCAATTACAGATAGATGAATCTGGGTTGGCCATCTAGAATGATCGAGCTTACATAATGTAGTTCAGCTACCAAGCTAGCTAGGTCGTCAGATCCATGTGTCGCACGCTATGTCAGTCGGTAGGAATCAGCAGGGTGCCGGCGGCCCTACATGAACATAATGGAAATTCTTTCGCAAGATTAGCCATGGATTTCATTCTCAGGTTTTGGTTTTTGTATATATAATTTTGCAGGCAAGCAAAGGTGCCGTGATACGGTTCTACGAGACCCTGAGGGCTGAGCTGGGGTCCCACGTCCGCGTCACCATCCTCATGCCCGGCTACGTCGTCTCCAACCTCACCAAGGGCAAGGGCCTCCAGAAGGACGGCCATGTCGGCATCGACGAGGAGGCCCGCGACGTGAGCTCCATCTCCTCCTCCTCCGTCCTCCTTTTCCTTAGACGTTGAGGAGTTGAACTAACGTTTGATTTTGTGCGTGCAGATCAACGTGGGGCCGATGCCGGTGGGCAAGACGGAGTCGCTGGCGGAGGTGGTGGTGGCCAGCGTGCGCCGGGGGGACTACTACGTGACGTGGCCCGGCTGGTACTGGCCCTTCCACATGGTGATGTGCGCGGCGCCGGAGCTGCTGGACTGGTTCTCCCGGGCCTTCTACGTCTCCAAGTCCGGCGAGCAGGACGGCGGCGCCGCGCTCAGCAAGAAGATCCTGGAGGCCGTCGGCGGAAAGAAGTTCCTCTACCCCAGCACCATCCGCTCCCAGGCCGCCATGGCAGCTAACTGACTGACTGAATTCGTCAACATGTTAGCCACAACGATAAAGATATTATATATAAATGTATGGTCTGTTCTCTGTTGTTGGATTAGCACGGGATGGATGAATAGGCCTGAGTGAAATTGAAATGGGTGTGCGTCCGATCAACACTGTATTTTTTATTCGTTTTCTTTTTTTTCTTTTTTCATTTTCTCTACCTTTTCTCTTCCTTTCATTTACTACAAGTGATCAATGCGTGAATTAATACGAATGTTTATTGGTGACTTCTTTGTACGCCCCGTGATATTGGGGCGTGGGTGCAAATTGCAAAATTGATGTATCTAAACGTCGGCATTTATTTGCTGATCTCAAACAGATGCCACAAAGTTGGAAGAAACTTTTATTCAGCGCGCCTGCGCCTCGCGGGCTAGCGACGCGCGCTTCCTATTTTCGGCAGCCGCCTCCCATTCAGTCCGCCACCATCCGTTTGCTTTTGTCACGCTCACCCTCTGAATCAGAAACGTATTGCACTGTGTCCGTCGTTTAAAAAAAATCAAAACAGTACCAACCATTTCTTTTCCCTTTCTCCCAAGTCCCAACTCTAGGTTCATTTCATCTCCTTAGAGGTGGAGGTGGAAGCGAGCGGCGATGCCAGTGCAACTAGTGTCCCTTGTCGACGTGGAGGTGGAAGCTCCGTCGACACCGGCGTGACCTCGATTTGGGGCAGCACCAACAGTTCTCCCTATTGACGTGGTGGCTGAGGTGGAGGCGGAGGCAGAGACATGAGGGCTGTCAAGATTCCAGAGGAGTGCGGGGCTTGGCGAGTTCGCCGCCCGCCAGCCATCTAGATCTGACCGCTTGAGTCACGTTTCGTCGCCTCAACGGTCTTCGCCGCTGTGTTCATTCGACAAGAGGGGCTCCACCACCATATTCACCCACTACAATGACATGAGAGCCCTCATTGACACCTTCGGCATCAACGCCTACGACGACTCACCTCCGTCGCCGAGCTTGAAGGGCTACATCAACACCAGGTCTGCTACACCTTTGTCAGCCACTTCGACTCGAGGGGCTCATCAACAACTTTGGTCTGGACATCTACTTCCACTGCCATGACTACACCAAGCATGATTGAGGATTCAGTCACAAGCACCAGCCAAGAGGGGCTAGGGGACCATACTAGAGGGCCAGCCACTCCGGAGGCTGACAATTTTTTGCTCGGCGCTCATGTGAGAAGATTTGGAGGCCTCACAGTAACCTTCGGCTACGACTAGTTCGACTACATCGACTACTTCAACCATGACATGTCGTCAAAGCAAAGCTTCCGCGAGGTCCCAGGGACGAAGCCCTGCGCGTTGAGAAGATACCGATGACGAAGGCCTCTGAGATGAAGGCCTGCATACTGAGAAGATAACAAAGACGAAGGCCTCGGAGACAAAGACTTGCGCATCAAGAAGGTCCTAAAGGTGAAGACCTACACACCAAGCAAAGCCAACAAACCGTGTCATAAATGCGACGAAAGGAGCTGAAGCCCAAAGACGAAGACATCAGGAAGTCAAGGCACTTAGAGCTAGAAGCCTTAGGAATTAGAACATATATATATAGGCTAGTAGAGTCGTGTGCATGCTCTTTTTTTTCATGCCTTTTTCCCATAGGGTTTTTGGGATGGAGTTTATAGTGAGTCACGCACATGTAGGTTACAAGGACGATCCTCACAACTAAGGTTTAAGTTGTATTATGCCTCTTCTTGTATGAGTATCTACTAGGTCATATAGTACTAGCCATAACCTAGTAGCTGAGGGGCTACTGTTGGGTGAGCCCATATGATATATGTCCAAATTCTCCCCCTGGAAGAAACCCAAAAGAAGTTAGTGTAGTAGCTTGTGAAATCCTCCCCCACCAAGTGGGCACATGTAAATTGTTGTTGCCTATATATTGTGCCAAGAGCATGAGGGCAAAGGGGCTCACTTCCTCCACTCTCATTTGCAAATCCTAGCCACCACCTCTCTTCTCCACTCCACTCTCCCCTCTCTGCTGTTCAGAACGCCTAATCCAATAGATGGCCTCGTCCTTTGATATATGTGCCACTGGTTTTTTTTTTACAAAATCATGAGTTGGTGTCTAGTTGTTCTTGAATTAGGAATGTGGCGTGTAGTATGCTTAGGTTTTCTAGTTATTTGGATGCTTATGTTTTTCCATATCTCATGAAAAGACATTTGTAGAGCGTAGATAGTGGCACTCATCTTCAACCAAAAGGTGCAGAGAGAGTGAGCTTTTCTGCTGTGTGATGTTTTATGATTGGGCTATGATAATCATCAATGCACACTTGTGCTCTAGTAACAACCCAAAGCTGGTGCCTCCCTGTAGTTGCATTGCATGCATCACAATCTGACTGCCCTGCATCTGTTCTATCTCTGTTCTGCCACGTCATCGTGATTTTGGATGCCACGTCATCGTGATTTTGGATGTGCGTTGACCTCAATCTCTTCCACAGTTTCGTGCGCTCTGGCCAATCCACACAACCGCATATAACCCAACTGCTAGCTCTTGTAGAGTTGCTCTACGTGCTATATGTGTTTGTTGCTCTATTGATAGTGATCGAATTCTAATATTAGTAGTTGTTAGATGGTCACATTATGATATTGTTACTGAATGACAACTTATGTTGTTAATATTATTCTAAATGTGGTTTATTTATGTTGCAACCTTTTAAGTATACATCTATATTGAGCATGATATTGTCTAACTTATAGGATGCTATTTTCTTATCTTTGTTTCTAAAATGCTCTAGTTAGGTCTTGATTGATAAGCTAGTGGTGTAGCTAGAATGTTTCTATTGGGTTTGCACCTCGTGGCTATATATGCTGCAGTGATATGGCCCTGTCAACTTAAATATGTCATGATATTTATATACTTTGTTGTTGCTGCATCAGTTCATTATTTGCTTGTTGTGCTATAGGTGATAGGTCTTTATGTTTTGAAATACATGAATTGTTAATCATTGACGAAGCTATGCATATTCTCTTCTTTTAGGGAGGCTACTATTTTACCATTGTTTGTTTGATTTAGCATTGGTATTAGTTTTTCAGCGGTATTAGTTTTAAAATATTATGTTGGTTGATGTTTTATCGTTTTGGATGTTGGTAGTCGTATGGTGAGGTTTAGTTGACTGATTACTGAAGTGGTTTTTATTGTAGGTTTCTATGAATCAATCTTAGATGTTTCTTTTTTTTAGTTTGTTCGATTACTTGTTTTTACTTTTACTGGATATTAGTATGTTGATGCCCTGTAGGTAGTCATCAGGTAGATGAGTTACCTGGGCATTAGTTGATGCCACATAGGATGTATTTAATTGTTGAGTTGCAGGTGCCTTGTTGCAGGTCTGATTTGATTTCCATATTTGAATGTGTAATGAATGTAGTCCTCTGCTGATGTGAGGTTTTGCTTAGTATTTTTTCTTCATATTGCAGAAGGTGTTATGTGATATATTCTTTGTTCGTATGTTTTTGAGATTGTGTTGTTACTTGATTAGAGCTTTTGTCTTCTATGAGTGGGAGTAGAATTCTTTGATTTTAGCATGTCTGAGATTGGCTGTAGGCGTGATCATTTGGTTTGGCTTTTTTTGCTACTTGTGATGGGCCTTTTTGTGGGCCTATTCTTTTTGTTATGTACGGTTAGTTGTGAGTTTAAGGTTAGTGGTGCAGTTCCAGGTGGGTATGGTCTTTCTACGTTGTTTTTAATCTTTTTTTATTTTTTGGGAAAATGGTTACTATAATGGTGTAGTAC
Organism: Miscanthus lutarioriparius; assembly: GCA_904845875.1. Classification (NCBI taxonomy): domain Eukaryota; kingdom Viridiplantae; phylum Streptophyta; class Magnoliopsida; order Poales; family Poaceae; genus Miscanthus; species Miscanthus lutarioriparius. The sequence goes on from CAJGYO010000009.1 coordinate 66,627,994, forward strand.
ATCTCAGAAGATATGATTGTCTTGGTTTTTTATCCGTGGGAGCAGATTTCTTTGAATTTATCTTATTTTAGTAATTATGTTTTTTTATTTGTGGTTAGGTATTTTGAGTTGAATATGCCAAGAGTTGGACTACGCATATCTTATATATCTATAACCAATATTAAAAAGCCGAATTTCCGTGTCTAAGATTTCTGTTCTGATCTGCCCATGTATGATGTCCAGGTTTTACTTCGCTTTTGTTCTGCTCTGTGGCGTCGTCCACATTTCAGATTCGTGTTTATCCCGCATCCGTGGTTCTATATCCCAGCGTTTCTGTTTCGTGTCTAGCTCGAAATGCAACATCCGCATTTAGCTTCTATTTCCTATTTAGCTTCGTGGGGAGATGTTTACTTGTTTAGCTCAATCTACATCCGCGTTTCTGTTGACTCTAGTCCGACGTTTTTCTATTTTTTTTGTGCTTTTTCATCTTCTTTCATTTTTCTGTTATCCTTTTTTTGGTGATCGTCCGTTGTTTTTCTGTTTGCTTTTTCCTCCACACAGTGGTCTTGGCTTTTTTCCTTTTTATAATAAAATACCAAAAATAAATAATAACTATAATATTGCAGGTCTCTGAACCAATGAAGTTTCAATAATAAATATAAACAAATATTCTCACCACTAAATTATTGTTGTAGTTTTGATTAGAAACAAATCTTATTTTTTAGAACCTACATGAGTCATTGGTCATCTAATCAAACCACGAATGGAAACTTTGTGCGGTTTATTATCCAATGCAATTTCAATCTAAATAATAAATATGTCTCTAAGTTGTACATATATACAAGTACAATCTGTGATGCAGGCTATAACTCAATATTTTTAAATCTACCAAAAAATGGATGTTATGAAAAATAAGATTATAATATATTTGTGAGTAATATTTAAATAAATAATATAAATATGTCTAAAAGCTATACGTATATACCAGTGCAATACGTGATGAGGGCTCGAACTTGATATTTTAACTCTACTAACAGACATATGTTACGAAAATTAAAGTTATGATATATTTATGCATACTCATACGAGTTAGGACAATCCATATCTAGCGATGATGAATACTGTGTCCAATTCTAATACGTATGTATTGGAGTGCTTCGATCTAGATTTACTAGAGTATCTGGTAGGTCCTGAAATGTTAAGTTTCCACTGCCTATCTGCTTGTGATCTGTTGTGACTGTTTGGATGATTCTAACTTCTATGCCTGTTTGTGGTGTATGCTGAATGAACTCCATGACATTGTGCAAGACTCTGTATAACATCAATATGTATTTTGCAGTTACGTTATAATTGCTGCACAAGGGAGCTGGAGAGCATGCGTGAGGAGCGATGGATAAGGGTTCAGGTAGTGCAGCACCGAGCTCGCCGGCAAGGCAGTAGCGAGCACCGCGGCCAGAGGAGGTGACCGAGAAAACCAAATTGAGACCGAAGTATTTAATTTTTGGTGTTTTTTTTTTCTAACTCCGGTGTTCAGTTTTTAGACTGGTCTTTCTTTTTTGAGATTGGTCTTGGTTTCCAGTAACAGTTTTTCTAGCTTGTTCGACTTTACGCATCTCGGGTACCCGAAGTCTTGAACCAATGGAACAACAGCTTATCTCCACACTGTTGACGGTTGTTAATGTCAATCATAAACCGTCAATATATCCTACATATATGCTTAATTTCATCACCAAACATAGGTCTATGAGTTTAAACTAATGGATTCCACAAGTTTTGTTGAATATTTGTATGTAGGAGAATTTATTCAGAAAATAGCCCCGGGACCACTGTCTACACTCCAAACAAGCTAAACAACAACAACAAGTGATTCAATTCGCGAAAACTGTAAAAGACAACTCAAGACGGAGTCCAAGAACCACCACACGAAGGGAGGCCCACTTACCAAAGTGGTGGGCCGGCCAACCCATTTGGGAGGCCGCCCGGCCCCACTATGGAGCCCGTTCGCTTTTTGCCGCCTCGTATGCGTTTTCAAGATCCACACTGTTAATTTTAAGACAGTTTTAAGTCGGTTCATCCAATGGTGATCGAGGGAGTTGACACGGATCGATGACGTGTCAATGCCTTACCCCCTACTCCATCTCCCCTATATAAGGTGTCCCTACCCCTCTAGGAAGACATCTCTCATTCAGATCAAGATACACCACAAGAGAGAAATCTCCACAAACCTCTCAAAATGTACAAGTAGAATATCTCTAGTTGAGAGTTAGGGAGAGTTGAGCCATGCTCAGGTTCTGGAGAAATCTTCGAAGGTTGGATATATCTTTGTATCTCACCTTTGCAAGACTTATGATTTAATATAGTTATTTTCTCGATCTACTTTTATGCCTTTCATGTGTATGGTTAGTATAGTTATCATACCTTAACATGGGATTTCCGCTCGCATTCGATTGCTTTAGTTAGCACATGTGACTAGAGTAGTAATCCGTAGTATAGACATGGTGTCTAGACTATAGGTTACCTGAGATTACGCTCAATCCTATGGTTAGTTGTGGTAGCCCCAGGGGTGACAGTTTTGTCAGGCCATTGTAATCCACCACGTTAGGATTGGTGTTCATGGAGCTTTAGATAGCCTTCCCCCAACTACACTTTCTCACCCCCTCGTGAGTTGAAAAGGTACTGTTACTCCAAAGTTTTATTGTGTATGATCGTTATATCTACCCATGAATTAGTTATACCCTATAGAACCAAAGTAATAGAGAAGTATTTAGAAACCTTGAACTCACCCATTGTCCTCTCAACTTAGCTAGACTACTCATTTTTTTACCATGTAATTCTCTTATGTGTGTGTTATTATTCATAACTCTTATCATTATCATCACTTACTCTCACTTTAGTTTAGTTGGTATACTAGTTAGTTGATACATGATGGTGAACTATCGACTCCTTTAACCATTGTTTTCCTGTGGATAAATACGATACTTTGAAATACTTCCCTGTGAAAGCTACAACGGTATCCGTGCGTTTACGGATTTATCTGTGTACGTTTAAAAATACCAACACTCACCTAAGGGCGGTGAGGCAGCAGCGAGTATCATGGCGAGGTAGCCTTTTTTTTGAATGTTTTAATCAATTTATTATTTGTAGAGACGGGCATCTTAAGCACCTGGCCACCTGCCTCTCCAAATGGCAACTTCATAGGCAGTGCCATTGCCCGCCTATGTAATTTCTTATTTTTGTTGAATGCCTCAATACTTCAAGTATAGGTTGTAGTATCTAAACTTTGAACACAAACTCACCACACACCACACGCGCGCAAACGCAAACGCACATACACCGTGCACAAGATAGATCTACACCTATACCTAAAAACATAAACGCAACTGAGAGGTACTTAAAGATCATCAGATTCCAAGCATAACGGGCACGACACATTGACCATTGTGAAGCATCCACACTTGAGCCTGCAAAAAAAACTCCCTGGTGCGAACCTGCGTTTGGCAGGGGCTTCACCCGAGAGGCCTTACCATCACGCTACACGCGCGTTTAGTTTCTTGTTTACACAGACGATGACGTTGAGGTGGGCTTGCCAGCGGACTGTGAAATTAATTGTGTATCGCCCATCTTTGCAAATGTACTCCACGAATCATGTCCTATACCTTCCAAGTCCAATATTTTCTAAAATGTTCTGTGAGTTTATTTTTTATTGTTGATTTAAATATGTGAAGTAATGCTACCTGTAGTTTTAGTGATTATGATGTAAACAACGCATCCTATACTTCTGACCTTCATGACATGATGTATCTTTGTAGAACACAGAATCACATATCTGACGAGAAACATGAGAAGGTCGGGTACATCAATTCTATAAAAATTAACAAGCAGGTATGCCACTGGGCCAAGAGTTGCTCAAAAACCACAAACTTTGAATTTTACAATTTTCTAAAATTTCAATTTTAGGGGCAATTTCACATGGATTTTATAACACCATAAACATTTAATTTTATACTTTTCTAAAGAATTGTAAGAATTAAAATAGAGTTGACGCCAAACTGTAGGAGGAAAACTATATTGTAAATTAATTAACATTGGCATATAGATAATAAACTTTTTTTTGTTAAATTCATGTTGCTTGCATTTTATCTTACAGTGTCAAAAAGTTGTAATTCAAAAGCTCGGTTTAGTTACGTATAGGTTTTATTCCATTTCTAAACATGAAATGCTAATATTTTGTTGAAAAGAAGTTTAAAAATTATTCCCAAAATTTACTTTCAAGTTTAGAAACCCAAACATTTTCATTCAAAAAAGATTTGAATTTAACATTTCCATAGGAGTTTACAAAAATTCTAAAATGTTAAAATCTTTTTGTGTTTGCTTTGGGTGGAAACCTTTTTCTTAAGCCCATAAAGCCCTCCTTTCAATATTTCTCCTTTTCACATTTTTCTTTAAAGTTCCACAGCCTGCCTTCCTAGGCCGATTTCAGCAACGTTAGGGCTTCTCCAGTGGGCTTCTGAAAAGCGACTCATGGGCTGAGGTGGCAGGCCCTGAGTCGACTCATGCCACTGGAGCAATCGACTCATCCGATGAGAGAGATTGAACTGATTCACCTGCGTGAGTCGATTCATCGCCGGTCAAAAGCGATTAAAATAAAGAAGCACGAACGATTGATGACTCCTTGTGAGAGAGCGGCCGGACAAAAGCAAGTAGGAAACTGTTTTTTATTTGGCAACAGAAAGTAACAGTTGTAATAGTTTTGTTTATTTATGCATAGGACCCATTTAGCTCAGAAATTGACTCATCCAAAACTGACGTGACCATCCTTTTTCTTCGATGCATCAACTCACCACTAAAGATGCCCTTACTGCCCTTTTCCACGCACTCCCTTTCTTTCCTCTCCTGTGGCTCGGCCCGTTCTCCAAAAGGTGGGCCATCGACCCTAGTCTTCTCCACCATATTCAGTCTTCTCCAATAGCTTGCTGATCTGCAGTTGCACCGGTTCTATATTCTTGGCAGCACTGCTGCAAGTCCGGCAATGGCCCAACCTGCAACATCTCATTGGTCCAAATCGGCTTAGTTGCATGGGATCAGCAGTCTTGCCTGCCAGGCTGCCACTATTGCATCAGTCAGGTACATAATTAATTGAGCCACTGTTGGCGTGTCCATTTGATTCCTTCGCAACTAATAATAACCCGAGCTTTACTTTCGTTAGTCATGTGATTGACTGAATGCTACTGCAGCTGAGAATCGGTGTCCAACATTTGCGAACTGAATGGCTATGTGCAATGATTTAACTTTATGGTACATTATTAACCATGAATCACCAGTATTTTGCGAGAAGTTGAGAAAATGTAGCTTTACTGTCACTTGTATAAGAAGATATAATATAATACATTCTATGGTGCTTTGTACTACTAATCAAAGTGCAGTGGATACAAGTGTGAAGTCTAAGAGCAACTCCAAGAATCCATCTGAAAAGAGATGCCAAATTACATGATTTAGCCATTATCTAAATAGAAAACTCGCTCAAAAAGTAAAATCCTCCAACAGGCTATCTAAATTTTCCTTCTCCATAATTAAAACTGCCCCGTCATCTCATTTTCTTCAATATCAGATCGATCGCATTGCCACGTCATCTCAAGGCAGGCGAGGGCAGGAAGCAATCTGTTCCTAGCTAGAGTGCAACCTGTCGTACTAGCACCTTGAGGATGTTCCTGCATATGAAAAATGGTTGTAGCCGGCTGCAATAGGCTCATTTTACAACAAATTATCTTAATCAGCCTATACAACAGGTGATAATAAGCGGTGGCGGAGCCGGCCTGAAAAATGAGGTAGGGCGGACCGTTGTATATATAGAACTTCATCGATATATCGGTCTAACTATGTACGTATATCATATATATATCTGTGTATCGCATAACAATTATATTCTAATATATTCAGCAAACAAATGGTACCGCAGAAGTTTGAACATGATTACCTTTTCACATGAAAAGGACATAAGCAGAATTTTTGTTCCATAGTGTAGATAATTAACCATGTTAATACATCAAATCAAATGATAAAAAAGCATAAACAACCTGCAATTAAAATAAATTTAGTAATGACTAATGATAAGTGATAAATGAGGGAATTGCTTTGATTAATAAGGTTAAACAACTAATCAAGCCACCAATTTGCAATGGATTAATGGCAATACCACAAATCCACAGTACCTCAAGGCCGACAACACCACACCGGCAGTCCGGCCGCTCGGCGGCTTGGGCGCAGCGGCGGGGCGGTCAGCGGAGCTGCGGACGCGGAGGTTCGTGGCGCGGTCGCTTGGAGTGGAGGCGCGGAGGGCCAGAGGCGGAGCGTGGTGCGTGGAGCCATGGAGGGCCGGAGGGAGCGGCGCGGGCATGCGGAGGCGGAGAGCGGAGGCGCTGTCGAGCCGCTTGCCCCCGTCCCCTGGCTTCCGGCTTGACCCTAAGGCCTCTGGGCTGCGCGATGGGATGGGCCATTAGGCCTGGTTGCCAAGATGGCCCAACAGCACGCAGGTGCTTCCATCTTCTCAACCTTTGGCCGTCGCTTCGCTCGGCTGCGCTGCGCGGACGCCGTCGACGTTGGCCAGCACAACGCAGAAGGCGCCCGTAAGCAAATCGAAGAGACTGCCAGAGATCAGGGTCCGGTTCCAAAGGACTAATCGACACGTGGAGGAGGTACGGTGCTCGTCGGAGGGAAGTATGGCCAAGTTGGCCCAAATAGGTGGCAGCACCTTGCCGATCCACGGACTTTCTGGAGCTGGGACCAGATCCAAACGACGAGCGTCGTCGTCGTCCTTTCGTCGGCCCCGCTCGCCATATAGGTGGCTCCGCCTCTGATAATAAGTCTCTTGGTCATGTAAATTTAGATAATCAGTAATAGAGATCTTAGTGTAGTTTATTTCGCATATTGTTAGTAGTTAAATCAGGATAGATGTTAAGCTAAAAGAACGTATTTTTATCTATTATAGGTCTTTTGCATGCTGTGCTTTACTGATTTATTCTATGATTTCTTATTTTCTTTTCACTACTACCCATGTACGAGCTAAGAAAGGCGGTATTCCGCGGATAGACTCTTGAATGGTTTAGGCACTTCAGACTGAGACAATGCTTTTCTCAATGCCTCCGCAACCTCATATACTACTATTTAGCAACGGCCACCTTTTCCTTCCCAGCTGGAGAAGTAAACTTTTTGTAAGAAAAAAAAATGAAAATGGCACTACTGATTAATGAATATAGGTCCCCTACGTGCATAATTTGTTTTGTGTCATTCACGTTACATTTTTTGATGACGAGTTTTTTTTGTTGTTGTTGCAGCTGGAGGGAATTTTTGTGTTCAAAACTTGTTTTAGCTCAAGATCGACAAGCTCCCCCTTCAAGGCAGGCATACACGAAGCTTCTAGCATTTTGAATATAATAATATAAGACTATTGAGTACGTTGGGGGCTAGGAATGTATCACGTGTGATTACATCTTTTTAGACAGAAAGAGAACTTGGTGACTGCAAAAAAAAAAAAAAAATTGACTAATTAATTAAGTGACTTGATATATTCCTGAAGCACATTTGGAACTCCGTGTGCAAGCAATCTTTTGTAACGAGCAAGTGGCGTGTGGCCAGCGAGCCAGCTACGACATTATTCGGTAACATCTATGGTTCCGAGGTGCTTTAGAACTTTTAAATATATTTCATCGTAGAGTAAAAATTTCACTTTTATTATTCATTGTTACAAAATTCAATATCACTACCTGAGATCTTACAAACATCTACATCAAGGTTCGAAAGAACTCCCAAGCAAATAGCCCGGATTTCTCCTTTTTTCCGGATTTTACTACCGGACTTTTTTGAACAAGGATCACAAAGATGCAACCACTTTTTTATTTTTTTACTATTTTTATAAATTGGCACCGACATTGGTGGGATAACCGAGGTGGGGTGGTCTGATGAAATTCAAAGACGTTCTCGAAAAGCGTGCAAAAACTTTGACAATTTTTTCTATATTTTCCTGATTTTTTTGGCAATTTTGATGAAACCAAACAGGCGAAGCCGAGTTTGGGTCGGCCCCAAATGGTGTCAAGAAGCTGCTGAAAAATTTCAGATTTTTCGGATAAACGCAGCGAAAAGTTATCACCGCGGTGTCTTATGAACCGGCAGTGATGTGAATCCAAACTCTAACACCAATGATGTAGTTTATCACCGATGATGAAAGCAAAAACAGCAAAAAAACATTCATTGAAAAATAGGGAAATTTTTTAATACGGTGGATGGGATAGCGGCTGAAAGCAAAAATCACGAGAGATTGAACTACGACCACGAACCTTCTGGACGAAGCGAAATTGCAAAGGCACAAAGGCGATAGGACAAGCGGAAATTGAAATATTTTGGGCTTTTGTAGACTCTAGGTAATGCGTCAAACGAGATTATACCTCGAGTCCTGAAATATCTCGATAGCGATTTTTCAGCGATCTTCCGAAAGCGGTAAGTTCGACGTGGAGATCTCGACGTTGGCGATCGGCTTCAAATCGACGCGATTCGTCGCAACGCCTTTCCCCGATTCCTCCGTTGGATATTATCTTGATTGACCTCGCCAAGATCTTCGCAAGCAAATCCTAACGATATTGCAAATATGAATGACGCGATTATCAATAGAGGGTTCTAGGACTTCGGTTCCAAAGGACTAATCGACAAGTGGAGGAGATCAAGAACGGGGCCCCCTGGATCCTTCGTAAAAGGATTTGTCACCACGGTTACAATGAAGCGATTGGATTTCTCGATGGAAAACTAAACTCTAAACAAAACCCAATTGTGTGCAGCGGCGGCGACCTGTGTTTATAGTCTAAGAGCAACGGCCAGGGGTTGGGCGCCCACAACTTGGGCTTAAGGCCTGACATGATTGTGTCCAAATGACGAGCATTTTATCCTAGCCATTTTATGTTCATCTAATTTTGAAATGAGTATTTTGGACCCTAAACTTGGGGAAGACCAATTCAAATTAAAAGTTGTCAACTACAAAGTTTTATAACTTTTCATGAAATGGCAACTTTCATGAATTTGGTAGTTTCTCCATCAGGCATACGAAGCTTCTAGCAGTACGTACATCTTTTTAGACAGAAAGCGAACTTGGTGACTGCAAAAAAAAAAAAATGACTAATTAATTTACAAAATTTAAATTTTAAATTTAAGAAATTCAGCCAACGTAGTTTTCCATGACAAGATGATTTCAAATCAAAAAGTTATCAACTATAAAGTTTCATAACCTTTTTGAGATCTACAAATTTCGACGTGGGATTTTCACCTTGCGGTTTTGCTGTTTGTCCATTCATTGAAAAAATAGGTCGTTTAAAAATTCAAATTTCATTTTTTGAAATTTAAACATAGAGTTTCCTTGGGAAGATTGTTTCAAATCAACAAAAAGTTGTCAACTACATAGTTTCATAACAAAATTTTTGGGATCTACAACTTTCATTTTGGTAGTTTCTCCATCCGAAATTCGTTTACAAAATTTCAAATTTTTTCAAATTTTAGAAATTCAAACGTAATTTTCTTTGACAAGATGATTTCCTTGATAAGAATCGAAAAAAGTTGTCAACTATAGAGTTTCATAACTTTCCGAGATCTATAACTTCTATTTTGGTCATTTAATCATTTATTCATCCGACACAGTGGTAGTAACATTGTTCATAAATGTTATATATCTTTCTTATTGTTTATGAAACTATAAGAGATATATGTAAATTTTGTGAAAAATGTTATTACCACTTTGTCAGATGAAGAAATAATCAAAATAAAAGTCGTAGATCTTGATAAGGCCTACAACTTCTATGTTTATGATTTTTTCAGCTAAAATTATTTAGTATTCCAAAATAATGTTTGAAGTTGCCATTTTTTGAAATTCAAAATTTAAATAGATAAAACACAGGCACATGAAAAGATGGATAAAATAATAGCGGTAAGAATATAATAAATTGATAGAGCATGATTTTAGAAATTTTTAGAAAAAAATCATCAAATTTGAAGTTAGTATGAGGGAGAAAGACTAGTTACAAGTTTTAGACAAAGATTAAAAAGAGAAACCAGAGCTCTTCAATAATTTTAATTTTTAATTTCAAACAGCATTTATAAGTAGTAAATGATCTCAAATGAAAAAGTTTTCATCTACAAAGTTGCATAACTTTTCGGGATCTACAACTTTTGTTTTGGACGTTTCTTCGTATGAGGGCATTTGAAAAATTCAAATTCTAATTTTAGAAATCAAACATAATTTTCGTTTGATAGATTATTTCAAATAAAAATATTTGGACATCCAAACGATCTCAAATTAAAAAAGTTTGAACTGCAAAGTTGTAGATCTCGTTGAGTACTACAACTTTGATATAAAGTTTGTCTTCAGCGAACATCATATGAGAAACTTATGAAGTTTTCTTGCAGCATATCACTGTCGGTTCAAACCACGAACCGACAGTGATAGTATCAATGTTGGTTCTTGGCTAAAATCGGCAGTGATTACCCAATATCACTGCTGGTACTTGGCTAAAACCGACAGTGATATGAACTGAGAGTGAATACCCGAATATCAGTGTCGGTTGGTCCTATCACTGACGGTTTTATCCAAAAAGCGACAGTGATGGTCTATCACTGTCTATCACTGCCGGTTTTTTAAAATTCGGCAGTGATGAGGCCGACATTGATGTCCAATTATGTAGTAGTGTATTTCAGGTTAATTATTCGCCACTTCCATCCATACTGTAAACCTTCTCAATCTTTGGATTTTGGTTGATGCTAATTACACTACTACAGGAAACTTAAGAGAGGCGAACAAAATAGCTTAACCGAGGCGGGCATCGCAACCGCGTCGGTCCAAAGGTCATGGTAAATGGGACCTTTTCCGAGGCGGTTAGCCGCTCGCCTCGGTTAATCAAATAAAGAAAACAAAAAAAGAAAAACCCGTGGATAAGCCTAGCGAGCCCATCCACAAGCTTGCCGAGCCCATCCACGCGCCGCCGCTCCGCTAGCTGGATCTGCACCGCCGTTGCGTCCACTCGTCGGATCTGGCTGCCTGCTCGCCGGATCTACTCACTGTGCGTCGCTGTAGGGAGAGAGAGGAGAGAGGGTGCTGAAAGGTCCTAATATGGCTAGAGGGGGGTGAATAGCCTATTTAAAAATTTATAAATCAACTTGAGCAATTTGATTAGTATAACAAATAGCGAAATACAAACTTGCTCTAGCTCTACAAGGGTTGCAAGCCATCTATCCAACAATTCTAATTACTATGATCACTAGACACACAATTTGCTAAGTCACTACTCACTAAGATCTTTCACACTTGCTACACTAAAGGGTTCCACTAGATGAAGTCAAACTACAAAGCAAGCTCTCAATTCTAATTACACTAAAGAGTTTGCTACAACTAGTTTGCGAGAATATAAATGAGTGAGTAGGGTGATTATACCCCGTGTAGAGGAGTGAACCAATCACAAGATGAACATTAAATCAATCACTAGGAGAATACCAAAGGGTAAGAGACAATCAATTTTCTCCCGAGGTTCACGTGCTTGCCAACACGCTACATCCCTATTGTGTCGACCAACACTTGGTAGTTCAGCAGCTAAGAGGTGTTGCACGAACCTCGTTCATACAATTGGACACCACAAGAACCTACCCACAAGTGAGGTAACTCAATGACACGAGCAATCCACTAGGGTTACCTTTTGACGCTTCACCGGAGAAGGTACAAATCCCCTCACAATCACCAGAGATGGCAACGAACAATTACCAACTCGTGACAATTCTCCTCCACTGCACTGAGCCGTCTAGGTAGTTGCAACCACCAAGAGCAACAAGCGAATCTGGCAGCAAAACACGAACACCAAGTGCCTCTAGATGCAATCACTCAAGCAATGCACTTGGATTCTCTCCTAATCTCACAAAGACGATGAATCCATGATGGAGATGAGTGGGAGGGCTTTGGCTAAGCTCACAAGGTTGCTATGTCAATGTAAAATGGCCAAAAGTATGAGCTTGAGCCGGCTATGGGGGTTAAATAGAAGCCCCATGAAATAGAGCCGTTGGCTCCTCAGTCCACTGAAAATCAGGGCGACCGGACACGCCGGTCGTATTGACCGGACGCGGACCCCAGCGTCCAGTCCTCAGATATTCGCCACGTGTCCCCTGCTTCAAATGCTGATCACTCAATCTCAATGATCATCAGTGCATTTAAGTTGTGACCGGACGCACTGCTCGAAGTGACCGGACGCACCAACACCAGCGTCCGGTCGTTTCCAGTAAGGTTCCACTCGCGACCGGACGCGTCCGGTCATGCCCGACTGGACTCGCCCAGCGTACGATCACTCACCCACTTCTCTGTGTGCTGCCACATCATCATGACCTGACGCTGAATAGTGTTCAGCTAGAGTCCGATCGTCTGTGTCCGGTCAAGAGACTGAGGGTGGCCTTCACTGCGCGCCACTGATTGGACGCAGGACCCCAGCGTCCGGTCACTGCGTGACCAGCATCCGGTGCACTCTGTGAAACTCTGTCTTTTCTGTACAGGGCGCCGATGGCACCGTCGGACTGTCCGCACTCTACGGGCGGACACTCCGCCGGTGAAGTTTTGAACCCTTGCCCCCAAGTACTAAACACAATGTGTATCACCATTGTGCACATGTGTTAGCACATTTTCACAAGCATTTTCAAGGGTGTTAGCTTTCCACTAGATCCTAAACGCATATGCAATGAGTTATAGCATCTAGTGGCACTTTAATAACCGCATTTCGATATGAGTTTCACCCCTCTTAATAGTATGGCTATCGATCCTAAATGTGATCACACTCTCTATGTATCTCGATCACTAAACAAAAAAGCTCCTAACAATTTTACCTTTGCCTTGAGCTTTTTATTTTTCTTTCCTCTTTTCTAAGTCCAAGCATTTGATTATCACCATGCCATCATCATTATCATGTCATGATCTTCATTTGCTTCACTACTTGGAGTAGTGCTACCTATCTCATAATCACTTTGATAAACTAGGTTAGCACTTAGGGTTTCATCAATTCACCAAAACTAAACTAGAGCTTTCAATCTCCTCCTTTTTGGTAATTGATGACAACCCTTTCATAAAGATATGAATTAGAATTTAATTGAATCTATGTTGCTTGTCCAAGCATATTTACCATGTGTAAAAGGATATGGACAAGTTTCATGAACCCCAAAAGGTAGCAATTGCTCCCCCTACATATGTGCTAAGAGTTTGGATTGTAGCTTGCACATATGCTTAGATAGGAAATATAGGAGACAATGTCTACCAAATGATGCTAAGGTATAAGAGATGGACCTTTGAAGCATGATACCAATCGGAGTGCACCAATATACACAAAAACTAGAATACCCCATGAGATCAACATTAGAAGCAAGGGTCTAGTTTCCATAAAATGAATATAAGTCTAGTTACTTTAGCCTATGCATGCTAGTTTTTTATTTCATCATTCAAGCCTATAACTAGCATACACCACCCAAGCATGGATATTGAAATTTAAAATTTGTGCCATGCAAGCAAATATATGAAATGCATATTTAAATGCAACATACAAGTTTATGAGCTTGCTCCCCCGACTTGTGTATAATTTGATTGATCCGATTGATCCCCTTACAATATTATTTCATTTATTTGCTTCTCCTATCTTACTATCTTTGTGAATTTCTCTCCCTCTTTGTCAACAATTAGCACAAAAGGTGAGCTCAAATTTTGGATAGGTTGGGGTGAAACCATGTAAAGTGAGGATCATATTCCCAATTTGGTTCAATCTAGATCACTTACAAAAAGATATTTAACTCAGTTTGATCCAAGGACAAGCTTCTTCACACCTCCAAATAAGGGTTATCTTGTACCATGTTGAGTTAAACACTTATAGCTTATTTTCTAGATAAACACTAGGTTTACAAGCCCACAAACATGTCATATGCTACCACTAGATCATTTCAAGCATTTAAGCAATAGTGGTACCATACAAGCATCAAATTCATTTGATTTTCATGAATGAGCCTATTTAAATATCAAATATGTCTAGATACACTAAACATGTCCTTAGCAAGGATGTATGCCATGCCAATCCACTTTTACCTTGGATTGCTCGAAGGGGAGGCATGTCATATAATGGGGGGGTGCATCAACACATATTAGAGAAGTCAAGTATGTTCAATTCATTCCTTAGCTTGCAAAATCTCTTCTCATCAAGTGGCTTGGTGAATATATCGGCAAGTTGATTTTTGGTGCCCACACTCTCAATGCAAATGTCCCCTTTTTGTTGGTGATCTCTTATGAAATGATGGCGAACATCAATGTGCTTTGTTCTTGCATGTTGAACCGAATTGTTGGTTAACTTGATTGCACTCTCATTATCACATAGCAATAGCACTTTCTTGAACTTGATTCCAAAGTCACTCAAAGTGGCCTTTATCCAAAGTATTTGTGCACAACAACTACCAGCGAATATGTATTTGGCTTCGGCGGTTGATAATGCAACACTATTTTGTTTCTTTGATGACCATGAAATAAGTGATCTTCCCAACAATTAACATGTGCCCGAGGTGCTCTTACTTTCAACCTTGCATCCCTCATAATCTGAGTCGGAGTAACCAACTAGCTCAAACTTTGCTCCTTTGGGATACCACGAGTCAACATTTTGTGTATGCTTCAAGTACCTCAATATTCTCTTTGTAGCCTTCAAATGACTTTCTCTTGGTGAGGCTTGAAATCTTGCACACATGCATACACTAAACATGACATCCGGCCATGATGCTGTCACATAGAGTAGGCTTCCAATCATAGACCGATACATCTTTTGATCCACCATATTGCCACTTGCATCCCTATCCAAATTTCTATTTGTCCCCATTGGTAATTGACGAGAGCTGAGGTGGAGGAGCGCTGCATCGCTCGCCCGACGCCTCACCTCCTCGCCGGATTAGGGGTCCTCCTCGTCGGATCAGGGGTCCTCCTTGCCGGATCCGGTTCCTCCTCGCCGAATGCGTTGGTGGTGCTCCACCTCCGCCTCCTTGTGCTTCCGCCGCATGTGACTCGCCGGATTCGCCGGTGCTGGAGGTGCTCAGCCTCCACCCCGATGCTCCTCACTGTCGGTCGGTCACGGGCGCCACCGCGAGGCATGCCGACGCCGGCCCAGGGCGCCACCGCGTGGCCCGCCGCTGCCGGTCTGGGAGCGCCGCTCGGAGGGAGGAGAAGAAGGAGAGGGAGAGGGGGTGCTGCTCGCCGCGTGCTCGTCACGACTGAGTGAGAGGGAGGCGCGAGAGGGAGAGAGAGAGAGGGACGAGCTGAGGGAGTGTGAGGATGAGGGAGAGGGGCGCTGTGCTCGCCACGACTGAGTATGAGGCCGCATGCTCGTCGCGACTAAGGGAGAGGGAGAGGGGCGTCGTGCTCTACTCGCGACTGAGGGAGAGGGAGGAGAGGATGAGTGAGTGAAACCCTAAAATCTCGTATATATACTTCGAGTGATATATCGGGCCAAGTGGACTTTTCTTATTGCTAGTGGGTTAGGCCTTTATTAACACAGGTCGGCCTTATTCGAAAATAGGGGTATTTTTAGAAGTGGGCCTCTTATAAGGCCCACCTCGGTTAATAGACTTTAGGAGGCGATGGGCCTCCGTAAATAGATTTTGCGAGGCGGTTGATTGTAACCGCCCTGGTTAATAAAAAACGACCACCTCGGTTAATCCGAGGCATTAACCGAAGCGGTTCAAAATCGTGCCCGCCTCCGAGGCCAATTTCAAAACGCCTCGTAAAATATTTTATGTAGTAGTGTTACTAGATCTACTAGCTAGCAAGACTCATGAATTTAACATGATATTAGACAAAATCTGTATGTCCCAAACTCAACTAAGTTTGTCGCATATTAGTAGTAGTATGAGACCTCCATTTTACATGTACAAAAATATACCAAGCTTCGTCGAAAAGCACCTTGCATCCTTCTCTCTCTCTCTCTCTCTCTCTCTCTCTAGAACTCACCGACATCTCTCTCTGTCTCTCAACATACACTGAAATAAACACTAAATCCACTAGAACACTGTATGAAGGATGGCACTCTATAATCTAGCCACCCAGAACAAAACACCAGCAGGGAAACACACATGTTCAGTTTTTACATGATAGTGAGGGCACCATCATGCATGGTCGATCCTCCTCATAGCTACTAGCACGCGCCGTCAACCTCCAAGCTCCTTGGAGTCATTTGGAAGAAATGGTCCCAGGCATACTGGAAGCTGACGGTGGCCATACTTGGTATTGGCTCGCCACCGTTCACCAGGTAGACGCCACCATCGTCGGTGCGGAACGCAGCCGGATCCACGTCCACTGTCGTCGCGAAGCCCCTGCCGCCGAGGCGCAGGTTCCTGACGGCGCATGGACACTGGTTCTTCACCTCCACTACGAAGATGGTGTCGCCACCGGTCACTATCGTGCCGGTGTTTATGGTGTCCACCTGGATGCTTGACGTGTCGCATCGCTCGCCATTTGCTCCTGATCATGTATTTGTTATATGGAGTCTACTGACAACTTAATGACATAACACAGTACTGTATGTGGATACAAATGTGAAGAAACAATCTTTTCATGTGTAAAATCTCTGAATTGTAGGTACTTCTAGATTACATTTGTAGTTCAGGTAGAGTAGTGTTGGGACGAAAGGCACCGTTTTAGAAACTCTATCTGTTACTAGTTCAGATTTGAACTCCGAGACTCTGCGAGTATGGAGCTACACATGTTTATAACAAAACACGCTTGTTCAATTCAACTGTGAGGGTTACCGTACCTATCACAGATGGTGAAGATCACAATAGTGAGGATCGGCTGAAGCTTGTGGCAAGTGTCCATGTTTCTTGCTCTCTTCCTTTAGGAGACCAGCAGACGTCTTCTGCTTGCTTTGTATGGGTGAGTCTCGGCCGGTGATATCTCTAGCTATTTGTGGTTTTTGATGATGGTACTACGAACGCGGCAATGTTCTATTTTATAGACCGCGACAAGGCTCTAGAGATTCGAAGAGAGAAGTCCGTACACCTGCATTTGTATAGTTCTAGTTACATCTAGAAATGACTTCGACTTCTTTCCTTGACAGCTAAGGACGTCCATGGATATATGCCACTGGAAACAGCAAAAGCTTCAAACGAAAAATGAGACATGCATGATGTTTAGTACCTTGCTTGCAGCTCACTTTTTGGATAAAAGTAATCTTGTCTTGAGGGATTTTAAAAATACCAGTACTCTAAGGTAACATGATCATTTTCGCTTTCTACAAAGTTAGGTCATTCTTTTTATCGTATCTGATCATCATTGTTTGTAACAACCCAAAAATGTACTCTATGTAGATGCTCTATGGACGCTATCCAATTGTGATGACCTTATTAGTTACTCAATCCATCCAAAATTGTAAGACGTTTGACTTTTTTGACATCAAGTTTGACCACTCGTCTTATTCAAAAATTTGTGTAAAATATCACTTCTTTCGTCGTGGTTTGGTTTATTAATAAAAATTCTTCAAGAATGACTTAAATTTGACTATATTTGCACAAATTTTTTGAATAAGACGAGTGGTCAAACTTGAAGCTAAAAAAGTCAAACGTCTTATAATTTGGGATGGAGGGAGTACTTTACAAATTTGTACCATCCATATTCATAGTTTTCCTTCTACATGGCACTTACACGTGTCTTGAACATGCATTTAATTAGTTGGAACTTTAGCTTAAGTTATTAGTAGGTAGAATTTTTTTTCCATATATTAAGTTCAAACTCTTATGCTTATTAAACCTTTATATTTAAGGCTATCATTTGTATTTGTTTACAATGAGGATGTTAGGTCATAAACTACACTCTTAATTACTACTACAATGGTATAGAAGGTCATTAAGCCTGCACCATGTCTCTCAAGATCGTACTCGAGCTTAAAGTGAGTTCTAGGAAGGACAAATAAAAATGCTAACCTTAAGAAGGTTTTAGTATTTAAACCTAAAAATAATGTTTAGTCCAAAATACTGAAAACCAAGGCGCCATTGACCTCCTACACTTTTCAACATATAGATTTTTTTATATAAAACACTATATGTGAAGTAGTATTTTCTATAAAAATAATAGAGTGCTTACATTATACAATCAATAAAGATCTATCATAACTACATCTACAAAAAAGGTAAATTTAAATATATAAAATGACAACTTACATAATCACTACTACTTAAAGCATTTTCTAAGACAATCAATTTTAATTAAAGGAGGTGGGTAAGGCGTCCGCCTCCGGCAAAACGTCTTTGTTAATTTGGGTTTCTAGAAGTGGACACTTTGACCGCCTCCTTTAGCGGGTTTCAAAAAAACCTAAACCCCCTCCCCCCAAAAAAAACTTTCGAGAGGTGGACCCTAATCCCATTAACAGAGACAGGCTCCTTAAACCGTCCAGCTCATTTAACGGTTTCCAAACAACCAACAACCTATCACTCGGTACTAACATCGAAGTACCACTGGACCACACACTCACATGAATATATGTCGGATTCTATCTTTTCATATTAATATTTCGTTATCTTGTATTGATCATTTTGGCTTCTAAATGAACTCAAAGGAAAAAAACTTTCAACTATAAAGTTTTAAATCTTGTTGAGCACTACAACTTTAGTGAAGGACTTCAAGACAGTTTGAAAATTTAAAAAATTTGAATATCAAAATATATGAATTTAAAACAAATACTTCAGACCCTAAAAACTTTAAATCAAAAACTTATCAACAGAACATATGCAGATTTGGTCGGCCACTACAACTTTGGTATTAACCTGTGAGCATTCGTGGTCATTTAGGAATTTTAAATTTTGAATTTCAAAATTTATAAACTTATGACACATATTTGGGACTCTAAATGACTCTATATCAAAAACTTTTCAACTACAAAGTTGTAAATTGTAATAAAACCTACAACTTTGATATAGATGATGTCAACATCCGAGGTTGTTTTAAAAATTTTAAATTTCCAATTTCAAAATTCGTGAACTTAGAACACTTTTTTTTGGGGACTCCAGCACTTTCCAATTAAAAACTTTTCAACTACAAAGTTCTAGGTCGTGTCAAGAGCTACAATTATGATATAAAGTTTGCTTTCATCCAAGTTCATATGGAAAAGTTATAATTTATTTTTAGTTGCAACTATTAATAGAGACTGGCATATTATGACACCGCCTTTGAAATCGTTTTTTTGAGATGTCGCTTAGGATGGCCGCATCTTTTAATGGCAATTTTCAGAGATGGACACCTTAAGATGTTCGCTTCTGAAAATTGATTTATGGAGTCGGGTGTCCTAAGACGACAGCCTCTATTAATTGATGATTTTCAGAGGTAGTTGCATTAGGAAGCCCGCCTCCGTAAATGATTCTCAAAGGCAGGTATTTTTCAGGGGGCCCTGCCCATTTACAGAGTGGGTCGCTAGGTGTCTCCGCCTTCATAAATGATTTGAGCTTTTCTCAAAAAATCATTTTTCTAGTAGTGAATTATGGTCACGGATATTAACACAACTATAAATGAAGTTTTAGCTAGTATAATTTGTACATGTGTCGCTATTTTTCATGTTTGCCAAAAACATACAAATATACTTTTCTGGCTCATGCATGCATACTTAATTTATGCATGAGGGAACATGCACAATTACTATAAGTTTGTTTCTTATATATTAATAGTGATACATGTGGTACCTTAGAAACTCATATATGGGTATTTTATGGTTTTTTAAACTTTTCATAGTAGCATATTGTCGGTGTTTTGTAGACCGACCAGTGAATTTATACGAATGTCGTGCTGCTCCAGTAAGACGATGGTAGCATCCAAAAAACATGAGGAGTTATACTGGTTCAGGCCGGAGCCCTACGTCCAGTCTCAGAGATGATCGAGTGTGTGTTGCTCGCTTGAATACTCTGAAGTTCTTACAATGGGGGTGCAAGAATGGTGGAAGAGGTAGGAGAGCTAGAGCTAGGAAATGGACTGCCCAAATGGGAGCTCCGGGAGTCTGATAATGTCCATGAAAGGGTGCCCTGGCTGCCCTTATATAGAGTTCGGGGCCAGGTCAAATACAAAGAAGGAGGTTCTCCCGACCAAGGGATAGTGAGTCCGAGGGAGGGAACCTAGCTAACTTGGCTTGCAAGTAATGCTATCTTGTCTCTGGTGTAGTGCATGTCCGGGTGTGGTTGTCGTCATAGTCTTGTGCCCACGTCGTGGCATGGCATGGCGTGGTATTACTGTGCTGGTCGTGGCAGCACTGTGGGCACAGTGATGTTTCACCAACCGTCCTGCGCGACATGGTCTCGTCATGGCCTTCATCATCGTCTCCTGATCTCCCGGGGGCATCATACAGGAGTTGGTATCCATCCCCGGGTCGTTGGTTGTCTTGCTGCTTACAGAGCCAGTGGCCATCATGGCCTTTGTTGGCTTTATGGCCTCAAAAGTCAAGGCTGCCGTTGTGGTCCCCATCCCATATTGGGTGGAGTCATACACCTGTTTTGTCGGGCCGTATTTGGACGGTGGGTCGCCATACTGGCCGCCATCGCTTGGCGGTGTTGTCTTGTCTATGTTGCGTGGTGCGGGGATGGTGTCCTAGAGGTCGGGACGGAGGAGAGGTCGTGAGTAGTTACATGGCACACGGTGAAGGCTAAGGGAAGAGGTCGTTGCCAACCCTTCCTTTGTGTTTGGCCTAGGTCCACATATCTTAGCTAGGTCTTGATCGTTTGGACTTATACTAGCTGGTGTACCGTGGGCCGCCCGAGCGCTAACTAATCGGTGTCTTGAGATACCCGGGGTATCATAACGCCAACATGTATATATGTTTGTAATTTTGATGCATATTTGAGGGAATATTTTAGTTTACATGTTAATAATGCAAAAAAGTAATTTTGACGCAGGGGTTATTAAGGTTATCGATTATAATGGCACATTGGCAATTTACATGAAAACTAAAAGGTTACTTTGGATTATGTTTTACTACCTCCATCCAAAAAAGAATGCAATTATGGATTGCGTGCCATGTAAAGTGGTTCACGTTTGACCAAGTTTCAAGTGAACAATGTTCACGTTTATGGCTCCAAATTAATTTATTATGAACTACATTTTCGTAATTACTCTAATGATATTTATTTGGTATCATAAATATTGATATTTTTTATCTATAATTGGTCAAACTTACGGTACTAAAATGTGACAATGTACTAGAATTGCATTATTTTGGGGACGGAGGTAGTAGAATGGTAGAGTGGGATATGTAATTTTGATGCAAATTTCAGGTTCACTTTATATTGTTTTTTCATAATGCGAAATGTGGGTAATATTTTAGAAAATAAATTATATCCAATGACTATTATTATCATTAGTGATTGGAGTCTATCTTTCTGATTTTCCTATGATTTTTTAAGATTTATCCTTTCTCTAATGTGTCCTAAGAGAATTATTTTGGAGGCTCCATTTAAATATGCAATTTTTTTACACTCATTTTTATATGCAGTGTTGGTAACAGTAAGATATATATACATGATGAAAAGAGGAACAAAAACGCCTCCCTAGTGGTGGCACTAAAAAAAATAACATAAAGAAACATGTCTACATGCCATCTTTAATTTTCGTCGATGCAGGTCATTCCATCAATCTGAATGGTTACTGAATGTATCAGCATGGAACGTATTGATATGGTCTTTTACCTTTTAAATGTAGAAACAATAATGAAGAATATAGCCTTGAATATATAACAGTTTCCTTAGGGGAATGCCAGCTAACACACTAGGGAAGCTGGTGCTCGAAAAAGGGATTCCTTTCGGGAGTAAATAAAAGTGGAGAAAAAAACAAGTGTGAAGTTCATGTGACTTCTGAAGTATAACTCAAGCAAGCACATTACGACATGGAGGGCATATGCTATGGCTAGGATTTTGCTTTTGTCTTGTTAGCTTTGCAAACCATAGAGCGGACAGGGTTCATATATGGGTAGTGGAATAAGAATAAAGTTGGCACATAGGATTAGTTTGGTGCTGGAATACACATTATCTCAGTGCAATCGATGATTGTACATCGTCTATACCGATGAGTTTACCTATGTTTACTGCACGCCAATTAAAAAAAAACTTAACTTACTTTTTAATCATATGTAAATAAATAAAGTATAGCTCAGCTGGTTATAATCCTTGCGGTGTTTTGATGCGGGTGCTCGTTATTTCGCAAAAAAAAGAAGAAGAAAAAAAACCCTAACAGGTTCCCATTTTGACGGGCGTTGCGGTGGCTAGCTACGCATGCTAACATGGTGTAGAGACTGATTTTCGGAGGCGGGCAGTCTATCCAGCTGTGACTTGCCGTCACTGCTAATCAGGAACTTCAGAGGTCACAAAAATAACAACTATAAAGATGGGTTTCTTATTACAACGTCCACCTCTATTAATAATTGATAAAAAAACAGATTCTCCATGCGCATGCGCCTCGACGTCGTGCTCCCTGTCAGCCTCTTTTGCCTCAACGCCATGGTCGCCACCGCCAGGAGCTGGCGAGGTAGAAGCCGCTGTGCTGGATCCCGCGACTGGAAGGGGCCACGTGCCTCAGGGATCGTGGGAGAAACCGTCGTACCGCTGGATCCGGCGACCTAGAGGGGCCACGTGCCGCCGGGAGCGAGGGAGTAGCAGCAGTGCCAGTGCCCATGAGCAGTGCCATTGGATAGGGCGATCCAGAGGAGCCACACGCTGCCGAGAGCGAGGGAGAAGCTGCTAGGATTAATTTGAATGCATTCGGAGCTGAACCTGTGAGGAGAAGCAGAGAGTGAGAGATGGATTTATGAGGAGAGAGAGTTGACCGGGCCGGTGCTGCACTACGCGTCGTCCATGAGGTCTGGCATACCGAAGGTGGGTGCGCAGGGCCATGGAGGCAGGCAAGGCCACGCTGGTGCTAGAGCACGCACGTCCTTGCTGGTGGAGAGGCAGCGTCTTCTTTTTGGTATTAGAGTGAGAGAGAGGAGAGTCAGAACGCAGGACTCTAGGGTTTGAGCTTGATTTTATATTGCTATGGTTATTGGACCGTTGGTCAATTTGCTGAGGCGGGCTTTATAATTGCTTATCTTTGAGAATAGATTTTCAGAGTCGGCCGCTTAAGAGGCATTCATCTATAAATCCATTTTCGGCGGCAGTTATTTTGGACTGTCTCCATAAATAAAACTACATTCTTGAAAAATCATTACATGGCTTGGGAGACATGCATATTTTTTGACCATCTCTATTAATAAAATAGGTTGTCTTCTAAAATCAGTTTTGGTGTAGTGATGCCTGGGACTCAGTCGGTGCGGCTGTGATAGCTCGCTGGTGGTGGATCACTTTGCTGTTCTTTGGGATGGGGAATTTAGGCAAAGGCCTTGTCAGCTTATGTCAATGTTGACAATGGTGATGCCCGTGGTGCTGCATGCCTCGTTGTAGGCTTTGTCGTGCACCCGGTCCCATTCAAATCCCCATCTCATGTTGTTTTTTATATGAAAAACCATGTGCGAGTTTTCTTGTTGGTGTTGGCGGCATCTGTAGATGCCATATCCTCCATGGAGCCATTGCAATGTTCGAACCCCTTGATGGTTGTAGCTATAGTGGGTAGGACAACTCTTGGTTGCCAGCATAATGGATGTTTTGAAAGGAGATATGAGGACCTAAGAGGGGGTGAATTGTGTGCCTAGTTTCAACCATAAATCTTAGGGATCAATTTAAACTACCACTAGTTTTTGAGAAAAAAAATTAAACTACCACTATAAAAAACACAAACTACTTTGGCAAAATGTGCACTTAAAGTTTTTCTAGTATGCTCTAACTTACCCTTAATCCAAAAGCGTTTTACAATAATCTAGAAGCAATGCAATCACTACTACATAAACCTTTTATAGGGGCGGCTCCAGATGATTTGTAGGGGCGGTTTGGCCAGTCGTCCCTACCAAAGCGTGGCTACAAATCATGTATTTGTTGGGCCGGTTCCCAGACCGCCTCTACAAAATCGATTTGTAGGGACGGCTGTAGTACTAGCCGCCCCTATAATATCTGTTTGTAGGGGCGGTTCAGTCTAGAATCGCCCCTACAGTACAATTTTCTGTCAAAAAAATTTAAATTTACAATTCAAATTCGACCAGAACATATATATATATATATATATATATATATGTATGTATAATTCAAATCTGACCAGAACATATATAATTTAAATCTGACCACAAGCACAAGAGTATTATATAAACTACAATTACAAGTCTAATTCACAAGAATATATACAATCCATCATTAAATAGACATAATTCACAAGGTAAGACCAATGTCAAATTTCATACACATTGTTATCAACGGCCTAGAGCTAGCCTTTCAGTCCCACGAAGGTGTTGGTACTGAGGATTTCTACCTAAGTTAGAATCTCGATCATGGTATGTGCCTTTGACGTCTACAATCTGGTCCAATATGAAGTTCCAAAGGTCGCCGACGAGCTCTAAGAGTTGGTCATCCTTATATGAGTCTTTTTTCATTTATTTCTCTTCTTTTCACTACAAGAGAATAAGTTTTGGTTTAGTATTTCATACCATGTGTGAAGTTTTTATATTACGGGTGAAGAGGTTCAAACTTACCCTTAAGGGGTGTCTCCTGTAGGCACTGGTGTTACTTATCATAGAACATACATAATACCCACAATGTACACTCCCAGGCTTCTGCTTGGGGCACTATGTGTTTTGCATATGGAAATGTTAAGTAATGCTTTTGACAACCATGTAATGGAGTACTAAAGAAGTAAGTTACACTTACCGCACATAGTATTTTTATAGCCAGCCTTTCCTTCCATACTGGATCATGCCTTCCGTGATGTTTAGTGACATAGAATCTAAATGCCCTGTTCGAATTATTTTAGCAAATATAACTTGTTAGTATCCAAAAGTAAACGTTACAAGTATGTATACAAACATATAAGCTAATGAGGATTGTCGATATGTATACGTCTTGAGAATCGATATGAAGTCTTTGTATGTCACCGGGTCCCTATCTATTGAATCAAAGACCCATGTCATGCTACTCCCAACATCGACGCCTATACAAATCCAGTGGTTGCTGCATGGATTTAATCATAAAACTAGATAAGCTCTTTTGCATCGAATAAAATATATCGAACAAAGCTTTAAGTATAGAGTTTAACTTACTCGAAGTTGTATGGTAGCCATATAGTAGAGTGTTGTTGGAGATTTTTAAAAGCCAGGGCAATGTATGCCGAAACCTTAAGGGACTCTTGACTTAGTTTCTTCATACGGATGTCCTCTTTCTCCCGAAGGGTCTTTCCAGCAGCTAGCTCTTTGTCATCCAGTTTCCACTATCTAGGGTAATTAAAATTTATTTGTGCTATAGCTTGAGGGTCTATATACCCGTCTTTCACACTTGGCATTTATTTTACAATGTGCACTTGCATTCTACAAATCATGGCGTGGGTTAGTTACAACAAAATCCAAAGATTACATTCATATCATATCGGGAGGACAAGGACTTATAGGCACCACGTGCGAATTAGATTCATTTCCATTGCTCCGAGGTGAAAGCATGTCTGCATGTCATTGAAGTCAAAGATAATTTTCCCGGTTGGGCTTCCAAATGTGCCGGTGGGGAAGCATGCTTGTACGAGATCTATGCTCGTTAGGAGAACACGCAAGTACCAATAATGGAGCCTTCTCATTCCAAGTGGTAGGCGCTGGATGTCCCGGTTTGGTAGGAAGGGCTTGCCTCTTTCATATGTTTTCGGGTAATCCTTTGATCATTTGATGGCATCAACATTTGGATACTGCTTTGCTGTTTGGTGGAGTTTGCTAGTGACGGCCTCCTTAGAAGCTCGTGATGGGACTTTTTTAACTTGGTTCTCAGGCTTGAACTGGTCATGGGAATACCACTTCTGCACCAACGAGACGTCTTTCATCGGAACATAAATTGGTCTTATGGTGACTGGATGCTTCTTTTAAAGTTCCCATTCAGGCACGTCCTCATCTTCTTGTGCATCACCTTCTTCAGGAGGCACTCGTTGTTCATGTATCGACTATGCTTGTTGAGAAGATTGTGGCATCTCATTATGCACTTGCTCGGTACGAGCTGGAGAAGGTTGTGGCTTATCAGGCACATGCTCGCTAGGAGGCGGGGAAGAATGTGGCATCTCAGGAATGTGGTGGTCACGAGACGGTGAAAATATCTCCTCGTCCTCAACAACTCGCTCCAAATTTGGTAGAGGGGGAGGCGACGAAGAAGCAATCAATATAATGTCCCGTTTGTGCAGGTGGATGAACTGCCCCACTACGTCTCCGAGTAACACTAGCCCCTCGGGAGTTGCGTAGTCTATCCTCCACTGTATGAACTCAGGCTTCACGGTATGCACCTCGACCCTAGTGTAGTCCGGCGATATCTTATTATTGTGGTGTAAGCCACCGGGAGGATGTGCCACACCCGTTGCCACCTTCATCACAATGTTTTGCCAGCCGCTAAGGAACACCAAGGTGCAACTAGTTGGTTTCTGTATGCGATCGATGGGGGTTGTGGCTACAGTGGAACCTTAGCTGCTAGGAACTTTTGGAGGGCTGCCAACTAATGCCAGTTCTCCCGACGGCGTCATTAATGTCCGTGGCTCCATAGACAGTCCTTGCTGCTCCAGCGCCTTCGCAACTAGAGCCTTCACTTGGAGCTCAAGATTAGTCTCCCGGTCTTTGCCATGTTTCTTGTGCATGTGCCTATCCTCTTCGAATCCGTGCTTCCAGGTCATCCTTTTCCCTAGCCCCCTGGTGCGGCCTGTGTGCTCCTTGTTTCCCAAGCCAAGGCTAAGCTCGTTCCTCTCTCTGGAAGGATTGAATGAGCCATTGTCCTTGTCTTCAGCATATTTCAGTATCCTTGATACTGCCTCTTGGGTCTCTAGCTTATCAAACTTAAGATTACCGCCGGATGATTCTGTACTCCTCGCATATATCCAATTCCTTGAGCGTACCTTCAAATTCTTCACATCGATATTCTCAGCAGCTGCGACCTATTCGTCCATCTTCCTAAACTGCTCTTCCTTGGTATAGTAGACACCGGGGCCTAGATGATGGTGGTGTTTGTTCCTCTTCGCCAGCTCGGTGTTACGGGCACTGAGCTCCAATGCCTCCGATGAAGTCTTCTGAGCCACGAGCTCCTCCCATTGACTAGGAGTTATGTTGCCGAACTCGTTGAAGGGAGTTAACCCCTTTTGGATATACTTCTTGTTTAGCTCCGACCTCCAACGTCGGATGATTCTCCCATGATCCTAAAAGCATTTTTTACCAGTTCGTGCTTACCCTCCGAAAATCTAAAATTGAGCTTCAGCTGCTTATCCCATAATTCATCCTTTTTCTTCTCTGGTACCTCTTTCTAGTTAGGGATTGCCGGGTTCAATTTATCTCTTACTAGGGCCCCGATCGTATTATAGAATCATCCTCTGAATTCCTTCGGCTCAAGGATCTCCCCTATTGGCCCAACCTCTGTTATCACACAGCATGCCTTATCTGGATATTGATTTGCTTTTCTATCCCCTCGTCTTCTCTTTGGCTTGGTAGTCGTGGTTGTGTCTTGAGGTTGTGGAGCAGAGGCCTCAATGTCCGTCTCTGTGGCTGTTGCCTCTGCTCTCCTTTCCTCTACTCCATCTTGTCCGGTGAGATGTCGTGGATGTCGACGTCGTCTTTTTCGAGTTTTAGGAGGGACCTGTATATACGATAGGTCAAAGTGTTAGCAGAGGTAACACAGCCAAAGCTTTAGCAAAATTTACGAGCTAAGGCTTTTTCCCTACCTCCTCGTTCGGGTCAAAATCCTTGTCCAAATCTTCCTCCGTTGGCCTCCTTCTGGCTTCACGTGGGAAAGGATCCTCAGGACTTACATATCCCTCTTCTGAGTCCTCATCATCATCATCCTCTTCTTCTTCGCCTTCAGTAGCCTCTCCCGCACTTCCTTTTGCTCCCCCTTCCTCCTCGTCACACTACTCCTGAGTAATCATCACTTCTAGATCCTTTTCTAACTCGTTATCGAACTACTCCTGAGTAAGCTGGTCCTCTAGTGCTTGCTCCTCATAAGTTGGCTGCTCATCATGCTCGAGGCATTGGGCTGCACTGTCTGGTGTCCACGACATTATTTCGCGCTTTGTTCTAATAGATGCAAGAAAGTGTGTTTTAGGTACGCTAGAAGGTATAAGAAATCAAAAAGGTCTATAAACCAAAGTAGTCCTATAAAACAATAATATATAAAAAAAACAAGAAGTAACAGTACTAGAGGCCTCAGAAACATGCCAATCATTATTTGATCATGAACTTGGAGCATCAAGGCATCATAATAGAGAAGATAGGAGAAGGTAATGTAGGGGCGGCTGGTAATGATGCAAAGTTCCTCACAAGTTCTTGATCATCAGCTCATATTCCATATAATGTATGGACTTGGACAATTTCATCATCGGCAAAACAAAGGAGAGGAGAGGAGAGGGGAGATTTGGAAAAAAAGCAACAACTGCTTAGCAAACATAGAGCAGCAGCTGATGGCAAAAATAGCCAAAAAACAGCAGTGGCCCACTGGTCCCATGCCCTCAAGCACGCAGCTGGTAGATCAGCAGCAAGCTAGAAATTAAACAAGAGGATTAATTTCACCAAATCGATGTAGATGTAGCCGGCTGGTTGATTGAAATCCCAAGTTAATTAAGCAAGGATGAGCAAGCTGCTAGGCAAGCATATCATCACACAGGAAGTTCACAACTGCAGTTGGAGGCATTAGCAGTACTCCAGTAGCAGTACGTAGCAATACTAGCAGCTTCAGCTAGCTAGAGAGACCGACCACCAAGAAGATGATCGACCAAGAAAATGCAGCATGAAGTAAGAAACTTTCTGGCACTAGCATGAAGGTCAGCAAGAAGAGGGTGCTGAGGTAACTGTTATGGAGGCTCAGATGTGTCAAGAATTAAAGTTACCAGATCATGCTGATAAGAATGGAAAAGGGGCTGTGATGGTATGACAACATATTAGACAGAGTAAGAGGGTTAAAGAGCAGGATCTTCCAAATTCACAGAAGGAGAGGAAGACAACGGAAAAAGAGGCCTCAGAAATATGTCAACCATCATTTAATCATGAACTTGGAGCATAGTGGCATCATAACAAAGAAGAGAGGAGAAGGTAATGTAGGGACGGCTAGTAATGATGCTAAGTTCCTCACAAATTCTTGATCATCAGCTCATATTCCATATAATGTATGGACTTGGACAATTTCATCATCGGCAAAACAAAGGAGAGGAGAGGAGAGGGAAGATTTGTCAAAAAAAGCAATAGCTGCTTAGCAAACATAGAGCAACAGTTGTTGGCAAAAATAGCCAAAAAACAGCAGTGGCCCACTGGTCCTATGCCCTCAAGTTGCACATTGGACAGATGGAAATCTGAACCATATAAAAATATATAGTTAATAGTACTGAATTGTAGTTTAGGACAGCAGCAAGCCAGCAACCATAGAATGTAGCCAGGAATAGCAAACTACACGTATCTGTTGGGGAAGAACAAAGCAAACTATATAAACTGTTGACTGAAATGAGCAGTTCACTGAAAATAGGTTTAATCTAAATTTTTAGAAGCAATAGAGCAGTGAAGTAACAAAACAATAATAACTACTAAATCAATCAAGTAGCAAGGACTGATCAGGCGCTGCAAGTAGTTAATCACCAGCCTTGATATTAAACACATGGTATATGTATATTAAACAATCATTATTGATTCTGTATATCCAACAAAAGAATAATATGGGTAACTGAAGATAAGCTACAACCTCTTTTTATGAGAACAGTTGACTAGAGCTATCAGGCAAAACTGAATAAAATGAATTCTCAAATGTTACAAAAAACAAGTTAGCTATCAGGCAAACTGAAATTACCAAGAGCATTGGCAGATTGAAATAAAGATCATACTCGACTGATTGAAATTACCAAGAGCTATATACGAGTGATTAGCTGGAACAATGAAAAATGACAAAAGTGAGGTTTGCTACAAGTTTGAATAGATGCAGATTGCACACTGGCATAATTGCTAGCAGCTGGGCACACTGTCAGACAAAACAATAGTAGTAGCACTGCAATTCATTCCTAGCAAGATCTATATAGCAGCTATAAATGACTTAGAAAGTGGAGCACATGATTTGTTTGGACTGCAACTTGCCATAACTACTTAAGAAGGCATGTCCAGTAATGCTATCTCTCCAATTTCAGCAAGTGCAGGTGTTAGGACTGCAGCTGGCAACAAAGGCAGAACACTAGAAGCTGGCAACAAAGGCAGAACACTTCATACAACTGCCCAAACAAAGACAGAACACTAGAAGCACAGATAACTGACATTTTCAGCAAGTGCAGGTGTTAGGACTGCAGCTGGCAACAAACGCCTTGATGGCACGCGACAGCCTTGATGCTTATCAGAGGTGTATTAAACTGTGTAATGATGACAATGACAATTTGTTTTAGGTAACTGGAATAACCATGTGCTCTTAATGATTTTTGTTGCCCATAACAATATACAAGTCATGAGGATATATTTTTTAAAAATCACTGTAGTCCAAACATTTTCTCCTAAATGATATGAACATGACACTAATTTTGAACTGACCGACAACCTGAACCATCATCACCATACCCTTTAGGTTTAACTTGTTTGCATTTGTTATTCTCGTCAACCATAGAGCAATTACTTATACCACATGATCCTAGTGTAGAACTATCCGATCATGCCTATAACAAAATTATCTGAACTCATATTGGAATCAAGAGAATAAACCAACCAAGGATTACTATTTGCAAATTATTCTGTAACTTAAGTAGTGGCCAATATTAGCAAGGCTGCAGAACTTTCAAAAACAAGTCTGTAGGTCATGTCTTACACACCAAGTAGCTGAACACATGAAGCAGGGACATGAAGCCATAAGACTAACTGACAAAGAACTCACAAAGCATGTCTCTGGAGCTCTGTACGTCACGGAGAGGCCTCCAGTTATGCACAATACACCGCTCTACAATATCAGTTATTGCAAAGAAATTTCATGCATACTCTACAAACTTTGAGGACCTTATTTACTGAAAATTCTGGTGATGAGCTATTCATTGTCCAGCAACTCAAGGTGAGTGCTGATAGCATAGGTAAAACTTTGTCTAACCAAGCCTTAACAGATGGATTGCTATTAGGTAAATCCATTACTAAAACAGTCGTGTAACAGATCTCAATAAAAAATACTAGCAGCATTTAGCTAAAGGACCAGTGGTTAGCAGGGGTCCTATAGTCCTATAGATGCATCATGATTGAGCACCTATGTTTCTGGAAAATCCCAGTGACAAGCTATTCATGGTCCGACAAAATTGAGATGAAATATTATTGTCTTCACAAGGCCAAACAGTGCACTATAACTAAACATGAGTACCTGCAGAAATCGCTGCAGGTCTTGCAACTAAACCTGTATCTTTGATAAACTATGTTTTTTTTACAATCACGTGAACTCCAATTTGTCAAGTAAAGTTCATTGCTAGCTATTTATTCTCTTTTGTGTTGTTTTGTTTATCTGCAGGTTGCAACCAGCGCAAATTCTTTTACTTAACAGTAGCAGTTCATGTTTTTTCCTATAAAAAAACTGATTTCAAGTGCACAAGCAGTTCCTAAGCACCTGAACCTCATCAAACTTATCTGCTATTGAGTAGTGGCTTCAAAAGTACGTCAGCATAGGTTGGTGCTTCACAAAATGTAAATCTACAAGAAATGCAATATGAAACTCAAACGATTGAGCATTCTAAAAATCAGGAGGGTTTTAGCATGTCAACATCAGACTCCTAAGCAGGGTTCTAGCATGCCAAATCAGACTCCTAAGCATTATTTTTTTCTACTCTGAGAACTGATCCAGATTAAGAAAACAAGCAACTAACTCTGACAGCACAAAGGCACATGGCAACCTGCTCCACTGACCCTATACATAACTCAAAAATATACTAGCTCAGGGATCAAAAAAATTAAGTGTAGCACTAGCATCTATTTTCAATTGTACTATAGAAAAAATAGAGATAGCAGTAGCATCCGTTTTCAGTTTCAGCAAGTGCAGGTGTTAGTACTACAGAGTACATACCTAGTAGTAGTGCCAGTGTTTGCAGGGACTAAATAGCTATGATAGAGATGACCATTATTAATCTGATAGAGTATGATTTTCAAATGTTGGATGGCTAGCTATGATAGAGATGACCATTATTAATCTGATAGAGTATGATTTCCAAACATATAAGCTGCAGAAATTATGACAACTCATTGGGTAGGTCCTCACAGCCACAGAATTATATATCTCACACAACAAAGGTTGAAAGGAGATAATGATTCAGTCTGAAGACGAAAAGTATAGCCACAAAGTCAATACACGAGAAGATAATGGTCTGTATATAGGCTACTGAACGGGATGGCTCCTTATAAAAAAACAGAATGGCGGTTCCCCTATTGCAGCATCTAGTGTTTCTATATCCATGGATTAATTTGCACACACAGCCACATGGATTAATTTGCACACACAAGCCGCATTCACATCTCTACAGGGATATACGTTCATACTCCACTAAGCCACTAAGCTAGATGTTCGAATAGAAATAGAACCATATTTGCAGCAATACCACAGAAAGTAGCAACTAACAGGTGAAATTCAATACAATTCATGGACGGGGTAGTTTGAATCTGGAAGGCGCAATCTATTCGACCATCAAAAATCAACAAATAAACAAGGATCGCAAAAGGATGGGACGGATCAAGACAATACCGAGGGCGGCTAGTAGGGCGGTGACATCGCCGGTCTATGCGGTGTTGGCGAGGGCGCGAAGGTGCGGAGGGGTAGTCGGTGGTCGAGGGCTGGGGCAGTCGTGGTGCTTTGATGTCGTCCTGTTGCCCCAAGCAGCGACGCTCTCTTGCAGCAGCGGTTCGGCAAGAGAGGGGGCAGTCGTGGCGCAACGGGGTCTCCGGTGGCGTTCGACGTGGCGAGGTGTTGATGCAGGCGCGGAGTGGTCTCTAGCGGCGATGGAGCGGTCGAGCTGGGAGCAGCGGGGGCGCCGGGGCTGGAGTTGTGGGGCCGCCGGGGTTGGGGGCAAGGGAGCCGCCGTCGATCCGCCGGCTGGGACCTCAACGGTGGAGAGTGAGATTGAGTCCTGGTAGGGGAGGGCAGTGGGGCTGGCGACGCGGAGCGAGGCGCTCGGGCTCTAAAACCCTAGCGGGAGCAGCGGGGCGCCGGGGAAAAAGTTGGGTAGCCTGACGGCGTCGGGAGGAAGAAGAGAGCGCCCAACACTTGTTCACCCGAGCGCCCGTGGTTATATACCCAGGATGATTTGTAGGGACGGTTCCTGATCCAGCCGCCCTTACAAATGCATTTGTAGGGGCAGTTCCTGATCTAGCCGCCCCTACAAATATTTTCTATTTTATTAAATTATTAATTCTGTATTTTTTATATCACAAAAACACAAAGTAAATGTATATAATATTTTGTATTATTCTATATATGCATAAATATATATAAAAACAATTATAGTCAAAACAATATGGAAAACAAAAAAAATTAAAAATTTGAATTTTAAAACTTCGACTACAATTTTAGGACATTAAATGATCTAAAATGAAAATGTTGTAAACATAAAAGTTGTATAACTCATCAACATGTATAACTTTTATTTTGGTCATCTTGTCATGTGACTTTGTTTGAACGATTCAAGATTTGAAATTCAAATAATTTTAACTTGAAACAATATTTTGAAAGAGTAAATGATTTCAGCTAAAAAACTCATGAATACCAAAGTTGTAGAACTCATCAATATATACAACTTTTATTTTGATCATCTTTTCATTTGACAAATTTGAACAGTTGAAATTTTGAATTTCAATAAATGGCAACTTCAAACAAGATTTTGAAACCATAAATGATTTCAACAATAAAAGTCGTGAACATAAAAGTTGTTGAACTCATCGCTATCTACAACTTTTATTTTGGTTACTTCATATGACAAAGTATTAGGAAACATTGTTCACAAATTCACATATAACTCATAGTTTCATGAATTATACGAGAGACATGTTGATTTGTGAACCATGTTTACTATCACTTTGTCAGATGAAGAAATGACCAAAATAAAAGTTGTAGATTTTGATGAGTTATACAACTTTGGTATTCATTACTTTTTCAGCTGAAATCATTTAATGGTTGAAAATCTCGTTAGAACTTGTTATTTTTTAAAATTTAAATTGCTCAAACTTTGTAAAATAAAAAGAATGACCAAATCAATATAGTAACTTGATAGGGCATGATTTTAGAAATTTTTTGGGAAAAAAATCATCACATTTGGAGTTAGTATGAGGGAGAAAGATTAGTTACAAATTTTACCCAGAGATTAAAAAAAAAATTCACAACTGTTCATGATGATCAACGATGAACAAGTGTGATTTCTCTTTTTAATCTGTGGTTTAAACTTGTAACAAGTTTTTCTCCCTCATACTAACTCCAAATGTGATGGCGTTTTTTCCTAAAATTTTCTAAAATCATGCTCTATTATTTTAGTCTGGTCATCTATCTTTCTAACTAATTTTGAAGAACTAAAATTTTGAATTTCAAAAAATAACAACTTCAAACCTGATTTTCAACCATTAAATGATTTTACCTGTAAAGGTGATGAATACCAAAGTTGTATAACTTGTCAAGATCTCCAACTTATATTTTAGTCATATTTTTATTTGACCAAATTTGAACAGTTCAAAATTTGAATTTCAATAAATATCAACTTCAAATAAGATTTTGAAACCTTAAATTGTTTCAAATAAGAAAGTCATGAACATAGAAGTTGTTGAACACATCACTATCTACAACTTTTATTTTGGTCATCTTTTCAGTTGACAAATTTGAACAGTTGAAATTTTGAATTTCAATAAATAGCAACTTCAAACAAGATTTTGAAACCTTAAATGATTTCAACTATAAAAGTCGTGAATATAAAAGTTGTTGAACTCATCATTATCTATAACTTTTATTTTGGTTACTTCTTTATGTGACAAAGTATTAGTAAATATTGTTCACAAATTCACATATAACTCATAGTTTCATGAACTATACGAGAGACATGTTGATTTATGAACAATGTTTACTATCACTTTGTCAGATGAAGAAATGACCAAAATAAAAGTTGTAGATCTTGATGAGTTATACAACTTTGGTATTCATCACTTTTCAGCTGAAATCATTTAACGGTTGAAAATCTTGTTAGAACTTATCATTTTTTAAAATTTGAAAATTTGAATTGCTCAAACTTTGTCAAATGAAAAGAATGACCAAATCGACACAATAACTTGATAGGGCATAATTTTAGAAAATTTTAGGAAAAAAAATCTTCACATTTGGAGTTAGTATGAGGGAGAAAGACTAGTTACAAATTTTATCCAGAGATTAAAAAGAAAAATCACAACTGTTCATGATGATCAATGATAAACAAGTATGATTTCTCTTTTTAATCTGTGGCTGAAGCTTGTAACTAGTTTTTCTCCCTCATACTAACTCCAAATGTGATGGTTTTTCCTAAAATTTTCTAAAATTATGCTCTATCATTTTAGTCTGGTCATCTATCTTTGTCACTAATTTTGGACAATTCCAATTTTGAATTTCAGAAAATGACAACTTCAAACCTAATTTTCAACCATTAAATGATTTCAACTGTAAAGGTGATGAATACCAAAGTTGTATAACTCGTCAAGATCTCCAACTTATATTTTGGTGATTTCTTTATTTTATAAAGTGTCAAGTGCTTGTTTTAAGTGTTTCAATAGTAGTCCGAACATGTTGCAGTAGTAATAAGTGTCTATTTCAAGTGTCTACATGTTACAGCTATTTTAGTAGTAATAGAGTGGATGCTGCAATATGTTCATCTAGATGTTGCAAAGGGTAGTCTCACACACATGCATAAATGTAGTCTCACACACATACATAAATCTATACTCTCACACACATACATAAATATATAGTCTCACACACATGCATAAATGAAGTCTTACAAACACACACTTACACAAACACTCCATATTCAACAATTAGCTAGCCTGCTGTAACGACTTTTCCCTTGACACCATTTCGTTCCCATGGCATTATGTCTTTGGGCAGGTTCTTTTCCACAACACTGATCTTCTTAGGAAAGTCTGTGAATAGTGGCAACTCATCGTAGTTATTGTAAGCTTCAACATCATCCACGTCATCAACTCTGATAATGTGCTGTTTCCCAATCTCTTTCTGTACTTTTAGGTACTCTTGATAGCACTCAACAACTTCTTTAGTACTATAACCCTCTATCATGGAGCCCTCTGGATATGCTCGATTATGCACGTATCGACTTAGAACCGACATGAACCGCTCGTAGGACCACATTTCATGCAAGTAGCAAGGGCCCAACACCTGTATCTGATGAACCATGTGAATCATGAGATGTGGCATTATATAAAAAAAAGCAGGAGGTAAACACATCTCTAGTTGGTTTTGTGTCTTCACCACAAATTCATGTATGTCACTCAGCTCTTGCTTGCCAATCGTCTTCTGTGAGATCTTTGAAAAGAAGTAGCACATGCGGGTGATGGCCATTTTCAAGAAATCTGGCTTTATAGCCCTGATTGCAATAGGTAGAAACACTGTCAACATCACATGACAATCATGAGCCTTGCAGTGTGTTATTGACAAGTCCTTCATCGACACTAGCTTCTTCACATTCGCTGAAAACCCAGTCGGGACTTTGACCCCCTTAAGGAAAGTGCATATAGCTCTCTTCTCTTCTGGTGTTAGGTTGAAGCACGCCGCAGGCAGAGTGTATTTTCCATTAGCCTCAGGTACCGGGTGAAGCTATGGCATCACGTTTAGCTACACCATGTCTTTTCATGATTTCAGACCATCCTTTGACTTGACTGTGTCCATCAAGGTAGCAATGAGACTCTCAAAGACATTCTTCTACACGTGCATAGCATCAATGGCATGGGGGACCTCCAAGTCTGGCCAATAAGGCAGATACTGAAAGAAGATCGATTGTTTCTTGAAAGGTACGCCTTCGACAGGAGGTGTGCTTCTATCTCCAGAGGGGTTCCAATCTCCGGGGCGTATGTTTTCACCATTCTGTACATGTGTTCTCCGTTATGACGTCTCTCCGAAGGGGGTTCAATCTCCGGGGTGTTGTCATAAAATCTAAATAACAATTTGTTGCGGTACTTGTGATTTGTCTTTAAGAAGCGCCGATTCCTTAGGTAAACTATCTTCTTGGATGCATCCAGGAACACCCATGTAGTACCATCCAAGCAAACCAAGCATCCCATCTTCCCTTTGATCTGTCCAAACAAAGCAAACAGTGCGGGGTAATCATTGGTAGTAACAAATATTATTGCTCTACATATGAAGTCCTCCTTTCGGAACGCATCGTACATCGGCTCCCCATGTCTCCATAGCCTCTCCATTTCTTGCATCAAAGGCTCGAGGAACACGTCTATATCAATGCCTGGTTGTTTAGGGCTAGAAATAAGAATAGTGAGGAGAAGGTACTTTCTCTTCTGACACAACCACATTGGGATGTTGTACATGGTCAAGATCACTGGCCAAGTGCTGTGGTCGCTTATCCTCTCATTGAAGGGATTCATTCCATCGGTGCTCAAGCCAAATCGTACATTCCTTGGGTCATCGCTGAATTCTTTGTACTTCTCATAGATCCTTTGCCACTGACTACAATCAGCCGGGTGTGCAATCTTATCATCATCCACCTTACTCTCATCATCCCACCATGTCATGAGTGCGGCTTCTTTAGGGTTTAGGAAGATACTTCTCAAGCGATTGATCACTGGCAGGTACCACATTACCAAGGCAGGAATTCTTCTCTGCTTTGCATCGTTGCCTAATGGAGTGTCCTCTAGGGGCTGAGATTCTTGTACCACCTTTTATGTACCCTTCTTATTTCTCTTTTTCCCCGTGGAGGCTTTGTTCTCACCGTAAAGGTCATTGTTCTTGTACCGACTGGCCCACACCGGGGACATTTATACAGTAACTTGAACGTTTCGCCACGAAAAAGGATACAGTGCTTGGGGCATGCATGGATTTTTTCAACCCCCATTATCAATGGACTTATGACCTTGTTCGCTTGGTATGTGTTGGCGAGAACTGAGTTTGGTTGTGGCAGCACCCATGACAAGAGACGCAATAGATCATTGAAACTACAATTTGACCAGCCATACTTAGCCTTCAGGATGAGTAGCTCAAGCACAAAACATAGCAATGTCCAATGTGTTGGACAGCCCTTTTCAACACCATACACAGTCTCCTTCGATGCTTTTGTCACCCTTTTCAAATTTTCTAGACCTTTCGGGCTCTTTAGTAAAATCTCTGGTCCAAGGGCTCGAATCATGTCATCCAAATCATCTTTATCCCCGACATGTGCTCCACTATCATTATTGGCACCACCTTCGTCGTTACCATCCCAACCACCAGCATCACCACCTTGTTCATTGCCAAACTCGGGATCCATTCGTGCATCAAGCTTTGCTGAATATTTGGACAGGGATTCTAGGGTTTCGTCGTCATATTCCTCCTCATCCTCGTCGTTAACAATAACCGTTTCACCGTGATGAATCCACACTGTGTAGTCCTCAACAAATCCTTGCATAATCAAATGTGATCTGATGATAGTCACATCTGTCCATGCCATACGGTTCTTGCAATCTTTACAGGGACAAATAATTATATCCTTATTCTCAGTCAACGTCGTTGCATGCTTCTCTGCGGCTTCAATAAATTTATCCACCTCTTCATAGAAACCTGCCTTGAACCTTAACGAACCATACATCTAAGAGTTCCTGTACTCCATCTTTTACAACAACAACAAAAAAACATTAAAGGACTACTTATTCAGATATATATAAAAATGAATCAAATTAATAATTACTTGAGAATAATTGTATAAACTTCAGATATATATGAATATAAATCAAATATAATTACATGAAGCATACAAACACACCATGGTAGAGAAAAATTAATTAATGGCCCATTTATCCATAAATAATTAAAATACGTATTTGTTGATTACAATAAACAATTTCAAAGACAACAATTAGCAATAATTATATTTTACCCAATATCTTTCATGCAAACCCTAGTCCAATTTCATCAAACATAAATTTACAATAACGAAATTAATAAAAAAACTAAACCCTAGATCTAGATCTACATGCACTTGAAACATCCATAAAACTAACTAATTGTTCACTAAAATCAAGAAACATGGAGCAAATAAGGTTATGATCTTGTTCCCCTACCTAATTTACCCTAGTACATTCAAAACTTGGGTCTAATTTGCTTTATAAGTAGCTCAAGCACCATAGAAGAGAGAGAAAAGCAAAACTCTAATTACTCACTAACCAACTATTAAAACTTTAAAAAAAAGTGTGGAATAACATTTTCTTACCTTCTACAACCTCTCCACCAAAGGATTTGAGACCAAAACCTTCCCCCCTTAGTAGAGCAATTTTTGGGAGGTGCCCAAGGCCTCCCCACCTTTCTTTCATGGGTTGGAGTGTGTGACCTGAGGAGGAAGAAGGGGCTGCAAATTTTTATATATGGGTCATTTATAGGGGCGGCTGGTGATTGAGCCGCCCCTACAAATTGCAGGTACGTGGGGCATTTGTAGGGGCGGCTCAATCACCAGCCGCCCCTACAAATAGAAACACCGGGGGCGGCTGGTGAGTGAGCCGCCCCTACAAATCCGACTCATTTGTAGGGGCAGCTCATATCACCAGCAGCCCAAACTGTTCCATTTGTAGGGGCGGCTCCATCACCAGCCACTCCTACAAAAAATTTCCCCGTTGCTACAAACGTTTTTTTATAGTAGTGAATCATACCAACTAGCCTATAATTAATCTAGGAAGGTAATGATGACACAAGCGAAGTACAAGCGGAAGCAATAAGCATGGTAAGTAAAGAACTAAGGATAAAGAGGGCAAACTCCCGAAGACTTGATGTATCCCATGGTAT
Organism: Miscanthus lutarioriparius; assembly: GCA_904845875.1. Classification (NCBI taxonomy): domain Eukaryota; kingdom Viridiplantae; phylum Streptophyta; class Magnoliopsida; order Poales; family Poaceae; genus Miscanthus; species Miscanthus lutarioriparius. The sequence continues at coordinate 66,668,074 of CAJGYO010000009.1, forward strand.
CAGTTGCCAAATCACAACCCCTAGTTCATGTTGGAGTTTCATCAAGGTACGATCCTGGTCATGGTGTATGTGTTGGGCTACCACACATGCTTTCTGACCAACCAAACGCTAGTGTTTGAGTCACAAAGTCTCGCCATCATCACCAGACTCTTCTGTTCATCTTGATGTTTTGTACACTATGGAGCTTCTCTAGATTGGAGGGACCGATACAACGTCACCCCACATGAAGAACAAACGGTTGCCACCTAGAGGACTATAGTGCCTTCACTGGAAGGTCACCACAACATCAGGAGCTCTGGCTCACAATGATACAAGAGCACAACAACCCAATCTATCAAAGCTCTCAAGCTCTAAGGTCTAAACTTCACAAGGACATAATACAATGTCTATCATAGCCTTGGACATGATATTATTGTTCTTCAGAGGGTGGATGAAATATAAAAACCCGTGCTCTATCTTATCTTAGTATTGGGGCAATCCAACTCGAGACAGTGAGAGGAAAAAAATCTGCTATAATTTGCACCGGATGATCCACATCTACCAAAGATTTTTTTTAGGGAAACGGGAGGGGTTGCCCCCTACTAGATTTTATTAAAATTTTAAAGCTCAATTCTCTAAGTACATCTCATGAAATAAAGAACAAAACAAAGAAAATAAACAAGATTACACAAAGTTGTCTAGCCATAATTGTAACTGAAGGCCTATATCTCTCTTAACTCTGGGCTTAACCCAGGCTAACTCTTGCTTGAAAACCAGCTTACAAGCTTGTACAGAATGATGAAGATTCCTGAAGATGACATCATTACGACCAGTCCAGATGGCCCAGAACATTGCAACAATGATTTGCATGAAGAAAGGCCTATTGATTTGAGTTTTAAACAATGGAGTTGAGTCTATCATGTTTCACACATGGAACTAGAGGCCAAAAGTTAGCCACGGTTGGTTTTGTGAGGCTTAAAGGCAAACCAAGGTATGTGAAGGGGAGAGAGCCAATAGAACAGCCAAAAGTGTTTGCCGACGAATTAATTTTCTGCTCACTAACATTGATTGGGACCATCATAGATTTAGCATAGTTCACTTTTAGACCTGTAGACTCTGCAAATGAATTGAGAATAGATTTGAGCAAGAAAAGCTATCTTGTGTCACCTTGCATAAAAATTAAGGTATCATCTGCATATTGTAAAATTTGGAAGTCCTGATCATGAGGTAAGTGTTTAACCATAGAATCAATCTCTTCTTTAAGGATAGAGTTCACCAGAAAGGAAAGATCATGAAATAAGTGTATTAGATTAGGCAAATTAAAATTCATACTTTGAAAAGAAGAGGCCCCCAACCTTTCCTTGAAAGATTCCCAAATCATATCAGCTTTAGCACTATGTTCAGTGACAAGATGCCCATCAAAATTTCCCAAAGAAGTGATAAGATTTCTTCTAAATTTGATTGAAGCATTACCATGAAAAAATTTGGTGGATGCATCACCTAAAGTTATGCACTTGACAGAACCCCTCTGCTTCCAATATATATGTTGTTGCTTAAGAAAATTAGTAAGCTTTAGTTCAAGAAGTTTTTTAAAATTCCATTCAGGAATGGATAAGTCTCTGAATTCTTCTAAATATAGAAAAAGGTGAGGACTAACTTGACATTCTCAATTGCCAATTTTAGATTAGACAGATTTTTTTTGCCAATCTTTCAATACTCTTCTCAGATTCTTGAATTTTGCAGTAATACTTTTGGCCTTATCACTTTCATTTGTTTTACAGCCCAAGCATGCTGAACCAAAGGCATGAATTCTTCATGTTCCATCCAATAGTTTTCAAACCTAAAAATGCTTTTCTTTGGAATAACAGTAGAAATAGTTATAACACATGGAGTATGATCAGATGCTTCCATCATCAAAGAAGAAGCATAGGTGTTATGGTAGGTGACTGTCCAAAGTGGTGATGTAAAGAACCAATCTAGCCCTTCTAAAAGGGGGGAAAGCTGTTTGTTAGACTAGGTAAATCTTCTACCCTTTAGGGGTAATTCAATAACACCAAGAGCAATAATAGCTTCATTAAAAAGGTACATTTCAAGATGATCACCCCCAGGTTTGTTCCTATCATCAGGACTTTTAAAGTCACCCACTATTAACCAGTACACAAAGTCAGGCGTTTGGATATTCTTAAACCACTACAAAAATTCTCTTTTCCTAGGAGCAGTATAGGGGCATAAATGTTTGAAAAAATCCAAAACATTACTATGATTAGAGAAAAACTCCACAGACATACAATAATCATTCTCAAAGATTTTAGTTCTAGAAAATAAATTAGACTTCCAAATAATGATTGAACCCCAGAGGCTCCAACAGATGGAATGTACTCAAAAGCATCAAAAGATTAAGGGTAAACCTTCTTAATAAACATAAGATCAAAAGCTTGGTTTTTTGTCTCCTGAAGACAAACTATATCACAGTTGCTGCTCATTACACGATCTCTGATAGCATCCCATTTCTTATCAGAGTTTATTCCCCTAATATTCCAACTAAGGACAGACCAAGATCTAGTTGACATTGATTAAAAAGATAAGCAAAAGATGGGAAACCCTATACAACTAGGTACTAGGGTCTGCAGCTCCATTCTTGGAGCTGTGACCTGAAGAAGAAGCAGATTGATCTTCAGTGCTTTGGCTTGATGAGGCAGCTTGTTTGTTCCTCATTGTCTTCTTCTTTTTGGTCATAGGTTTGGCATCAAGCTTGGATGGGGTAAGGTCAGCAGGATTGATGCCACAGAAGGAAGCTCCCAAGTTTCTGATGACATTTGGTGATATAGTTGGTGGCTTGGCTGAACAACCAAGATAGTTTATGTCCTTGCAGGAGGAAGAGGAAGACTTGAACCCCTTATTGATCAGCTTCAGACGCATGCTCTTTCTAACATCTGCTTCAGAGAGAGGAGCTTTGCCTTTGTGCTTTGGAGTAGCGACACTATCAAAGACAGGAGCTTTGCCTTTTTGCTTGGGAGTAGTAGCACTGTCAGAAACCTTGGAGGTACTGCCTTTAGTCTCCAAACCAAGCTCATCACATAGTGGCTCTAGAACATCAATAGAAGTATGCTCAAGATTAGAGCAAACAGGTAAAATAACAAAAGGACAAGAGTTAGGAAGGGAGAATAAAGTGGCATTACCATTTGTATTGGACAGATCAGTGTTCAAATGGCTCCAGGCAGTGGATTGTAGAAAAGATTTGGCCCAATCAAAAGTTGGTGACTGCAGCAAGAGAAAGGAGAAAAAAATTCACCCACAGGTCAGGTATTAGGGCTGATGTACAATTACCTAAAGGATTAGAGAAGTGCTTTACCCATTGTGTGATTGCTTCAGGGTAAGGACCAATGCTAGGATGTTGAGGCTAGGAATCATGTAGCTCATCAGGCTATTGAGGGTGTCCTATTTCATTATTTTGACCATTGATCCAACCCAACAAATCATCTTCTTGGATTTCTTCAGGAATTAGGGGCTGCGGGTTATTCAAATCTGGAAAAGGCACAATCTCCACAGGAGGTATTGGCAGCTGAACTTGTGGAAAAGGATCTGAATCAGTATCAGTTTCATCATCCATGACTAAGACCTGTTCCTCAGCCATTGGGGGAACAACAACTTGATGTTGAAAGTCCTTAATAACTTCATCTTCACGCATCACCAAACCATCATCAGCATCTTGATTCTCCTACCCAGCTTGCTCTCCTACCACAGGCTGAATTGGAATCAAAGAAGTGCATCAATTAAATTAGGCTAAAATCCATTTTGGCCATCAGGTTGGCCCTGTCCAAGCTGAGGACCCATCTGTTGGGTTGCATCCTGATTAGTCTAGGGAACCTAGGCTTGATTTTCCATGGTTAATTGGATGCTGATCCTATTCATTGGGGCCATCAGGAGCTGGTGGTGGGCCATGCCCTGACTGCCCAAAATAGAAAAGCTCAAAGTGGTTGGGGTCAACATCATCTAGGTCATTTGGTGGAAAGTCCTCGTCCTGAGGTTGGGCCCCTGACATTCTTGTAGAGATTATTTCACATTGAACAGTCCAACTTTCAGATTCAGAAGTTTCACCTTCTAAGAAATTGAAGAACCAAGGGATATCCTCCAAACCAGTCACTCTCACTTTGACTAAAGCTCTAGCCATATGGTCATGGTCCTCCTCCTAAACCATGAGCTTACCAAATTGGGAAACTGCCTTGTCAACAAGTGAATATGACCAAATATCAATGTTAAGACCAATCATCATCAACCACACCTCATGTGTGTACACTGCGGTTTTGTTAATCCAAGCTCGATCATGGGGAATGAAGGAAATATGTGTGTTACCAAACTGATGGGGGCCATTGTTAATCAGAACATCTCTATGAGCGCGAGACACATGGTTGAGAGTGACGTATGCTTGACCAAACGGGCAAGGTTGAATTGACTGATACGGCATGCCCATCTGCACATTCAAAAACTTCGCCAGAGTACCACATATATCATCGAAGTTGATTTGTTCTTGTGGAAGAGGGTGAATGAATGCGATGGCCATATCATTGTTAACCCGCTGCAGCCTACCAGTAACAACCCTATGCATAACAGGCCGACTAGGAACCATCACTCGTTGACCCCAATCAGGCATGAAAGGTGCAAGATCAACAAACTGATACGCCATAGTGGCTAAATCCAGAGTTACTATAGCATCAATTGGGGTTTTTAGAGACAAAGCAATGTGAACAGTGAAGGCAAATGATGATTTTCAATAACTCGAGATGCGTACTCACCAAACGTCGAGAAGATGATCGGCGATGGCTCCGAGGTAGTCGGCATCACCCCAAGTAGGGAAGAGGAGGAAAGGTCACAGTCGTCCAACTCAGGAGCCTTGAGCCTCCACGGTCGATGCCAAAGGATGGTAAAGAGATGGATTGAATACCGGCCAAAACTTTAATGTATTTAGAGATAGAGTGAAAAAATCTCGGCGTATTGTGTTGAGGTCCACCATTCAGCGACCAAGTGGAGTGATGATTAATAGAATTCGAACGGCTGCTCGGCTTGTAGGAAAGACGCAAGGATCGAGGCAAGAATCTGCAAATTCCAGAAACGTGCCCAACGCCGAGACATCTCTAGCAGCGCGTTGTACTCTTACATACAGACTGAGAATGGGCCGGTGACAAACAATTGGAGCAAAGCTGCAATAGAGGCCCACAACCAGGAATAACTCTGCTAGGATCTAGAATGGGCCCAAAATACCCGCATTTGATATAGAAACGGCCTTATGATTAAAAGGTTCATTGATAGGATAATTGATTCTCTTAAAAAAAGATTTACAACCAGAATTAATTGGCAAATTTAAATTTAAAAACTCCATGGAATTGGAGCTCGAAGGAGGAAGACGATGAGTAGAGATGGGGATGGAGTTTGCACTAGTGAGACGTACCGACTTGCGCTTAGCAACCTCCTTCCACTCTGCAGCTTGTTCGATGCACCAATTGCGATATTCAACTCTATAATTGGGGCCTCTGTCGTGCTAGAGATGGAAGAAGACCTTAAAATCATGGCACTTGAAAGAACAAAGATTATAGATATGGAAGCCAACCTGATGAGAAGCCATTGAAAACCTGGAAACTCTATCATCCAACTGCACCACTCTGAAAGCTTTAGGGAAACCACCAATTACAGCTTGGAGAAGAAACTCAATCAAATGCACAGAGAGACGGAACTTGCAACGTCCCACCGAGAGAAAGAGGAAGAAATCCTTAGCTGTGGAAGAGGGGTCACCATTGACAGAAGAGCCATACAGATGAAGGATCTCAGCCTCGACCACCCGGCCAGGCCGCGTGTTGAAAACAGGGGCAGCCATGGACGTCAGGCCCTAGCAAGATCGCCATGGACGGAGACCTCCATCGCCAATCGCCTTGTTCTTTGGTTTCTTTCCCCTTCAGCTGGGTCACATCTACCGAAGATAACGCACGGTATACTATGATACTACTAGCTGTTAACTTCTTCCAGCTGTCCGATGGTCTAATGCGCCTCTCTTTTTCTGCCTGATCATCCGATGCATGTAATCTTCTACACTTCTTCTGTGAGCAGCACTGGATGATCCACCATGTTTTCATTTTTCGCATCAGATCGTCCCGGCGTACACTACTACAGAGTCACACCATGGCCATGCCTCTAGACTCCAACAGTCTTCTCACCCAATCGTGCGGTCAATACTCTGGCAGGGAATAATTCCCCTGGGGCGCTTCTGTCTTCAAGCATTTGTAGTTCTTTCTTTCTTTTTTTCTGGCTAGACTATCCGGCCTGTAGAACTGCACAGTGCCTTAGCACTTGACACTGTCTGATGAACTGGCTCCTCAGCTAGCTGTCCGGCATGTGGATTTTCTTAGCCACCGGCGGACCATCCGTTGTGTGCATCTTCTGACTACGAAGTCCTTTTTACTCCATTTTCATCGCCGGTCTTTGTGTCATTTCTTTTGTTTTTTGCATCCCTCACACGTCATAAATGCTAGTTCTAAGCTTATCTTATCTCAATCATCAAAATTAAAGGTAGACTGGTAGAGCAGCACACGTTTGGGCAGCTCTTTCAGATATATATGCAGATGCTCTCTGATCTGCTACTATGCTGTTGGCAGGTTCGCTAAGTTATACTACTGTACTTGTTAGCGACTGATCAGCAATATATATATGTGCATGTATTACTATGGCTTTCTGTGGAGAGAAGTATATAAATACATATTACGTATAAAAGCGTAGACCCAGCGGCGGGATCAAGGATAACATCTGACAGATTATTCCAGATGTATTTCTTTTCTGCTGCCTGCTTTAATTAGTAGGACTTAGCTACACGAAGCAGTTATTCTTCTACTATTGTGCGGCTTGTCATACATAGGTTAGAGCTATAATTTTTTACACAACGTAAGTATTATATAAATTTTTAGGCATCTTAGCAAATAAAAAATTCAAAACTATAAGGTTGTTGTAGATCTCGTTGAGGGCTATAACTTTTTATAAAAATCATTTCCATTTGACGTCGTATGCAAAAGATATGATTTTTTAAGGGGATAAGCTCTGGTACACACTTAATATGTTGCTAAAACTTTGTATTAATATTTTGGACATCTTAACGACTTTAAATGAAAAAAAACTCAAAATTAGAAAGTTACAAATCTTAGAGTTATATTTTTCTCATAAAAACTGTCTCCGTCTGGCGTTGTATAAAAAAGATATTATTTTTTTTAAGATGTAGCTTGCCATGTTGCGGCAAAGTAATACTGCCATGCCAACAGGAATTGCTTAACAAGCTTTCCACGTCAGATTTTCATGTTCTAGAGTTTACATATCTTGCCGCACGCAGTGCATGTGATGTGGCAATGTTTTCCAATTGTGCCAAAGACGTTGGCGCGACCAAAATGGTTAGAAATAAAAATAAAAATAAGCATGGATTATTTTTTAAAAATAAGTTAAAAAGGGTTAAAAGAAAAAAAAATAAACAAAGCAATCAGTGGTCTCAAAGGAGAAAAATTATGCAAGCATCTAGGCAGCATAATGTTGACGTTAGGCTGCCAAACTGTGAGAATTTATATATAATCATAGTGTTTGTACGATCATCTACATAATACTCCATTCGGATGCTTGCTCTAGGAACGTGAACACTTTACTGATTATGTTAAGCCATGCTTATCTATATTTAGCGTACACATGTTCCTTGGTCACATAAGCAAAATTATTATATAGACTGCTAGAGCTGAAGACAGTTTTCGTCCTCTCTAACACCATTTTACACGGTACTTACGCTTTAGAATTAACACTGTATATCTAAGATGATTAACCCCAACGTGCATGGCGATGGCAACTAGCTTGCGACGACTTTGGTGGCAGCTAGCACTGGCCCTCGACCTCCAAGCTCCTGGGAGTCATCTGGAAGAAGTGGTCCCAGGCGTAACGGAAGCTCACGGCGGCCATGCTCTGGATGGGCTCGCCGGCGTTCACTAGGTAGACACCGCCGTCGACGGCTTGGAACAGGGTCTGGTCGACCTCCACCGTCGTCGCGAAGCCGCCACCGTCGACGCGCACGTTCCTGACGCTGCATGGGCACAGGTTTTTCACCTGGACCTCGAACACCGTGTCGCCGCCGGCCGCCCTCGCGCCCGTGTTCATGGTCTGCACCTGGATGCTGGACGTGCCGCATGACTCGCCGTTGGTAGCTGTTGCTGAGTACGTAATTAGTTAACAAATGCTGGAATCTTTCAGGAATATGACCAATGATTAGCATAACAGTACTCTGTGGGTACCAAGGAATAATGTGTACAGATGATGCATATATCAATATAATATACTACGGCATCTATCAAAACTTCCTCTATGCAAACATGCATACCCGCTAGTGAAAAGTTTGCACAATCAGCTGGAGGATTTGCAAGGCTGGCTTACCCCGAAGAGAAACGGCAAAGAAGAAGAACAGGACAGTCAGGAGCTTGACGGCAGCAGTGGTCATGTTTCTTCTTCTTCTTCTTGCTTTCGGGCACAAGATCGACTTGTAGCTACACGCAGCCTGCTGATGTATATGTTAGCAGCTGGAGACCAAGTAGCTAGCTTGTTTTGTGACAAAGTTGTTGCGCAGCATTGTTGTATTTATAGAGACACAGACAGGGCCGAGGCTCCCTGCAAGGGATTGGTACGAATCTATGCTGCAGCATCTGGTGGTCGCTTTCACTGTGTGCCCATAGACTCAACCATCCTAGACGCGAAGACGAAGACTTGTGGAGTTCCTCACATATAAAATGACTCCGTCCCCGGCCAGTTCACCTTCATGCCTTCGGAGCTAAGTACGTCCATGTGTATATGCAGTTGCAGTTATCCAAATGAACCAAGGAAAGATGAATTTAAAAATGCATCTAATAAATCCCTTTACTTTTAGTTGTCGTCCTTTCCAAAGGAAAAATGGGACTCATCCGAGATGGAATCACTACTGGAAAGCCAAAATTCCCTGATGGTTCTAGTTTTTTTTTATGATTATTGTGTCAACCATCAGGGTAAATATTTTTTTGATGGTTCCCAAAACACACACAAGCAAAATCCGTAACGGGAAAATTTTTATTAATCTGTGAGTTTAAGAAACTGACAGGATAATTAATTACCCTGACGGGTTTTCAATAACTCCCAAAAAATAAATATTATCATGGTGGTTTTTGTATTTTCCCTGACGGTTATTGAAATTACACACAGGGAAATTATCTACGAGGTGCGAAAGCATTTGATGATTGGGAAGAAAAGCCCGCCAGAACTTTCCTTATGCCTCTCCAAAGATGGAGAGGTGGGCTTTCGGTCCACCAGAAATTTCCTTTCCTGCTTGTATCTGAGCCTAAGAGGCGCATTCATCAGGTAGGAAAAAAAAAAAGAAAAAAAGAAGGCAAACCCTATCCCTGGCTGCACCCACACGGTCCCTCCCCAGGCGCCGCAATCTTCCGAGTTGCGACCAGGTCACTGCTCCTTCTCCCCCATGCCGCTCATGCGTGCACTCCCCCACGCCGACCGCTCCTCCGCGCCCTCCCCACGCTGCCCCTTCGCACCCTTCCCCATGCCACGCCAAGACCGTCCGCCCGCACGCCGCCTCCGCGCCTCGCCCCCACGCCCGCGCCTCCCAGTCCGCCCCCACACCACCCCTTCGTGACTCCATGCCGCCGCGGCTCCCGTGTGGCTCCTCCACCCCACGCCGCCAGCAGGTCTCTGCCACGGGCACGCACAGGAAGCCGTGGCTCCCCCGGACACCACTCGGGTCCTCCTCAGTCTCCAACGAGAAACACACTTCTGCTGCCCCTACTTGACGCCTACGAGCAGCGGATGTCCGTCGGAGGCAGCGACACCAAGATCCACATCGGAGGTGAAGGGATGTCTGTCGGAGGCAGCGACACCAAATCCAGAGAAGGCCGTGACTGTGGATCCATGGTGGAGGTGAAGGGCCCGTGAGGAGCTTCCTGGTTCTAGAATCAAGGTTAACCTATGTTGTTTTCTCCTTGTGATGTTGTCTGCATATATTATACTTGTGGCATTTGGCTGTGCTTCAGTTTAGTGAGAACTTTAGTTAAACAACGTTAATCTAGTTCGATTTAGGGAGAATAGTTCTCCCCGCACTAAGATGTAAGAAGGCTCCTCTTGAAGCAATGTCAAGGAATTGTGCAGATTTCTTACTAAGACCCAAATAGAAGTGTTGCAAAAGTATAGGTTCGGGTATAGCAAGATCAGGGTCAGATGAATAAAGATCCATCAAACAGGCCCATGCAACACCTAGGGATTCTTTCTCCCTTTGCTTGAAATTTAGGACCTCTCTTCGAAGATGAACTACTCGGGCGATGGGAAAGAACGTTAAGAAAACCTTGGCTTGAAGAACTTCCCACTCTCCTTGTGCACTCTCTACGGTTCGAGTATACCACATTTTGGCTGATCCCGTCAAAGAGAACGAAAATAGCTTCCACTTAAGGGTTTCAGGTGACATGCCCGAAATGTGAAGGCATGAACACACTTGCTCGAACTCTCATAGATGAGCATATGGATTTTCATCTTTTCCCCAGAAAAAGATAGCTCTTGAACTTTCGTTATGAAACAAGGGCGAATTTCATAACTATGGGTGAGGATAGGTTTTGATGATGGAGGTGGCTCCAAACTAGCACCCTTTGGAGCAACGAATTGAATAATAGGAATGTGATTCATGGTATGAAACATAAAGGATAAAAGATACTTGGATGACTCGGTTCTAAACTAGAATAGCTACCATTCCCCGACAATGGCGCCAGAAAGCTTGTTGGCACTAGATATGGCAAACAGATAAATCTGCAAGCGCACGTATGTCAATGTAGCTTTCACCCAGGAGTATTCCAAGGTATCAAATTTCCACGGGGAACGTGAAGTGGACTAGTTAAGAACTAAGAATGTCCAAGGGTAAAAGTAATAGATAGAGAGGATATATGTGGTTTCTATGAACTAAGACAAGACTTAAGAAGACTATATCATGGTTATTTACTTCGGGGCATAGCCCACCTAGCAACCTAGGAGAGATAACTAGACAAGGTCTACCACAAGCCCTACGATTTAATAACTAGACCTATCGTGGTGGAATACAGAGGATGTACATGGCTGTCATCACCTATCACCTACCACAATCTATTTGGACGCCTAGCCACAAACACAAGTAAGTTATAGCCTAAGCACCACTCTTAATCTATAAACTCACTACTCTAATCCTAGCTAATAGATTAGAGCACCCGAACCAAGCAGTGAAACAAGTAAACACAATAATATAAATAATACTTAAGTAATGCAAAAGAGTAGAGTTACCACAGAGAAGATACCGGACGTCACTCGAACAAGAGTTTCATCCGCCAAAGCACAAGTGGGAGAGGATGCCGACAGCCTCGGCTCCTCCCCAAGCTTCTCCTCACTCTCTCCCTATCTTCTACTTCTAAGTAGTAGAGCTATATAGCTTCGTCTAGCTTCTACTCTCACATGGAGTGATGGAATGAGATGGTGTCTCTCCACCGAGCACCACTGCCCCTTTTATAGTGTCTAGAGGCAGTGGGAGTACTTATAGGGAGCGTAGAAGGTCGGTGGAGCAAACTTGGGCACTGGGTGCCATGGTAGGGGCACTGGCCGGCGTTGGATATCATCGCCTCTAGATCGTAGGGCCTTGGTTGGCTCCCAAAGGCGGTTGTGAAGCCAGCACATGTCAAAATTTGGCAGGTAAGGTGGTTCCAAGGTCGGTTGGAGGGCTCCAAGTCCATGACAGTGGACCCATGGATCCTATACCACTCCATCCTATCATTTGGTTCAAACCGACATTGGATCAATGCATCGGAAGGCTTGTGGAGCAGCTCCCACAGATTGGTGACATGGCTAGGCCACCTGGCACCCCGAGCAGCACCCTTGTGGGGCGGGCCAGCATGGCCAAGTGGGCCCAAGTCCCCCTGCCACGTTCAATTGCTCCCTATGTTCATATTTGCAACCATTTTGGGCCATTTTTGCTATAATTTCCTGCATACAAATAATTCTACAAGCACAAGTGGAACTAGGTGAATTATAAACAAAATGCAACACATGTGATGATGTTTTACCTCACTTTATCATGCTTTTGGGTGGAATGTTGATGGTCAGAATAGGTGTTAGTGACCGTCAACAGTGGCACTTGATAACCGCTTAGCCAAAGATTTTCCATCTTTATAGTACGGTTATCGATCCTAAATGTGATCACACTCTCTATAGTGTCTTGATCACCAAAACAAAAACCTATTTGATATCTTTGCCTTGATCAACACTTGGTTTTTGTTTTTCTCTTTCTTCTTTTCCAAGTTGGAGATTGAGCACCATCATCACATGTCCATCTCCATCTCTATGGACTTCATCACTTGCTCCACCACTTGGATTGGACCATCCTATCTAGTCACACATTTAGATGCAAGGATTAGTCCATGTAGGTTTCATCAATTATCCAAAACCAAACTAGGGCTTTTAATCTCCCCATTTTTGGTAATTGATGAAAACCTTTTCCCAAAGATATTCAATGAAATCTTTTTGGATTCATATTGCTTGCCCAAGTATTTTACCATGTGTAAAGGATATGGACAAGTTTCATAAACCCAAATTGATAACATTAGCTCCCCATAAATATGTGCTATGAGTTTGGATTTGAAAGCTTGCACATATGCATGGATTAGGAAGATTGGGAGAGTAATGATTACCAAATGATGCTAAGGTGTAAAGAATGGACCTTTGAAGCGTGATACCAATCGGAGTTACCATTTGAACACCATGCTTAGCACCATGGTTTGCTAGATATCACTTTAAAACTAAAAACACTACATACCTCATGAGATCAATATTATAAGCAAAGCTCTAGTACCGCTTGTAAAACCAATTCAAGTGTCTAGCGATCCTATGCATGCTAGTTTTCATTTCATCAATCATTTTCTACCATCTAGCATACACCACATAAGCATGGATATAGAATTTAAAACTTATGCCATGCAAGCAAACATATGTAATGCACATACAAATGCAACATACAAGTTTATGAGCTTGCTCTCCCTACTTGTGTGCTTCAAATTTTAATTGATCCCCTTCCTTTGTCAATCCCCTATCTATCTTTGTAATTCATCTCCCCTTTTATTATCTTTGGGAATTTCTCTCCCCCTTTGTCATTAATTAATACAAAAGGTGAGCTCAAATTTTAGATAGGTTGGTGTGAAACCATGTGAAGTGAGGATCATTTTCTCATGTTTGGTTCAATCTAGATTACTTGCAAAAGATATTTAACTTGGTTTGGTCCAATGGCAAGCTTCTTCACGCCTCTTTTCAAGGGTTAACTTGACAATGTTGAGTTAAACACTTATAGCTCATTTTCTAGATTAAACACTAGGTTAACAAGCCCACAAACATGTCATATGCTACCACTAGATCATGATAAGCATAGAAGCAATAGTGGTACCATACAAGCATCAAATCTATTTGATTTTCATGAATGAGCCTAAGACAAGTGAGGAATGACTAGATGCACTAAACAAGTCCTTAGCAATGTATGAATGACATGTCAATCAATTTTACCTTTCTTTGCTCTAAGGAGAGGCATGTCATATAATGGGGGTGCATCAACACATATTTGAGAAGTCAAGTATGTTCAATTCATTCCTTAGCTTGCAAATCCTTTTCTCATCAAGTGGCTTGTTGAAAATAATGGCGGACATCTATGTGCTTTGTTCTTGAATGTTGAATCGAGTTATTGGTGAGCTTCATGGCACTCTCATTGTCACATAGCAATGGCACTTGTTTGAATTTGATTCCAAAATCACTCAAAGTAGCCTTCATCAAAGTAATTGAGCACAACAACTACCGGCCCAAATGTACTCCGCTTCGGCGGTTGAAAGTGCTACACTATTTTGCTTCTTTGATGACCAAGACACAAGTTATCTTTCCAAAACTTGACATGTGCCCGATGTGCTCTTTCTTTCAACTTTGCATCCCGCATAATCTGAGTCCAAGTATCCAATGAACTCAAATCTAGCTCCTTTGGGATATCACAATCCAATATTTTGTGTATGCTTAAAGTACCTCAATATTCTCTTTGTTGTCTTTAAGTGACTTTCTCTTGGTGAGGCTTGAAATCTTGCACACATACATACACTAAACATCACATCCGGCCTTGATGTGGTCACATAGAGTAGGCTTCCAATCATAGATCGATACATCTTTTGATCCACGATATTGCCACTAGCATCGCTACCCAAGTTTCCATTTGTCCCCATTGGTGTACTAATTGCCTTTGCATCATCCATTCCAAACTTCTTGATCATGTCTTTGATGTGCTTGCCTTGACTCACAAATGTGTCATTCTTCATTTGCTTGATTTGAAGACCAAAGAAGTAATTGTCCAATCATGGACATCTCAAACTCATTGGTCATCCTTTTTCCAAACTCCTCACAAAAATCTTGATTGGTTGATCCAAATATGATATCATCCACATATATTTGCAACACAAACAAGTCATTGCCTATCTTCTTGGTGAACAGAGTGGTGTCAACCTTGCCCATTTTGAATCCCTTAGAGAGTAGAAAATCCCTCAACCTCTCAAACCATGCTCTTGGTGCTTGCCACAATCAATACAATGCCTTGTTTAACTTGTAGACATGGTTCGGCTTCTTATTCTCATCTTCAAAGCTAGGTGGTTGTTCAACATACACAAGCTCATTGATGTACCCATTGAGAAATACACTTTTCACATCTATTTGGTACAACTTGATGTTGTGGGCACAAGCATAGGCTAACAAGATCCTAATTGCTTCCAATCTTGCAACCGTGGTATATGTTTCACTAAAGTTAAGACCTTCAACTTGTGTATAGCCTTGTGCTACTAATCTTGCTTTGTTCCATACTACTATCCCATCTTGATCTTGCTTGTTCTGAAAGACCCATTTGGATCCAATCACGTTATGATCCTTATGTGTCTCAACTAACTCCCATGCTTGATTTCTTGTGAAATTATTTAGCTCTTCATGCATAGCATTGACCCAATCAACATCCTTCAAAGCTTCATCTATCTTATTTGGATTAATGGATGACACAAATGAGAAATGTTCACAAAATGATGCCAATCTTGATCTTGTTTGCACACCTCCTGAGATATCACTAATTATGGAGTCTAATGGATGATCTCTTGCAACATTGGTTGGTTGAAGCACTTTAACTTGATTGCTTGCACTTGGTTGATCATGTGGTTGAGATGATTAACTAGCCACTTGTTATTGATCTTGCTCTTTGTCACCACTTGCACTTGCTTGACTTTGATCATGAGAACCACTAGCTTGCACATTTGAGTTAGAGAGCACTTGATTCTTGTCATGTTCAACATCAATCACCTCTCTAGGCCTTATATCACCAATGTATGTTCTTCATTGCATTGACCAATTGAGTGCCTCTCACATCATCAAGATTCTCATCTTCATCTTGTGAACCCTTACTTTCAACAAATTCAACATCATGAACCTCCTCAAGAGTACCACTTGTCAAATTCCAAATTCTATAGACCTTGCTAGTAGTGGAGTAACCAAGTGTTGACACAAAAATGTGGTGATGTAATCAACACATAGCAAGCCAGAAGATCCGAGTGGAACAAAACCAGAGATCTACTTGGCTTCAACACAGAACCAACCGATTCTAAAAACCCAACGACGTGCCAGTCAAATTGACCTACAATTGACAAGGTGAGAAAATCTTATCAGTAATTTGAGGTGGAACTTGTCGGTGTTGCACCAAATAGTTTTGAATGTACGGCTAGATAGCCGATTCAATGAGGCTATCGACTAAATAGTCGATATCCAACGTATCCATGAAACGAAGGTCTTTAAATCAAGAATTATTGGCTAATATTAAATGATAATGATATGAATCAAAATAACCGATGCTCATGGATCCAGGATTATATTGCATTTGATTAGTAGTAGCACCCTGAATTTGCTCAGACAAATTCTGAATTGCCTGGGCATCATCACTCTTAGCTAGTGCTACTTCTTGATGGCTAGTACAGGCCTAATTAGTCCCCTGAGTCGACGGATGTGGAATATTGTAATAAGCTGGCCCAACCTAATAAAATGGAAATCTATGAAACACCTCCTCCATGGTATTGTGGAATGCATTCAAGAAAGCTGTATTATGATTCAACATTGCATCATGAACAGATTTGTTGACAACTTCTACAAAGAAACGTCTATCATCAGCTTCATCTGTGTCTGACTATCCATGCATTAAAACTCTCGGCAGTGGATATTTCTGAATAACTTTATTGTCACCTATTTTGGTGTATGACAACAAACACTTGTTTTGAAACTCCTCTATAGCTTTACCAATGACAACTTTATCCTCAATAGGCAAGTCTACATAAGGTACCATAATAATGTCCTTGTTGTTGTGAACCGCCATGATGATTGTGGTCCCATTGGACGTGCCACAAAGTGTGTTGACACAAAAATGTGCGATGTAATCAACACCCAGCAAGCCAGAAGATTTGAGGGGAATGAGACCAGAGATCTGCTTGGCTTCAACATAGAACTCGCCGATTCTGAAAACCCAATGATGTGCCAGTCAATTTGACATATAATTGATAAGGAGAGAAAATCTTATCAGTAATTTAAGGTAGAACCTGTCGTTGTTGCACCAAACAGTTCCAAATGTACAGCTAGATAGCCGATTCAATGAGGCTATCGACTAAATAGTCGATATCCAGCGTATCCATGAAATGAAGGTCTTTAAATCAAGCATTATCGAGTAATATTAAATGATAATGATACGAATCAAAATAATCAATGCTCATGAAACATCAGAAAGCATCATCGGCTAAATGGAACATGATTGATATAAAGCATCGAGCTGATAAGTTTGATGAAAAGAATATAACATGGGAACAAATCGAGTATCTAATATAAATAATTCTACAAACAGTTTTGAGTCTCAGCTATAATCATCAACAGTGAGGTTCGATCGGATTGATGTAGATATAATAATAATATTAAACTAAAGCCAAAGAATCTATAAAACTATCTATATGTTGACAGATTCATGAAAACATGCTATATACGTGAGAGTATAGGCAAATCGGCTAAAATAGCCGATGCAATCATAGCAAACAAACAGAGTACATATCTTGATCATGAACAAGACCACTAATCGATAATTTCTAATATAAAGTCTTACTAGTGAGGTTCGACCGGATCGATGTAGCTATGGTAGTGTCATTAGATTAGATCTCACTAACTAGTGAGTTTATTCAAGATTGAAATATGTCTTTGGATGTACTATGTTTGACAGGAATAGAGATAGAACAACCGATCTAGCGGAATTAAGCCATCAATTATAAGATTTGAAGCATGACCAGATCAAATGATGACCAATTAAGATGATATGATGCCGATCTATCTCTATCTCAATCGGGTGATTTTATTATAATTAATAAAACATTAATTATAGCAAGATCGATAACTGGTGAATCAACCAAAAAACTGCAAGGAAAGTTTTACTGATATTTGTAGATTCGATAACTGATGATATTATATTAAACAACAAGTTATTTAACACAAGATCGATAACTTTGATCTATATTATGATTCGTAAGAGATCAATTAGCTAATGCAGCCTTACAAACTACGATACAAATTGATAACTAACTTATATTATGGCTCATAAAAGATCAATCAGCTGATGCAGCTTTACAAGCACAATACAAGTCATGACGGTACTTACAAGCAAGTTGGAGGTCGATCAGTCGATGCAGCCCTGTTTGCTGAAGAACTCGCTGAGATCTACAGTACTCCTACTCCTAATGCGATGGCGCTAGCTAGAAAGATTGTATTGATTGAATGTTCATGTCCTTTTTACAATAACCAGGGTCTAGTATTTATACTCGGAACCTAAACATGAATCCTACTCAAATACGACTCATTACAATTCTTGGAATAAAAGAAAACTTCCTAACTTAATAATAACCTGGACCCCAATTTTCCTTATTTGTAGAGTTCGACACATCTTCCTGACCCCACTCAAGCATAGCCCATTGACGCCGTCTGCTGATGTCATCCATAAAATAGCCGATTGTAATATCACATCTAAATCGGCTGATACCGATTCACATCTAATCGATTCCTTGATGACACAATCCTAAAAGCTTCGAGTTCCCGCGTTCTTCTTCCCAAATTTTGGTGTAAACACATGCCCTCCAATTTTGGGATAAAAATGATTTTATTTTAAAATTCCTATTCATCTGTTCACTGTGTTGCAACCGCTCATTCCAAAATAAACGCATGGCTCCTGATCTCTCGGGCCAAATTCTATATAATACCCCAATAGTATCATTTGCGGCTTGCTCGACCTATTTACTTTCCCCTTCTTTCTCGAGCAAACTTCAACAGTCAAAGCCACCACCGCCAAAGCCTTAACCCTAGCAAATCCTCTATTCTACCAAACCGCCATTCAAGTAACCTTCCTCAGATTCAGATCTATCTTGGCTACAATGGCAACTAGCGACCACATTCCTGAGGTATGCCTTCAAACTTCTGTCTTTCAAGTGTTAGCCGCTACTCTGTATTTTCCTTTTTCCTAAATTCATCCCAACTGGTTTTCAGGAAATGAGGAACAAAATTTTGATTCCATCAGCTGTTATTCCTAATGCCTATTATCTTGGACCCATGGGTGACCCTGATCCATCCGATTTCATCAATCAAGAAACCAACCGAATCTCCTTCAAACAATCTGTAGTAGATTTGTCTTCTTGGAACACCAAAACTCCCTTTAGAAACTGGCCCAAAATGCCTAAGAGATGGAGGGATTGGTTTCGTAGGGTATCAGAGAAAAAGGTCGGAGATTGGAAAATTTATGACTTGAATCAATGCCTGACACTCTCACTGTCTAGAATAGAGAGAAATGACTCACTTCTGATTTCTGCATCTTATTTTTGGTCCAACACTTTGAATGCTTTTGTTTTTGGTCATGGTCCAATGACCATCACTTTGGCCGATATTTACATGTTGACCGGCCTTAGAATAATAGGATCAATGCAACCCTATGATTTCTTAAGCGCTGGGTCCAAGAAATGAGCCAAAATATTAGACTGCACAGGATGGACAAGCTATATTCAGAACCATATTGGGGATGGATCGATTGTTGATGAAAGGGAGCATGTAGCTTTCCTAAACATGTGGCTAGAAAATTCATCTTTTGTGGGTCATCTTGAGAACTAACTTATAATCATAAATACATGACAGAACATCTAGCAGCCGGCAATGAAATCCCCCTCGGAAAATATCTACTGGGGTCTGCTTATCACCTGATGCACCAAGTATCTGTTCAATTGCTAAAAAATGAACCAGTGCATACCATCAGTGGCCCTTGGTGGTTAATACAATTGTGGCTAAATCTGTACATGCATAAGATTGTAAGACCTGATCTTAGAAATATGAGCTTCCCTTCTTCCAACTTTGCTAAAGATTATAAAAGAAAAGAAGGAAGAACTCAACAGTGTATGAATTATGGTGAAGCTGTATCACCCATAACAATTGTTGTTGATATAGGCCACCTTTTCAAGAATTTTTTCAGAGGGTTTGATGCAAACATCTTGACTTGGCTGCCTTATGATGAGATGAAGACAATGAACTAGTTCTGCCAGTCAAATTTTAGTTTGACACAGGTTGCTTAGATAAAACAGCTGCTACAATTTTTAGTTGTATTATCAAACCTTGTGTGCTGCCAACCAAATTTCGCCATGGCCGTGGCAAAATGGCTACTAGTTCTTTTCTCCTAGATAACCTCCCAACTTATGAATTCTATAATCCTTCTTTTGTGGCCCATCAATTTGGCCTTGGTCTACTACCACCTTGACTATTCTTTAGGAACACTCTGAAGCTAAGAGAAGGTATCAATGCGATGATGCAAGCTTCTAGAGTTTTTCAACTGGGATCAGACCTTCCTTCTCTTTGCCTGCATGAATGGATAAGAGCTACCTTCTCCTCTAATTTGTTTGATTCCTGGTGGCAAGAATGGCACTCTCACCTCTTCTGCAGTCCAATTCATCCCAACTGTTTAGCCCTAGATGGAGAATTTGCTTCTGATAGTGAGGTAATTTACTACTTTTCTTTCAAAAGAATTATCTAACAAGTTCTCCTATCAATTCATCTAACAAACTCTTTGCAGGATACCGAAATTGATCCTCCAAGTGTGGACAGGAAAGGGCGTCCCATAGAATATTATCCACCATGTCGAGCCTCAAGAATGGGATCAACTTCACCCACTCTGAAAATGTTGTTGAAAACCCTAGCTGCCCTAACAATACTCACATATCAGTCTTCAAAACGCAAGGCAACCCAAGGTGTAACCCAGAAAACCACCACTAGGAAAAGACTTCGCAGAACAAAATCATCAATTGCTTAGGTAACTTAACTTATCTCCCCTCTTAAGATGATATCCAACTTCTAATGCAATCCTTTCTTGCAGCCATCGACCATTGCATCTCAATCCGTCGTGGGTGCCGAATTGTTGTCCCAAGCATTTGAATCGGCGTCTACCAACCTCTCATCGACTTATCCTCCTAAGGAGCCAATTACAATTGAAATGACCGATGCTTCTGACAAACCCAGAACAACAGAAGATGAGAACCTCTCTACTTCACCTCCTGATGCTAGCAAGGTATCTCCTCAAGTCTTTTAATCTTATACAATCCGCACTCTTCTCTGATCATTCTCCTTTATTAGACACCACCTGAGAAAACATCTGCACAAGAGCAAAGGTCTAACAATCCAATAGTTGAAAATTACCCTATTGATGCTGATACTCAAACCATTGATTCTCCAACTCAGCAAATAGTCGATGGTAAGAAATTCATATGCCCATTCTTGTCCTTCCATAACAAATATAAATCAAAAAACTTCTTGATGCCTGCAGACACTAGCATAGAAAGTCCAGAGCCGATTCAACCAAATGTTGAAAAAGTTGTTGGCACATCATCGACTGTTCCTTCTCCTCTGCCAGAGTCTCTTCCAGAAGGTACTGTGTTTCCCTCACCATTCATCTCATTGTTAACCCATTTGCCATTTCTCATAAGATTCCTTTTGTTCACATGTAGGCGCTTAATTCTCTAGCTCTGGGCTACTCCTTCAACTTTGAAGAATACATAGATGAAAGTGAAATTAACTCATCAACCACTTCTTCCCAAGAGACTTTATCAGACGAGACCAAAAATTGGCTAAAAGACATGCTGCCAATGCTCGAGGGAAATATAGCCGATTTGGTCCAGGATGCAAACTCAATGAGAAGAATCTTCTTAGCCATCAAGGATAATCTGACCCCAAATCTTGCTGAGGCCTTAATACCTATATCCAATATCAAAGAATAAGCTCCCAAGGTGAAAAAGGCTCAAAGAAATCTGATTGACCATGAAGCTTTGATGGCCAAAAAGAACTCTAACAAACAGGAAGCCAAAGAATTAGCACAACTGATCGACAATTTGAAGAATTCTTCTTCCAAAATTGAACCAGAACTAAATCAGCTGAGAGTTAGGTGTACTGAGCTTGAAAAAGAACTGGAAAGTCTAAAAGCCACCATCGAACGTCATGAATCCAACTTGATTCGGATCCCCAATCCTATCAAACAGAGGAAACAAGAAATGCTTACCAAGGTCAAAGAAGGCAAAGCTATCCACAGCAGTCTTGAGAGCATTCTCGGATTAGCCGAATTAGATAAACAACAAATTGCAGAAGTTGATGCTATTCAGTTGAAAGCACTACGAGAAATTCATGATGCTCTTAACTTGTAACTCACATTCCAGTATTTGTAGCACATAACCTGATGATAACTGTACTTTTTGGTTCGGCTAGAAGAGCCAATTTGAGTTAGTCGATTTCAATTTCTAACTTTACTCTGACTTAACTGAATCTGAAAATGACTTTTATCATAAAACCCTTCAAATTCCTTCTCAGTTATCAATGTTGCGTTCCCCTTGGTATTAGTGAGGCAGCGCTTCCCCTTCCATTAATTGGGGTTGCTTTCGCATGTCCCAAGATATCTACCATCTCGCCTTCGTGGCTATAAATACCAGCCAAGGGCTTCCTCCTCAAACACATCTACATTTGCAACTGCTCTCATTCTCTTGCATCCTTCAATCTTCACAGACCCTATAGCAATTTCCTCTTCTCCTCCCAAGATCTAACAACACCCATGGCAGGTGAGGACAACCATGGTTAGCGTGTGATAGAAGATCTACTAGAGGAGGAGATGTCGGTGAACCAGCAGCTCTGCCACATGAGGTAGGACCAAACGACTCCTACTCCTATCAATAGATCACCTTCTAATGTGTCTGTAGGTTTGTCTTGAACAACAGGCTTCCTCCTCCTCCTCCTGAGCCCAGCGAGCCCTCCAATGCTGCATCCGCGACCATCCCCGTGCCAGATTCATCATCGGACTCCTCTGACTCCTACACTAGTGACGATGCCCGGCGCTTCCTCCAAGAATGGAGGGCGGCCAAGGACTGTTACTCTGAGGCAACTCAGGAGAATAGTCAGCTTGAGATCTGTCTCGAGGCCTCTCAAGCTGCCCTCCTCACCGTTGAGGACGAAACCAACGCCACCTGGGCACGGTTGGCTGAGTCCGACGCCATGGTGGCGGGTAAGATGGATTCTAAGAAAACCTCTTGTCGGTGTTTCGAGTAAACACCAACGAGTTAATTTCTAATATTGCGCTTCTAGCTTGGATGGTGTGCTAAGAGGACATGAGGTTTATACTAGTTTAGGTGGAATGTCCCTATGTCTAGTTCGTTGCTGCTGCTCATGTTACTAGCACTGAAAAGTTCGTAGTAGGGGTTTCAACTGGGCGAGAGAGGGACATGTCCCAAGTCTCTAGTGGAAAGAACAAAGGGGTACCAAGAGCTCGATCGCTGCTTGGCTATGTGTTCAAGGTTTGATGCTAGTGGTTTTGATCTGGTTCCCCTTAGTGGGGTGCCCTACTTTCCCTTTTATAGGCCAAGGGAAAGCATGGGTTATAGCAGAAGAAAAGAGTAGAACGAGAAAGAGAGAAAGTCCTTTAGGGTCGCCGGGCCTTTCTTGTCCTTTGCACGGGTCCCGCTGACACCGCAGGTGGTGACAGGGACAGCTCCACGCCGAGCGCTTGTTGGCCGATGATGCCATGCCCTGGCGTTGTTAGCAGGTCATGACGTCCCACTCTGCCCCAGCGGGCAGTGCGGTGAACCAGCGTGCTGATCAGCGACCGTACAGGGAGTAGGTAGCATAGTGACCACGCGTCCATCACTGTGGGCGATGTGAGTTCACTAGAATAACATGTCATGGGGATGGGTCATGTTGAGATGTGACCGCTCCCTGCATGATTCTAGAAGTTTGACCTTGGGTTGTACTTTCTGGCCCATAGTGGTTGGCGGCGATGTGACCTTCCGTTAGGGGCCATGCCTAAGGGATCGGGTGAGGCAGAGCCCGCCCTCAGTCGTCGGGTGAGGTAGAGCTCGCCCTTAGGGGTAGGGCGAGGTGGAGCCCGCCCTTAGAGGTCGGGCGAGGCAGAGCCTGTGGCCTCGGTGTCGAGTAAGGCGGAGCTCGTCCCCAGAGGTCGGGTGAGGTGGATCGCATGACCTTGGGGTTGGGCGAGGTGGAGCCTGCCCTTAGAGGTCAGGCGAGGCGGAGCCTGTGGCCTCAGTGTCGGGCGAGGCGGAGCCCGTCCCCAGAGGCCGGGCGAGGTGGATCACACGAGACGGAGCCCGCGTCCTTGGTGTCGGGTGAGGCCGAGCTCGTCCCTAGAGGTCGGGCGAGGCGAAGCCCATGGCCTTGGTGTTGGGTGAGGCAAAGCCTATCCCCAGAGGTCGGGAGAGGTGGAGCCCGCGGCCTCGGTGTCGGGTGAGGCGAAGCCCGTCCCTAGAGGTCGGGCGAGGTAGAGCTTGCGACCTTGGTGTCAGCCGAGGCGGAACCCGTCCCCAGAGGTTGGGCGAGGTGGATCGCATGACCTTGGGGTTGGACGTGGTGGAGCCGGCCCTTAGAGGTTGGGTGAGGCGGAGCCCATGGCCTCAGTGTTGGGTGAGGCGGAGCCTGCCCCCAGAGGTCGGGCGAGGTGGATCACACGACCTTGGGGTCGGGCGAGGCGGAGCCCGTGGCCTCGATGTCTGTTGGAGCTATAGTCGCACCTTTGACTACCTGGATAGATTAATGTATAATGACTATTAGCCTCTCCTCTTCAGGTACCCTAGTCTTGGTCTCCAACAGTAGCCCCCAAGCTTTTAGAGGAGTAGAATACTCCTTTGGAGGCTTTTCCAAACAGGAGGACTTTTGAGGGCTTTGGCCTTCTTTTGTAGCCCATGGCGTAACCTAGGAACGGTGGTTCCCTTTCATCAAGACTGGACCCTTTGCGGGTATGGCCATGATATTTGGTGGGTTGGAAAAAAGGTCTTTCCTGATTGGGCCCCTGGTATCCCGTTCGTGGAGATCCGGCTAGGCCCAGCTGGTGACCGACTCCAGATTCTCAGTGGTCAATCCATATAGTTCTCGGGTCTATTTCACTAGTCCTAAGGGCTCTTCGCCTTCCTTAGGAAAAAACCATGGATCGTATCCGGCCGAGACTCCAATGTGGGCTAGGATGCCCACAACGCTTGTGCGCCTAGGTGCTAGTCGCTAGCGGACCCCCCCTTTCTACTTCCTTACCTTGTAGGTGTCTAGAGTGGTTATCGAACCCATCAATGGGCCAACCTTTGAGCTCCTAGGCCTAGATAGGCCGTAGAGGTGTTTTTAGATCCATATTCCTCGCACTTGCGACGAGTCATGACCCGATCGGAGAGGCAAAAATGTCCGGCGAGTTTTGCAAGGGAACAGATAGAGATTGTGTGTGCATATCCTATGGCGTGACGTTGTGGTAGATCATGGCAGGTGCGGAGATCTAGGTGGGTGGTTGGTTTCCTCGCACCCATCGCCCCTATAAAACCAAAGGGTTCGCCCCTCAGATTTCATACCTTGCCTTCTTGACTTTGCATCTGCAACCACCGCCGCCAATCGCCTAGGCTTCCTGCATCCGCGTCCCCACCACCATCGAGCTCGCATCCACCCACCCCCATCTTTCAATGGATCCGTGGTGCCGCTCTGACATCACCTTCCAGCGTATGGAGGGCCTCGTCCATCGTGGCCTTCTCCGCGCATGGACCTTGTCCGAGGAGTGGCTGCTGCCTAGCGAGGAGGATCTGTTGTTGCCGCACGACGGCTACGTGGTGTCGTTCGTGCACTTCCATGAGCATGGGTTCGCTACCCCCTCCCACAAATTTCTTCGGGGGCTACTTCACTACTACAAGATCGAGTTGTAGCACCTCAATCCCAACGGGATCCAGCACATGGCGGCGTTCGTCGCCCTATGCGAGGGATTCCTAGGGATCAGCCCCCACTTCGATCTCTGGAGGTACTTCTTCGCCATCACCCTCTAGAAGAAGAGGGAGAAAAGCGACAGGCAGGAGCTACACATGTTGATGGGGTGCACTTGTCGATGCGGGACCCACAGGATACCCCTCAAGAAAGGGAGAAGATCTAGTCTAACTAGGATTCTTTCCATGTAATCTTAGTAGTAGTATTATTCTGTAATCCTACTAGGAACTCTCATTGTAAACCGACTAGGACTCTGGCCTCCTGACTATATAAAGGAGGGCGGGGTTCCTATAGAGTCAAGTGGACAATCAATCCAACGCAAAGGCTAACTGGATGTAGGGCTATTACTCGATCACGGTCGAGGGCCCAAACTAGGATAAATCGACTGTCTCTTACATTTACCGTCAAGTTCTGCATATGCTGAAGCCCAAACAAACTGCCCCGGGTACCCTCGTGGCAGGCTATCGGTGGTGAAACATCAATAGCTGGCGCACCAGGAGTTTTCAAACAACATAAGATTCAAGACCCTCCAACTTTTTGTTCCAAATAGCAAGAGGCTCGAGGGCTACACTCAGTGAGTGCACGTTTTTCTTCAAAAAAGCGCACATCACTCAGAAGACTTCTTCAAGATAGGAGTTTTCAAACAACATAAGATTCAAGACCCTCCAACTTTTTGTTCCAAATAGCAAGAGGCTCGGGGGCTACACTTAGTGAGTGCATTTTTTTCTTCGAAAAAGCACATGTCACCAAGAAGACTTCTTCAAGATAGACCACTTCAAGGCCTCACGACAAAAAGAATCCGGACCTAGATATATCCGAGTTCTTTTTGATAAAGAACCCGGGTATATATTCGGGAGCCCTTCGACGAAGAATCAGAGCAATTTCAAGACAAGACCCTCCAGCTCCATGTTCCAAATAGCAAGAGGCTCGGGGGCTACACCCAGATGGGAGTACTTTTTCTTCAAAAAAAAGTAAACACCACCCGAAGATCTCACGAAGCGCTACATGGTTTTGCTCAAGAAAGCACTCGGACGACGCTTGTTCCTACTCGGCAAGACCTGAAGGAACAAGACGAGGCTTCCAGAGCTCAACCATGAAGTGCTCGGGGGCTTGTCGATGCGGGACCCACGGGATACCCCTCAAGGAAGGGAGAAGATCTAGTCTAACTATGATTCTTTCCATGTAATCTTAGTAGTATTATTATTATGTAATCCTACTAGGAACTCTCATTGTAAACCGACTAGGTCTCTGGCCTCCTGACTATATAAAGGAGGGCGGGGTTCCTGGAGAGACAAGTGGACAATCAATCCAATGCAAAGGCTAACGCTGACTGGACGTAGGGCTATTACTCGATCACGGTCGAGGTCCTGAACCAGGATAAATCGACTATCTCTTGCGTTTATCGTCGAGTTCTGCATACGCTGAAGCCTGAACAAACTGCCCTGAGTACCCCCATGGTAGGCTATCGGTGGTGAAACATTGACAGCGTCGGCATCTAGCTCTAGAACAATCGGGTTGGTGAGTACCCACCGATGTGGTTGTCGACATCCAACAAGGGGTGGCACTCGTAGTTGTTCTACCTCAAGAATGATGCCACCACTGCCCTGCCAGAGTTCACCAAGCGCCTAATCGAGGAGGCCCCAGAGTCATGGAGGAAGTGGGGCGTCCTAGAGAAGGACAAGAAGAAGATCCGGGATCACAGCGCTGCCATCCAAATCTTGAAGGAGAGTGGCCTAAAGGGGTCGGGCATCATCGGGGCCTACCATGCAAGGAGGGTGGCACCGTTGATGATACGCACGCTCCCACTGCACGCGATGGCTCTCGAGGCGTCATTCGATGGAACGACACTTGCCAAGGGGGCGCTCTCCAACTTCGAGATCGCACAACGCATCAAGGAGGCAATGGATCCTTCATGGGATGATGTGGGTGCCCCCCTTGACTTCATTTCTCCGATGCCGGGGCATCCTCCGATGTGGCCAGAGCCAGGTCACGTTGTCTTCATAAGTTTCCCCTTTCTGTGTCTTTTCTTCAGTTGATTTCCCGACCTCTTGATACTAACTTTGAGGGGGACGGGACCAGCCAAGGGACCTCATCTTTACGGATGACCCGGCTTTGTTGCCGAGGGATTCATCTGTGAGGGCGGCGAATCGTGCCGAGGGCGAGTAGAGCGATGACGACGATGATGATGGAGATGACGATGAGGTAGCCAACGATGTCGAGTGGGGCATCCTAGAGAACGAAGATGCGCTGACAGGTAGTGGTTCGCCCTTGCAGGAATCAGGACCCTTTCCATTCCATGGAGGGAAGGATACGTTCAGGGAGCCGACAGAGGTGGGACGTACCGTCGGCCTCCCTTAGGAGTCAACAGGGGCAGGTGGCTCTGCCGCCATGCTTGAGATGCCGGTGGAGGCGGGCGGCTCTGCTGACGCGCCCTAAGAGTCAAGGGGAGTGAGCCCCTCTGCCCAGGAGCAGGGGGCAGGCTCAAAGCGGCCTCGCGCTGACGAGGCAGAGCATAGGTCAGGGGTTAACCCCCCAAATGTATATGCCTCCTGATGGCGCTGAGGTAAGTTATAAGTTCCCTTACTTCCTCTATTTTTGGTTGATTTCATCATGACTTATATTTTTCCTTTCTTGCAGCGTCGGGAGGCAGTGTAATCCTTTGGCACTGGCGCCAAAGAAGAGAGTTGCCCTCCAAGCGAGGCAGCAGCCATCGGCTGGTGCCACGCCCATTTTGGGCGGGAGCGGTGCTAGTGCGACCACGTCTTCGGCCGGACAGGTGCTGCCTGCGGTGGCGCCTATGCCCTCAGGGGGACGGGTGGACATAGGGGCCCAAGGGGCGCCTTCGAAGGTCACTGAGCAGCCGGCGATGGTGGCGATACTGCTGCCAACGACAGGGCGGATGGGGCTACCGACCACGCTCGTGGCACCAACCTGGTGGGCGCGATGCAGCCGGTCATGACCCCACCAATGCAGATGGAGGTGGCGGCGGCGGTGATAGGCAGGTCACAGCCGGGCGTTATCATGGTGACGCCTAAGGTACCGAAGCGACCCGCGCCATCGGTAGCCCAGGTGATGAAGTCTGGCATGGGCTGGATGAAGGGGGATGCGGCCGAGGGGTCCTTGGATGTCGTGGTGCTAGGAGAGAGGTCGGCGCCCATACCGCTGATCCCTTCCGTCGCCGGAGGGGGCGTCCCTGTGGGAACATCACAGCGAGAGGGCTCGACAGCGCTTGAAGCCAGCGGGGAGTCATCTTTGTCCCTGACGTCGATGGGCGGTGACTCACCTACGTGGGTCGAGCCCCTGCTCTTGTGGACAAATATGTAGGACCCAGCGTCGACGCTCTTCACCCTCGATGACGCTACCGAGGGCATGGAGCGGGAGAGCCTTGATGTGGGAGTCGTGTCCATCCTCAAAGCTCTGGACCATGCCCAGGGTGCCTTGGCCGACATTGTCGTTCCCACTGGCCGAGTATTTGCTTGATCCTGCTTCTCCCCCTTTCCTTTCTCCGCATATTTTTGTATTCTGACCATCGTGTTCTTTCAGTCCCTCATCTCTTGTAGCCGGGGGATGTCACAGTTCCTTCATGAGCTGAAGGAAACCAGGGACCGCCTCGTCGAGGAGGCGCGGCTGTGTGAGGAGGCCATGACATAGTTGCTGCCGCCTAGCAGAAGGTGGTTGAGCTAACTCCCCTTGCTGAGGAGGTGGGTAGTCTTCGATCACGGGTGGTCAAGGAACATCGGCATGCTGACGAGGCCGAGAGGGCGTTCGAGGCCCTGTCGGTGAGATCATGGTGGGACGACGAGGAAGCTGCCAAGGTTAGGAAGGAATAGGATGAGCTGCTCCAGAAGGACGTCGAGACCCACCAGCGAATCCTTGACCTTCTAGCTAAGGTTGAGCAGGAAAGGGAGCTAAAGCTAGGGGCCGAGGAGAAGCTCGTGGCCCTGGAGAAGAGGGTGAGCCTAGATGCCGAGGTGGTCGCCCGGCTATGCAAGGAGCGGGATGAGTTTTTCCAGACCGCGGAGAGACTCTACTCAGAGCATGGCACGGCTCACGAGGAGCGTGACTAGGCCCTTGGAGAGTGTGACCAAGCCTGCCAAGAGCACAACGACGCACAG
Organism: Miscanthus lutarioriparius; assembly: GCA_904845875.1. Lineage (NCBI taxonomy): Eukaryota > Viridiplantae > Streptophyta > Magnoliopsida > Poales > Poaceae > Miscanthus > Miscanthus lutarioriparius. The sequence goes on from CAJGYO010000009.1 coordinate 66,697,599, forward strand.
TAGATGGTCAGCTCCCTCTAGGCTGAGCTTGGAAATGCGATGACCTAGAAGATAGATGCCGAGAGCATCCCTGCTAGGCTAGCCGTGGACCTCGCTGAGGTGAGGAGGAATCCTCAGGCGAAGAGCGATGAGCTCGGTATCCTAAGCGCTGCCCTTGGAGTGGTTTACGATGACCTTCAAGTGGTGAAGTTGGAGGGGACCAACTCGCTCACAGCCCATGCTATTGAGATCATGGCTTAGGTGCACTAGCTCGTGAGGAATGCCCTTTGAGCCAGGGTTAATCAGTCCTTCATGATTGCTCATTCTCATTACAGGGACAACATCAACCTGGAGGCGATGAGCCATGGCTTCACACTTGGCTATGAAGTCCATGAGCTGGAGGAGATGGAAGCGGCGGTGGCTCCCCTTTTGTAGGACCTGGTGAACAGGATAGAAGACATAGTTCTCCCCTAGAGGGGCTAGTTAGTCAGATATGTTGGATGATCATTATTGTAATCAACGGACAAGTGCCAACCCTTGTGTATCGTAAAAATAAACTCGTCATTTCGTTTCGTTTGATTGAATTTGTTTTTCCTCCCTTTTTATGTGTGAAAAGGGGTTAATGCATTCTGACCCTTCCATTTGTTAAGATCGTAGAGCTCGAGGTATAGGACGAAAACTCTGATCATGCTGGTGAGCAAAGATGCCGTAGCCGTCGAGGCATAGGTCTCTCGTAGTTCGACCGGCCTTGCTTAGTCATTCGTTTCCACAGACCCTGCCACTAGGTTTAACTTGAGGGAGAGGTCAGGCATGGCGACTATTTCAGAAAGGGTGTATTTATACCCTTTATTAGCCCCCAGGTGAGATCCGACCCCTTGCCTTTGCTGGGGTCGGGTGTCACTAAAGATCGAGGAGAGGATAGTGAAATTAGTAGGAGAAAACGTCTCTTATGTTTGCATTTACCCCCTCCCTAGGTTATGAGCCATCGTTCTATGACCGTGCGTTCGGTCTCCTTGCGAGTCCAACTTTCCTCGAGCCCCCACGCATAGCAAGGGTCCGATCAAGGGTCGGTTCGTCTTTGTGATCGTCGCCCCGTCTGCGGTTTTCGTAACCGGAGGGGTTTAGCTAATGTCACTTGCCTCGATGGCTCGAGTGATGCCCTTGGTGAGGTTGCTAATGGGCATGTTCGAGTGGAATCTAGGTCCATCGTTTGTAATCGGGTCGGCAAAAGCCCTTATGTGGCATTCCACTGCTCCTTAACCTGCCTTCCAGTAGATGCCCAAGCCGTTCCGGAGGGAGACTCAGGTGTCCCGATGGACTCCCCTCAATGGGGATTCTGTGGGATCGGCTCAAGGTTAGGATCAAACAAGAAGGTCAAGATGACCCTGTCTGCCTCTAAGCAGGTCAGGTGAAGGCCACTGGGGCTCATCTACATTTTCTCCCCTGGCTCTATTCGACGTGAGGCAGCCTCGGGCCCTTCACGGGCCGGCCATCAAACCCCTGTCTCCCGATTTTGGGTCAGGCGGAATGAGCCCTCGAGCCCCATGGGGGTCGGTAGGGGTCGGCTAGATTTCATGCGTCACCCCATCCTCAATTTCTACAACTGGAGGGGCTGAGCTAATGACACTTGCCTCGATGGCTCGAGTGTCGTGCTCGATGAGCTCGCTAACGGGCACGTTCGAGTGGAATCTGGGTACCGTCATCCGCTACGGGGTTGGCATAGCCCTCATGTGGCAATCCACTACTCCTTAACCCACCTCCGAGCAGATGCCCGAGCCATTCAATGGGCTCGAGTGGTCTGTTGGCCTCTCCTCGATGGAGATTCTACAGGCTTGGCTCGAGGTTAGGATCGAACAAGAAAGGTCAAGATGTCCCTGTCTGTTTCTAAGCAGGGTCGGGCAAGGCCACTAGGGCTCATCTTAGTTTTTCTCCCCTAGCTCTATTTGACGCGTGGAGGCCTCGATCCCTTCATGGGTCGGCCTTCGAACCTCGGTCGGTCACCGCTCATATCGAATGAGACGACTACCGATTCGTGACGCGACGCAAAGCGTTGTGATGCAGCAATTGCATATGCAATGCTTGGATGTATGGGATGAATGTATGGATATATGGATGAATGAGTGAATGTATGAATAAATGTATGAATGCATGCATGAGAATGGATGAATTAATGATCATGCAATGGAAAAGAAAAAGTGGGAATCGATAAAGTTACCTCGATAGCTCGAGTGACGAGTTCGGGGAGCTCTTACCAGATATGTCCGTGTGGGGTCTGGGTCTGATGTTCATGATAGAGCCGGCGTAAACTGCATGGGGTATCCCACTACTCCCTAACCATCACTCAGCTATGGCCCGAGCCATTCGATCGACTTGGGCGACCTGCCGGCCTCTCCTTGATGTAGATTCCGTAGGTGGCCCCCTCCAAACCCTTCCCGAGAAGGTGGAGGGTAAAGCTTGGGGTGTGGGGACAAACACTCTGATCACGCTGGTGAGTAAAGACGCCGTAGCCTTCGGGGCGTAGGTGTCTCGCAGCCCGACCAGCTTTACTTAGTGCTTGTCTCCGCACACCTTGCCTCTAGTTTTCTAACGTGAGGAGGGGTCCAGCATAGAGAATGTCTACCGAATAAACACTCTTGCCAGCACTCGAGCGATGCCCGACCCCCTGCTATTGCTGGGGTCGGAGGCTCAGTAGCAAAATTAATGTGCGTAAAGTAAGGGTGTCCTGTCTCTTGACAGCGGCCGGAGCTGTCCGATCGACCTCGGGCGACCTGCTAGCCTCTCCTCGATGGAGATTCTACCGGTGGGCCCTCCAATTCCTTCTAGGGAAGGCGGAGGCTAAAGCTCGAGATGTGGGGACAAAAACTCTTATCACGCTGGTGAGCAGAAAACACCGTAGCCACCGAGGCATAGGTTTCTTGCGGTCCGACTAGTTTTACTCAGAGTTTGTTTCCGCACACCTTGCTTCTAGTTTTTTGCCCGAGAAAGGGGTCGGGCATCAAGAATGTCTACCAAATAGACACTCTTGGCAGGCCCTGAGCATGACCCGACCCCTTGCCATTGCTGGGGTCGGGGGCTCGATAGCAAAATTGATAAGAGAAAACGTGCATAAATAAGGGGCGACCTGCTGGCGCAGGACCTACCTTGATGGCACGAGAGATGGGTTCGGGGTGCTCTTATAGGACATGTTCAAGTGGACTCCGGGTCTGTCATTCATGAAAGGGTCGGCATAGCCCACGTGGAGCATCCTTCTGCTCCCTACCTGTCTCTCGGCAGCGGCTGAGCCGTCCGATCTACTTGTACTGTCCCATTAGGACAGAGCTTACCTATGAAGATAGAGGACGAGAACATCCCGCGCAAGAATCTAGTTAGGTAGATAAGCCAGACGATGAACTTGTAATAAATGGACAAGCTCTTAGATTTTGTTATGGCCAAACAATTTTTAACCATTCTCCCCCTTTCGTGTAAAAAGGTTAGTGCATTCTGACCCTTTCTGTCGTTAAGATCGTAAAGCTCGGGAGGCAGGTGAGCAAATTCTGATCATGCTGGTGAGCAAAGGCGCCGTAGCCACCAAGGCCTAGGTCTCACGCAATCCAACCAGTTATACTCAGAGCTTGTTCCCGCAACTCTAGCTCCTTGGTCTTAATGTGATAAGGGGTCAGGCACAGAGAAACTAGGCCAGGCGGATAGACTTTTAAATGTGTACCGACCCTTTCTGTGGCTAAGGCCAAAAAGCCTGGGGTGCAGAAAAAAACTCTAATTACACTGGTGAGCAAAGGCGTCGTAGCCGCTGAGGTGTAGGTTTCTCGCAGTTCGACTAGTTTTACTCAGCGTCTATTTCCACAAACTTCGCTTCTGGGTCTTAACACGAGAGAAGGTTGGGTGTAGAGAAAGTCTACCGGATAGGTATGCTCTTATTAGCCCCCGAGTGAGGCCTGACCCCCTACCATTGCTGGGGTTAGACATCACCTAAACATTAGGGGGCTGATAATGAAACTGATAAGAAAAAGTGTGCGTATATTAAGGGTAAAAGCGACGTAGCTGCTCGATGTTCTAGGCATTGACGAAGACCTCGTCGTCGATGGCCTTGAGCTTGTAGGCGCTTGGCCGGAGCACCTCTGTGACGACGTACGGTCCCTCCCTTGGTGGGGAGAGCTTGTGGCGGATCTTGTTGCTCTAAATGAAGCGGAGCAGCAGGTCCCTGACATTGAAGGCCTGACCCCACACTCGACGGCCGTGGTACCGGCGCAACGCCTGGTGATACTTGGCCGAGCAGAGGGGGGTGACATTGCATGCTTCATCTAGCTGGTCTCCTTCATCAGCTCTCCCTTGTTGAATCCCCCGAACAAGAACCACTTTAAGAGGCCATAGTCCTTGTATAGGTGCTCGACGGGGAAAGCATGGTTTTGGCATAGCCCTTCGAGCAGCCTCTCGAAGTGGTTCGAGGTACCCTCGGCGGGCTTCTAGCCTCCCTTATGGTCGTTAGTGGCCATGAGCGAGCCCACGCGCCACTATTTATTGTTCTTCTTATTGGGATGGTTGGAGGCGCCTTCGTCGACGTCCTCGTCCTACTTCGCCTTGCCCTTGAGGATGCATTGACCAAATGTTTGAGATCTCGGCAACTCAGGGCTCGGGCTTCAGTCCTCGCCGCTGTCATAGCGTCCGCCATGATGTGGGTGGTAGCCATGGCTAGCCCCATCTCTCTCATCATCGTAGGTACGCCTGTGGGCATCGAGGGTGTCGCATGTGTTGCGGTGGAGGCTGAGATGCTCATGCAACGGAACCGTGGCATGTGGCCTACTGCCTTGCTGTGCCTGGTGGACCGACACGTCCTCGCCGGGCTGTTCTGAGGGCGCGTCACGCCTGCGGGCGTTGAGGGTGTCGTGTGCATCACGGTGGGGGCTGAGACGCTCATGCACCAGAACCGTGGTGCGCGGCCTACACGGGAGCGCTGTCGGGGTGCTCTGGATGAGGTATTTCGGAGAGAGCGGCTCTCCTTCGGTGAGCCATGTTATGATGTTGGTGAATGAAAAGGTGAGGTGGCGCAGGTCTTCTTGGGATGGTCGGGGTCCTAGGAAGGCGCTGAGCTGGCGCTCTAGCCTCCCATAGTCGAAGACGGAGGGCTGGTCGCTCTTTGAGGGTGTGGGCCTCTGGTGCATGTAGCTGCAGCTGCTCCAGCGCCTTGGTGATAGTGCATTGGCCGGCGGAGTGGAGAGGTTGGACGGTGGTGGGAGCCTGCGCCAACTCTCCTTCCATCGTGACAATGAAGTCTAAGTCCCCGAAGCACACGTGCACGCTCGAGACCCAGCTGACGTTGTGATTAGCCATCTGAGGCCTAGGTGGATGTCGAGACACGCAAAAGGCCCCTACTGGGCGCGCTAACTATCGGTGTTTCGAGTAAACACTAACGAGTAAATTTCTAATATTGCGCGTCTGGCTCGGATGGTGTGCTAAGAGGACACGCGGTTTATACTGGTTTGGGTGGAATGTCCCTACATCCAGTTCGTTGCTGCTGCTCGTGTTGCTAGCACTAAAAAGTTCATAGTAGGGGTTACAAACGGGCGAGAGAGGGACAGGTCCCAAGTCTCTGGTGGAAAGAACGAAGGGGTACCGAGAGCTCGGTCGCTGCTCGGCTATGTGTTTGAGGTTCGATGCTAGTGGTTTTGATCTGATGCCCCATAGTGGGGTGCCCTGCTTTCCCTTTTATAGGCCAAGGGAAAGCACATGTTACAGTGGGAGAAAAGAGGAGAACGAGAGAGAGAAAGTCCTTTAGGGTCGCCGGGCCTTTCTTTTCCTTTACGCGGGTCCCGCTGATACGATAGGTGCTAACAGGGACAGGTCGACACCGGGTGCTTGTCCACCGATGATGCCATGCCGTAGAATTGTCAGCGAGTCATGACGTCCCACTCTGCCCTGGTTGGTGGCGCGGTAAACCAGCGTGCTAATCAGTGGCCGTACAGGGAGTAGACAGCATAGTGACCACACGTCCATCACTGTGGGCGATGTGAGTTCCCTGGAATGATAGGTCACAGGGACAGGTCATGTTGAGATGTGACCACTCCCTGCACGATGCCAAAAGTTTGACCTTGGGTTGTACTTTCTGGCCCATAGTGGTTGGTGGTGGTGTGAGCTTTCCATTAGGAGCCATGCTCAAGGGATCGAGCGAGGCGAAGCCAACCCTCAGACGTCGAGCGAGGCAGAGCCCACCCTCAGATGTTGAGTGAGGTGGAGCCTGTACTCGGGGGTTGGGCGAGGCAAAGCCTGCCCTTAGAGGTCAGGCAAGGCGAAGCCCATGGCCTCAGTGTTGGGCGAGGCATAGCCCATCCCCAGAGGTCGGGCATGGCGGATCACATGACCTTGGGGTTGGGTGATGTGGAGCCTGCCCTTAGAGGTCAGATGAGGCGGAGCCCACGGCCTCGGTGTCGGGCGAGGCGGAGCCTATCCCTAGAGGTCGGGCGAGGTGGATCGCACGAGGCAGAGTCCGTGGCTTCGGTGTCGGGTGAGGCAAAACCTATCCCCAGAGGTCATGCAAGGCTGAGCCTATGGCCTTGGTGTCGGGCGAGGCAGAGCTCGTCCCCAGAGGTCAGGCGAGGCGGATCGCACGACCTTGGGGTTGGGCGAGGTGGAGCCCGCCCTTAGAGGTCGGGCGATGCGGATCCCACAGCCTCGGTGTCAGGCAAGGTGGAGCCCGCCCCTAGATGTCGGGCGAGGTGGATCGCACGACCTTGGGGTTGGACAAGGCGGAGCCCACGGCCTCGATGTCGGTTGGAGCTGTAGTCGCACCTTTGACTACGTAGATGGATTAACGTATAATGACCATTAGCATCTCCTCTTCGGGTACCCTAGTATTGGTCCCCAACACCTCTGTTCTTATTTTCTCTACCTTTGTCTTGATAGTTTCTTTGTTTCTGTGATTGCCAGCACTGACAGTCGGTGAACATGGCTATAGCTGTCGTCAACGCCCACGGCCCTTTACTCATCAACCGCCTGCACGACATCATAGCGCACGCCTAGGAGATCGCCCTCCATAGCGTCCTACATAGCACAATGATGGCTCTAGCCACGACGTAGGTCTAGACCGGGCACAAGCTCCGCACCATGGAGCTAGGCTTCCCGATGGCCGATGACCCCAACATGCACGAGGAGTTGATCGAGGACTTCGACGATGCGGCTACGGCCATCATGGACATTACATCCACCCAAGATATGATTAATAGAGTTTTTGATTAGTTTGTACTAGGAACAAACTATCAATGAATAAAATTTCTGCATCTCTTTATGCATGCATTTCTGAATCTACCAAAATATAAATCTGATTGTCCTTGTGTGGGCTTTTGCTCTATAGGCGATACATATTGTATCGGCTTTTTCTCCTTAGGGCTGATTTTATGAACTAAAGGCGATACCCTCCTGGTACCGGCTATTAGAGCCGATGACCAAACAAATCAGCTATCAAGTATTAATCCAAACGCTAGGATAATACTTCTTTAGTAATTTTCCATTGATTGCTCTATCAAACTCCTCTTCCCCTTCTAGCGTTTCCAAAATATAATCATTGCAAAGCGCACAACGTTTAATCCAATAAGGACCTTCCCAATTAGGTGACCATTTGCCGAATATGTTGTCTTTAGACCCAATCGACAATCTTACTTTCCAAACTAATTGTCCTTCACAAAACTATTTATTCTTGACCTTTTTATTATAATGCTTTGCAACCCTTAATTTATTGGCCTCAATATTTTCAAGAGCATGTAGCTGATGACAACTTAAGTCCGCCAAATCATCCATCATAAGGTTTTTATAGACTTCGGCTGTCAAATCATTTTGCAATGTAACATGTCTTGATCCAGTCTGAATCTCCCAAGGAAGAACTGCATTATGCCCATATACTAACTCATAAGGTGATGATTTAATCGATCCATGGCAAGCCATCCTATATGCCCACAATGCTTTATTAAGTGTCAAGTGCCACTTCCTTGCTTGCTCTTCAATTTTCTTCTTAATCAACTTGATCAAAATTTGATTAGATGCCTCTACCTGGCCATTAGCTTGAGCATAATAAGCAGAAGAATTTAATAATTTAATTCCCATACAAGCAACAAAATCTCTGAATTCCTCTAATGTGAACATTGTCCCTTGATCAGTAGTAAAGGTTTCAGGAATCCCAAAATGATAAACAATATGCTCCTGACAAAAACAACCATATTTTTTGAAGTTACTATTTTCAAAGGAATCGCCTCAACCCACTTAGTAAAATAATCTATTGCTACCAATACAAACTTGTGCCCTCTACTTGAAGGTGGAAAAATCTGGCCAATCAAATCAATTCCCCAGCCTCGGAATGGCCTTGGCTTAATTATTGGGTTCATCGCTGATGCAGGCGATTTCTGAACATTACCAAATTGCTGACAACCCGGGCACCCCTTGTAATATTCAAAATAATCTTCTAATATTGTTGGCCAGAAATATCTAGACATACAAATAACCCATTTCATTTTATAAGCCGATTGATGAGCTTCGTATATTCCTTCATGCATGTCGACGAAATATGGTCGGCAGTCTACCTAGGGGTATGCCCAAGGTAGTAGATTATCGGCAGACAGGTGCGCAAGTCCCAAACAAGACGGTGACGCAAGACAGACACGAGGTTTTATCCAGGTTCGGCCGCCAAGAAGGCGTAATACCTACGTCCTGCGTCTGATTTGTATTGCTGTATGTCAATGAGAGATGATTTTTAGAGGGGTCCCCTGCCCGCCTTATATAGTCCGGGGGGCAGGGTTACAGATCTGGAAACTAATCCTAGTCGGTTACAATTGCCATATGTGGCCGGATAAGGATTCCTATTCTAATCGACCAGGATCCTGCTTGGTCGCCAAATCCATCTTGATTCCTTGTGCGGGACTCCGATCGAGTTAATCGGGGCAGACGTCATCTTTCGGGTGGATGAACCTATCGATCCAGGCCAACCCAAGCTTAGCCGTAAGGGTATAGGGGTTAATACCCCCACAGCTAGTCCCCGAGCATCATGTATTATGCTGCGACACGCCATTTTAACCTTCTCCGACAAGCAAGGCTTGAATTCTTGACGCCTCCGACCACCGTCATCACCGGAGAAGTAGGTTGTCCAAGAATGTATGGTGCTCTTAAGAAAAAAGAAAAGATTTTGTCCCGAGAAGTGTGCCCACTTGTATTTTCGAAAAGAAATGTAAGTGCGTCTTGAAGCGTAGCATCCTCGATCATCGAGGCGAGGGTCGAAAAACAAACACATTCACCGCAAGGTGAAGTGTGCCCACTTAGTCCCCGAGCCCGGTAGTAGGTGACGAGGCACGTGGTGCCGAGGTCTAAAAAGAATTCGATTAAGTTGAGAATCCAATCGTCGTGCAAGCGATACGAGATGCACGGCAGTGCATCGCATCGATGTAGTCCCCGAGCTTCTTTGGAAGGCGAGGTATGAGCCTTGTAGCAAGGTCTAAAAAGAAAAAGTCTCTTAAGCGTATGTGAGTACAAATCACATGTAGCCAAGGAGAGCCATTATTCAAGCAAAGTGGTCGGGCGGTCCCGAGCACGGCCGTGGTCGGAGCGATCCCCGAGCACGAAAAGTGGTCTCGAGAACAAGAGTGGTGCATGCGGTCCCGAGCACATTAGTGGTCCGGGCAAGTATCCAAAGCACGTGAGTGGTCAAAACAAATCCACGATCACTTGCGCCGCTTGTACTATTATTTTGTGTACTTTTCTATTCTCCGCCAAGACCAGCCCGACACGTTCGGTCAAAAAAGTCAATAGGTACAGACGTCATTCTCGTTTTTTTTTTTTTTTTTTTTGCAAACAGTTGGTTGACACCTGTATTGAGGTGTGTCGGTGTGGGCCTCCTTACACCATCAACGGGAGGCGTACAGACATCGTTAATGAAGTAAGCGCATTTATTGGCGCAGATTTGAGGTTGTGTGAACAACCTCTCATGGCGTGCGCGCACGACCAATAATATTCTCAAGGACGAAACGACGGGGCTCGTTGTTTTATATAATGCAGATCCGTAAGCTACTCATACCATTCCCCATTGTCATCCGCCGCCGCAACCTTCTTCTTCCTCCCCGCCAACCCTATTGCCCCAAAAAGCATTACTAATCCCTCGGTCTCCTGCATCCACCCACTTAGGAAGCACACGACCTAATGGCGAAGGGAGACGCCTGTAAGAAAAGCAGTGGTCATGGCGAAGGAATGGTGGAAATCATGAAGCAACGAAAGCGGACCATCGAGGACCTCGTCGCCATGGGGTGCTCCACAACAAGGCACTTGCGGGATGGCGTGCACTGACGAGAAAGCTTCCCGATCCACAACCGGTGAGATTGTGGTCTTTGAAGATTTCTTCAAACGGGTTTTGGGATTCCAGTGCACCCTTTCCTTGTGGTCTCTGCTTGTACTACGAGATTGGGATTTGCAATCTGCATCCCAACTCGATTCTTCTAAATCTCCACCTTCATCCATCTCTGCGAGGCTTATGGTGGCTTCCAACCCCATTTCGACCTCTTCCGCCACCTATTACGTCTTCGAAAGAAAGGGAGCGGTGGCTCAAGATCGCCGTATGGCGTTTACTTGAACTCGCGTGACGGCATGAAGGCTCAATACCTGACCGCCTCGAACACCTCCTTGGGACGAGTGGTACAAGAAATGGTTCTACATCCGTGAAGAGCCGAACACCATCACTCTGTGCGATGTGGGACTGATTCCAGAGAAGAAAAGCAGCTGGTCGGAGAAACCCGAGAACTTGGAGCAGATCGCCGAACTGCTCGGGATGATCCCGTGGGGAAGGCTTGATGGCCCGAGCGTTGTCGGCAACTTCATCAGCCGAAGAATCCAGCCCTGCCAGAAAAGGATTCACCCCGGCTACGAGTACCAAGGAGGCGCTGATCCGACGAGGACCAGGAAGGAGCCGCTCGACAAGGTGGAAATCAAGGCCAGGATTGGAGAGCTATTCAACCTGGCCGATCCCAATTATGTTGCATTGGACGCCATCGAACACGCCTTCAAGCTGGCTCGCCCTCCCCCAAAGGTAAATGACGCCACCTTTTAATCAGAGAATCATGTCGCATCAAGAAAATAAGCATCTTTTACTTCATTTTGTGTCTCGATTGTAATGGTCGTGGACAAAGGCGGGAGTGTTTGTGTCGCCTCCCGGTGTAGAATGGCTACAAGCTACTCGGGCCAGCCGCTTGCATCCGGCGCCGGACCGATGACGCGTTCATCGGGCAGTATTTTCGAGACCGTGAGAGGACGCTCGACTAGAGCGGCGGCAAGCGTCCGGCTGCCAAAGAACGACGCTCAAGCCATCTTTCCCGCCGACGAAGCGGAGGAGGATGCGGATATCCCCGGCTCGTCCCGAAAGAGGAGAGCGGTGGGACCGCTCGGGCGGGGTGACTCCTCTGCGTGCCAAGTAGTGGTAACAAAGACCGACCCAACGCAACACGAGCATAGATGAAGGAACATGCCGCATCATACTCCGGACGCCTGCGTCGGAGAGGTTGCACAAACCCAAGTGGACACGGCCGAGCAAGCGGAGCGAGGCGGCGGTCGAGGAGACGCTCCTTCGCCGTCACACATCCTTTCGCAAGTCAAAAGCGTAAGTATCTATACTATTTGATGTAAGCTTATGCGTTTTGCATTGGATGCTATTATCTTCGAATTTGTCTCTCGAATGTATTAGATCGGCCCACCGAAAGCCCCGACCAGCTAGCTGGGTGCGGAACGTCCTTACCAACAACGGCGGGACAAATCGCGCCAAAGAATCACCGTGGAGGAGCCCATGGCAAGGACTCCGCTGGGCCTCAAAGAAGCGGGACACCGACGCCGCCCCCGAAAGAATACAAGTGTGCTCAAGCACTAACACCGATGAGGCGGATACCACGGCACCTGTGGAGCTGGATCTAACCGAGGGCGTGACGAAGTTGCCCGGAACATGGTTGCCGACGCGACGATACTCGTGGGAAAGTTCTCGTGAGCGTGGAGTCTGCGAATCCCGGACCAAAGGCCGCCTCGAACAGAAATCAAGAGGATGAAGTGGAAGAAGTCTGGGCCGTCCCCAAGATAGAGCGACAACATGTATATGTGTCGCGCTTTGAACGACGAATGGGTCATGCACGAGGAAATCCTGCAGATCGAAGAGACCATAAGAGTCGAACGGGCGCCAAGCGCCCGGTGATGAAGTCCGGTATATTTGGCTTTAGTCGTTGACCTGTTGTGTAGTCGAACCGTCAGCGTAACTTGTGCGTGTGCGAGGACTTGATGAAAGCGCAAGATACCGAAAAAGGTGCTTCGACCAGATAGAAGGAATCATGATGACCAATAAGGAGCCGACGGTGAAGTGGATCGCCACGACGCCAACTTGAAGCCGCCACCAGAGAGAAAAGACCAAGAAGCTACTGTAACCAAAGCACGGTCGGTCAGCTCGAAAACAAAGAGCAGGAGAAAACAGGTAAGTGTTCACCGTATCATAGCAAGTGCGGGACTTGTGTTATTTTGTTCTTGACAGTAATAGCTGTAATGCAGGTTTAGAAGCTGAAGTGACCCGCCTCCAGGGGGAGAACAGTCGTGCGCTTGCAGAATGTGGTCGCCTGAAGGAGGACAACGAGAAACTGGCACGCCGCCAGTCAGAACTCCAAGACCACACTGACAGAATGAAGGACAACCTGAAAGGTAAGCACCTGCACCACCTTTCTCATTCAATTACCCTCATGGCCTTGTCGTGTCATCACGTTTGATATCTTGTACTGCTTTTCGGTTTTGAAAGTCAACGCCAAGAGGCACCTTGAGGCCGCGATCAAGGAGCGTGACGACCGAAAACGCATAATGCCTTAAGGCCACCGAGGAGCGGGACATGTGGAGCAAACGGTGCCAAGAAATGGCAACTGGCATTGTGCCCGTCCTCGACCTTATCGACCCGGCGCTCACAGAGGTAGAGCCAAGGACGCGTCAGCTCGGACTGGTCGAGAGATGCAAGCAAGCATGGGGATGGTTCCAAGACTTCGTGAAGGAGGCGGGTGAGTACACGGGTGCCCATGTGCTAAGCATGGTGCGTGCTCACTACCCTCTGATCAACCTCGAACGCTTGGAGGCTGGGTACCCGAAGGAGATAGACCCAAACAAGGCCGAAGAGCTTCGGACGGCCCAGCTGGAATTGTCGTCAAAGATAATTGGCGATATTAGCCTGTGCGGAGGTGGGACATCACCTGTGCAGGGTATGCCATCGACAAGCCAGCTGGAAATGCCATCAGCTGCAAGCCAACCAACGAAGCCTGCGGTCTCGACCAGCCAGGCACCGGCGGGGCCATCCCCTTCAGCTTGACCAGCCCTAGAGTCCCCGAGACTCGAGTAGGGTATCAGAGGCGGCGGGCAGTAAACGCCATGCGCCCCGACCAGCCAAATGTAATAGGCTTAGAGCTGTAGAAGGAGGACATAGTTGTGTTATTGTAAACTTGAGCCTTTTCAGGCAAGCTTGTAATAACGTAACTGTATATCATTATAAGCTTGTTTGTTGTATACAAAACACACTTTAAGCTTGAAATTTTTTGTTGGTGTAACTAAGTGGGAACGTGTTAACGTTCTGTTTAGTTGTACCGTTTTGCTCGACACGTCACCCTGAAAAGTTTGTGCGGCCCCAGTCTGGCATGTGGTCGGAGTATGAGGTACTATGACCTGTGCACACGTGGACGCAGACAAGTCAAACCAGGGGGGACCTGCCGATCACCCGCAACGTAGAGAACAGATCCCGTGCACGTGTTGGGAGGAATCGGAGACAGGGCCTGCTCCGAAAACCGTAGAAGGAGTGGTGGTCGGCTTGTACTGGCTTAAGTTAGAATAATTATAAAAATTGGAGTGACACATGAGTGGTCGGAGAAATCATAGTTGCTTTAGTAAAGTAAATCGAAAATACAAGTGGAGTACATATCTCAGTGGTTAAGCATAGAAGCGTCTAAGCTTGTCGATGTGCCATGAGTTCGGTACGTCCGTGCCGTCTAGATGAGCTAACCTGTAAGACGTTGGGCGTGTGACTTCCTTGATCATGAAGGGTCCCTCCCATGGGGTTGCGAGTTTGTGGACACCAGCCTGGTTCGTCTTCCACTTCAGGACTAAGTCTCCGACCACAAAGAAACGCTCTTTAACGTTCTTGTTGTAGTACCTGCGCAAAACAGCAAGGTATTTGGCCGTTCGTACGCAAGAATCAAGCCTTTTCTCTTCTGCGCTATTGACTTCTAGCTCCCGTACTTCGTCGGCCTTGCCTTCGTCGAAGTTCTCTACCCGTGCTGATCTGAAAGCTATCTCTGGTGGGAGGACTGCCTCAGCACCGTAAACCATAAAGTATGGTGAGACGCTTGATTGTTACGATCGGGCTGAGTTCGGAGGCCCTAGACAACGGTACCGGTAACTCCTTGAGCCATCTTCCGGGAGCTTTATCGTTTCTCTATACATCCTCTTCTTCAATGCGCCCAAGATCATCCCATTTGCCCGCTTCGACCTGTCCATTAGCTCTAGGGTGCGCCACCGAGACGTATTTACAACTATGCTCCTTTCATCGCAGAAGTCCCAAAAGCGTTCCCGGTGAACCGAGTACCCAGATCAAGTAATGATCTTTGTTGGGCACGCTTGCAAAACGGTGGATGACCTGGTCGAGGAATGTGATGACTTTCTCGAGGATGCCTGTATCAGAGGCATGTATTCTATCCACTTAGAAAACTTATCAATTAGTACGAAGACGCATGTAAATTTCCCCAGAGCCTGGTTTGAAAGGCCCGATCATGTCTGGGCCCCCAAAGATGCGAAGGCCAAGAGAGGTGGAATCGTCGGATCTCATGTCTTTGGTACATGTATTCTCTTGGAGAAGAACCGACAACCTTCACGGTGGCGGACTAGTTTTTTCTGCGTCGGCCATCGCCGACGGCCAATAATAAAACCCGGCCCGGAAAGCCTTACCGACCGGTGTTCTTGAGGCCATGTGGTTGCCGCAGGAGGCGAGTGGATTTGGTCTAGGAGATGCTTGCCTTCCTCCCCGGGTTATACACTTCATCAAGATTTCCTCCTTAGCGCTTTTTTGCGCCACAACTTGCCATCGACGAAAGAATCATCGCTTACTACGACGCATCAGCGTTCATTTTCATTCGATCGATATAGCCGCTACCGTCTGTTAAGTACTTGATAAAGGTATTCTCCATCCGGCTCATGAGTGGTCGGAAGCGGTTTCGGTTGTTGTGCGCGTGGCGCGGAACCGTAGCCACTAATTGCTGGTCTGAAACTTTGTCGGTTGTTGAATCTTTGTCTTCAATGGAAGGCGTGAGCAGGTCTTGGACGAATACGCCATGTGGGATTTTGGCTCGGGATGATCCTAACTTTGACAACGCATCCACGCTCGGTTCTTGTCCCGGACCACGTGTATGTACTCGATGCCATAGAATCGCCTTCAAACTTTCTTATCGATTTGCAATATCGTCCATCTTTTCACCGGTCGTGTCCCAGTCCTTGTTGAGTTGGTTGATGACCGAGCGAATCTCCGTGAGACATAGAGACGTTTAACTCCAAGCTCAACGCAATGCGTAGGGCCATGCAGCATGCTTCATACTCGGCGGCATTATTAGATTTGGGAAATAAATCCGAGGACGCACCGGAGCTGCTCCTTGGATGGTGATACAAAAGAACCCTCGCTCCCCCGCACCGTCAATGTTGAGAGAACCGTCAAGTACATCGTCCAATATTCGCCGGATCTCGGAGAGGCAAAGCGTGTTTAAGTCATCCACTCGACGATGAAATCAACGAAAGTGCTCGAGACTTTATTGTAGTACGACTTGCAAATTCCAAGGAAAAGGGCATAGCTCCATTGCCCATTTGACGATGCGCCGTTCGCATCCTTATTGCGTAATGATGTCCCCTAAAGGATACTCGGTCATGACCACCACACAATGTCCGTCAAGTAATGTCTCAACTTTCGGGATGTTATCGGTATGGCGTAGAGCGGTTTCGAACTGTGGGTACCTGGTCTTGGATTCGTTGAGTACCTCATCGATGAAATAAATTGGTCATTGTACCTTGTAGGCGTGGCCCGACTCGTCGCGGCTTCGACCACCATTGTAGTGGAAACCACCCGATCGGTTGCCGCCAATGTAAAGTAGGAGAGTTTCGCCTTCTCCGGGAGCGTAAGTACCGGAGGTGACGTGAGGTATTGTTTTAGCTGCGTGAAGGCAGCATTCGCTTCCTCGACCACTCAAACTTCTCGGACGATTTGAGCGGTTTGAAGAACGGTAGTCCTTTTTCTCCTAATCTTGATATGAAACGGCTTAGAGCAGCCATGCGTACCGGTGAGCTTCGGACATCCTTCACCTTTTTTGGGGCTTCATGTCTAAGACAGACTTTGACTTTCTCCGGGGTTAGGCGTATGCCGTCAGAATCGACGACGCTGTTGCGAGCAATATGCGGAAGGGACACCAAAGATGCACTTCTTTGGGTTTAATTTCCATTGGAACGTATTAAGGGCTGCAAAGGTGCGTTCGGATTGTCAACAAGGGTATGTGCTTCCTTGGTTTTGACAACTACATCGTCGACGTAAGCCTCGACGAGGCCGCCTTTTTATCTCGTCGTTGAGGCAGGCTCAGTATAAGTAGCGTTGGTAGGTGGCACGGCGTTTTTGAGCCCAAACGACATAGTCGTAGTAGCGAGGGCGCCGAAAGGCGTGATGAAAGACGTCTTGATCTGGTCGTCCTTTTTGAGAGCGATCGGTGATAACCGAGTAGCAATCGAGAAAGGAAAGCAGCTCACAACCGGCGGTTGAATCTACGACTTCGTCTATGCGAGGTAAGCCAAAGGGGTCCTTAGGGCAGTGTTTGTTGAGATCAGTGTAATCAACGCACATTCTCCATTCATTATTCTTTTTGCATACAAGAACCGGGTTGGCTAACCATTCCGGATGATACACTTCTTTGATAAATCCAATTTGCCAAAAGCGTGTAACTTCTACCCTAATCGCCTCCTTTTTTTGTCGCGAAAGCGTAACCGTCAGTAGCTTCGCTGATTGGTTTGGCTTTCTTTGTTGACATTTAAGGAGTGCTCAATCAAGTCCCGAGGTACACCGGGCATGTCGGAAGGTTTCCATGCGAACACGCCCACGTTGCCCCTCAAGAACCCGATTTAGCGCGTCTTCCTATTTGGGATCAGGTTGGCCCCGATGAGGGCCGTTGTCTTTGGGATCGCCCTCGACCCATTGGATCGTCTTGTGCTCCTTGGATCTGATGTTCTTGCGCGGAGCCTCGAGCTCTGGGATCTCCAAGTGGTCGGCCGTGGTCTTCGAAAGCGCCGAGCATGGTCTCGGCCATGCGAATAGAGAGGTCATGGGCCTCTCGCTATTTTGAAGTCGTCGTCCTCGCGGTATAAGCTGCGTATACATTGCCCCCGAGGGTTAAAACTCCTTTCTCAAGAGGGCATTTTGAGCACGAGATACCTGTAATGAGGTATGGCCATGAACTTGGTGAGCTGACGGTCGACCAAGAATAGCATGGTAGGTGCCGTCGAAATCGCGACCACCGAAGTGACGTGGTCGGTGCGGAAGTGGTCCGAGTCCCAAACCGCATGTAGCGTGATCTCGCCCGAGAGGTGTGGAGCTCGTGTCGGGGAGAACGCCTGTAATCGCGTGCCTCGTCGGCTTCAGTCCGCTGGGCTATTTTCAGAGCGGGCGGCTGTTCTTGAACAGATATATCAATGGAGCCGCCGCCAATCAATCAAGACTGTCGAATCTGAACCTTGTTGATACAAGGATCGAGGACCAGGGAAAACGCCTGGCTCGGGTATGGCGGCCCATTGGTCCTTCCTGCTGAAGTAGATTTCACGGTGAGACCACGGAGGAAGCCGCGGATCGGTGAGAAGGTTGTCGTTCTTTGCCACGCGTTCAAGCGGTAGCAGGCGAAAGCGGCTTGCGTTCTCGTTTGGTCTCGATGGACACCTTGCCGCCGATGATGGTGTGCACGCGATCGCCGGTCGGCTTGACGATTATGACGAGGATCTCGCATCATCGCGTCGTTGTCCTCGCGGCGCTGTTCCCTTACGCCATTAGGCTTGTCGGAAATATCCGGAGAGCCTGTTGGCGGCGTGTAGATAGTCTTGAGGACGCGACAATTCTCCATGGTATGGTTCGACTTGGGATGGAGCTGGCAGGGGCCCTTCAATGCTTTGGCGTAGTCGTCCTCGTAGTTACGACGTCCGCCGCCCTTTTTCACCGTATTGACCTCGCCGTCGTCTTCCCGAGCACGCTTGCTCCTGTAATCGTCACGGCGGTTGCGCCGCTGATTACGTTGATCACGGTGGTCGCTGGAGTCGTTGCGCTGGTTGCGGCGGTCAAAATTGTCGTTCCGACTACGGTTGCCGCGGTAATCGTCGCGGCGTGGAGGGTGGTCGGAGCGCGGGATCCTTGCTTCTTCTTCGACGATTATCTTTTTAGCGTCGTCAGCGTCCGCGTATTTCTTAGCGGTGGCCAAGAGCGCTGTGACTGACTCAGGTCTTTTCCGGAGGAGCTTGTCCCTTAGGGCGTCGTGGAAACGGAGGCCGGTGACGAAAGCCTCGATTGCTTCGTTGTCGGAGATTGATGGGACCTTGATGCGCATCTCCGAGAAACGCCGAACGTATTCGCGCAGTGGTTCGTCTTTCCGATCTCGGATTCGTTGTGCATCGTACTTGTTGCGGGTTGTTCACAAGTAGCGATGAAATTGTCGATGAAGGCTCGCTTAAGCTCCCCGCCAAGAGTCAAAACAGTTTGTTTGGCAAGTCGACTAGCCATTGGTGACCTGCGTGACCAGCGGCAAGCTGGGAAGTAGTTAGACATAACGTGCTCGTCACCATGGCTGATCGGCACGCGTTTCGTCAGAGAGCATGACCCATAATTCGGGGTTTTCCTTGCCGTCGTATTTCGAAGTTTCTCGAGCTTGAAATTCTTGGGCCATATGACTTGGCGAAGGTGTGGAGTGAAGCGCCCGGACCGGAGGCCGTGGGCGTGTGTCATACTCCATACGGCGATAGCTTTCATGGGATGCACGATCGTTGGCTCTCTGGTTGATGCGAGCACGCAGATCACGTCCGCCGAGGTAATGGCGAAGATCGTTGTTGCCGTCGCGGCGATCCCGATAGCCATCACGACCACCGCGGTTATCACGGCGATTGTCGCGTTATCCCGGCGGTTGTCACCTCGAACGTCGTGGCGGATATCCTCTCGGCGATGGTTTTCGTCCCGACCGCCGCCGCTTCGCTTTGACGATCGTCCGGACGGGTCGTTGTTGCGCGAGCCACGTCGGTTGAGCGGCTGTGAGCGACTTGAGTATTGGCGGCTGTGGCTTGATTCCACCGAAACGGATGGGGCCCGGGCTTGATTCATCTCGGTGATGCAGGCCATAGCGCCGCCGATATGCTTGTATTTCATCACGGATTGCTTGGGTTTCGGAGTGTTGGGCAGCCACGCATTGTCGCCATGGCAACGCTACGTTGGCGCTTGGGGTCTTGAAGACTTGTTTGTCCCCACACCCGTCGAAAGCATTGTTGAGGTCGCGCGGTTGGATCCTTGCGCGCCGCGTGCCTCTGGTTCCGCTTCAGCTTCGATTTGCCGGCGATTAAAACGGTCAATGTTGCGTGCTTCGCGTGCGATCTTTTCTTGTTCTGTTTCGCCAAGCTGCTTTGGCGGCTCGTCGTTCTCGGCGACATGGATCAAATCCCTCGTCTTGGCGGGAAAGATGGAAATTGGGGAAACCCGGGCGTGGTCGGTAGATCCAGATCGTATTTGACGCCTTCATCTTCGTGGATTGAAACTCGGTGTGGACAGATCGTTGGATGCGATGCGGATGAGGAGCTGGAGTCACCCTCTCTCGGACCGTGTGGGATGACCCTTCTTGATAATCTTCAATCCGGACCATGTTGATGATGTTGCATGGCTTCGGACAAGATCGGTGTGTAGGACATAGATCCAAACGGCGTCGTAGGTTGCACGCGTAGCTGAAGGCGGCGTTTCGCAGGCCGTAGGGCTGGACCTGGTGGTTCTCCGTCGGGACTTCGTACTCGCAGAGTCGGAGGCCCGTCGCGAAGGCTGGCTGGCGACGAGCGGAGCGCCCCTCAGGAGTAGATACGACCACAAGATCTGTTCCAAGCCGTGCAGGACGACTGGCCCGAGCTGGTCGGATAGATCTGTTGTGGGGAGCTGTTACCCGATCGATGGAGTCGAGCGGGTCGGTGTCGTCGATCTGCTTCCCTCCGTAGCGGGGAAGCGGATGACGGGTTGTCGGCGTGGCTGTAGGCGTGGTCGGAGCCCGATGTACCGTGGTCGGAGCCAGATCCATCGTGGTCGAGGCCGTGTTCGTCGTGGTCAGAGCCGTGTTCACCGTGGTCGGAGCCGTATTCATCGTGGTCGGAGCCGTATTCATCGTGGTCGGAACCGTAGCCGATGCAGGTGAAGTAGTCGTCGGCGCGGGTTGAATACACGCCTTGGTCATGGTGATGGAGACGTCAGGGCCGGTGGTCCAAGTGATCTGGCCGATGGTGAACGTGAGGCCGTCGGGCGTAGCCATGGAGCCGGAGATGATGACCATCTTGTTCGCTTGGAGAGCAGTACGCACTCCACCTACTGGTCGAGGCAGTCCCCGAGCTGTGGTCGGAGAGTGGTCGAGGCAGTCCCCGAGCACAGGTCGAGGAGTGAGCGACGAAGTCCCCGAGCCGTGGTCGGAGAGTGATCGAGGCAGTCCCCGAGCACAGGTCGAGGAGCGAGCGACGAAGTCCCCGAGCCGTGGTCGAAGAGTGATCGAGGCAGTCCCCGAGCACAGGTCGAGGAGCGAGCGACGAAGTCCCCGAGCCATGGTCGGAGAGTGATCGAGGCAGTCCCCGAGCGTAGGTCAAGAAGCGAGCGACGAAGTCCCCGAGCATAGCTCGAAATTACTGCAATATAAACATGTAGAAAGGTAGTACATGATGTACAAAATAATAAATTATGGAGAAAAAATCAGCAGTGAAGAAATAGCGTATGACGCTCAGCAGTCATTTGCAAATGAGCATGATGTGATAAAGCAGTTGGTGCTTTGTAAACATCAGTGTTAATGTGAAGTTTGTGTTTATACTTAATATAAACTGTCCGACCAGTTAGTATGTAGCTGAGTCTCCAGCCCTAGCTAGCCCGTTAACCATAACGCGGGCGCTGGAGCCCGTGCACGTAGGAAGAACAAAGCGTCGCTAAGGAGCTGCCGACCACCCATAACGCAGAGGGCGACTCGTGCACGTGTAGGGAGGAGCGGAGATGAGGGGCCGTCTCGAGGCATCGGCGTCAACATGATGGTCGAGGATTTGCATTAAGTATAGATGTATGTTATCTTTAAGATGGTATACATGGACAAGCGTTATTTGAAGAATAATCATGACGAGGACGTTGTGGAGAAACGTCGTAATGAAAATTGTGTTAAATATAAATATTAGAAGTTTACTTATCTTTGATAGAAATCTGGTCGGCGGTGATGAAGTCGTCCGGTCCTCGAGCTTTTCGGCTTGTTCTCACGGTGGTCGCGGTTGTCGTAGCGCCGTTCTTCGCGGCGATCATTATTTGCGATGTGGTCTGGTGGTCTGGTGGTCGGAGCTCGGTGGAGCAGCTCGGGATGTGGTCGGAGACTCGGACAGCTCGCGATCGGCGATGGTGTAGATTTGTATGTGGTCTTCATATTTGGAGTCGGTGATGCTTTTCATCTTTTGCATGGAGTCGACGCGTAGTCTTGATCGAGATCTTTTGAATCGGTGGTAGTTCGTGAGGGGCAGCTCTGTGCATGTATACGCTTGACGCGGTATGTACGAGCACATGCAAGTCTCTACTCAACAATTGATTAGCTTGTATGGAGCTTGCATTGCATGGCATCGTAGACGTGGCCTTTGCTTGCCGATGATCATCTCGCATGGGCGTGCACATGTGGACTTGACGCAAAGGCATGTACATTGCCTCCAATAGCGACATGTCACGACTTGATGGCGCGCCGCTATGCGTGCGATCTTGTTGAGATCCATTGGACGAAGATTCGAGATTGGCCCGCTGACGAGAAAGCAAGAACCCGTGGATGTAGTCCCCGAGCTTGTTGTAAGGCGAGGTATGAGCCTTGTAGCAAGGTCTAAAGGAGAAAAATATCCCAAGCGTATGCGAATCGTCGATCGCATGTAGTTGAGATGCGAAATTCCCAAGCCGTGGTGGGAGAGTGGTCGAGGCGGGCCCCCCGAGCACGGAGTGGTTCGGCTGTAAGTCCCAGAGCACGGAGTGGTCTCTGGCGAGTCCTCAAGGTCCTAGAGCACGTTGACCAAACTGTGTTCTGAAAAATAAACACGGAGAGCGGTAGTACATGATGATGTACGAAATATATTGATCTCTCTCAGAGGAGGTGAAGTAAACACTTGGTGTTAGGTTGACGATGAATTATACTTGGTGTAATATTGAAAAATAACATTAGCTGTTTTAGCCCTTTTGTTATGTAGTGGCGTAGCGCCGATGTATTAACTCGTCTCCGAAGAATGCGCCCCTGGGTCGACCAACATCTCGTGGCGAGGCAGGGAATTGCCGCCGCGTGAGAGTGCCGATGTTACTGTGGAGCGATCGCCGACTACCCGTAAGCGCAGAGGGCGGACTCTCATGCATGCGTGGGGTGGAGCCGGAGCGATGCGGCTCTGGGATTCTCAAGCAGGAAGGAAAACGTATCGGCGAACCGTTGTAAAAACTTATACATGTTTTGGATTGTATGTATGGAGAAAATTCGACGCGGAGCGCACCCTTAGGGTGGTCGGCGGAGGTGTACGATGATCGAAGAAAATTTCAATTAAAAATAATACTTAGCTTTATTGACGACCGGTGGGTGTAGTCGGCGTATTGCGATGTTTGAGAGATGGCTTGACGTGTCGTTGGCGATGAAGTTGTCCGGTCCTCGAGCTTTTCGACCTGTCGTCATGACTGTGGTCGCGATTGTCGTAGCGCCGTTCTTCGCGTCGATCATCATTGGGACGTAGTCTTGTGGTCGAGGTGGTCGAAGCTCGGCGGAGCTGCTCGGGACGTGGTCGTCGTGGTCGTGGTCGGAGCTTGGCGAAGCCGCTCAGGACGTGGTCGACGTGGTCTGGTGGTCGGAGCTCGGCTGGTGGACGTGGTCTGGTGGTCGGAACTTGGCAGAGCCGCTTGGGATGTGGTCGGCGTGGTCCGGAGTAGATGAAGTTTAAAGAGCTCGGCGAGCTTCGCTTGACGGCTCGACATGGCTCGGCCGACGGCTCGTGCGGCTCGACGTGGCTCGCTTAGCGGCTCGCTAGTCGGCTCGATATGGCTCATTGGGACGGCTCGGCCGATGGCTTGACGGCTTTTGCCTTCGGTTGTTCCACGAGCACGGTATGTGGCCTTGACGTTCGATCCGTTACAGGCGCCATCTTCTCCGAGCTCGGCGGCGGGCATGCGCGCGCATCTTGCTAGCTTTTGGGCACGTTGACAAGTCGTGCTTGCGGCTTTCAGACGATCGGATTGCTCGTGATGATGATGGCGAAATGCGTGCGTGTAGCTTGTACGGCTCTTGATAATTAGCTCCCTTTTTGCTCGCTGGCTGAGGATAACGTGGATGCATGTATGACCGTGTAGATGCATGCATACTCCTCCATGCAAATCCGTCTTTGCATGCCAAATTTGGCATTGTCGTGGTCGTCGATGGAAAAGGGTCTGCCAGCAAATCGATCTAACGGATTGGAATCTTGGGACCGCTGGCGCCGGGCCCGAGCTTCCTCTTGATCCACGTGCGGCGGCGGCAGCCAAAGAAGATAATTTGTCGCGCCTTTGGTACGCTGCATCGATCAACTCTCTCGAATCCGATCCGCACTTCTTCGTTGGATCTTGTCGATTGAGTCTCATCGAGTTATCGGCGGACGTCGTCATAGCAGATTGATTTCATGGCTCGGTGCATGGAGCCGAGTTGCCGAGAGATATTGTTGTGGAAGGATCTTTGCCGCGGCAAGATGAGTTGCCCATAAACGGCGTTGGTCGTGAGATCCCATCTGATTCGCCAGGGATCAGCACGCACATCCCCTACCTGGCGCGCCACTGTCGACGAAATATGGTCGGCAGTCTACCTAGGGGTATGCCCAAGGTAGTAGATTATCGGCAGACGAAAAGCGCAAGTCCCAAACAAGACGGTGACGCAAGACAGACACGAGGTTTTATCTGAGGTTCGGCCGCCAAGAAGGCGTAATACCTACGCCCTGCGTCCGATTTGTATTGTTTGTATGTCAATGAGAGATGATTTTAGAGGGTCCCCGCCCGCCTTATATAGTCAGAGGGGGGGTTACAGATCTGAAACTAATCCTAGTCGGTTACAATTGCCATATGTGGCGGATAAGGATTCCTATTCTAATCGACCAGGATCCTGCTTGGTCGCCAAATCCGTCTTGATTCCTTGTGCGGGACTCCGATCAGGTTAACTGGGCCGCACGTCATCTTTCGGGTGGACTGAACCTATCGATCCAGGCCAACCCAAGCTTAGCCGTAAGGGTATAGGGGTTAATACCCCCACAATGCACTTCTCCCATCAATACTCTTGCTTCTTTACTTAAACATTTAAGCAAAACTCCATCGACTGTTTTGTAATACAACTGATCATCCAACAAAATGTACTTAGTCGATTTATACCTCAATTTTCTGGTTACTCTCTGTGATGGATTCCTGAGGTAATCAGCTATCTCAACTCTCCAATCATTAGCCAAAGTTTCATTGCTTAAAATCTCCTGGAACATCCGATAGCCTGATGTACTCTGAGCTAATTGATTGGCCTCTTGATTCTGTGCTCTTGGAATATGCTGAAGAGAAGTAAGGGGAAACTCTTCAAGTAACTTTCAACATGCATCATGATATCCCTTTAGAATATCATCCTTACATTCATACAGGCCGATCAACTGATTAATAACTACCTATGAATCTCCAAATATTTCAATTGACTCGGCCTTTACTTCTTGAAGAAGTTAAAGTCCCTTAAGAATAGCTTCATACTTTGCTTGATTATTGGTGGTCATTGGTTTGATTTGAAAAGCAAACTCAAAACTTGCCCCCGAGGTGAAATAATAACAATACCAATACCACCACCTTTCTTGCACTATGATCCATCAAAGAACAATGTCCAAGGCATAGGTTCAACATAGCCGATGCTTAGTTTATGATGTTGAGTAATAAAATCAGCCATCACTTGCCCTTTGACTGCTTTAGCCGATTCATACCACAAATCAAATTATGATAATGCAGGAGTCCACTTTTTAATTCTCCCATTTAATATCGGCATTGACAACATGTGTTTGATCACATCAGCTTTAGACACAACTGTACACTTAGCCAATAATAAATAATGTCGTAATTTAGTGCAGGAGAAATACAAGCATAAGCATAACTTTTCAATAGGAGAATATCTTGTTTATGGATCCAAAAGACTTCTACTTAAATAGAAAAAAAACTCGTTCCTTTCCTTCAAATTCTTGCATCAAGGCCAATCCAATCGTTTGGCTATCGGCGGACACGTACAACTTAAAAGGCTTACCTTGCTGAGGTGGAACCAGCATAGGTGAAGATTTCATATACTCTTTTATCTCCTCAAACTCTTTTTGTTGTACATCACTCCATTTAAATTCTTGATTATTTTTCAACTTCAACAAAGGAGAAAACGGTAAAATCCTCTCTAACATATTTGAAATAAATCTTTTAATGAAATTAATCTTACCGAGAAGAGATTGTAATTCTATTTTATTAGTTGGAGGTACTGCCTCATCAATTGTTTTCATACTTTTCTAACCAATCTCAATTCCTCTCTCGTGGACCATAAAACCTAAAAATTGTCCAGCTGACACTCCAAAGGCACAATTATTAGGATTCATCTTTAAACCATGTTTTCTTGTGCACTCCAAAGTCTCCCATAGATCAGCTAAATGTTCTTTGTACCCTTTGGATTTCACCACCACATCATCAATATAGATTTCAACAATCTTGCCGATCAACTTATGGAAAATATAATTCATTGTCATCTGATAAGTTGCGCCAGCATTCTTCAATCCAAAAGTCATCACAACCCATTCAAATAAGCCGATTGCACCAGGGCACCTAAATGTTGTTTTTGCTATGTCTTCCTCAGCCATAAAAATTTGATTTTAACCTGCATTACCATCCATAAAACTAATTACCTTGTGCCTAGCTGCTACATCTACCAATATATCGGCTATTGGCATCAGATCACCATCCATTGGTGTAGCCTTGTTTGAATCTCTGAAATCAATACAGACTCTTAACTTCCCATTTTTCTTATACACAGGAACTACACTCGATATCCACTCTGCATATCAGCAAGGTCGGATAAATTTTGCTTCTAGTAGTCTTTCAGTGTCTTTCTTAATGTCATCAAGAACATTTGGATTAAATCTCCTTGGAGCTTGTTTAAATGGCCGATATCCAGGTTTGATTGGCAACCGATGTTAAACAATTGACCGATCTAAACCAGGCATTTCATAATATTCCCAAGCAAAACAATCTTTAAATTCCTTCAACAATCTATCAATTCTTGCTTATACTCAGGATCCAATTTAGCCCTTACATACATCGGCCTAGGCCTATCTCTAGGACCAATATCTATTTCTTCTAACTCATCGGCTGACGTAAAGCCATGTCCTAGTTTACCATCTGTACCATCTATTGGATTATCCATTAAAATAAATTTTCAGAGCCGACTACTCGGATCGGTTGTTGGCCTTCATCATTAATCCTAATGAAGCCTCCTTCCCATTGTTTGCCAAAAAAACACTCAAAATCTTCTAGTTCCCAATACATTGGATCAGCTATTGCTATACTTATAGAATCATCTGCATGAACTAGCTCAACATTGTCTCCATGCCACTGAATCAAACATTGATGCATAGTCGATGGTACGAAACAATTGGCATGAATCCAATCACGACCAAGGAGTAAACTGTATGAACCCTTTCTGTCAATGAGAAAGAATGTAGTGAGCAAAGTCTTGCTTCCAATTGTCAATTGAACATTTATTGCCCCCTGGTCTTGGATGCAGTACCCCCAAAATCCTTAAGCATCATGTCAGCTCAATCAGATCTCCTAGTCCTTTACCAAGCTTGCAAAAAGTAGTATAAGGCATCAGATTAACAGAAGCACCTCCATCAATGAACATTTTACTCATCAGCTTCCCATAGACAAAACCTTTCACATATAAAGCCTTCAAATGCTGATGCTTAATTGGTTTATCAAATATAGCTTGTTGTATCAATATCAACTGGGCTGCCATCTCCTCATACTTTGATTCATCAAAATCTGAATAAACTTCTTGATCTACTAGAGCTTTAAATTCAGATGGTAAAAGAAAAGCTATTTGAATATTAGTCGATGGTTGACCCTTATAGGTTGTTTGTTTAGCACGCCATACTTGCGGTTTACTACATTTCTGAGCCTGTTCTAATTCTTTGCTCCTTAGGCATTGTACTCTTCTCTTCTGACTTTTTGTTAAACCTCCTAGACACCACTATCCTTCCTGCCAAACATACTCTTCATCATCTTCTTCTTCATAATCGGCCCTGTTCTGATCAACAACTCGCTTTCCAAGCCGATCATGAATGCTTCTATTTTTTAAGCGCCGATCCACATCATTACGTTGATATTCAATTCGATCATAGATAAACTGGTGTTTGACTTGAGATTGCCTAGACTCCCAATATTGTTCGTTACATTCTAGGAGATTATTTCTAGTAGACAATCTCAAACCTTCGTTCCAACAATGTCTAAAGAAAGGGCAATTCCAATGTAATTTAGCTTGTTCTCTTTCATATCTCTCTTCTTCTTGTTGACGTTGATATTCCTTCTCTTCTAACCAGCGCTGATAATCCTTCTTCTTCTGCCGTTGTCATTTATTCAACAGAGTTCGAGATGTAACATGTGGTCTCATCGTACCATCTCTCGATGTTTCTCCCTGCTCATATCGACTCTTTTGTTGGTCACGACGCCTTTTAATTTCTCTATATTCTTCAGCCGATATTTGCAACTCTGGATCAACTATTCTAGTTTCTCTTGCTCTGGCTAATGTTAAAACTTTAGCTTTCCCTTTGAACAACTTAGCATCAACCATATTCTGATCCTTTGGGAAAGGATTATCATCAACTTTGATTTTCCGAGCTATATCAAATTTAAGCTTCCCTTGTGGTCTGAATATGCTGTGGAAAAATCCTACAATCATTAGTAGTATGAGAAGTAGTGTTATGGTACTTGTAGAACTTCTTATTCTTCAACTGATCAGAAGGTAATATAACATGATTGGCAGGAAGTTTAATATGTCCCTTCTCAAGCAAGAAATCAAAAAGTTTATCTGCTTTTATAACATCAAAATCATAACTCTCCTCAACTTCTTTTCTCCAAGGATTTGGAACCGTTACTATCTTTTTACCCTAATTCCATTTAGCTATAGCAATTTCCTCTTCTTCATCATCGTCATTGACTAAATATGGATTATAAGCTTCAACGATTGCAATATTCTTCTAGAATCGGGTATCTCTGCGCATATTCTAGAATTGGCTATTAAGTGCTGCCAGCTGTTGAGCCAATTGACCTAAATTGTCAAATTCTTGCCCGAGCAACTTTTCTATCTATGTTGGCAACATTCCTTGAACGGCCAACGCAGCTAGCTGATCATTAGTCAAATTCAACGAAAAGCATAAATTTCTTGTTTCTCAAAACCTCTGAAGGAATTCAGCATCCGATTCATTAGCTCTTTGCTTTATGGTTGTTAAATCTGTGATCTTTCTTTGCCCTGTCCCAGTATAGAAATATGTATGAAATTTCTTTTCAAGATCACTCCAATTGACAATAGAATTAACCGCTAGTGATGAAAACCAAGTGAAAACTGGTCCTAACAGGGACAAAGAGAAAAAACAAACTCGATGCGCTTCCTCAATAGAGGCTTCACCCAACTGAGTAAGATATCGACTGACATGTTCTATTGTACTTGTACTATCTTGACTAGTGAACTTAGCAATTTCTGGAAGCCTGTAATGCATAGGAATGGCCACTAAATCATACCACTCTAGATATGGACGTTTGTACGAAAAGGTCTGCCCTGTTGGTTTTAAATCGAATTGATTTTTCATCATTTTAGTTACTCTGAGCAACAATTCATCAGCATTTGAGTTTGAATTTCTCAGTAATTGCTGACCCATCTGCAGATTGAAATTCTGAGTACCTTGATATCCTAGATTTTTAATCATATTGAGGGTATTATAATCTGAACCATAATGATATCCTTGTGGAATATCTATCTGTCGAGCCCCTTGCTGATTTACTGTTTGAAATCTCTAATTGAAAACATTAGGATCTATATCTCTACGAATCCTTTGAACCGATGGTGCTATTTTTTGAGCCGATGGTGTTATTTGGCCTCATGTACCAAAATTAACCATCTGATTTTGAACTTGCTCTGTCGGCTGTTGCACATACTACACTGATGATCCAGGATTATATTGCATTTGATTAGTAGTAGCACCCTGAATTTGCTCGGACAAATTCTGAATTGCCTGGGCATCATCACTCTTAGCTAGTGCTACTTCTTGATGGCTAGTACAGGCCTAATTAGTCCCCTGAGTCGACGGATGTGGAATATTGTAATAAGCCGGCCCAACCTAATAAAATGGAAATCTATGAAACACCTCCTCCATGGTATTGTGGAATGCATTCAAGAAAGCTGTATTATGATTCAGCATTGCATCATGAACAGATTTGTTGACAACTTCTACAAAGAAACGTCTATCATTAGCTTCATCTGTGTCTGACTATCCATGCATTAAAACTCTCGGCAGTGGATATTTTTGAATAACTTTATTGTCACCTATTTTGGTGTATGACAACAAACACTTGTTTTGAAACTCCTCTATAGCTTTACCAATGACAACTTTATCCTCAATAGGCAAGTCTACATAAGGTACCATAATAATGTCCTTGTTGTTGTGAACCGCCATGATGATTGTGGTCCCATTGGACGTGCCACAAAGTGTGTTGACACAAAAATGTGGCAATGTAATCAACACCCAGCAAGCCAGAAGATTTGAGGGGAATGAGACCAGAGATCTTCTTGGCTTCAACATAGAACTCGCCGATTCTGAAAACCCAATGATGTGCCAGTCAATTTGACCTATAATTAACAAGGAGAGAAAATCTTATCAGTAATTTAAGGTAGAACCTATCGTTGTTGCACCAAACAGTTCCAAATGTACAGCTAGATAGCCGATTCAATGAGGCTATCGACTAAATAGTCGATATCCAGCGTATCCATGAAACGAAGGTCTTTAAATCAAGGATTATCGAGTAATATTAAATGATAATGATACGAATCAAAATAATCAATGCTCATGAAACATCAGAAAGCATCATCGACTAAATAGAACATGATTGATATAAAGCGTCGAGCCGATAAGTTTGATGAAAAGAGTATAACATGAGAACAAATCGACTATCTAATATAAATGATTCTACAAACAGTTTTGAGTCTAATCTATTATCATCAACAGTGAGATTCGATCGGATCGATGCAACTATGATAATAATAATAAACTAAAGCCAAAGAATCTATAAAACCATCTATATATTGATAGATTCATGAAAACATGCTCTATGCGTGAGAGTATAGGCAAATCGGCTAAAACAGCCGATGCAATCATAACAAATAAACATAGTACATATATTGATCATGAACACGACCACTAATTGATAATTTCTAATCTAAAGTCTTACTAGTGAGATTCGACCAGATCGATGCAGCTATGGTAGTGTCATTAGATTAGATCTCATTAACTAGTGAGTTTATTCAAGATTGATATGTCTTTAGATGGATACTGTGTTTAACTGGAATAGAGATAGAACAGCCGATCTAGCGGAATTAAGCCATCAGTTATAAGGTTTGAAGCATGACCAGATCAAAGGATGACTAATTAAGATGATATGATGCCGATCTATCTCTATCTTAATCGGGTGATTTTGTTATAATTAATAAAACATTAATTATAGCAAGATCGATAACCGGTGAATCAACCAAAAAACAACAAGGAAAGTTTTACTGATCGTAGCGGATTCGATAACTGGTGATATTGTATTAAACAATAAGTTATTTAACACAAGATCAACAACTTTGATCTATATTATGATTCATAAGAGATCAATCAGCTGATGCAACCTTACAAACTACGATACAGATTGATAACTAACTTATATTATGGCTCATAAAAGATCAATCAACTGATACAGCTTTACAAGCACAATACAAGTTGTGACGGTACTTACAAACAAGCTGGAGATCGATCTATAGTACTCCTACTCCTAATGCCATGGCGAAAGCCGAAAACATTATATTGATTGAATATTCGTGTCCTTTTTACAATAACCAGGTCTAATATTTATACCCAGAACCTAAACAAGAATCATACTCAAATACGACTCATTACAATTCTTAGAATAAAAGAAAACTTTCTAACTTAATAATAACCTGGACCCCAATTTTCCTTATTTGTAGAGTCTGACACATCTTCCTAGCGCCACTCAAGCATAGTCTATTGACGCCGTCTGCTGACGTCATCCATAAAATAGTCGATTCTAATATCATATCTAAATCAGCTAATACTGATTCACATCTAATCGATTCCTTGATGACACAATCTTTGAAGCTTCAAGTTCCCATGTTGTTCTTCCTAAATTTTGGTGTAAACACCAAGTAAGAACCCTTTATCATATTTCTTCTCAAACTTGCTCAATCTAGTGTCTTTCTTTAAAATGTAGCATTTACAACCAAAGACTCTAAATTATGCAATGTTGGGCTTTCTATCATTCAATAGCTCATATGGGATCTTCTCTTTCAATAGATGACAATAGGGGCAGTTACTATAACCGTAAGCCATGATGATTGCTTCGGCCCAAAAAGAATGACTTACATTGTACTCACTAAGCATAGACCTTGCCATATCAGTGAGTGTTCTATTTTTCCTCTCAACAAGGTCATTTGATTGTGGAGTGTACTTGGCCAAGAATTGATGTCTAATTCCAAACTCGTCACATAACTCATCAATTCTAGTATTCTTGAACTCACTACCATTGTCACTTCTTACTTTGTTGATGGTTGTTTCAAACTCATTGTGTATTCTCTTGATGAATGTTTTGAATGTACCAAACACATCACTCTTGTCAACACGAAAGAAGATCCATGTATATCTTGTGAAATCATCCACTATCACAAATCCATATTTGTTTCCACCAATACTAGTGTATTTAGTTGGTCCAAATAAATCCATGTGCAATAACTCAAATGCCTTAGATGTGTTCATCATGCTCTTCTTAGGATGTGTTACCAACTTGTTTTCCGTCTTGACATGCACTACATAGCTTATCCTTCTCAAATGTGACATCTTTCAAGCCCCTTACTAGATCATGCTTAATCAATTTGTTCAATTGTTTCATTCCAACATGACCAAGCCTTCTATACCATAACGAAACCCAAGCTAGACTTAGTGAGTAAACATGTTGACAATTGAGCTTCTCTAGCACTGGAAATCAACTAAGTATAGATTCTCATATCTAAATCCTTTGAATATCAAGTTAGAGCCATCTACACTTATGATCTCTACATCATCAACTCCAAATATGCATTTGAAACCAAGATCACAAAGTTGTGCTACCGATAATAGGTTGAAGTTTAAGCTCTCTACTAGCAACACATTGGATATGCTTAAGTCATTGGATATTGCAATCTTACCAAGCCCTTTGACCTTGCCTTTGCCATTATCACCAAATGTTATACTATCAACCCATTGCTATCATTTATGTTGATTGAATTGAACATTCTTGAATCACCGGTCATGTGTTATGTGCACCCACTATCAAGCACACAATGCCTTTCTTCGGCTTTATAATTGACCTACAAAAGAAGATCAATTCTTTTTAGGTATCCAAACTTGCTTGGGACCTTGAAGGTTAGTGACTAAGGTCTTTGGCACCCAAATGGCTTTCTTCTTTGAGCCCACAATTGGAGTACCAATAAACTTAGCATGCACACCGTTCACACCCATGGTAAGCATATAACAAGAATCAAATTTGATTGAGGATACATTAGCATCTTTGTTCTTATTCTTGCAATATTGCTCTATATGCCCAACTTGCTTGCATCTATTGCAAAACCAACCATTGCTCTTCACAAAGCAAGCTTTGGGAGTAGCAAAGGCCGCCTTGCCTTTCTTGGGGGTATAGCCTGATCCCTCATTGTTGAGAGAAAACCTTTGGCTACTTAAGCACTTTAGCAAGCGGGCATTTCCACCATAGGCATTGTCTAAGGCACAAGTGAGCTCATTCACCTCCCTCTTGATGGTTTCATTTTCCACCATTAGTGAAGCATCACAAGTGAAACCGTCACTCAAAGGTGAGGTAGAAGTGGAAGTGCTACAAGAAGGATTAGTAGGAGCAACAACAATAGGCTCAAAGAAAGATTCATTAATTAGATCACATGTAGAGCCCACATCACAAGTCCCAATGACCTCCTTCTTGGCTTGCTCAAGGAGAGAGGAGTGAGCCTTTTCAAGCTTAAAGTGAGCTTCACCAATCTTCTCATGGGATTCCATTAGCCTCTCAAGAGTGGTATTGAGCTCATCAAAGGATTGCTCAAGAGATTTAACTTTCTTGCGCAATTCTTTACACTCCTTTCTCTTCATCTCAAAGCAAGTATGAACTTGCTCCAACATGTCCATGAGCTCCTCCTTTGCGTACTCCTCCTCCTCATTATCACTCCTATAATCATCACTTTCACAATCATCATTATCACTCACATCATATTTTACCTTAGTGGGCTTTGCCATGAGGCAAGTCGATGGAGTGTCGAAGATGGAAGGCTTGTTGTTGACAGCGATGCTTGCTAGTGCCTTCTTGATGGATTTCTTGTCATCATCGCTAGAATCATCATCATCAGAACTACCATCACTATCCCAAGTGACCACATAGCCTCCACCCTTCTTCTTCTTGAATGTCATCTTCTTCTCTTTCTTTTCCTTCTTCTCCTTCTTTTCTTTCTTCTTCTCATCCTCATCATTGTCACTATTGTAGGGACAATCTGCTACAACGTGATCCTTGCACTTGCATTTGTAGCATCTTCTCACATACTCCTTGTTGTGATCTCTTCTCTTTCTTACACCATAGCCCTTCTTCTTCATGAATTTGCCCTTCTTGCGCACAAAGTCACTAGCTTCTTCCTCTTCACTTGATTCTTCTTTCTTAGCTTTGCCCTTGCTCTTGGATGAGGTGCTAGCCTTGAATGCTACACTTTTCTTCTTCTTGTCTTCATCTTTCTTCTCATCTTGGTCAACCCCTTGCCTTTCCACACGGTATGTCTCTTGTGTCATGACATCATCTAGTACTTGGTTAGGGGTTATGTCCTTCAATCCTCCTCTTATGATGATCAATCTCAATGTCTCAAATCTTGGAGGTAAGCTCATCAAGAACCAATGAGAGACATCATCAGCATTTATCTTATAACCCAATGACTTCAACATTTATGATCACTTGCAATCTATGGAACATCTCCGGAATGCTCTCATCATCCTTCATCTTGACGCTTGTCAACCTGTCCTTTAGAATGTACAACTTGACACTCTTGACCACCGGTGTGCCCTCATAAGTTTCTTCCAATCTCTTCCACACTTCACTAGCTCTTTCACAATCCTTGATTTGCTCAAACACCTTAAAATCAATGACATTGTAGATGGTGTTGAGAGCCATTGTATTGCATTGCTTGTTTGCCTTGTCTTGGTTGGTGAGATTGGTGGGATCAAGAATTACATAGTCACTCTCAGGCCACATCCCACACTTGATCAGTGATTGAACCATGATACATTTTCATCTTTCTCTTCCAATAATCATAACATGTGCCATCAAAGAAAGCTAGTTTGCCCCCCACATGGTTGAACACAACTTGAGCCATCTTTTGACACCGAAGGTTGTTAAGCCTTGATTAAACGGTGATCATGGTTCTGATACCACTTGAAAGGTCTTAAATGGCTAGAGGGGGGTGAATAGCCTATAAAAATCTCTAGAAATTCACTAGAGCAAATTATTAGTAACTTAAATGGCAAAATGCAATCTTGCTCGAGCTCTGCAAGGGTTGCAAGCCACCTACTCCACAATTCTAGTTGTCTATGATCTCTATGACAAGATAAGGCTAAGTCACTACAAGCTAAGTTACTAAGTTAGTGAGCTCTCAAAGACTAGGCTAAAGAGCCTCACTAACCAAACTACTCAACAAACAAGCTACCTCTCAAAACTAATTACACTAAAGAGCTTAGCTACACTAGAATGTAAATACAAGAGAGTGAGTAGGGTGATTATACCGCCATGGCAAGAGATAATGAACCAATCAAAGAATACCAAGAGAATCGATGGGAGAATTCCAATCACAATTGACACAAGATTTTTCTCTCGAGGTTCACGTGCTTGCCGACACGCTAGCCCCCGTTGTGTGTCGACCAACACTTGGTGGTTCGGTGGCTAATAGGTGTTTCACAAACCTAGCGAAACACTTGGGTGCCGCAAGAACCTACCTAAAAGTGAGGTAACTCAATGACACGAGCAATCCACTTGAGTTACCTTTTGGCTCTCCGCCGACGAAGGTACAAGATCCCTCACAATCACCGAGAGATAGCCATGAACAATCACCAACTCGTGCCAATGCTCCTCCACTGCTCCAAGCCATCTAGGTGTCGTCAAACACCAAGACTAACAAGAAATCCACAGCCACAACGATCCCCAAGTGCTATTACATGCAATCACTCAAGCAAATGCACTACGAATCACTCCCAATCTCACTTTGATGATGAATCAATGATCAAGATGAGTGGGATATGTTGGTGCAAGACAGTGAGTCTAAGGCGCCCCAAGTCTATTTATAGACCCCCTCAACAGATATAGTCGTTGGGGTCTCGGGGGGCGGGGTGACCGGACTCACTGACTGAACGCACCCTAGCATCTGTTCGCTAGATGGTGTCCACGTGGCTCCCCTTTGAACCTCGCCTGTCGACCTCTAGCGATCGCCTGACAATACGTTCAAGAGTTAAGTCATGACTGGACGCGACAAAGAAATTGACCGGACTCACGAACACAGTGCTTCAGATTATTTCCAAAAAGGTTCTAGAGCCGATTTTTAGTGATCGGACGCATCAAGTCATAGGTGACCGGATGCGCCCCTGAGTCTGGTCCTCTCTACTCTGTTCTTTGCACGCCTCCGCTAACTGACCTGACACGGGTATAGTGTTCCCTAGGTGTTTGGTCCCTACTCGGCCCTCTTGGCCATGTGTTGGTTCACTGACCGGATGAGCCTGTCCAAGGTCTGGTCTCTACACAGACAGAGTGCGGTCACTGACCTTCATCTCCTTTTCTTTTTCTATCTCCTCAAACACTTTACCCTTGCTTCCAAGTTGCTAATCACAATGTGTACATCTCATGTGCCCGTGTGTTAACATTTTTCAAAGCATTTTTCAACGGTCAAATGTTAGCACACTAGGTCCCTAAATGTATATGCATGAATCACTTCACCTAGTGGCACTTGATAACCATTTAGCCAAAGATTTCCACTCTTTATAGTACAACTATCGATTCTAAATGTAATCACACTCTCCATAGTGTCTTGATCACCAAAACAAAAACCTATTTGATACCTTTGCCTTGATCAACACTTGGTTTTTGTTTTTCTCTTTCTTCTTTTCCAAGTTGGAGCTTGATCACCATCATCACATGTCCATCTCTATCTCTATGGACTTCATCACTTGCTCCACCACTTGGATTAGACCATCCTATCTAGTCACACACTTAGATGCAAGGATTAGTTCAGGTAGGTTTCATCAATTATCCAAAACCAAACTAGGAATTTCAATTGCTCCTAGGAAACTAAAAGGGTTATAAAGAAGGCAAGGAGTGGCTCAGTGTGTCTAGGTCATCACTACACCTGAAGCATCCAGAACTATGCCAGAGTTTCCTGATAACAGCTTTCCTCCAGAGATACAAGAATTGGTGTAGTTTTTTATAGCCATCTGTTCTAGGAACCCACTCAGCTACCTCCTGTTGGAACCCAAGATCATCACATTCCACTGATTCCAAGAGCTGGTCTAGTAAATGTGAGTCCCTAGAGGTATTCTCCACAATAGAAGACTGAGATAGAGCAATAGATCAAAGAGATGCTCAAAACATTAGTTATCACTCATAGCTCTAGCCCATTCAGTTCACCAGTGTTCTTAGTCAAGAACAAAGATGGATCATGGAGATTTTGTGTGGACTATAGGTGTGGCAGAACCTCCTAAGAAATCGGGCCCATGTGCACCTATCGTTGTCTCAACAGACCTTTGATAGCGTACACAAGTTCCCAACAACTTAACAGGTTTGTCGGGTGTCCTCGGGAAACCCGAATCATCCACGAGTCTTTTCCAAACAGGATCCCAATCACAGACATTGCAGATTACAATAGTTTTCAATATACATACCAGAGATTATAAAGTGGAAGACTTAAGTTTCAATATTACAAACCAGTTGTTTCAAACTTACAAAACCATAAGTGTCATACAACCATAGTAGCGGGATAATATTACATTAACATTATTTATTTCACACAAACTAGTGCCTTGTCCAAAGGCCATTCATCATTTCTCATCGTCATCGACTTCAAACACTGACATGCAGCAGGGACCAAAACAAGCCTGCGCATGCGACTCACCTGCAACAAGGGTTAACAAACCCTAAGTACAAAAGTACTCAACAAGACTGACCCGACGAAAAAGGGGCGAAGGTCTTAGGGATGCAGGTATTGGGTCAAGGTAAGGATGTAGCAAGATTCAAAAGTTCTTTGCCAAAAGCTTTCTATTCTTGATCCTATTTTCAAGTTTTAACTAAGTGTTCATATCCCATATTCCAATCCTTCTCATTCCATTCCTTTTTTTCATGTTTTAGTAATTCACCAGTCCTGCATTGCTTCTGTAATGAATCGAGTCTCCATATACGCGGAGCACCGGCAATTCGAATTGATTCAAGTTCCAGCTGGGGATTCCTTATCACATGACATATGTAGAACTTAATCTGGCATATATCAACCTCGCTACCGGATCCTCCTATACTAAGCCGTCTCCACACAACCCGAGAGCACAGCACACCTCAAATCCGGCCACATTCCAGCCACGAGGGTACACGCTACTCCCGCCATCTCTCCACTCCCAGTGCAGGGGCATTCGTCTTAGTATCGGATTAGCCGAAGTAGGCTTACCGGAGTATGTGACCAGTACTGCAAAGTGTCTCGTTCAGAAGATCCACAATGAGTGGCCTTTAAGCGACATAGTCGGCAACATTACCCAACATTCAAGATAAGTCACCCGACTAGTCTATAGTTCATTCTATCTTCTTTCTTTCTTTGGCCAGTATGCCATCTTTGATTGTATCGAAACTTTTACTTTGAAAGCCTACCATAAAGCATACTAAGCAATTCTACGCCTTTATAAATGAAATCATCTTCAAGGATGGTAAACAATTAACAAGGTAGGCAATGCATCAAGTAGGTAACATTTGAATTAATCAACTTAATGCAATAAGTAACATAGGTGATAAACTTTTCAAAGTAAACAAGGTAATGGTTTAATGCATAAACCGGGGCTTGCCTTCGTTGATGATCTCGGGTTCCGGATCAGTACCACAAATATCGAATCCCGAGACAACCGGGGATTCTTCCACAACTTGCTCAACTAGAATCGGTTCACTCTCAGATTCTACACGAAATAATAACAAATGCTTCAACATGATGATAATGTAAACATGATGCTTTCATGGTGCATGAAATATAATAACACCTTGAATACAACTTTCCTTCGCGGTACAGTTGCAAGCCAACAAAACCAACTTGCAATTCTACCATCAAGGACCACACAAGTGACTTGACCAAATTGATCTTGAAACCCTACTAGTCACAAAACATGACCAAATCAAGATCAAATCCTAACCCAACACTTAGGGTTTGCTTTTATTCATTTTTGAATTAACTGGAAATTAAGCTCAAAATGAACTTATCCCAAATGACCTCAAAATTTTATGTAAGATTCCTCATGACAAATTAGTGTACCAAAATAAATTTCATAATTTTTGGAGCTATACAGTGACCTACAAAAATTATGGAAATTACATTTATCAATTAATTGACTGAATTTTTGAACATTATAAATTTATTCAAATTTCAAGTTTCATATTTTTCCTAAATAATATTCATCATAGAGAGGTCACACAAAAATTTTCATAATTTTTGGAGCTCTAAACAAATCTACACAAAAATAACAAAAATAGACACTATTCATCCATTTCTGAAAATAGAAAAATTCCATTTGAACTACACAGTCGCTGACATATGGGACCCACTTGTCATCCCTAAGCTTCAGCTTTAACCACGACGACGACGGCGCTGACCGACGCAAACTCGCCGCCGGTGAGCCCAACGGCGACGGCCAAAGCACCAAAACGTTCACAACGACTAGGCGCATCGATCTGTGGCACTACGGAGGTTAATGACAACACGAAACACTGCTGACACTGGCCATGGCGGATGTGGCAGCACGATGACGCTACGCCGGCAAAACAAGGCCGTTAACGGTGAAACAAAGAGTACAGGAAACATCAGTAGCTCACCCAAAACGTGTTTAAGCAACGAGCGAGACCGGAGAAGCTACGGTGACACGGTTCGACAGTGACAGCGATCACGGCAGAGCAGACTTCATCGACGATGGTGTTCCGGCGACTGCAGTGGGCAAAATGACCAAGCAAGAACATATTAAGCACCACCGCATCTAGACGAAGCTATAGAGTCAACAAGCAAGGGCAACGGCTCACCGGATGACGCTGGCCGCGGTGAAACGGAGCTTCGGGTGAGGTCGCCGGCCGCGAGGAAGAAGGGTCGCTTGCGGCTGTTCTCGGTGGACTCAGACAACCACAGTTGGTGGAATGTGTTCGCAAGGAGGAGACAAAGCTGGAGCACTGCTTTGCCGAGACTGGCTTGCGCTGAGGAGTCGAGGAAAGCTCGGCGGAGTTGAGACCGTGGCGTCGGGACACAGAGGAGAGAAAGAAAAGTCGACGACGGCGTCGGAGCTTTATAGCGCGGCCAAGAGAGCGAGGGAACGACACACAGCGACCATCTCGTGCTAGCGTGAAGCCGAGGGTGGCAACGGGCGTGTCTGGAAGGCCGGAGAAAGGACGCCGGCGGTGGGGCGGTGGTCGTGCTACTGTTCCGAAGAATTACAGAATTGCCACTGAGTTCATTTTGCAAATTACTCACAAATTTTCTAAAGAAGTTGAAAATCTCCAAAAATGAAAGTTGCTCAACTTTGCAAACTCTACAACTTTGCTTTAATGAACATTTTCAAATTCTGCCTCCATTTTAAAATTTGAATTTGGGGTGCATTTGAGCATTTGAATCATTTCAAAATTACTCCAAATTTTATATGTAATCTTTAAAAACTTTGAATACCAAAGTTGATCCTTATAAAATAAGCTTCAACTTTGCTTTTTGTCACACCCCAAAATTCCAAATGGATTTTGAAATAGACAAAAGGGGCAAAAAGGACTTTGATAATTTGAATTTGAATTCAATTTGATTTGTTTCCCTTTTTACTTAATTATGATTTTTGACCACTTACATGGCCCATTAGGGTTATTTGAGTCATGACACATGGTCTCACATGATCACATGAAATTTGACCCTTGTGGTCATGATCTTTAGTTAGAGTTTTGGATCACATTACATCACATAAAATAACAACTTATGAAATAAAGCTTATTTAGTGAATGCATTCAAAATTTTCTACTTTATGAATGCTTTGCAATGCACATGATGACATGTAAAGTTTTAGTTCTAGGTCAAAACACCAAAGGTGTTACAACCCTTTCCCCTTAGAGAAATCTCGTCCCGAGATTTAAAAGTTAGGATTAAGTAATGGAAAAGGAAATGTGTCAAGCTAACACATCATAACTTTATTCAAAAGGCTAGTGAGGGGGTTTTCCATCCTTTTGACAAAAGAGACAAGTTACAATATACACAAGGTATTGCAACTAGATAGAAGCAAAGAAGTCAGGAAAGTTTTCTTCTAAGTAATCCTCAGACTCCCAAGTAGCTTCTTCTTCAGTATGTTGGTTCCATTGTACTTTGTAGAACTTGATTGTACGTCTTCAAGTGACTCGATCTTTCTGATCTAAGACTCTAATGGGGTACTCGGTATAAGTCAAGTCAGGTTCTAGTTCTACGTCACCAAAGTCGATCACTTGGTCAGGTACTTGAAGACACTTCTTCAACTAGGATACATGGAAGATATCATGCACAGCTAACATGTGATCTGGTAGCTTGACATGATAGGCGATTGATCCACATCATTGTTGGATTTGAAAAGGACCGACATAACGGGGCGCCAACTTTCCCCGAATCTCAAAACGATGAACTCCCTTCATCGGTGATACCTTGAGGTAGACATGATCTCCCACTATGAATTCTAGCGGTCGTCTCCTTTTATCAACATAGTTTTTCTGTCGGGATTGAGCTACCTTCATATTAGCTTGTATGAGTTTAACTTTCTCTTCAGCTTCCTTGACCACATCTGGTCTAAAGAACCAACGTTCTCCAGCTTCTGACCAATTTAAAGGTGTCTGACATCTATGGCCATACAATGCTTCAAATGGTGCCATTTTAATGCTCTCTTGATAGCTATTGTTATATGAGAATTCAACTAAAGGAAGACATTCATCCCATATAGCACCATAGGAAAGAACGCATGCTCTCAACATATTTTCAAGAATTTGATTTACCCTTTCAGTCTATCCATCTGTTTGTAGATGATAAGCAGAACTACGGATAAGTTTGGTTCCCAAAGACTCATGTAAACTTTTCCAAAACTTGGATACGAACAATGACCCTCTGTCAGAGACGATGGTCTTGGGTGCCCCATGCAGACTGAAAATTCTATCAAGATAAAGCTTTGCATACTGTTCTGCTTGATATTTATCTCTGACTGGCAAGAAATGAGCTATCTTGGTTAGGCGATCAACAATAACCCATATTGAATTGTAGCCTGCAGAA
Organism: Miscanthus lutarioriparius; assembly: GCA_904845875.1. Taxonomy (NCBI): domain Eukaryota; kingdom Viridiplantae; phylum Streptophyta; class Magnoliopsida; order Poales; family Poaceae; genus Miscanthus; species Miscanthus lutarioriparius. The sequence continues at coordinate 66,739,760 of CAJGYO010000009.1, forward strand.
GTCCTAGGCAACCCCACGATGAAGTCCATACAGATATCTTCCCACTTCCAAGATGGAACTGGCAATGAATGTAATGGACCTACAGTCTTTAGGTGAACCGCTTTGACTCTCTGACAAGTATCACATTTGGCCACATATTGAGCTATTTCTATTTTCATTTTGGTCCACCAATATCTCGTTCTCAGATCATGATACATTTTGTTACTACCTGGATGAATGGAGTATCTGGTAGAATGAGCTTCATCAAGAATCTTCTTTCGCAGTTCTGGACTTTTGGGTACTACCAATCTATCTTTGAACCATACGACATCGGATTCATCAATGTTGAAACATGTTGGTTTTCCAGATCTGACTTTATCTTTGATATGGGCTATACCCTTACTTTTCCGTTGAGCAGCAATGATCTGATCTTTGATAGTGGACTCAACTGCAATATTGAATAGGGAACCTTGTTCAATGATTTGTAAATTTAGATGCTCCATCTCTTGACACAATGTTCGTTGCATAGGTTTCATAGTCAGACAATGGCAATGACTCTTGTGACTCAGGGCATCGGCAACCACATTAGCCTTGCCCGGATGATAATGCACTTCTAAGTCATAATCTTTGATAAGTTCTAACCATCTCCTTTGCCTCATATTTAGCTCTGACTGAGTAAAAATATATTTCAAACTTTTGTCATCCGTATAGATATGACAGATATTGCCTAATAAATAATATCGCCAAACCTTGAGTGCATGAACAACAGCGGCTAATTCAAGATCATGGGTGGGATAATGTTTTTCATGCTTCTTGAGTTGTCTAGAAGCATATGCTATGACTCTGCCTTCTTGCATAAGAACACAGCCAATACCAATTCCAGAGTCATCACAGTATATATCAAACGGCCTCTCGATATCAGGTTGTGCTAATACTGGTGCAGTTGTCAGCAACTTCTTTAATGTTTGAAAGGCCTTCTCACATTCTGTTGACCATACAAACTTAGTTTGATTTTTCAGTAGTTCAGTAATTGGCTTCGCAATTCTGGAGAAGTCAGGGATGAACTGATGATAGTAACCTGCCAACCCCAGAAAACTACAAACTTGATGAACAGTGGTAGGTGCTCTCCAGTCAAGGACTTCTTCTATCTTGCTCAGATCAACAACTATACCTTCAGCAGATAACACATGACCCAGAAATTGTACTTCCTCTAACTAGAATGCACATTTGCTAAATTTGGCATATAATTGGTGGTCTCTTAATCATTGTAGAACAATGCGGAGATGTTCCTCATGCTCTTCTTTGCTCTTAGAATAGATAAGAATGTCATTAATGAATACCACTACAAACTTATCCAACTCGGGCATAAAAACTGAGTTCATCAGGTACATGAAATGAGCCAGGGCATTGGTCAGCCCAAAAGACATAACTAAATACTCATATAGACCATATCGGGTAGTAAATGCTGTCTTCGGCACATCTTCTCGTCTGATCTTAATCTAGTGATAGCCTGATCTCAAGCCTATCTTTGAGAACACCTTAGCTCCTACAAGTTGATCAAAAAGCAAATCAATTCGGGGTCAGGGGTATTTGTTCTTTATGGTGACTTCATTTAACGGCCGATAGTCAACACATAACCTTAACGTTTGGTCCTTCTTCTTCACAAAGATAGCATGGCATCCCCAAGGTGATGAACTGGGTTGAATGAAACCCTTGTCTAACAACTCTTGTAGTTGCATTTTTAATTCAGCTAATTCCTTGGGTGGCATCCTATATGCTCTTCTGGACACAGGTGCCATTCCTGGTTTCAGGTCAATTCTAAACTCCACATCTCTATCTGGTGGCAGTCCATGCAGATCATCAGGAAAGACTATGGCAGAACCTCCTAAATTATAGGACCCACATACATTTGTCACTGTCCAAAGACCTTTGACAACAATGCATATGTTCCTGGTAACTTAAGAAGTCTGTCGGGTGTCCTCGAGGAACCCCGAATCATCCACGATTTCTGAGCAGGATCACATTACAGAGTCATTGCAGTATTACAACAGTTTATTTAAATAAATACATCAGAGTAAAAGTAGCGGAAGACTTACAATAACATAGTTTACAAACCATTTGTTTCAAACCATACAACTAAGTTCGATATTAATACAAACCAAAGTAGTGGAGCGGCATTATAATATAATACAAAACACACAATGAGGCTGCCTCGCCTTAAGGGCCACACAATTACTTCTTAACGCCATCACAAGGTACAATTTGTCATGCAAAGACGATCCAAAACAGATCTGCTCATGAGGCTCACACGCAACAAGGGTCAGCGAACCACGAGTACAAAAGTACTCAACAAGACTTAACCGAAATAAGGCGATAACTCGGGAATGCAGGCTCGAGGATTCAAGGTATGGTTTTAGCAAATAATCAAAGTTATTTTTGCGAAAAGCTCTTTTACAAAATTCTTTGTTTCAACATTTTAAACTTCATAAAATCATATACAAGGATGACACGATCTGTAATGAGATCATGAAACTTCATATCCAACACCTTCATCAACCATTCTCAAGTTCCAGTTATTAATTACTACGATGATGAACAGTGAGTTGAGTCTCCATAACCGAGGAGCAACGACGATTCGAACCGATTATAAACCCAGCTGGGGATTCCAGACCACACGACATATGCAGGTCCCTGACCTACATATACCAACCTATTCTCGGATCCTCTAAAACAAGAACAGGTCCGCGCCACCCGAGAATACAGTACTCCACCATTCCAGCCCATTGCCACGTGGGTACATGCTATTCCCACCATCTCTCCACTCCCAGTGCGCGAGTAGCCATTCTCGTAATAGAATTGCCAAGATCAGGCTTACTGGAGTATGTGGTTAGTACTACAAATTCTCACATCATGCAATTCAACAACGGACGTGCCTTAATCGACACAGGCGGAAAGATCCCGCTCACAAGACCTCCATATCTTGTGGCTCACACACACCGAGTCCGCCCGGTCTAGATTTATTACTCCACATTCCCATATCACATGCTAACATAATTAACCAATGTTCCATTTAAAACTTGCAGGTGGCAGGTAATCACCCGACTTTCATCGTTCTACGCATAGCTAAGCAAAACTAGGCATATACGAGTTCAAAACTGGTAATATGGTAAATACGGAATAACAAGGGTGGTAATGCACCAATTAGGCTCTTACTTAACTCTTAATCACTTAATGCAGTAACGGAAAGCAAAAGCGAAATTAATTTGTAAAACACAAGGTAGGGTTGTATGCATCCGGGGCTTGCCTTCGTTGACGGAAAAGTCCGGCTCTTGCGACGCTTCACAAGTCTTCGATCCGACCTCAACAGACAGATCAACCTCCTCCGCAACTTGATTAACTACCACGTGTTCGCCTTCGTTTACTACACGTAGTAACATTGCCATGTTTAACATGATGCGGAATATGAAACATGATGCTCGATGATGGATGCAAAAATTAATAAATTGGATACAATTTTTCCTTCGCAGTACAGTTACAAACCAAACTAACCAAACCATATTCGTAACTGATGTGACCACACCAGCACCGATCACTTTGGTGAACTCTCCGACCACTATGGTGAACTATCCGACCACTACGGTGAACTATCCGAACACTACGGTGAACTATCCGACCACTACGGTGAACTATCCGACCACTACGGTGAACTATCCGACCACTACGGTGAACTATCCGACCACTATGGTGAACTATCCGACCACTACGGTGAACTATCCGACCACTACGGTGAACTATCCGACCACTACGGTAAACTATCCTACCACTACGGTGAACTATCCGACCACTACGGTGAACTATGCGGAGCAAAGATCGTCGGTGAGGGAGAACCGGCGACTGCAGTGATCAAAATGAGTAAACAACAACTGACTAAGGACTACAACATCGAAACAAAACCGTAAGTACTGCGACATGGACAACGGCTCACGAAGGACTCGGCCACGATGACACGCCGCTAGCGGTGAAGTTCTTGACCTCGAGGAAGAAAAAACGTGGGGGCGAAGTTCTCGGCAATTGCAAAGCGACCAATGCTAGCCTGGTTGGATTCGCAAGGAAAAGACGGAACTAGGACGTTCTTTACCGAGATGGCAACAATGGCTGGGGAGACGATGCGAGCTTGTTGGAGCGATGACAACGGCGGTGGTGAAAACAAAGGAAGAAAAACAGCGATGACGACGTCTTGGTACTTATAGCGCCTTGTATGAAGCTCAAGGAAGCCACGACGGAGCCGTTTCCGTGTACAATAGCGACATCAAGGACGGCCACGACGCTACTGGAACGCCGAAGAAGGTCCGACGGTAATGTAGCTTAGGCGGTGAACACTGTTCACAGAAATTACAAAATTGCCATACGCCAAAATTCACAAATTACTCTCAAATTTTCATAACAACTCAAAAATCTCCAAAAACAAAAGTTGATCAAAATCAAAAGTTCTACAACTTTGCTTCTATAACCATCTCCTAATTCGGTCTAGATTTCGAAATGGATTTTCAGGGTAGGATTTAAATGCTGAAAAGCGGGGTTTTCTCGAAAAATTCAAAATCCAAACAAACTTTGAACTAGAGTCAACCAATACAATTCAACACATACCACATGAATATAAACTTGTTTTAGTGTATGCATCTCAAAGTTTTCACCAAATGCCAAATGCTTTGCAATGCATATGATGACATGTCAGGTTTTAGTATTTTAAACACCCGAGGTGTTACAATCCTTCCCCCTGAAAGAAATCTCGCCCCGAGATTCAAAGCCATAGAGTAAGTAATGGAAAAGGAAATGTGTTACTCCAAAAACATCTAGAACTTTTCCATAAAACAACTAAGGTTCTTTTACCAAACACAATTTGTAGCAACCGAGCTCAACTAACATTATTCTATTCTATATTGACGCTAGAAACTCTGGAAACTTTTCTAACAAGTAATCTTCTGATTCCTAGGTAGCTTCCTCTTCTGAATGTTGATTCCAATGTATCTTGTAGAACTTTATTGTTCTCCTCCGAGTAACACGATCTTTCTGATCCAACACTCGGATAGGATATTCTGAATAAGTCAGATCTGGTTCAAGTTCCACTCCTTCAACTTCAACATTCCGCTCAGGCACTCGGAGACACTTCTTTAACTGAGACACATGGAACACATCATGTACAGCTGATAAATGTTCTGGTAATTTCAAGCGATATGCCACTTTTCCAAACCTCTCCAAAATTTGATATGGTCCAATGTATCGAGGTGCCAACTTTCCTTTAACACCAAAACGGTTAACTCCCTTCATTGGTGATACTTTCAGATATACAAAATCTCCTTTGTTGAATACCAATGGTCTCCGTCTGTCTATCCGCATAACTCTTTTGGCGGGGATGAGCTATTTTCAAATTACTTTGTATTTGCCTAACCTTGTCTTCCGTTTCTTTTCACAAGGTCAACTCCAAAGAATCTTCTTTCTCGGGCTCCGACCAACTCGGTGATGTTCGCACCTACGGCCATAGAGTGCTTCAAATGGAGCCATTCTAATGCTTTCTCGATAACTATTGTTATATGAGAACTCGCCAAAGGTAAGCATTCGTCCCACTTGTTGGAATAATTAAGGACACAACACCTTAACATATCTTCAAGCACTTGATTGACTCTTTTCATTCATCCATCATCCATGGATGATAAGCTGTACTATCTGTAAGTTTAGTACCCAATGAAGCATGTAAGTGTTTCCAAAAACTGGAGACAAACTGTGTACCCCTATCTGACACTATAGTCTTTGGTATTCCATGGAGACTCATGATTCTTGCTAAGTACATTTTGGCATATTGGATCGTAGGATATATTGTCTTAATTGGAAGAAAATGTGCTGACTTATTGAGTCGATCTACAATAACCCATACTGAGTCAAATCCCTTTGATGTCTTGGGTAGACCAACAATAAAATCCATACTTATGTCCTCCCACTTCCAAGATGGAATAGGCAATGGTTGTAATTCACCGTGAGACCTCAAATGTATAGCTTTCACCTTTTGACAAGTATCACACTTTGCTATATATCTAGCAATCTCTATTTTCATTTTAGTCCACCGAATCTTTGCTTCAAGTCATGGTACATCTTGTTACTTCCGGATGGATAGATAACCTAGTAGCATGTGCCTCCTCTAGAATTGATTGTCGCAACTCAGAACCTTTGGTACCACCAAAGCGATCCTTGAACCACAACACATCTTTATCATCTATGTGAAGCATTACGCTTTTCCATTCTCGACTCTTTCCTTGATATGGGCTATACCCTTGTTTTCCTTCTGAGTAGCAATAACTTGATCTCGAATAGTGGCTTCTACAATTATGTTGGTCAAACTTCCTTGTTGAATTACTTCTATATTCAACTTTTTCCATTTCTTGACATAAAGTCAAACCCATTGTTTTCACTTTGTGAGACAATTACAATAACTTTTTGATCGAGAGCATCGCAACTACATTTGCTTTACAGGGTGATAATGTACTTCCAAATCATAATCCTTAATCAGTTCTAACCATCTTCTTTGTCGCATGTTCAACTCGTCGAGTAAAGATATACTTTAAGCTCTTGTGGTGCGTATACATATGGCACGTATTACCAAGCGGTAATGCCGCCAAATCTTTAGAGCATGAACCCACATTTGCTAACTCCAAATCATGAGTAGGATAGTGTTCTTCATGTTGCTTAAGTTGCTCGGACGCATAGGCAATGACTCGGCCTTCATGCATCAACACACATCCAATACCAATACCAAGCATCACAAGTAAACATCAAATGGCTTCTCGATATCGAGTTGAGCTAACATCGGTGCAAGAGTCAACACCTTTTTAAAGTCCGGAAAGCCTCTTCACAATCGATGACCAGACAAACTTGACTTGGTTCTTCAACAATTCAGTTATGGACTTTGATACTTTAGAGAAATCTAGAATAAACCGACGGTAATACCCCGCCAATCCCGAGAAAACTCCGAACTTGTTGAAGCTGTGGTTGGCGATTTCCAATCAAGCACATCCTTCACTTTGCTTGGATCAACAAACAACTCCTTCCTCCGACAAGACATGTCCAAGAAATTGCACTTCCTTAAGCCAAAAATCACACTTGTTGAACTTAGCATACAATTGATGTTCTCTCAAACGCGAGTCGAACAATTCGAGGTGTTCCGCATGTTCTTTCTTATTCTTGGAATATACTAGTATATCATCTATAAATACCACTACAAATTTGTCTAGCTCGGGGCATGAATCTTGAGTTCATCAAATACATGAAATGAGCTGGAGCATTGGTCAAACCAAAAGACATCACCAAGTATTCATATAATCCGTATCTTGTGGTAAATGCCGCTTTGGGAATATCTTGAGGAGCTTTATCTTGATTTGATGATACCCGATCTCAAATCTATCTTGAGAAAACTTTGGCTCGCCAACCGATCAAAAAGCAAATCTATCCGAGGTAATGGATACTTATTCTTGATGGTCACTTCATTCAACGGACGATAGTCAACACATAACCTCGTGGTCTCATCTTTCTTTTTCACAAAATTGCGGACATCCCCAAGGTGAGGAACTAGGTTGGATAAACCCCTTCTCAATTAATTCTTGTAACTGAGCCTTCAACTCGGCCAATTCCTTAGGTGGCATTCTATAGGCTCTCCGAGAAATCGGAGCTGTTCCAGGTTGTAACTCTATGTTAAACTGTACATCCCTATTAGGTGGTAGACCGAGTAAATCTTCAGGAAACACATCAGGAAATTCACGTACTACCGGGATATCTCTAATCTCTTTGACGGCAGTTGCACAAACTCGGCCCACTGATCTTCTTAAGGTTGGAAGTTGGATGAGAAGTTGAGAATTACTATCAGGCAAACTTACTCTTAAAGTCTTATTCAAAGCATCTATAATAGCCTTATGCTGATACATCCAATTCATTCCCAAGATTACATCTATATCCTGATCCTTAAGGATAATCATGGTAGTGGGAAAAATATGCCCACCCAGGTTTACGGGTACCTGGTATACCATTTCCTTAGTACACAGACGTCCCCCGCGTGACTGTATAAAGAAACTTTCCTTTGTTGCCCCAATTGAAATTTCATGCTTCACGACAAATGTTCTATTGATGAATGAATGCGATGCACCAGAATCAAAAAGTATAACTACAGGGTGATTGGCAATAGGAAACATACCCATCATCATTGGCTCCCCCTCCGAATTTCTCCAAATTTTGAATATAGAACACCCGTCTGTCTTCCTCTCATCTTTGCCCTTCCGAGCATTCGATTGTGGTTCTTGTTTGGTGCTGACCATTTGTTGTTGATTGGCGGGGACCTTCCGATAATTTTGATTAGCTCGCTTAGGGTATGGACATTCCCTCGGAGAAATGACCGATCCTTCCACAATTATAACACGGATAGTTGTGACCACCGTGACGTTGGAGCATTACCACCGGGAGCATTGGTTGACTGTGAGTTCGGATAGGTTATAGCAGACGGACATTTGACTGTTGCTGGCTTGGAACTCGGTGGGACGATAAGGAGGACGATAATGGTTTCTTGGATGATAAATCTCTCGCCTCTTTTGGTTTCCACCAAAAGGTCCAGACGGCACATTCTTTTCTTCTTGAGCTCCTTATCTTGCCGATACTTTGCCCTCAAGCAATTGCAATATTTATTGCCTCATGATAAGTGATATTAGTACAGAGCTATCATCATTGTCTGCAGTTTGGTATTCGGACCTCTCATGAACCATTTCTTTTCTTGGCATCCGTATTGACATGTTCAGATGCATCTTCGCGACAGATGATTGAATCTTCCCACATCTTGCATAACTGTTTGATCCCCTTGCCTCAAAGCAAGGAATTCATCCAACTTCATAATCATCACTCCTTCCGGGATATAATGGGCTCTGAAAGCAGTGCGAAATTCTGTCCAAATTAACGAAACGCCTGCGGGTTGCATGGCCATCAGATTTGCATACCAAGCACAAGCTGCACCTCTAAGTTGCTGGGCAGCAAACACCGGTTTCAAACTCATGCGATGAATAAGATCAAATTTCGCTCCATGGTCCTAAGCCAGTCATCAGCCTCCAGTGGTTCATCTGCCTTGGTAAACACCGGGGGTTTTGTATCCGTGAAATCCACATAGGTAGCCTCATGCCTGTTATGATTGCGGCCACGGTTTCCATGCATCTGATTCTGATTACTTTGAGCCATCTCATGAAGCAAATGAGAATTTTCCACAGTCACATTGACTAATGCAGCGATAGCATCAGCCAGATTGGTCGTTATTGGTGGCGGGTTGGGGATATCATCATCATCTTGTGAAGTACTAGGAATATGCGATCCCCGCGTATGACGCAATTGCTCATAACAAACCAAACTTTATTCACAAGCCTTTATTGGATCGCACAAAAGCTTACTCCAGACACATTACATAGGGTTTACTACTATAAACACCAGACCCTATAAGTACCAAAACAAGATACATAGCCTAACCATAATTAACTATTATACAACTCTACTCTTTTTCGTGATTACTTCAAACTTCAGTGCTCGGTATCCATTCGGAATTATTACCGCCTTCATCATCACTTTCATTGATCATTACTAATTCTTTAGGATCTTCTTCTTCTTCCTCTTCCGATTCGCTATCATTGGCAAGGATATTTTTTGGGTCCATGGCATCGACTTAAGGCTCATGATTCGGGTTTAGTAGATTGCTAAGCCTATGCACTTCCTCATGTAGATAGGTATTATGTTCTTCTAAATCTTCTACATAGAACTCTAGCTCATGAGTTCTAGCTCTAGCTACATTTCCCTCTGCTAAGCCTCATTTCGTCCCTCCACCGCATTTAACTAATATACTTTGCAGAGTTCACGTGTGTGCGGTGGTGAGACGCCTCAATTGATCCTGTAATTCTCCTACATATAGCATCCAAAGCCCTATCTCTAGTAGCTTGTGCTAATTCTATAGAAATTCTTTGTATCTCGCTTGGGGATCAGGCCTAGAACTGCTACTGCTAGCACCATCGTTTCTAGGGGCAAGTTGGTGACGAGGAACTCCTTTGGGTCCAGTGGACTTACGGGGCGTCATCTTGGCACGAGCCATACTGTAGGAAACCAATTTAATCCAAGTAAGACCACTTGATCAAAGTCTAAAGAGCAGCTATGATGGATTACATTCCTCAAACCAGACTCACTACTCAACTCTAGACTAAGAGGTGAAGGAAGTAACGAGTGAATTATTCATGATGCATGAATCGTTCTTACGAACAAAAACATCAAAGTTTATAATGCACATAAACAACATTTATTTTTTTATATAGGGCATAGTAAGATTACTACTCCACCACACAAGACCCTTTTTATCAAATAAGGAATGGTGAGAAAGAAATAAGACAAGTCAGAAGCAATTTGGATCAAATTAATCAAGTTAAATTTAGTCATCCCAAATCATTTTGAAGTTTTCGTAAACCAATACCACAAAAACTTTGTAACGATTGCTCTGATACCATTATGTGGCAGAACCTCCTAAATTATAGGACCCACATACATTTGTCACTGTCTAAAGACCTTTGACAACAATGCATATGTTCCTGGTAACTTAAGAAGTCTGTCGGGTGTCCTCGGGAACCCCGAATCATCCACGATTTCCGAAAGCAGGATCACATTACTGAGTCATTGCAGAGATATTACAGCTTTTTATTTAAATAAATACATCGAGTAAAAAGTAGCGGAAGACTTACAATAACATAGTTTACAAACCATTTGTTTCAAACCATACAACTAAGTTCGATATTAATACAAACCAAAGTAGTGGAGCGGCATTATAATATAATACAAAACACACAATGAGGCTGCTTACGCTTAAGGCCACACACAATACTTCTCAATGCCATCACAAAAGGTACAATTTGTCAAAGACGGCCACGATCCAAAATAGATCGCTCATGAGGCTCACACCTGCAACAAGGGTCAACGAACCACGAGTACAAAAGTACTCAACAAGACTTAACCGAAATAAGGCGATAACTTTCGGGAATGCGGGCTCGAGGATTCAAGGTATGGTTTTAGCAATAATCAAAGTTATTTTGCGTAAAAGCTCTTTTACAAAATTCTTTGTTTCAACATTTTAAACTTCATAAAATCATATACAAGGATGACACGATCCGTAATGAGATCATGAAACTTCATATCCAACACCTTCATCAACCATTCTCAAGTTCCAGTTATTAATTACTATGATGATGAACAGTGAGTTGAGTCTCCATAACCGAGGAGCAACGACGATTCGAACCGATTATAAACCCAGTTGGGGATTCCAGACCACACGACATATGCAGGTCCCTGACCTACATATACCAACCTATTCTCGGATCCTCTAAAACAAGGACGGGTCCACGCCACCCGAGAATATAGTACTCCACCATTCCAGCCCATTGCCACGTGGGTACATGCTATTCCCGCCATCTCTCCACTCCCAGTGCGCGAGTAGCCATTCTCGTAATAGAATTGCCAAGATCAGGCTTACCGGAGTATGTGGTTAGTACTACAAATTCTCACCTCATGCAATTCAACAACGGACGTGCCTTAATCGACACAGGCGGAAAGATCCCGCTCACAAGACCTCCATGTCTTGTGGCTCACACACACCGAGTCCGTCCGATCTAGATTTATTACTCCACATTCCCATATCACATGCTAACATAATTAACCAATGTTCCATTTAAAACTTGCAGGTGGCAGGTAATCACCCGACTTTCATCGTTCTACGCATAGCTAAGCAAAACTAGGCATATACGAGTTCAAAACTGGTAATATGGTAAATATGGAATAACAAGGGTGGTAATGCACCAATTAGGCTCTTACTTAACTCTTAATCACTTAATGCAGTAACGGAAAGCAAAAGCGAAATTAATTTGTAAAACACAAGGTAGGGTTGTATGCATCCGGGGCTTGCCTTCGTTGACGGAAAAGTCCGGCTCTTGCGACGCTTCGCAAGTCTTCAATCCGACCTCAACAGATAGATCAACCTCCTCCGCAACTTGATTAACTACCACGTGTTCACCTTCGTTTACTACACGTAGTAACATTGCCATGTTTAACATGATGCGGAATATGAAACATGATGCTCGATGATGGATGCAAAAATTAATAAATTGGATACAATTTTTCCTTCGCCGTACAGTTACAAACCAAACTAACCAAACCATATTCGTAACTGATGTGACCACACCAGCACCGATCACTTTGGTGAACTCTCCGACCACTATGGTGAACTATCCGACCACTACGGTGAACTATCCGACCACTACGGTGAACTATCCGACCACTATGGTGAACTATCCGACCACTATGGTGAACTAACCGGCGACTGCAGTGATCAAAATGAGTAAACAACAACTGACTAAGGACTACAGCATCGAAACGAAACCGTAAGTACACTGATTACAGACAACGGCTCACCGAAGGACTCTGGCCACGATGACACGCCCGCAGCGGTGAAGTTGCTGACCTCGAGGAAGAAAAACGTGGACAGCGAGTTCTCGGCAATTGCAGGCGACCAATGCTAGCTGGCTGGATTCGCAAGGAAAAGACGGAACTAGGACGGCCTTTACCGAGATGGCAACAGCGCTGGGGAGACGATGCGAGCTTGTTGGAGCGATGACAACGGCGGTGGTGAAAACAAAGGAAGAAAAACGACGATGACGACGTCTTGGTACTTATAGCGCGGCATAGAAGCTCAAGGAAGCCACGACGGAGCCGTTTCTGTGCCAGCGCGACATCAAGGATGGCCACGACGCGCCTGGAATGCCGAAGAAGGTCCGACGGCAATGTAGCTTAGGCGGTGAACACTGTTCACAGAAATTACAAAATTGCCATACACCAAAATTCACAAATTACTCTCAAATTTTCATAACAACTCAAAAATCTCCAAAAATAAAAGTTGTTCAAAATTGAAAGTTCTACAACTTTGCTTCTATAACCATCTCCTAATTCGGTCTAGATTTTGAAATGGATTTTCAGGGTAGGATTTAAATGCTGAAAAGCGGGGTTTTCTCGAAAAATTCAAAATCCAAACAAACTTTGAACTAGAGTCAACCAATACAATTCAACACATACCACATGAATATAAACTTGTTTTAGTGTATGCATCTCAAAGTTTTCACCAAATGCCAAATGCTTTGCAATGCATATGATGACATGTCAGGTTTTAGTATTTTAAACACCCGAGGTGTTACAAAGACATCCGTAAACTCACATACCATAAGAATGTTCTCGGCTTCTTCAACAGTAGTTGCACAGACTGTTCCAACTGTACTCTTAGGAAGGGGAAGTTGGATGAGAAGTTGGGTTTTGTTGCCAGGTACATTTACCCTTATGGTTCTGCGCATGACATCTATGATAGCCCCATGTTGAGTTAACCAGTTCATACCAAGGATCACATCTATATCTTCATCCTTTAATATCAGCATGTTGGTAGGGAACTCATGTCCTCCTAAATCAATAGGTACATGCTGAACTATCTCCCTTGTACAGATTCGTCCCCCGGGCGACTGTATATGATATGGTTCTTTTGTTTCCCCAATAGTTATCCCATGCTTCACAACAAATGTACGATTGATAAATGTATGGGATGCACCAGAATCAAATAAGGTAATTGTAGGGTGCTTAGCAACGGGAAACATACCAATCATTACTGGTTCTCCTTCTGGAATAGATTCCACCTGAGTATAGAAGACCCTTCAGTTTTCTTCTCGGCTGACCCTTCCGATCGTATTACGAGCATTGCCCTTGTACCGATTACGAGCTTGAGCAACAGGGGCTTTAGGTGCATTAGGATTACTCTTCCTGGGATACGGACATTCTCGGGAAAAATGTCTAGTTTTACCACAATTATAACATGGATAATTGTGATTCCGGGGAGTAGCAGTGCGGTTTGCATTATTTGTATTATTTTCTTTGTCTGCGGTGCTTGATGAGGATAAGACGATTAGTTGTAGGGCTTAATAAAGATTTTGCTTTGCTTTGGCTTTGTTAGGCGGAATGGCGCACGGCCATGATTCCGAGGATGGTAGATAATCTTTTGACGCTTTCCACTCGACGATCCAGAAGCAAATGCTCTCTTTTTCTTCGCCTCCTTGTGTCGGCGGTAATTCTCCTCTGAAGCGATAGTAATGTTGATTGTCTCATGATAAGTTGTGTTGCCACAAGTTGCCATCATGGTCGAAGTTTGGTGTTCGGCCTCTCTCATGAAATGATTCTTCTTCTTCTGTCAAGATTCACATACTCTATAGCATACTGTGATAGGTGATTGAAACGCCCAACATAGTGCATCACCGGGTGCTCCCCTTGCTTAAGAGCCAGGAACTCTTCTAACTTCATGGTCATCACACCATCTGGACTATAGTGTGCTCTCAAGGCATCCTTAAACTCCATCCAGTGATTTGGTGACCCGGTGGGCTATATCTGACTACCAAATTTGCCCACGTGCACCAAGTAGCTCCTCGGAGTTGTTTGTGTCGCAAATCTTGGTTTCTCGAATCTCGATGCAAATGAATCAGCTCAAACTTTTGCTCCATTGTCCGGAGCCAATCATCGACTTCTAAAGGCTCTTACGCCTTAGAGAACACAAAGGACGTGTGTCGGTAAAATCAATATAGGTTGACTCATCATTTCCATTATTACGGCGCCATGATTAGGGTGTGGTGCCTGTTTATTCGAGCCATTTCCTTAACAACCTAGCATTCTTTGCCGTTGCATATCGAGAAAGCGGTTATGGCATCCGCCATAGTCGGAGGCATTGGTGGAGGATTTGGGACATCATCATTGTCTTTATGCAGGTACTTGCACCGATTTGGGTGTTATGACGAGGCATCTGTTAGAGAAACACGTTTATTTACATTATTATTTTATTGAAAGCAGTTAAAAGGTTTCAATCTACAAAGGGTTACTTATTTATATTACATGTCTTGTATCCCACAAGACAACCCTGGTTTACTAGAAAAGCAGTAAAAGAACTATTTCTACTCCAAGCTCTCATTCATCAGCATCCGTGTCCATACTGGACGAAACCTCATCTTCATCTGAGAAGTACACTAACTCCTCAGGATCCTCCTCCTCTTCTTCATTCTCAACTTCTCCTGGATCTACAATCATTTCTTCATCTATAACTTCACCATCCCCATGCGGAGGATGAAGTTGAGCGTACATCATGTGGACATTCTCATGAAGAATGGCATTGTCCATCTCCAGGTCTTCTACATAGAAGTCCAACTCATGGATGCATTCGTTGGCCGCATCCTCTCGTGTCCAGGCTTCATTCCGCAGCTCCATGGTCATGGTGATGGCCCTTTCCATTTCTGCAAGCTTCTCTTGATCGTTGGCATGAGCTCGACGAAGAGTGTTGAGCTCCTTGGTAAGTTTCTCGATGTTGGCAGGATTGCTTGAAGATCCTTCATCTCCTAGGGTCTTGGAACTTCCTTCACCAAGCTCACGGTTACGCGGTGCCAACTAGTGACGAGGGACTCCGTGAGGTCTAGTGGACTTGCGTGTGGTTATCTTGGTCTTTGCCATAGCCTGTAGAAGTGAGGGTAGGACTATCAGGATAGCTTGAGGATAATAGAGGTTAGCAAGAATGGGATTGACATTACTACCCAACCACTTTTAAGGGGAATTATTATGCAAGGTGTTTAAGCATGATGCATGAATCGATCTTACGAATCCGAGTACAAAAGATTTATACAATCAAAAGTACTAGATTTTTAATATATAGGACAAACCTAACCATATTATCCGCCACAAACTTTCAAATAAGATAGGATTGAAGCTAGATCAGAGGGAAGAAGAAAGAAATTTGAACCTTAAAATATCAAGTTTAATTTCTTTGATCCAAATCAATTTGAAGGTTTTCAAAAGTAACCTACAATGATCTTAGATAGGACCTGCTCTGATACCAGCTGTGGCAGAACCTCCTAAGAAATCGGGCCCACGTGCACCTATCGTTGTCTCAACAGACCTTTGATAGCGTACACAAGTTTCCAACAACTTAACAGGTCTGTCGGGTGTCCTCAGGAAACCTGAATCATCCACGAGTCTTTTCCCAACAAGATCCCAATCACAGACATTGCAGATTACAACAGTTTTCAATATACATACCAGAGATTATAAAGTGGAAGACTTAAGTTTCAATATTACAAACCAGTTGTTTCAAACTTACAAAACCATAAGTGTCAAACAACCATAGTAGCGGGATAATATTACATTAACATTATTTATTTCACACAAACTACTGCCTTGTCCAAAGGCCATTCATCATTCCTCATCGTCATCGACTTCAAACACTGACATGCAGCAGGGACCAAAACAAGCCTGCGCATGCGACTCACCTGCAACAAGGGTTAACAAACCCTGAGTACAAAAGTACTCAACAAGACTGACCCGACAAAAAAGGGGTGAAGGTCTTAGGGATGCAGGTATTAGGTCAAGGTAAGGATGTAGCAAGATTCAAAAGTTCTTTGCCAAAAGCTTTCTATTCTTGATCCTATTTTCAAGTTTTACCCCTAAGTACTTTAGTTCATTATCTCAAACTAAGTGTTCATATCCCATATTCCAATCCTTCTCATTCCATTCCTTTTTTTCATGTTTTAGTAATTCACCAGTCCTGCATTGCTTCTGTAATGAATCGAGTCTCCATATCCGCGGAGCACCGGCAATTCGAATTGATTCAAGTCCCAGCTGGGGATTCCTTATCACACGACATATGTAGAACTTAATCTTGCATATATCAACCTCGCTACCGGATCCTCCTATACTAAGCCGTCTCCATGCCACCCGAGAGCACAGCACACCTCAAATTCGGCCACATTCCAGCCACGAGGGTACACGCTACTCCCGCCATCTCTCCACTCCCAGTGCGAGGGCATTCATCTTAGTATCGGATTAGCCGAAGTAGGCTTACCGTAGTATGTGACCAATACTACAAAGTGTCTCGTTTAGAAGATCCACAATGAGTGGCCTTTAAGCGACATAGTCGGCAACATTACCCAACATTCAAGATAAGTCACCCGACTAGTCTCTAGTTCATTCTGTCTTCTTTCTTTCTTTGGCCAGTATGCCATCTTTGATTGTATCGAAACTTTTACTTTGAAAGCCTACCATAAAGCATACTAAGCAATTCTACGCCTTTGTAAATGAAATCATCTTCAAGGATGGTAAACAATTAACAAGGTAGGCAATGCATCAAGTAGGTAACATTTGAATTAATCAACTTAATGCAATAAGTAACATAGGTGATAAACTTTTCAAAGTAAACAAGGTAATGGTTTAATGCATAAACCGGGGCTTGCCTTCGTTGACCATCTCGGGTTCTGGATCAGTACCACAAATATCGAATCCCAAGACAACCGGGGATTCTTCCACAACTTGCTCAACTAGAATCGGTTCACTCTTGGATTCTACATGAAATAATAACTTATGCTTCAACATGATGATAATGTAAACATGATGCTTTCATGGTGCATGAAATATAATAACACCTTGAATACAACTTTCCTTCGCGGTACAGTTGCAAGCCAACAAAACCAACTTGCAATTCTACCATCAAGGACCACACAAGTGACTTGACCAAATTGATCTCGAAACCCGACTGGTCACAAAACATGACCAAATCAAAATCAAATCCTAACCCAACACTTAGGGTTTGCTTTTATTCATTTTTGAATTAACTGGAAATTAAGCTCAAAATGAACTTGTCCCAAATGACCTCAAAATTTTATGTAAGATTCATCATGACAAATTAGTGTACCAAAATAAATTTCATAATTTTTGGAGCTAAACAGTGACCTACACAAATTATGGAAATTGCATTTATCAATTAATTGACTGAATTTTTGAACATTAAAAATTTATTCAAATTTCAAGTTTCATATTTTTTCTAAATAATATTCATCACAGAGAGGTAACACAAAAATTTTCATAATTTTCGGAGCTCTAAACAAATCTACAAAAAATAACAAAAATAGACACTATTCATCCATTTCTAAAAATAGAAAAATTCCATTTGAACTACACATTCGCTGACATACGAGACCCACTTGTCATCCCTAAGCTTCAGCTTTGACCACGATGACGACTGCGCTGACCGACGCAAACTCGCCGCCGGTGAGCCCAACGGCGACGGCCAAAGCACCAAAACGTTCACAACGACTAGGCGCATCGATCTGTGGCAGTACAGAGATTAATGACAACACGAAACACTGCTGACACCGGCCATGGCGGATGTGGCAGCACGGCGACGCTATGCCGGCGGAACAAGGCCGTTAACGGTGAAACAAAGAGTACAGGAAACATCAGTTGCTCACCCAGAACATGTTGAAGCAACGAGCGAGACCGGAGAAGCTACGGTGACACGGTTCGACGATGACAGCGATCATGGTGGAGCAGACTTCGTCGACGACGGTGTTCCGGTGACTGCAGTGGGCAAAATGACCAAGCAAGAATAGATTAAGCACCACCACATCTAGACGAAGCTGTAGAGTCAACAAGCAAGGGCAACGGCTCACCGGATGACGCTGGCCGCGGTGAAATGGAGCTTCGGGTGATGTCGCCGGCCGCGAGGAAGAAGGGTCGCTTGCAGCTGTTCTCGGTGGACTCAGACAACCACAGTTGGTGGAATGGGTTCGCAAGGAGGAGACGAAGCTAGAGCACTGCTGTGCTGAGACTGGCTTGCGTTGAGGAGTCGAGGAAAGCTCGATGGAGTTGAGACGGCGGCGTCGGGAAATAGAGGAGAGAAAGAAAAGTCGACGACGGCGTCGGAGCTCTATAGCGCGGCCAAGAGAGCGAGGGAACGACACGCAGCGACCATCTCGTGCCAGCGTGAAGCCGAGGGCGGCCACGGACGTGTCTGGAAGGCCGAAGAAAGGACGCCGGCGGTGGGGCAGTGGTCGTGCTACTGTTCCGAAGAATTACAGAATTGCCACTGAGTTCATTTTGCAAATTACTCACAAATTTTCTAAAGAAGTTGAAAATCTCCAAAAATGAAAGTTGCTCAACTTTGCCAACTCTACAACTTTTCTTTAATGAACATTTTCAAATTCTGCCTCCATTTTAAAATTTGAATTTGGGGTGCATTTGAGCATTTGAATCATTTCAAAATTACTCCAAATTTTATATGTAATCTTTAAAAACTTTGAATACCAAAGTTGATCCTTATAAAATAAGCTTCAACTTTGCTTTTTGTCACACCCCCAAATTCCAAATGGATTTTGAAATAGACAAAAGGGGCAAAAAGGACTTTTATAATTTGAATTTGAATTCAATTTGATTTGTTTCCCTTTTTACTTAATTATGATTTTTGACCACTTACATGGCCCATTAGGGTTATTTGAGTCAAATGACACATGGTCTCACATGATCACATGAAATTTGACCCTTGTGGTCATGATCTTTATTTAGAGTTTTGGATCACATTACATCACATAAAATAACAACTTATGAAATAAAGCTTATTTAGTGAATGCATTCAAAATTTTCTACTTTATGAATGCTTTGCAATGCACATGATGACATGTCAAGTTTTAGTTCTAGGTCAAAACACCAGAGGTGTTACAATAGGCACCTCAATGGCATCACATTCAAAGACAAATACCCATTACCTGTGGTGAATGAATTATTGGATGAACTAGCTAGAGCTAAATGGTTCACCAAGTTGGATCTAAATTCTGGATATCATCATATGAGACTAGCTTGTGCAAATGTATTCAAAGCTGTAATTAAAACTCATCAGGGCCTGTATGAGTTCAAAGTCATGCTATTTGGCCTAACTAATGCACTATCACCTTTCAGAGCATCATGAACAGAATGTTGGAGCAATATTTGAGGAAGTTTGTGTTGGTTTTCATGGATGACATACTAATCTACAATAACTCATTAGAAGAACACATTCAGCATTTTAAGTTGGTGTTCAAAACCTTGGCTGAGAACAAGTTTTTCATCAAAGCCTCCAGATGTGAAATTGCTAAGCAACATTTGGAATATTTGGGCCATGTGATCTCTAGATCTGATGTGGCCAGTGAGCCCTCAAAAATAGTTGTTGTTTCTTCCTGGCGGAGGCCACAAATAGTGAAGCAGTTGAGAGGATTCCTTGGACTTACAGGATACTATAGGCGTTTCATCAAACACTATGGAGTTATCAGTAGACCCCTGACTCAACTCTTAGAGAAGAATACCCAATTCCTTTGGACATCTGTGGAGCAGCAAGCTTTTGAAACTTTGAAACAAGCTTTAGTCTAGGCTCCAGTCTTAGCCCCACAAACTTCTCCAAGGTTTTCACTTTGGAAACTAATGCTAGTGACCTTGGGATGGGGGCAGCCTTGATGTAGGAAAGGCACCCTATTTCTTTCCTCAACAAATCATTCTATGACAAGAACAAAGGCCTCTCTACATATGAAAAGGAATGCATGGTAGTGCTTATGGCTGTCGACAAATGGAGATCATACCTATAGCACAAAAAGTTTATCTTGAAGACAGACCATAAAAGCTTGCTATTTCTCACTGAGCAAAGGGCAACTACTAAGCTGCAACAGAAAGCTATGTTGAAGTTGATGGACCTAAGATTCAAGATCCAGTATAAACAAGGCCACACAAATAAAGTAGCTAATGCTTTGTCAAGGATTTATGACCATGATGAACATATTGCAGCTATTTTAGTTGGTCAGCTAAAACAATCCATGATTTCCTCGAAGGGAAATCCACATATTACATCATAATGTGATAATCCTAGAAATACCAAGCTATCACATTATTTTTATTCAGCTGATATCATAGTCATACATCTCGGAATTACAAGATTACAAGACATTACAACACTTGGTAACACACCTAAGTACATCGTTATCCTAGCGGAAACGCACACAGATCTTCATCAGAGTCGACGTAGTGCGTCA
Source organism: Miscanthus lutarioriparius (assembly GCA_904845875.1). NCBI lineage: Eukaryota > Viridiplantae > Streptophyta > Magnoliopsida > Poales > Poaceae > Miscanthus > Miscanthus lutarioriparius. Next base: position 66,760,732 of record CAJGYO010000009.1, read on the forward strand.
TCGGGTGAAGGTTCCTCCTTCACAGGCATTCATCAGAGTCGGCATAGAATGTCAGTGGGCGTAGCTGTGATAGAATCGCCCAATTTATACAAGATTAAGTACGGCTGTCCCCACTAACACGTTGACATGCGCATACTTTCACTTATATAAACCTGGTAGTACGCCGAGTGTCACGAAGGACCTCGGCAAATCAACATCACAACGAAGATCGCGTGATTAAGCAAATACACATTACATACACAGAGTTGTAGCGGAAATAATATTACAAATGGGTTCACAAATAATAGTACAAGTTTGGGTTTCAAAACCATTTAAGGGAAAACAACATAGCTTTTCGTGATTACATTAATATAAGTTTCAAATACATTGATAGCATAAGTGACATCCTCTGATAAAAGCATATATATGAGAAATAAATATAGAGCCACCGAGCCCACTGGCAGTTAGCCACCATCTTCAGCAGGCCGAGAACTTCACCTGCAATATGGTGGGATAAACCCTGAGTACTCGAATGTACTCAGCTAGACTTACCCATCATAAACCAGAAATAAAGTGACACCAAGGAGTATGCAAGGCTTTATAGGTTGACCTAGCTTGACAAAATTTTGCATAAAAGCTTAAGTAATATAACTTGGAAATTTAGTACCTCTAGCATCAATTTGAATACTTATTCAATTAAACATCTCCAGATTAGCACCTATACTAGAGCAATCACTTGATTAAGCTAACAAGCATTAGTAACCATATTCGGTATAAGAATAATTTGAGCATCATCATAACCATCAAGTTTCCATTAAGTTACTCTACATCGTCGCTGCTCAGTCAAGTTCTCACAATCCAGGAGAGACGGCGATTCGAATCGATTCCTACCTAGCTGGCAAATTTATTCCTTACACAAACCGAGACACACCCCACGAAGGTAGCCTCAGGTCACCTTTGGTACAATTCAAGACTAACTTGTGGGTCCAATCAGCGTCGCACCCTTAGAGATTCTACCAATCTACCAAGAAGATCGGGACCCGGTCCCGCCCTTAGACTCACGCCATTGGCTCTCCACACATCCTTACTGCCTCCAGTATGCGCACTTTCACTTATCATGGCCTGGCCTGAATTGAGCTACTCGGCTTCATAGTCGTATCATCAGATCTGACCAACTAAGTGCTAGGCATGCATTCAACATGACATGAGGACGTACAGCGAATCGGTCCTTAATCGACATAGACGGGGATAGACAGGCACCCAAGACCTCCATGCCTTGTTGCTTCTCTATCACGATCCTGCCCGGTCTCCTTTATTCATTGGCACATTGTTATTTCCACGCTAGTAAATATAGCCAACAGTGATTAGTTATGAGCCTATATCGTGCAGGTGACAGGTAATTTCCTAACTTCTACCGACTAAGCATGGCTAAGCATATATTCAATCCTGAACCTAAATAGGGTTCAAGGTATATTTCTCGATAAGGAAGTTTTATGCATCAAGTGGTTCCAATAAACTCTTATAACCTAATCCATCAAACATAAAGGACTCCCGTGATATTTGTAAAAACATAAGAGGCTTAGAATGCTCTGGGGCTTGCTTGTGATCCAACACTAGGTCAGTGTTTGTTAGATGACCCTCGCTTGGCGAGCATCTCCCATCTCGGCGCTTGCTTAGTCCTTCCATCTTTAGGATAGGTCCACCATACACCGTCTTCGGGTTCGGCTCCAACATCACATCCTTCACGTGGTTGATCTAGCATACCAAGATGAGATGCAAGATGCAAGTGCATCAATATGAAGAATTGTAATATGAGATGCATCACATAATAGCATTCAAGGCAAATATAAGATCATGCAAGACATAGGCACCTAGAGTTATTTAACTAAACATCACACAACCTATTATAGAGGGATAGCAAGCATATTAGGCATGGCACACAAGTGAACTTAAGTTCAGATATTGCACACATGCATTGATCAAGAACTAACCAACATGTTTAGCCAAAACAGGAGCAAGCTAAAGCAATCACCTAGCACATGTATAGAAATCTGGATAGCAGCACAACAGTCACTTGTTTTAACCATAACTAGAGATACAAGTATCCAACAAGGGTGACCCTAGACTTTCTGTAAATCTAATGAAATTATCTAAAACTTTGTTATTCCTTCCAAAAGCTAATTCACAGGTTAACATGATCAAATATGCCAATATCTCAAGTCTGTACCGATAAGGATAGAAAACTGACATAAACTTTAGAAATATATACCTAGAGTTCTAATCATCCAACAAGCATGATCCTTAACTTTATAGAAAACTTATTAAGTTATCTACAACTTTATTATTATCATCTTTAGGTGATTCAATAGTTATTTAGCCTTAAATACACAAAGCAACAATTCTGTCCAACATATGGACTGAATCTGACATGCAACTTCAGACAACAATAAGTTGAGTTCTAGCTTTCACAACAAGGTGGTTATAGAGTTTTTAGAAATCTTAGCAAACCATGCACAACTTTGTTATAAACACCACAAGCTAATTCCAAAGTTAACCAGATCAAACATCACAAAGAAGATATCTCTATCCAAATTAGGATAGATTCTGTCATTCCAGTTCACAAGCTCATAACTAGAGATTTAGACCACTAAAAGGTGTGATCTTTAACAATTTGGAAAGATCATGAAAATCACTACACTTATTATAGTATCACCAAGACATGATTCAAAGCTTAGCTAAGTCAAACAACACAATCATTCAGATCTGCACAGAGAGAATGCAAAACCTGACAATGAACTTGAAAAATCTATAACTCCTAAACCATCAGGCTTATAGTCATGATAATTTAACACAAGCTAGATTATGAAGTTACCTACAACTTTTGTACTTACCACATTTAAATAAAACATCATTATCATCTCAAAAATGATTGCACCACAAAAAGTACACATGCAGCCAAATTTTAGAAGGTAGCATGTTGGTGTTTTCACTTGTTTCCCCCAACAGAGATTTCATACATATATCATTCAAAGGCTCAAACAAACATCCATATAGATCAACTACATTTCACAAAGTAAGTGTAATTAAAGTAGCATCTCATGGCTTAGGCATATGCCTATTTGTTATTAACTTTCATTAACTTCCATAGAATGACATATATATATATATATTATATTTAGTGCCATATGAGAACAACTATTTTGGGGCTGAGATTTTTATGAGAGGAAGATGATGACCAAACATGATTACTGTACAAATTTCACATGCTCAGGTTTTGTAATTTAATTACTACAAAAAGGACAAATTGCAATTGCAAGAAATCATGTGAGAGCAAGATAAATATGAAATTCAATATTTTCTACAAATGCATGGTCATATTATGTATCAACATGACACAAAAACATCATATAAAGGTAATGGAACAACACTTTCCATTTTTACCTCATCATAAAAATTATAACTTATTTAAAACCATTTAAAGCTATTTATCCAACCCTAAACAAGATAAACCAATAAATCACTCATACTATATACAATGACCATGAAAATTTTACCACTGCACACACATAGATTTAGTAGACTACCATAAAGATTTCACAGAAATTAGAGCACTACAACTTTAGATATGAAAATAACAAGAAAAACAAGCTAAAATTGCCTATTTAACAAGATTAAATAAAAAAGATGATAAAAATAGTACATAACTAGCATGTTAATATTTTTCTTAGCTAGAGAGCGTCATCACAAGACTAACACAACTGAAATCATAATTTTTGGACTTCTATAATTCAAGATATGCTTCTAACCAACTTAAAAGCATTTTTAAAAGCACTTTATAAGAATAAATAAAAACATCAGAAACTTTCTACTAACACATATCATATTATGACTCTACTGTGTAGATCTACTCACAAGGATTCCAAAAAGTCCTTATTTGCTATTTTACGATTTTTCTACAATTTACTCGAATTTCCAAAGTTTTAGCCATAAAAGAAAAGCAAACTTGCACCGAGAACCCTAGACTTTTCTTTAATACCGATTCCAGCGAACAGCTCCTTATACACTACTACAGGAATGGTTTCTACGGGCGGCTGGTGACGCTTTATAGAGATGGCTTGGCCAGCCGCCCCTACCATACCGTCTCCACAAATCATGCATTTGTAGGGGCGTTTTCAGACCGCCCTTACAAATTGATTTGTAGAGGCGGCTGGTGTTATTAACCGTCTCTACAAACCAGCCGCCTCTACAAAATCAATTTGTAGGGGTGGCTGTAGTATCAGCCGCCCCTATAATACCTGTTTGTGGGGGCGGTTCAGTATAAAACCGCCCCTACAGTACATTTTTCTGCCAAAAACAAATTAAATTTAGAATTCAAATTCGACTAGAATATATATATATATATAATTCAAATCTGACCAAAAGCACAAGAGCATTATATAAACACACCATTACAAGTCCAATTCACAAGAATATATACAATCTATCATTAAATAGACATAATTCACAAGTCTAATTCGTTCCACAAGTCCAAACCGTCTCACAAGGTAAGACCAATGTCAAATTTCATACACATTGTTATGAATGGTCTAGAACTAGCCTTTCAGTCTCACGAAGGTGCTGGTATTGAGGATTTCTACCTAAGTCAGAATCTCGGTCATGATAGGTGTCTTTGACGTGTACAATCTGCATACATGGATGGAGTTGTGGTGGCCTGAAGAACCATGAAAATCTATGCAACCATCCATATATAGTGACCGTGGCCACTTAAATGACTCCCCCGCGGTGATGCAGTGTTATCCTGCAACAACAAATGACTGAATGAACAAACCATATAGCAGCAGATCAAAAATTGCGTTCAAAAAAACAGCAGATCAAATTGCAGACAGCAGCAAATCAAGTAGTACTGCAGTGGGCACCCCTTTATTTAACCGTTGCATCATATTCTATCACTAGTTAGGCAAGCAAATTGTAGAAAGGAGCAGCATGTGCAATCCTGAAACTAGTATATAGCAAAATGGTAGAAAAATGTGAGTTTGGAAAGGAACTGTCACAGATCACGTATACTGCATATACTACTGGACAGATGCTTTTTGTTTCACAACTTATTCAACCAACAGTGTACTAGATTAAATGGTAGGCAACCATGATGTGTCAGAACTAAAACGAACAATGTACAGGCTAGCTGGCAGGCAACAATTTCCATTACGTGAGCACGTTTTGTACTGGAGAGTGGATACTGGAGCAGCACCTTGAGTCTGAAAGACTGGAGCGGTCATAGACTTGGAGAAGTCGAGGACTAGAGGAGGCACAGGCGCACAGCTTCATTAGGTGGGGGCCGATGGAGTGCGGCAGCCCAACAGCAAGCGCGGACGCCAGCACGAGTGGTGGTGGCGGATCTGTGCCTACAGTAGGATCTGCAGACGCCGGCTGTGGATCTAGCCACAAGCGGCGGATCCATAGTCGCCGGCCGTGCATCCACCAAAGACGGAGGCTACCGACACCGGCAGTCCAACACCCACAGCCAGTGGGTGGTGCCGTCGCTGCCGGGCTACGCGGCAAGCCAGCCGTAGGAGCCGCCGCCTCTACTGGATTCCTGGCAGCACGGCTAGCCCGCCGCGGACGCTGCCGCTTGGGCCTGGATGCGAACAGCACCGCCTCCTACTCATGGATGCGGGTGCCTAGATATTGCCACCGGCCATGACAAGCTCCACGGCTTCCAGCTCCCGCCGCCGCACATGCTGGACGGGCGCGGCGGCCACAGCGACATGGACCAGGTTAGGGTTTTCGAAGGGGAGAGCAACGCCTCCGCATTTTCTCCACAGCGGGATGGATCTCGTCCGTCGATCTGATCAACGGTTGAGAGTGAGGTGAAGGTTAAGTTGGGCCGCTGATATAGATCTTTGGGCCGAGCTTCAGTTGTGTTGGACACAGCAGTGGCGGCTGGTAATAGCCGCCTCTACATATCAGCTGCCCCTACAAATCGACGCTTTTGTAGGGGCGGCTCGTATTACAGCCGCCCCTACTGTGCCATTTGTAGGGTCGGCTGCTGTGCTGGAGCCCGAGCACGCCGCTGTAGGGGCTGCTCCAATGCCAGCCGCCCCTAAAACAAAAGCTCCGTTGCTACAAACTATTTTTCACGTAGTGATAGGCACTATTTGAATGAGTCTATGGTTTGCAGATCGACCCTTCCCTTTCTTCGAATTCTTGCACGAAGCCCTTGACGTGAATTTGGACCAGAGGATGCTGGGGAACGGCCAATTTCCGGCGTGGTGGTCGATGGCGGTGGAGAAGAAGTGCAGGGGAAGCACCAGGGGAGTCGTGCTCACCCAGGGGACAGCTCGGCTCGGCTTGAGGTAGCCCGTGTTGGCCTGGCCACGCATGCGGTGGCCGCATCGGGTGGCTGCATGGCGGCGACGGAGCTCCCGGTGGCGTGCGAGGCTGGGGATGGGTGGTACTGGTTCAGGGCAACAACGAGGAGGTGGTGGTGGTGCTGGTTAGTAGCGAGGGAGCTCGAGGAAGCAAGAACAACGATGGCAGCGCTCTACCGGCCGTCCATGGCGGACGCACGCTCTGGAGCGACCAGAGCGAGCGCAGCAAGGCCAGAGCGAGAGAATGAGAGAGCGAGAGAGAAAGGAGGGCGCTCGGGCGTCCAAAACGAGTGAGCGTGGCGCTGTGGCATGGATGCGTGCGAGCGCGAGGCCACACGACGTGTTTCTCCTGCACGTGGTCAGCCATGAACACGAGGTGCTTCAAACACTATCAAGCCAATACCACCGTGAAAATACAACTGAAACTCCAACTTTCCCATCCTCTATCTCCCGATCCGGTTGTCCTGTGATCATGGCGCAACAGGCAAAGTTTTAAATCTTTGTGAGGTGAAGCTCATTCATTTAAGGATCAAGAGCTAATTGGCCTAGATTTGGAGATACGGATCTTCAAAGGAGGATACTCGAAAACAGAACTCTGAATTTTGGTTTCAGGCCGACTGAAACGACATTCTTCTCTCTCTTCCAACTCCTAATTTGTTTAGTTTTGGCACAAGCTGTAGTAACCAAAGTTGTAGAGCTACGTGAGATCTCCAACTTTTCTTAAAGGATCTTGGGCTGGTTTGGCATGGCTACGAAGATACAAGCCTCCAAAGTAGGGTATACGAAACTGAAAACTGAATTCAGTTAAGGGCTGAATTCAAGAAACTTTTTGTTGTTCTTGCAATAACTTTTGAAAGTCCAAACGTACTCCAAAAGTCATGAGACTTGTTTTGTTGTTTTCTTCAAAAAGTGTAATTCAACTCATAGTAAGGAACCCACTTGAGCTTCTATACAAATTTGGAAGATAAAATGTCACAAACTTTCCATCATGCTGCTACTGATCGAGGACAAAAATTTCAGGGGAGTCAAAACAGCACTGCATTCAAAATTTCAGAGTCAAAACAGCACGGCATTCAAACTTGAGACCACTATATGAGACACTTAGAAGTTAAATCAGGTCTTGGTCCAAAAATAAAGTTTGTTGTACTCCACTCAAAATTCAACTTTTATTTAAGGTGCAACTCCATGCAAGCAATGTAAGCAATTGGTCAACACAGGTCAAAATAGCATCACAGTAAAGCTTAAATTAGGGTTTTAGACCGATTGAGGCATTTTCTTGACTTTTGCTTAACATGAACCCTTCATGACTTTTGTTGTAGAGTTCAATTAGATTCATTTAGGCAAGGTAGCAAGGTTTGGTCGACATCTCATATTCCCATTTACTTAATAAAGCAATCCAAGAAAGATTATAACTTATCATTTCATGTGACTTCTTGATTCCAACCTTCATAAAACTTTTCCACTGGTCAAGATGGATGCATGTTGATGTAATGTACATGAAATAAGCATGTTTAACATTACTCTTGCATAATCTTAACAAGGGTACACATGTAAGTAGGGGTGTGTTCTCTAAGTTTAAGTTGGAGCTCACTCTTGTAGATTTGATCTTGACACCTTCATCACCACTTAACATGTCATGTTTGAGCTCAAACCCATTGCTTAACTAGTGACAAACACCTAGAGTGTTACAACCCTCCCCCCTTATGGGAATCTCACCCTGAGATTCATTGCGAAAGACTTTTAGAGGAAGAGAAGCATGTCACCCATTTTCCAACATCAGTGACAGTCTTAGGCTACTTAACTTTGGAGTATTAGAGAGGCTAATTTGGTCAAGACACTTTCTGGTACTTTCTCTTCGTTGTAAGTTTTGTCTGAAGAATTTCATTTGTTGGCTTCATTGAAGCATTGTTACTTTGGGAGGAATCCAAGATGGCACAATACTTCGTTCTCGGGATACGGAGAGTACTATGGAGTATAAACTAATTACCCAAAATCTCTATTTCCCTAGTGAATATAGCATGGACCATGTGAACTTTGCACTAGACGTGAAGCTTCTGAAAGCTACTCATTACAATGGTTCTATGTTCATTCACAAAGTTCAAAAAGCAGTCCTCTACCAAAGTAGCTTGAGTACAACCTTGCATAAGGGATGAGATCACAGATGGGGTAAGCATCCTCCGAGGCTGTAATAAACTGAGTAACCAACAGACAATATCTATGCCGGTTGTAACCGTTCAATCACTCAGATGCCAACCGATGGAAAACTACATATTGTTCCATGTGTGCAGCTCTCCTTCTCTAATGATAACGCTGTATTATCTGAGTCCATTGAGTGAGCGGTGAATGTGATAGCTGACTCTATTGACTCAGCGTTTTCGACGATCATTATTTGAGGGAATTCTCGTATCCAAGTGGCAACAGTTATCTGAGTTGAATCTGATGCAACCTCTTGGGTAAAAACACATGAAAGGTACTAAAGAACAAGTCCGCCTTGGAAATCCTTGCTGAAGAAGGATGATAGCGAGGCCTGGAGGTCAACAAAAGTTGCAAGTATAAACTGACTAGAAAAAAATAGTACACTACTAAGCAGGTTGAGCACAATTTGCCTTCATGGTGCAGTAAGTTGGGTTGACTTGCATTGTCGCAAAATTAGCCTAGTTGGACTACTTTTGACATTGAGGTTTCCTTTCTAATGTCAATCAACAACTCAAAATCAAAGTCTAAAATATGTTGTTTGACACTTTTCAAATTGTTTTCGACTCGTAATGACACAAATTGACTTGTAGAACACCTTGACTACTCACCATTGTTGATACAAGAGGACAAAATCAAGGCACAAAGGGGTGCAAGGAGTCTTCTCTAGGGCATCTAAAGTATTAACAATCCTCGCATTGCCAACATGACCTGAACTACAACACAACCTACTAATATCGATGCTAGTAGTCAACAGAGAAATCACAGATTCTGTACCTCTCGGAAATCAGTTCATATCCTACAAACTACTACTCCATTGTGCACAAATTTTTGTAGGCATTTAGATCCAAGAGTGCTTTAACTACTGACCAAAATTCATCTCAAATGGACATCGTTTGGCTATCCAAATAAATCATCTACCAAAACTGCTTTGTTCTAAAATTTTGAGACCGAACTGTCAAAACATCTCTCAAATCTGGTGCTTCACTCAACCAATCCTCAAACCAACTTAAGACATTGAAGTACCTTAAGCGAGGAATGAGATCACCAAGTTTGGTGTGAATTCAGCCATGTTTGAGCCACTAATCACTGGCTTAAAGATAACCGGTTTAGTGCCATGAAATCTCGATAGATTTCCCGCTCTTCTTTTCCTTTGATTTACACATTGAGAAGTGTGTTCGCAGTCTTTAACTCCTTTAATGACAGCGGTAGCTTTCTCGCTGAGGATGGAGGCTAGGGTCCTTACATGCCTCTTAGGAAACAACTTCAACCATTGATTTAGGCACCAGCTCAACGATACACAAGCAATGGACTGGTGGGTTGTTTTTGCAGGGCACATTGCATACTTCACGTGGAGGGGTAGTCCTACAAGATAAGGGACCCTTGCTAACTATCCTTCTGTACTTCCTCCAATAGAGTCCTTAACAAATCTTTTGATAGCACCATATACATAATGATGCTGACCGAGACTAGGGACGTGCTTTCTCTAGCTCTTTACTTAGCTGATACAACATCTTGCACTACCCATGTGATTGTCCAAGATGGAATTGACTTGATGACATAGGGTCTGGAGAAGAAAGCAGTACTTGCATTGTTGACCGGCTTTGCTGTTTCTTTGCTTAACATTGTTCGGTGACACATAGCCTTTAGGGCTACCAAAGAGTCATTACCTAGCTGGAGATTAACCTTACTACTAGTAACTAATTAGTTGTCTCCGAACATTTAAAAAGCTCCAAAACTTCCATTTTGACGACAACAATTGTAGTGGATGTGCAAACAGACAGTTACCATGGAAGTCAGTAGAAAAGGGGTGACACCGAAGAAGGTTGGTTTTTGCCTGCACGATCCTTATGCACCTAAAGATTGAGAACTTGGATAGGAAGCTCATGAGTACCAGGTGACCTATTATAGCATATAATATCTCCATCCATTGTCACTTGACTGACAACTTGTTCAACCTTAAGTGGGGTGCACATTTCTGATCCAACGGGGACGACATAAGTTGCTCACTAGATGACCGATGTCATTACTGGGATAGTCAAGTAGAGTCACTTGTCTACCATCTCTTGCAGTTTATTTATGTTCATGTCAATGACCTGTTCTTCAAAGGTTATCCTTTGGATGACTCCAGAAGGAAGTCCTATTGTATCTAGTTCGACGTACAGATCTTCTGACAAGATAAGGAGAGATAACCAAGGAAGAGCTCACATGAAAATAACACATCGGTGCAGTTCTACAATGGATCATGACTAGGAACCTCGATACCAGCACGTGCTGAGCAGCACAGCCTTGTGTGTGCACCCACAGGGGCTCTTGGTCTCATCACGGCACCATAGATTGCTAATCGTGGCACCATTACTGAACATACAACCCACAAGAATTCTCACATGGCACAAATTTGGTTGCATAGGAGCAAACACCATGCGAAGGAGGAATAGCAAGCAAAGGTAGTCACAAGGTTAGGAGTCAACAAGGAGGTGATCCGAAGATCAAAACATAGTGCAAGAGAACATAGCTTAATTGTCGAAGACAATTGAGCAGGGGACTCTTGCCTAATTTCCATATACGCCTTGTGTTCACCAAAGTGATTACCAGATAAAGATTAACATGAGATTTGGTCTTGCCAAGCAGCAACATGAGATCAAGACTGATAAACGTCCAGAGACTTGAAATTGTAGGAGATTAAACAAACGAGATTCGAGGGACAGAGCCAATGCACTAACTAGGGATTCAGTTGATAAAGCAACGACATGATCTGCGAGGAAAAGGTTCTGAAGCCCAGGTAGATAGCGATTAGCGTTGCACCAGATCATCTGTAGGAGAAGGAGTAATGAAGTTCGATAAGGATTTTTGAGCAGGGTCCTCCCACACAGGAGCGGGACAACCACGACACATGCAAGCATTCAAGGGAACTAAGCTTGGGCTAAGGTCAAGCAAAGGCATGGATATAGGTCTTCATAGCACAATGTTCAAGGGCTAGCAACCATGTGTACAGGCTCAGGCTCCTAAGAGTGAACTTAATTGGAGACAACAACCATGAGATTATCAAAACTTGGATGTTGTTCCAAGATAGTGCTCTTCAACACTCATATGCTTACCGAGGGCAAAAGGGGTGACAACTATGACACTACCTAGATAACGAGCATCCACACATACATCATGGTCTTAAGCAAGCAATTCGAAACACTCAACCCAATTAGCTTAAGCGACTATTACTAAGAACAAAGCTCGCACATAACAAGCAGTCACCTACAGCAACACCACTACACATATCATGCAAAACATGGTGATAAGGTGCTGTTATCTTTTATTTCCTTTTTACTGAATAGGTGAATATCTCTTCCAAACAAGTTTTACTTATACTTAGCAAATTAGTTTTCGAAGGGGTGAAGTTTTTGCTAACTACTAACTTGTCATCTATTTCCTTTGGAAGCAACATACAAGGCGAAGCTAATCACACACTATATTCAAGCACAGCTATTCAAGCGACATGGAACAAGGCATTTTGCCTAGCTTCACACAGGGAAGATAGTAACAACACATGGATCACAAGTTACTTAGTATTAGAACAAAGTGAGGGAAGCATATTTATACACAAACACAATCATGATGCATGACCGTCCTATTCATCCTCACAAATTGCTAGCCTAAGGTGGCAATCACATTCTATATCGGTGGCATAACACGTACTCTCTCGATATATAGCTAGTCGTCAGCTACATTCAATCTACGCATTCGTGGTTAGCGTACCTGCAGAAGGATTTCATTTTAGCCCAACCCCACAATTATATATGTAGAAATGAAAGTCTGGGCTCTAGGTTGCAAGCTAAATACTTCCATATATATATACCCATATATATACTTCCGTATCAAAGCTACTCGATCATTAAATTTGCTACCCACAATTAAATACGCACCATACACACATGCAAGCATGCGTATATAGTCATATCAAAGCTAGCTCTCCCCGACTGCACACTCACACTTGCGGTCATGCCACTCATCAACTTACCTTCTTACCTAGGCATAGAGGTATAGTGATCCATACATTACCATTCAAGTGAACGACATCCATACAATAGCACGTCGTATGGACGACAAAAACAAAATATCATTTTAACTTGGGGGTAGAGGCGATTGATCCATACATTGCCATTCAAGTGAATGGCATCCATACAATAGCATGCCATATGGACGACGAAAGTAAAAATTGCAATAAAGTACATCCCCCATAGTTAGTACTTAGATAGCTACCTAATAGTCCTTAACTCGGCATAAAGGAGGATATCGCTAGCATAGTTTTGCAAATAAGTTTTGACCAATTTGCCTGTAGCTAAAGTTTTAGTTAAAATAAGCTTTTAAAAACCAAAACTTTGTTTTTAAAACTATGTACATGATAGTATTATGCTTAATCTTGCTCTGATGCCAGCTGTGATAGAACCGCCCAATTCATACAAGATCAAGTACAGCTGTCCCTGCTAACACGTTGATACGCGCATACTTTCACTTATATAAACCCGGTAGTCCGCCGAGTGTCACGAAGGACCTCAATAAATCAACATCACAACCAAGATCGCGTGATTAAGCAAATACACATCACATACACAGAGTTGCAGCGGAAATAATATTACAAATGGGTTCATAAATAATAGTACAAGTTTGGGTTTCAAAACCGATTAAGGGAAAACAACATAGCTTTCCATGATTACATTAATATAAGTTTCAAATACATTGCTAGCATAAGTGACATCCTCTAATAAAAGCATATAGATGAGAAATAAATATAGAGTCACTGAGCCCACCGGCGGTTAGCCACCATCTTCAACAGGCCGAGAACTTCACCTACAACATGGTGGGATAAACCCTGAGTACTCGAATGTACTCAGCTAGACTTACCCATCATAAACCAGAAATAAAGTGACACCAAGGAGTATGCAATGCTTTATAGGTGGAGCTAGCTTGACAAAATTTTGCCTAAAAGCTTAAGTAATATAACTTGGAGATTTAGTACCTTTAGCATCAATTTAAATACCTATTCAATTAAGCATCTCTAGATTAGCACCTATACTAGAGCAATCACTTGATTAAGCTAACAAGCATTAGTAACCATATCCGGTATAAGAATAATTTGAGCGTCATCATAACCATCAAGTTTCCATTAAGTTACTCTATGTTGCCGCTGCTCAGTCAAGTTCTCACTATCCAGGAGTGATGGCGATTCGAATCGATTCCTACCCTACTGAGGAATTTATTCCTAACACAAACCGAGCCACACCCCGCGAAGGTAGCCTCAGGTCACCTTTGGTACAATTTAGGACTAACTCATGGGTCCAATCAGCGCCACACCCTCAGAGATTCTACCAATCTGCCAGGAAGATCGGGACCCGGTCCCACCCTTGGACTCACGCCATTGGCTCTCCGCACATCCTTAGTGCCTCCAGTGTGCGCACTTTTACTTATCAAGGCCCATCCTGAATTGAGCTACTCAGCTTCACGGTCGTATCATCAGATCCGGCCAACTAAGTCCTAGGCATGCGTTCAACATGACATGAGGACATACAACGAATCGGTCCTTAATCGACACAAATGGGGATAGATAGGCACCCAAGACCTCCATGCCTTATTGCTTCTCTATCACGATCCTGCTCGGTCTCCTTTATTCATTGACACATGGTTATTTCCACGCTAGCAAATATAGACAACCGTGATTAGTTATCAGCCTATATCATGTAGGTGATAGGTAATCACCCGACTTGTACTGACTAAGCATGGCTAAGCATATATTCGATCCTAGACCTACATAGGGTTCAAGGTTTATTTCTGGACAAGGTAGTTTTATGCATCAAGTGATTCCAATCAAATCTTATAACCTAATGCATCAAACATCAAGGACTCCAATGATATTTGTAAAAACTTAGGAGGCTTAGAATACTCTGGGGCTTGCCTGTGATCCAACACTAGGTCAGTGTTTGTTAGATGACACTCCCTTGGTGAGCATCTCTCATCTCGGCACTTGCTTAGTCCTTCCATCTTTGAGATAGGTCCACCATACACCGTCTTTGGGTTTGGCTCCAACATCACGTCCTTCATGTGGTTCATCTAGCGTACCAAGATAAGATGCAAGATGCAAGTGCATCAATATGAAGAATGGTAATATGAGATGCATCACATAATAGCATTCAAGGCAAACATAAGACCATGCAAGACATAGGCACCTAGAGTTATTTAACTAAACATCACACAACCTATTAAAGAGGGATAGCAAGCATATTAGGCATGGCACACAAGTGAACTTAAGTTCAGATATTGCACACAAGCATCGATCAAGAACTAACCAACATGTTTAGCCAAAACAAGAGCAAGCTAAAGCAATCACCTAACACATGTGTAGAAATCTGGACAGCAGCACAGCAGTCACTTGTTTTAACCATAAGTAAAGATATAAGCATCCAACATGGGTGAACCTAAACTTTATGTAAATATAATGAAATTATCTTAAACTTTGTTATTCCTTCCAAAAGCTAATTCACAGGTTAACATGATCAAATATGCTAATATCTCAGGTCTGTAACGATAAGGACATAAAACTGACATAAATTTCAGAAATGTATAACTCGAGTTCTAATCATCCAACAGGCATGATCCTTAACTTTATAGAAATATTATTAAGTTATCTACAACTTTATTATTATCATCTTTAGGTGATTCAACAGTTATTTAGCCTTAAACATACAAAGCAACAATTCTATCCAAAATATGGACTGAATCTGACATGCAACTTCAGACTGCAATAAGTTGAGTTCTAGCTGTCAAAACAAGGTGTTTCTAGACTTTTTAGAAAGGTTAGAAAAGCATGCACAACTTTGTTATAAACACCACAAGCTAATTCCAAAGTTAACCAGGTCAAACATCACAAAGAAGACATCTCTGTCCAGATTAGGATAGATTCTGTCATTCCACTTCACAAGCTCATAACTGGATATTTAGACCCCCAAAAGGTGTGAACTTTAACAATTTGGAAAGCTCATGAAAATCACTACACTTCTTATAGTATCACCAAGACATGATTCAAAGCTCAGCTAAGTCAAATAACACAATCATTCAGATCTGCACAGAGAGCATGCAAAACCTGACAATGAACTTGAAAAATCTATAACTCCTAAACCATCAGGCTTATAGTCATGATAATTTAACACAAGCTAGATTATGAAGTTATCTACAACTTTTGTACTCACCACATTTACATAAAACATCATTATCATCTCGAAAATGATTGCACCACAAAAAGTACACATGCAGCCAAATTTCAGAAGGTAGCATGTTGGTGTTTTCACTTGTTTCCCCCAACAGAGATTTCATACATATATCATTCAAAGGCTCAAACAAACATACATATAGCTCAACTACATTTCACAATGTTTGTGTAATTAAAGTAGCATCTCATGGCTTAGGCATATGCCTATTTGTTATTAACTTTCATTAACTTCCATAGAATGACATATATATATTATTTTTAGTGCCATATGAGAACAACTAGTTTGGGGTTGAGATTTTTATAAGAGGAAGATGATGACCAAACATGATTATTGTACAAATTTCACATGCTCAAGTTTTGTAATTTAATTACTACAAAAAGGACAAATTGCAATTGCAAGAAATCATGTGAGAGCAAGATAAATATGAAATTCAATATTTTCTATGAATGCATGGTCATATTATGTATCAACATGATACAACAACATCATATCAAGGTAATGGAACAACATTTTCCATTTTTACCTGATCATAAAAATTATAACTTATTTAAAACCATTTAAAGCTATTTATCCAACCCTAAACAAGATAAATCAATAACTCACTCATACTACATACAATGACCATGAAATTTTTACCACAGCATTTACATAGCATTAGTAGACTACCCTTCACATAAATTGGAGAACTACAACTTTAGATATGAAAATGACAAGAAAAATAAGCTAAAATTGCCTATTTAACAAGATTAAATCAAAACATGATAAAAACAGTACATAACTAGCATGTTTAATATTTTTCTTAGCTATAGAGTGTCATCACAAGACTAACATAACTGGAATCACAATTTTTGGACTTCTATAATTCAAGATATGCATCTAACCAACTTAAAAGCATTTTTAAAAGCACTTTATAAGAATAAATAAAAACATCAAAAACTTTCTACTAACATATATCATATTATGACTCTACTGTGTAGATCTACTCACAACGATTCAAAAAAGTCCTCATTTGCTATTTTACGATTTTTCTACAATTTACTATGAATTTCCAAAGTTTTAGCCATAAAAGAAAAGCAAACTTGCACCAAGGACCCTAGACTTTTCTTTAATACCTATTCCAGCGAATAGGTCCTTATAGGCACTATTAAAATGAGTCTACAGTTTGCAGATCGACCCTTCCATTTCTTCGAATTCCTACGCGAAGCCCATGACATGAATTTGGAGCAGAGGATGTCGGGGAATGGCCGATTTCTGGCGCGGTGGTCGACGGCAGCAGAGAAGAAGTGGCGGGGAAGAACCAGGGAAGTCGTGCGCACCCAAGGGACAGCTCAGCTCAGCCCAAGGTGGCCGGAGTTGGCCTGGCCACGCGTGCGGCGACCGTAGCGTGCGGCTGCACGGCGGTGGTGGAGCTCCTGGTGGCGTGCGAGGCTAGGGATGGGTGGTATGGGTTCGGGAGAACAACAAGGAGGTGGTGGTGGTGCTGGCTAGGAGCGGGGGTGCTCGGGGAAGTGAGAACAACGGTGGCAGCGCTCTGCCACCGTCCATGGTGGACGCGCGCTCTAGAGCGGCCAGAGCGAGCGCAGTAGGGCCAGAGCGAGAGAATGAGAGAGCGAGAGAGAAAGGAGGGCACTCAGGCGTCCAAAACGAGCGAGCACGGCACCGTGGCATGCATGCGTGTGAGTGCGAGGCCACGCGGTGCGTTTCTCCTACGCTCGGTCGACCATGAATACGAGGTGCTTCAAACACTGTTAAGCCAATACCACCACGAAAATATGACTAAAACTCCAACTTTCCCATCCTCTATCTCTCGATCCGGTTGTCCTATGATCACGGCGCAAGAGGCAAAGTTGTAGATCTTTATGAGGTGAACAACATTGATTTTAGGATGAAGAGCTAACTCGGCCTAGATTTAGAGATACGGATCTTCAAAGGAGGATACCTGAAAGTGGAACTTTGAATTTTGGTTTTAGGCCGACTGAAACGACATTCTTCTCCCTCTTCCAACTCCTAATCCATTTAGTTTTGGCACAAGCTGTAGCAACCAAAGTTGTAGAGCTACGCAAGATCTCCAACTTTGGTTAAAGGATATTGGGCTGGTTTGGCATGGCTACAAAGATACAAGCCTCCAAAGTAGGGTATATGAAACTGAAAACTGAATTCAGTTAAGGGCTGAATTCAAGAAACTTTTTGTGTTCTTGCAATAACTTTTGAAAGTCCAAACGTGCTCCAAAATTGATGAGACTTGTTTTGTTGTTTTCTTCACAATGTTTACTTCAACTCATAGTAAGGAACCCACTTGAGCTTCCATACTAATTTGGAATATAAAATGTCACAAACTTGCCATCACGCTGCTACTGATCGAGGACAAAAATTTTAGAGGAGTCAAAACAACACTGCATTCAAACTTGAGACCACTATATGAGACACTTAGAAGTTGAATAAGGTCTTGGTCCAATAATAAAGTTTGTTGTACTCTACTCAAACTTCATCTTTTATTTAAGGTGCAACTCCATGGAAGCACTGTAAGCGATTGGTCAACACAGGTCAAAATAGCATCACAATAAAGCTTAAATTAGAGTTTTAGACCGATTGAGGCATTTTCTTGACTTTTGGTCAACATGAACCCTTCATGAATTTTGTTGTAGAGTTTAATTAGAGTCATTTGGGCAAGGTATCAAGGTTTGGTCGATATCTTATATTCCCATTTACTTAATAAAGCAATCCAAGACAGATTAGAAAAAAACATTTCATCTGACTTCTTGATTCCAAACTTCATGAAACTTTTCCACTGGTTAAGATGGATGCATGTTGATGTAATGTACATGAAATAAGCATGTTTAAAATTACTCTTGCATAATCTTAACAAGGGTACACATGTAAGTAAGGGTGTGTTGTCCAAGTTTAAGTTGGAGCTCACTCTTGTAGATTTGATCTTGACACCTTCGTCACCACTTAACATATAATGTTTGAGCTCAAACCCATTGCTTAACTAGTGACAAACACCTAGGGTGTTACAGTAGTCTTCATTTTTTTCAACCAAACTTGAGCGTTGGAACGAGACCACCTAATCCTAATCCTTCAATCTCCGTTGTTGTCATCACAGATGGCATCGAAGACCTACCAAAAATCATTCAGTATGATTTATACTAGCCACTGGCTCCCACCCTATGCTTTGCGTATGCTTTGTGGTAAGTGGAATGCAAGGGTAGAGCAAAAGGCCAATATATGACTATAGGTTTCCTATGCAAGTTCATCAATATTTTATAATAGTTCATCAAGTATTCAACCCATCTAATCCACATGTTCACCCATCCCATCACACACATCTCATCACACTCTCACTCTCTAGGCGGCAAGGACAACTCCCGCTCATACCTTGCCTCAACGGCCAAAGCCGGAAACCAACACCAAACTTAGGAGGGAGAAGAAGAAAGGACATCTCTCTCTAGTCAAGTGAAGCGGTAACACAGGAAAGGTCCACAGCCGAAAAGGCGGCATATGTATCGATCGATCAACTAGACACTCTGTAGAGGTTTACACTACCCACAAGATACACCATCATCGGTGATGCGCCCCACCTAGGCTGATACCGGGCTGCCTTCCAACTGGCATGATGCCACCCTACCACTCTCCCTTGGGCCACCCTAGAGTCCACCGGCATGCTGAGACTGTGTGATGTAGTACCGGACCCCAAGAGGTCACTACGCTATCTTAGGAGGGTGTGGGTCCTATGCCCGTACCTCCCTACACTATCCGCTAACAACCTAGTAGAAGTGGCATCGCCCTAGTTGTCGGTCATCCATCTTTCCCCTAATGGAAAGTGAGTAGGGTGCAAGAATTCCAATGAACCAGTTCCCAGAATGTACAAGTCCCTGGGGTGACCGAACAAGACATCTTCTCATCGGCCAACCAACGCCCCATGCCACGACAGCACCTCCATCCCGAGGCTTCATCCCACAAAGACACTGCACCCCGAGACCTCCTCATCTCACATTTACCCTCCATAGGTACCTCTCGTAGGGAATGCCCAGGTCACATCCCCATGGCAAGACTCATCCCAAGACTCATCATAGAATCCTGCTCGGTCGACTCGACCCTCACCACACACCCAAGACACATGCCAAGATCTCCCCAAGTTATCATCAGTTTTAATGGCACCAGGTGCCTTATCCACTCACAAACAATCCTCCACTAAGCATCACATCATAGATATAATGCATAGTAGAAGCAGTAGTAAGTAAGTAAGTAAGCAAGCATCTAGCCTAACAATGGGTGTGCAAGGGTATAGGTTGCGACAAGGCAATGGCTTACAAGCAATTCTACCATGCAACCTATCAGAGATCATTTGCATAAAAGTAAAGCACTAGCAGCTACATTATTGCATGTCTAATAGGATTCTATGAGGTTGGGTGGGACATGGCACCTATTGACTGGTCATCTCTAAGATCCTTAGTGTACTCATAGCCGTTCTCCTCATGGTCCTGTTGTTGTTCGTGTTCCCTTCCTCCAACAGGATTCGGTCCAATCGATGTTATCCTCAATGTAACTACCTCAATAGAGCGACAAACAAGGCAATAAGCAAACAATACTCTAAAAAGGCAACAAGACTAAGAAAGAACGAACAACACCAATAGAACACCAAGGGAAAAGACCTAGCCCTCTTGGCGGATGTCCGATCCCTGGGCCAAAACAAACAGAAGTGGTTGTTTGCTAAGCACAAGCTTAAGTCTTAGCCTAATCAGTACTACCTAGGTCGATCGTGTCCACCTATACAACTTCAATAAAAATGGCATAGACCCTAGCTCATCTTAAGCGAACAACACGGCTCGCGGTCTTCTAATCTAGGCATCATGGAGATTGATGGGAATCGAAAATAGCAGCTAAGGAAAAAAGAAGCAGTTCCAATCTCTCCCAATCCTTATGCCAGCGGAACAGGGGAGAGAAGAGAAGGGAGGTAGGGTTCTTAGCGATGCAGTTGTCACTGCAAGAACCAAAGAAATGCTATGGTCTAAATATGTACAAGCATACAAGGGCTTAAGCACGACAGAACCAAAAGGTGGGGCACAGGATTTAGCTTCCTTTGATCCACTCGCCATAGCAAATGACGGGAATTGAAGGAATGGAATCAAGAGAGCAATAAACACCAAAAAAGCGAAGGGCTCAATCCACATCTTACTAGATCGACGAGGATTGAAAACAAGAGAGGAGAGAAGAATGGAATCCACACTCTTTTGACCAACTCATCATGGAATGGACAAAGGTTGGAAGAAAGGGGACACGATCCCACGATCCAAACCCACTCGTAGGGCACCACGATCGTGCAACTAAATCAGCACAAGGCTATCCCTAAGGCATAGCGATGCGGTTGTTACTGCTAGATCCGAAGGAACACTATGGTCAATGTGGTACAAGCATACGAGGTGGTTATGATAAACAAGCGAGCAAAAGAGGTAAAGCCTGATGGTCATGGCGAGGCAACTCGCGGTCACGAGCTTCACCTAAGCTTGTTGGCTTCCGACGGTTCCACGAAGGTTGTCCCCAAATTCATATCCCACTAGACTAGGTCACATAGGCCTCGAAATGTGCAAGTAAGAACCGCGTTGATATCGACATCAAGTCCACAATGCCCATGTCCTAGGGACGTGGATATGAGCTAGTGATCGTAGTACTACAAAGACAACTAAGAAGCGAGGGAATGAGTTACGCTCGGTGTTACAGCCACGGCGGGACGAACCCACGATCGAAATGATCGAGCGAAGTACAATCCCTCGACTGGCTCGAAGGCACAGTCCATAGGCATACAACACATAAGAACTAACCAACACAAACAACAACCTATGGAGGAGTACCACACATATCCATAGAATGAAGAAATAGGCCGGCAGGAAGACACGGCATAGGCATAGGCATAGGATAGATATCATGTATGAAGTGTATAAGCAAGTATAGATAATCGGTATAGATAGATCATGTATCACTAGTATGATAGAGCAAGGAAATGTAAATTAGGAGTTTTGCTGACATCGAGAATGACATCGACTAGGCTCAAAGGGTCGACCTTGGAGTTGGAGGGGCTATAGTGTCATGTTCCAGCAAACTACAGCTTGCTACAGCTTGTTGTGGCCTGCTGTTGGCTGGCTACGGCTAGCTATGGCTGGCTGCTAGCTGGCTATGGCAGGCTGCGACTGGCCGAGAGCAAGCTCGAGGCAGCCAAGGCTGGCTGCTGCTGCTGGACATGGCTCTAGTGGTGATGGATGGGTCCGGCAAGGTAACATCGATGTCCATCCTCTAAGCAGTGGCACCGTGAGGGCACAACTTCCCTGCAACGGTGAAAAGACGATGCCATGAAGGCTAGTCTTAGCAAGATTAGCGACAAGATCATCGACAAAGAGGAAAAAGGCATGCTCTGGGCATGGAGGCTCACCAGCAGTAGAGGTGGAGCTCCGATGGGATGGCGTCGTGGTCATCGGCTCTGGCACTAGGTTCTGTAGTGGGGGCGCATTGAGGCGGAGGGCGTAGGAGCACTATAGGATGGTGGCTCAGAGTAGGGGCTCACCATTGAGGATGAGTGGAGGCATTGCTTTCCTATGGTAGTGAAGTCCACAGCACAAAGGCCAGGCTCAGGCGAGAATAGCGATGAGGAAGAAAAAGGTGGAGCTTTGGCTTCGGTGGCTCACAGGCGGTAGAGGAGGAGCTCATCGGCTACGAGGTGGTGCTACGGAACGGCACTAGTGAAAGAGTCCAGCGGTGCTTTGGAGGCTTTGCCGCTGCTCAGCATGGTCATGTTCGATCACTGCCATGGCGTGAAGGTGATGCGCGGCAAGGTCAATAGCTCTAGGTTTGGCGTCACAGAGGAGGGCGTAATGTCGGGGCATGGCATCGGTGGTGACATCATGGGGTGGCATGGAGGTGCATGGTGGCAATGGACGTAGAGGTGGTCATGGACGTAGAGGAAGGAGGTGTTGGGCTCGGAGGAGAATGGCGAGGTCATGATGATGGCGCTACCATTCGGAGGAGATGGGTGTGTCACGAGGTGGAAGAACGGAGTGGCGAGCTCAGACAAAGGCATGACGAGGCGAGGACATCACCCTCTGGGGAAGGCGTGGCTACTTAGGCATGGCTAGACTGCGAGGCGGAGTGGAGCTCATGGTCGGCGCTGACACGGATGGGGTCGAGGGGGCTCCGACGGCGTGGTGGAGATGATAGACGTGGAGGTGTTGCCATGGTGGCTCGGGGTCACGGTAGCGCTACACGGTGAGGTGAGCTGCGGTGGTGGTGAGCGAGGAAGATGAGGAAGGGAGAAGTGGAGTGCGGTGGCGCCTTGGAGGAAGGAGAAGACCGACAGCCGATTGCGGCATTTGTAGGCGTCGTAGGCTAGGATTCTTGTGGCTCCGGTGATCCTCATCGTCCGTACGGGAGCGGGAACACACGACGCGCATCCTGTGGGTGGCAGTACGGACGTCGAGAAATGGGGGATGGGACAGTCATGGCAGCGACAACGTCTAGGGGCGGACGCGAGGCGCAAGCTTGTGTTTAGGGTTAGGGTGCAGGTAATGGAGATGGGGATCCCGATCTTCCATCAGGTGGTGGTAACTATCGTTGTGGCGGAGAATGACACACCGATCTGGCTTCAGATCGAAAGATCGAACCCTGCAATCTTAGCACCACAGCTGCTCTGGTTATCAACCGAGTCATGGACCAGGTTGACCTCGCCAAGAAGGCTATTCCCTGCCTGCGCAACGAAGAACACAAGCAAGAACAAGAAAGAACACAACCAAATTGCAGATGAATGATTAATCTCTCAAAGTTGGGGTCTCACAAACCGATGAACGGCGAAATTGTTCTTGACAGAATAATCTAAGCAAAACCCAAACCCTAATGGAGGGGCAGCGGCTGTTTGTGAAGACTCTAGGGTCGCGCAAGACCCCTGCATGTGCCCCTAATGGAACCAAACACGATACATGGTCCAACGGACCAAAAGACGGTATCGCAGCGCCCTGGCAGATTCTGGATGCTGTCTTGTGACCACGATTACCATTGATTCCGAACAGCTTTTGACGTGAGACCACTTGGATTGGCTTCCTTATCAAATTATCTTTCCATCCATATGTGGATCGTTGAAAACAAAGTCCGGATACGTCCTGGGTGACCAGTTTAAGGCAGACTGGTCCTGGAGGCTAAGGCAGACTCGAAATCATGTTGGATCGGGCCTCTGGTTTCTGTTGGACGTCACGTCCTCTCAGTCCCTCATGACCCTCTCCAATGTTCCTAAGCAAGATAACATCATTAGGTAGTAGTCTATTCTCAAAAGTATGAAAAGGATCGCTTAAGAACGAGCTCACCTCTAAATTGAGTTGTCACATTCGAGCCCGGGTCATTGGACCTTGCATGACGGTTGGAGGATCAGCGGGTGCCTCTGAAGAAGTGATGTCCTCATCATCCTCCCCCTCTTGAGTTGGAATCATCCTCGACTCAAGCTCATCTTCTTCTCCCAAATAAGGTTTCAAATCTGCAATGTTAAAAGTGGGACTAACCCCGAACTCGGGTGGCAATTCAAGTTTGTAGGCATTATCATTTATTTTCTCAATGATCTTATAAGGACCAGCTGCTCTTGGCATTAATTTAGACTTACGCAGCTCAGGAAATCTATCTTTTCTCAAATGTAACCAAACCAAATCACCCAGCTCAAGTTTAATCTCTTTTCTACCTTTACTACCAGCAATTCTATACTTTTCATTCATTCTTTCAATATTTACTTTAGTTGTTTCATGCAACTTACGAATAAAATCAGCACGCTCTCTAGCATCACTATGTATTCTCTCAGTGGTAGGTAAAGGCAAAAGATCAATAGGAGCACGGGGATTAAAACCATACACTACCTGAAAAGGACTTACCTTGGTGGTTCAATGTTCCGCCCTGTTATATGCAAACTCCACATGCGGCAAACACTCTTCCCACATCTTCAAATTGCGCTTCAAAATTGCTCTCAACATGGTAGACAATGTTCTATGCACAACCTCAGTTTGCCCATCAGTTTGGGGATGACATGTTGTAGAAAATAGCAGCTTGGTCCCCAATTTATTCCACAACGTGCGCCAAAAATAACTCAAGAATTTTGCATCACGATCTGAAACAATAGTAGAAGGCATACCATGCAAGCGAACGATTTCTTGAAAGAAAAGGTCAGCAATATGAACAGCATCATCGCTCTTATGACAAGGAATAAAATGTGCCATCTTAGAAAAACGATCAACCACCACAAAAATGCTATCCCTCCCCCTCTTAGTCCTTGGCAAACCCAACACAAAATCCATAGATATATCAGCCCAAGGAGTACAAGGAATAGGAAGAGGCATATACAAACCATGTGGGTTCAACCGCGACTTAGCTTTTTGACATGTGGCACACCGAGCCATGTACCGCTCTACATCTCGCCTCATCCTTGGCCAAAAGAAGTGTGTGGACAGCACCTCCTCCGTCTTCTTGGCACCAAAATGTCCCATCAATCTGCCTCCATGTGCCTCCTGCAACAACAAAAGACGAACGGAACCAACTGGAATGCATAGGCGGTTAGCTCTAAACAAAAACCCATCATTGATCATAAACTTATTCCATGTATGTCCCTCTCTACAATTAAGCAACACATCTTAAAATCAGGATCAAGCGCATATTGTTCTTTTCTGGATTGAAGACCAAAAATCCAACAATCAAGTTGGGACAGCAATGTATATCTTCTAGACAAAGCATCAGCAATCACATTATCCTTCCCTTTCTTGTGTTTGATAATATAAGGAAAAGATTCAATAAATTCAACCCATTTAGCATGCCTATGATTCAGATGATTTTGAGAGCGAAGATACTTAACCGATTCATGATCAGAATGAATAACAAATTCTTTAGGCCACAAATAATGACGCCATGTCTCTAAAGAACGAACAAGAGAATATAATTCTTTATCATACATGGAATAATTAAGAACAGGACCATGCAATTTTTCACTAAAGTAAGCAACAGGTTTACCATCTTGCATCAAAACACCACCAATACCAACTCCACTAGCATCACATTCTAGCTCAAAAGTCTTACCAAAATTTGGAAGTTGTAGCAATGGTGCGTGTGTGAGCTTGTCCTTCAAAGTGCCAAAGGACTCCTCTTGTGCCTCTCCCCAATGAAACACCACCCCTTTCTTCGTCAACTCATGCAATGGGGCAGCAATGGTGCTGAAATCTTTGACGAAGCGGCGGTAGAATCCTGCAAGACCAAGAAAAC
This sequence comes from Miscanthus lutarioriparius, assembly GCA_904845875.1. Classification (NCBI taxonomy): domain Eukaryota; kingdom Viridiplantae; phylum Streptophyta; class Magnoliopsida; order Poales; family Poaceae; genus Miscanthus; species Miscanthus lutarioriparius. Next base: position 66,786,797 of record CAJGYO010000009.1, read on the forward strand.
TCCTCACCTGTGTGATGGTTTGGGAAACCGGCCAGCTCTTTATGGCTTCAATTTTCATGTCATCCACCTCAATTCCCTGTGGAGTTACAACATAGCCAAGAAAAGAAACTCAATCCGTGCAAAAGATGCACTTCTCAAGGTTACCAAATAAACATGCATCACGTAAAGCATTAAAAATAGCACCTAAGTGATCCATATGTTTATCAAAAGACTTGTTGTAAATCAATATATCATCAAAGTAAACTACCACAAAATGTCCAAAAAAGCTCTTAAAACCTCATTCATTAAGTGCATGAAAGTGCTAGGTGCATTTGTCAAACCAAAAGGCATTACTAACCACTCATACAACCCGAATTTGGTTTTAAACGCAGTTTTCCGTTCATCTCCAAGTTTCATTCTAATTTGGTGGTAGCCACTTCGCAAGTCAATCTTAGTGAAAATTATAGAACCACACAACTCATCTAGCATGTCGTCTAGCCTAGGAATAGGATGATGATACCGAATAGTAATATTATTGATGGCTCTACAATCAACACACATACGCCAAGTTCCATCTTTCTTAGGAACCAAAAGTACAGGAACGGCAGAAGGACTAAGGCTTTCACGTACATACTCGCGGTCCAAAAGATCTTGGACTTGCCGCTGAATTTCCTTAGTCTCCTCGCGGTTGGTTCGATAGGCAGCACGGTTGGGCAAGGTTGCTCCCGGAATCAAATCGATTTGATGCTCTATCCCTCTCATAGGTGGCAGCCCTGGGGGTATCTTAGCTAGAAAATGTCCTCATACTCCTGCAAAAGGTTAGTGACAGCAAGAGGCACCGAGCTAACAATATCATCAAGCGAAAACATAGCTCGTTTGCATACCAAAGCATAGCAAATATCATCATTAGAAATTTCAGCAAAGTCACATTTTGTTGCAAGCATAACATCACCCTTCAATTTAATCCCCTTAGCCTTAGAAATAGATGTAGACTTATCCTTTTTAGGTGGGAAAATAGAATTAGCAATTTGCTGATTTTTAGATTGAACATCATTCAAACTAGCAGCGCGTTCTCTATCAGCTTGTACAATTTGAGCAGGGGTCAAAGGTACCAAAGTAATTTTCTTTCCTTTATGCACAAAAGTGTATTTATTACTTCTACCATGGTGTGTAGCATCATTATCATGTTCCCAAGGATGACCCAATAAGAGTGAACAAGCTTGCATAGGTACCACATCACAATCAACAGAATCAGCATAAGAACCAATGGAAAATGAAACTCTGTAAGTTTGTGTTACCTTTGCTTTACTAGAATCATTTAACCACTGAATATGGTATGGACGTGGGTGTGGGCGTGTGGTCAAGCCAAGCTTCTTGACCAAATCAAAACTCACCAAATTATTGCAGCTACCTCCATCAATAATGACACGTGCGCGACGGTCGCTGATGACGAAGAAAATCTGGAACAAGTTATGGCGTTGTAGCTTCTCAGGTTGCTAGACTTATGAGCTGAGCACCTGCTGTACAATGATGCTCCTATAGGCCGTCGTGGCCTCGTCACCAAGGACTTCGCCGTCCTCCTCATCTGCATCTTGGTCTTCTTCATCCTCAATGTCAGAGGTGCTGATGTAACCATCTTCTATAGCAATATATGCCCGCTGACTTGGGTAGTCCTTCTGCACAAGGCCAATGCCCTGGCAGCGGTGGCACTGAATGCCCAAAGTGCGTCCCATCGATGCAATGGATGAGGAACTCTTGGTAGGCACCTGCAAAGAATTTTTACCTGAATCTGAAGGTCAAGTGGGAGGTGCCTTAGGTGTAGAGGAAACTCTAGAGGCTGTTGGTCGCTTGCTCGCTGGTGGAGGCGCCTGAAAAGTGGTTGGCTTGGTCAGCCCCAAAGATGGTGCCGAGCGTGGCATGTATGTGGTGGTGCTGACCTTGCTCTTGCTCTGCTGTTCACACCCCTGCAATTCCTTTTCTGCAAGCATAGCAAACTGAAACAACTGGTTGACAGTGTTAAATTTTTTATAATCAACAATGTCCTGAATCTCACGCCTCAAACCCGAATAAAAATGACAAATGGCATCTTCGTGGATAAAAATGACAAATCTCACGCCTCAAACGAGCGACAATGTCCCAAGGATTACGAGCGACTGGTCGAGGATTTCTTCGACGCCGCCAATTCTGTAGCCCTGACCTCCTAGGCCGATGATATAGTAAACAAAGTGTTTTCTGATCTGTAGCTTGTAATAAGTGATATAAGTGAACAACTCCTTCATCTCCAATGATTGTTACTTCATCCATCACTTTGCTTGTATTTGCCTTGCTCATGCAGACGATACACATTGTACTGGCTTTTATCCTTCTGGGTTTATCTTCGCACTAGAAGCGATATCCTTCCGGTATCGGCTATTAGAGCTGGCAGCCAAGCAACTTAGCTGTCAAGTGTTAATCCAAACGTTAGGGTAATATTCCTTCAAATATTCCCCATTTGATTGCTCTGTCGAATCCTCTTCTCCTTTCAGTGTTTCCAAAGTGTAAATATCACCAGGCGCGCAACGCTTGATCCGATAAGGTTTCTCCCGATTAGGTGACCATACCGGCTATCTCGCTTTTGGTTGTCAACGGTAATCCATCCCCAGCTTTCTCTGGAGTCTCATTGCCATTGACCGCCATAAGTACATCTTTGAGAGCATCCCTAGATCAGCCGAAGAAGTCAAACAGATCACAGGAGCTGATACTATTCGGCTAGAAATATTGAGAGCGATCCATGATATTCTAGACTTGAAATCTGCATGTCAAAGCGTATCTTGTGTAGAATTGATCATACTCTCTGTTATTTAATTATGCTTCTTTTTTCGGCTAAAGAGCCAATTTCATACAACTGATCCTAGACCTCTAATCCAATCAAGTCTGAAAACACGGCTTTTATTAAGAGAACCCTTTGATTTCTTGCCATCAGTTGCTCAACGTCGTACTTCCATCGGCATTAGTGAAGTGGCGCTTCACCTTCTATTAATTGCGGTTGCCTTTTACACGTCCCGAGGCGTCCGCCTCTTCACTTCAGGTCTTCAAAACCAACTGGTGATTTTGGCCTCGAACACATCTCCACTCACAACTATTCCTTTGCTCTTCTTCGCCTGCCAAAATCCTGTAGCGGTTTTTCCTTCTTCCTTTCGTAGATCCAATCATCCTTCATGGCCGGCGAAGACAACCGAGGCAAGCGCGCGGCGGAGGAAATCTCGGAAGAGAACATGCTGATGAACCTATAGTTCTGATTCGCGGCGGAGGAAATCCTGTAGCGGTTTATGATGATGAATAGTTCTGATTCGCCTATAGGTTTGTTGTGAATGATAGTCTCTGTCCTCTTCCCAGGGCCGGCAGGCCTTCTAACGTCGCATCTTCTATGCTGGCCTCGTCGTCAGATTCTTCCGACTCCTACAATGGCGACGACGCCCGGCGCTACCTTCATGAGTGGAGGGTGGCTCACAATCATTATTCCAAGGCGACTTGGGAGAACGGACAACTAGAGATTCGCCTCGTGGCCTCTTAGGCCGCCCTTCACGCGGCTGAGGAGGAGTTCAGCGCCGTCTGAGCGCGGCTGGCCAAATCTGACACCATGGTGGTGGGTAAGATGGACTCCATGAAGGCTTTTTACTCTAACTTCCATTATCTTCATCTTGACCGTCTTCTTGTTTTTGTGATTGACATACCTGACAGCACAGTTGGAATCTCTCCAACTGGCGGCAAATGCGGCCGTAGACGCCGTCAATGCCCGGGGTTCCCCTATCGATGCTCGTCTCCAAGACGTCCCAGTCCACGTTCGGGAGATCGCCCTCCACGACGTTCATCATGGTGCGATGGTGGCGCTGACCGCGGCACAAGTCCAAACTGAGTACGAGCTCCACGCCATGGAGACTGGTTTCCCGACGAGCGATGGCCCTGAGGAGCATGAGCACCTGCTTGAAGAATTCACCATTGCAGCGGAGGCCATAGTAGACATCACATCCGCTCAGGATGTGGTGAACAAGGTCTTTCATTAGTTTGTACTTAGGTTAATCTGATGAACAAAGACTCTTGTTCTTTCATGAATGTGCCTCAGTGCAATGCCCTTGTGTATGATTGTTTTTGCTCTATAGGCGATACATATCGTATCGGCTTTTATTGTCTTTGAAGATTTTCATTTTTTGAACTAGAGGCGATACCTTTCTGGTACCGGCTATTAGAGCCGAGAACGAATCGGCTATCGAATGTTGATTAGATTCTAGGATAACATCCCTTCAAATATTTTGCCGCAGAACTTTTCATATCAAAGGTCAAATGATCAATCAACCTAGGTCAAGCGTCCTATTAAGTGAAACTTAACTTCTTTAAGAAATCCATTAACTCTGGATCGCACTTACACTTTGACTCAGCATTCACATACGTCGGCCTAAACCCATCTCCAAGACTCAACGCTTATTTTTACTTTAATCCAATGGCCGATGTGAAGCCGTGATTGTTTCTACTAAAACAAACTCTTAGAGCCTATCACTTGCATCGGTTGTTGGCTTTCATTGCTGATCTTAATGAAGCCTCCTTCCCATGACTTGCCAGAAAAACATTCGAAGTCTCCTAGTTCCTAAAAGACTGGATCGGCTGTTGCGATGCTCACGGAATCATCAGCGTGAACCAGTTCGACGTCATCTCCATGCCATTGAATCAAACATTGATGCATGGTTGATGGTATGCAGCAGTTCGCATGAATCTAATCATGACCGAGGAGCAAACTGTACGACCCTTTTCCATTGATGATGAAGAATGCAATGAGCAGAGTCTTGCTTCCGATTGTTAGCTCGACGTTTATTGCCCCCGGGTCTTAGACGTATTGCCCCCGAAGTCCTTAAGCATCATGTCAGTCTCCATCAGATCTTCTGGTCCTTTGTCAAGTTTATGAAAAGTAGTGTAAGGCATAAGATTGATAGAAGCACCTCTGTCTACCAACATCTTGTTCATCGGCTTCCCATCGACAAGACCTTTCATATATAAAGCTTTTAAATGCCGATGTTTGACTGGTTTGTCAAATATTGCTTGTTATACAACCGTTAACTTGGCAACTATCTCCAAATACTTTGATTCATTGAAATCCGAATAAACTTATTGATCTGCCGAAGTTCTGAATTCCGATGGCAACAGAAAAGCCATTTGGATATTAGCCGATGGTTGCTTCATATCGGCTATTTGCTTAGTACGCCACACTCGAGTTTTACCGGATGCCTAAGCCTGTTCCATCTCTTTATTGCTTAGGCATTGCACCCTTCTCTTATGGCTTCTTGTTAAACCTCCTAGGCACCACTGGCCTTCCTGCCACACATATCCTCTTTTTCAGTGCCTTCCTCTTCATGATCAGCCCAGTCCTGATCAACGACTCTTTTTCCAAGCTGATCATGAACACTTTTATTTTTTAAGTGCCGATCCATGTTATTATGATGATATGCGTCTTGAGCATGGATAGACCGGCGGCTGGTTTGAGACAGCCTATACTCCTGATATTGATTGTTGTATTCTGGACAGTCATGTCTGGTAGGCAACTTCAAACCTTCATTCTAGCAATGTCTGAGGAAAGGACACTTCCAATGTGATTCGACTTATTCCCTTTCATACCTCTCTTGTTTCAGTTGATGCTGGTATGCTTGATCTTTCAACCAACGCTGATAATCCTTTTCCTTCTGCCGCTGTCATTTATTCATCAGAATCCTAGATGTGACCCGTGGCTTTGTTGCCTCTGCTTTTGACGTCTTCCCTTGCTCGTATCAGCTCTTTTGCTCGGCACGATGTTTTCTAATCTCTCTGTACTCGTCAGCCGATATTTGCATCTTGGGATCGACTGTTCTAGCTTCTTTTGATTTGGTTGATGTTAGGATCTTAGTTTTTCCTTTGAATAGCCCAGCATCAACCATGTTTTGATCTCCTGGGAAAGGATTATCATCAACTTTTATTTTCCAAGGCGTATCAAATTTGAGCTTCCCCTGCTGAATGGCCCTCTGTATATGCTGTTGGAAAATTCTGCATTCCTCAACTGATCAGGGGACAACATGACATGACCATCGGGCAACTTGATCTGCCCTTTCTCAGGTAAGAAATCGAAGAGCTTATCTGATTTGGTGACATCAAAGTCATAGCTTGCCTTGGCTCCTCTTCCCCAAGGATTGGACACCATCACTGTCTTCTTACCCCAATTCCATTCAGCCGCAGCAACCTCTTCTTCTTCGTCTTCATAGCCATCATCGATCGAGTATGGATCATAAGCTTTGGCTACTGTGGTACTCTTTTGGAACTGAGTATCTCTGCGCATACTCTGGAATTGGCTATTGAGCGCTGCTACTCGTTGAGCCAATTGACCCAAGTTGTCAAATTCTTATCCCAGCAGCTTTTCTTTCCACATTGGTAGCATTCCTTGAACGGCTAAAGCAGCTAGTTGATCATCGGCCAAGTTTAAGGAGAAGCACAAGTTCTTGGTTTCTCGGAACCTCTGAAGAAATTCAGTGCCTGATTCATTAGTCTTCTGTCTTATAGTTGTCAGATCGGTAATCTTCTTTTCTCCAATCCCAGTGTAAAAATATGTATGAAACTTCTTCTCCAGGTCAGCCCAATTAGCAATGGAATTGACTGGCAATGACGAAAACCAAGTGAAGGCTGGCCCTGATAAGGACAGGGAGAAGAAACGAACACGATGAGCATCCTCAACTGACGCTTCGCCCAATTGTGTAAGATACCGATTGATATGTTCTATCATGCTTGTACTGTCTTGGCCAGTAAACTTAGCGAATTTTGGGAGCCTATAATTTGTTGGAAGAGCGACCAAATCATACCATTCTGGATATGGGCATTTGTACAAAAAGGTCAGCCCTTTTGGCTTCAGACCGAACTGATTCTTCATCATCTCGGTCACCCTCAGCAATAATTCATCAGCTTGCGGATTTGGATTCCTCTACACCTACTGACCCAATTGTGGATTGAAATCTCGTGTGCCTTGATATCCTGGATTTGGTATCATGTGAAGGGTGTTATAATCCATGCCATAGTGATACCCTTGTGGAATCTCAATCTGCTGGGTCCTTTGTTGGTTTGCTGCTTGAAGTCTCTGATTATAGACATAAGGATCTATATCTCTATGGATCCTTTGAATTGATGGTGCTATTTTTTGAGCCGACGATGGTATGTGGCCTAATGTGCCAAAATTGATCACCTGGTTCTGACTTTGCCCCGCCGGCCGTTGCACATGATGTACTGACGGTCCAGGATTATACTGTGTCTAATTTGCAGTAGTTCCTTGAGTTTGGTCAAATGAACCCTGAACTATTTGGACATCACCACTACTAGCTGGTGCTGCTTCTTGATGGCTGGTACCAACTTGATTGGTCCCTTGGGTCGATGGATCTGGAATGTTGTAATAAGCCGGCCCACCTTGACCAACTGGAAACCCATGAATCGCCTCTCTCATGGCATTGTGGAATATGTCCATGAAAACTTCATTATGGCTTGATATGGCATCACGAATAGATTTGTCTACAACTTCCTTAAAGAAACGCCTGTCTTCAGCTTCAGTTGTGTCTGTCTGCCCGTGTAATAGAACTCTTGGTAGTGGAAATTTCTGAGCAATTGTGTTGTCACATGTTTTGGTGTAGGACAACAAACATTTGTTCTGAAACTCTTCTATAGCTTTGCTGATGATACCCTTATCCCCATCAGGTAGATCTTCATAATGCAGCATAAGGATGTCGTTGTTGTTGTGAACCGCCATGATGATTGTGGGGTCCCACCGGGTGTGCCAGAAATGTGTGTCGACACAAAATTTTTGTCTCGTGCCGAGGACACACGGAGCAAGCCAGAAGGGTCTGCTCGATGGAGCTGTAGATCCGCCTAGCTTCAGCGCAGGGGTGGTCGATCCTACGCACTCCTCCCGACACGTGCCAGTCAATTTGACCCTTTAATTGACAAGGAGAGAAAATTCATCAGTAATTAAGGGCGGAACTTACCGGTGTTGCCAGACAGTCTCGAATGTGCGGCTCTGAAAGCCGATATGAAAGGAGATCGACTAAACAATTGATTCCAGCATATTCATGAGAATAAATCGGTTAAAGCTCATTGGGTTGTATAAGAAGAATCGGTTATCATTCAGGGTAAATGTCGTTATTTGAACAAATATTAATCAATGGCAATAAGATGTCAATAATGATTGATTTATGCTAAGCCAATGATTACAAGTAACCGAACCCCTTTTTATATAAAGAAACAATTCAACATCACTTAACTGTTTGATAAAGATAAATCTAGTGAACATGTTAGATCTCATCTATCGCTATGACCAGTGGGGCATGAGGTAGAATCATGCAGGTCGTAGAAATAACAATAGACTCGACGACCCTAACTCATTACTAATATTAGTGGGGCATGAGGCAAAATCATGCAAGCCGTAATACAATAATAAGATCATGGGGCTAACATATCTTTCAACCTATCTTTACTTCAATGGTCTCGTGATGCGAACTATTCATGAAAGCACTCGATATCGGCTAAAACAGCCGATTCAGGCATAGCGCACAGTTAAAGTCATGCCTTATCAGGAATAGATCTAACAGATAACGGTCCCCGCTCCACAGTGCTAACAGTGGGGTGTGAGGCAAAATCACATAGGCCATGATAACAGGACATGGAACGGTTTTCGCTAGCCAATAAATCTACTCAAGACGCAACACGCTTTAACCGCACGCTATGCACGATCAGGATTGACATAAAACAGTCGATAAAACATAACTCATCGTGTAAGGTGTAGATTAGATCAATTTAGATTAGCAAATGATGGGCTAAACAAGATATAAGGTCGATCTAGATCAATCCCAATTGGGCAGAGTAATATTGCTGTAATTAGATAAATAATGAAAGCAATAAGCAATATCGGTAACTTAATGAATCTACCAAAGACTGTCATTCTAAGGTAGAGCCGATAACTTGACCTTGATCTAGTTCATGAAGTGGGGGTCGATCGGATCGATGCAGCCATACTTGAACTAGACAAGAATCGATAACTAACTTATACCAGAGTCGCAGTGGAGGTCGACCGGATTGATGTAGCCGTACGAATAGAGGTATTAGCCATGACGGTACTTACAACAAGCAGTGGAGGTCGACTAGATTGATGCAGCCGTACTTGCTAAAGAACTTGCCGAGATCTACTCTATTCCTACTCCTAAGGGGTGGCCGGAGCCAAAAAAGTAAATAACTTGTATATTGGATTGATTGTTGTCCTTTTATAATAGCCGGGGCTTGATATTTATACCCGGGACCTGCGCATGACTCCTGTCTAAGCACGATTCATCATAAATTTTGACCCTAAAGAAAACATTCCTAATTTAAGATAACTTGGACTCTAGTCTTTCCCTTTTTGTAGAGTCCAACATGTTTTGTCCTGGCACCGAACGTAGCCTTTGTCGTTATCCGCTGGCACTATCTGAAGAAAGTCGATTCTAGTTTTTGCATCCGAATCAGCTGGTTCTGATCTGCACACAATTGATTCCTTGATGACATGATCTTGGGAGCTTTCGAGTCCCTACGACTCTTCTTCCAAATTTTGGTGTAAACACCTTGACAGCTTGATCCGGAATCTTCACGAAGTGCTCAAGGTACTCAAGAAGGTCTTGTAGGTCTATGGCTTTAGTATGAACATCTCCTTCTAGAATCCTTCAGGTATGTCCTCCGTCATAAGACATGGAACACAGGTGGTGCACCATCTATGTTATCTGGTAGTTTGAACTTGTAGACGGGCATCCCAATTCCACTCAAGATCTTGTAGGGGCTACGAAGCGAGATACTCAAGATCTGGTAGTTTGAACTTCTAGATTGCTTTTGACGTGAAATCTCATGGTGCCTCTGAAAGGTGATACCAACTATAGCTAACTTCAAGCTCAAGATACACGTAGTCATTAGCCTTGAAACCAAGATCTCGCCTTGTTTCTGCCAATATAACTCTTCAGACAGGTCTAGGTTATCTTCAAGTTCTCAGTGACCTTAGTCACTTGCTCCTCAGCTTATTTTATCACTGCTGGTCCAAGAACTACCTTTCTCCGGCTTCTAATCTCATAAGCGGGGTCGTGCTTTATAGCTGTTGTTGTAGGAGAACTTAGCGAAGGATAGGCTCTTCTCCTATTCTGATCCATGAGTCAAGACACGAACTCTAAGCCGCTCTTCCAAGATCTAATTTACTCTTTCAGTCCGACTATCAGTCTAGGGAGTGGAAGAGTTCTGTCGTAATCCAAGGTAGTACCCATGGTTTTGTAAAAGTTGTGTCGTAATCCGGGACCTTCCAAGAATGAAATAAGCCACTTGGTCCAGTGATCGACTATGTCCCACATCGCGTCATTTTATTTCTAAGAGCGAGGTAATAAGACTGTAACGCCCATACCAACCGTAATGTTCATGTTGATATCTCCCTATTTCCTTAGAGGAATGTCCATGGGTTGAGGTAATCCTACGGTTCTATGGTGTTCAGCCTTTACTTCTTTGGCAAATGTCGTATCTAGCCACACTAGTTGGAGTAACGTGTTTTCTGAAAAGATGGCTTCTCGGATTTGTTGATCTCGTGGAGTACATAATTGATTCTTCAATCACAAGGTCTCTCGTACATCGATCCGGTAATTCTAGAGCTTTTTCCCCTGGCATAAGTGTCTTGACCTTCTTGGATCTTCTAGTATAATTTAAGTGCTTCTCTGATCTCCTCTTCTAAGGTGTATGTGACTACTATCATTAGCTTCTCCAACCCTTCAGGTAACTTAGGCGATCGCTTTGTGGCAACCAAGGTGTTACAAAAGGTGTGACAGTGGCCATCTCCACATACTCTGAGTCACCTATACCAAAGCTACCAAGGTGTTGTAATAACTTCTCCTATTCAATCCATTGGCTTCAATATTTGCTTTTCCTAGATGGTAATGAATCTCCAGATCATCGTTCTTGATCAAGTCTAACTATCTGTGTTGTCTCATATTCAACTCATTCCGCGAGATTGAATACTTGAGGCTCTTGTAATCGGTGTGGATATCGCACTTGTTGATGATTAGGTAGTGTCTCCACGTCTTAAGGGCATGAACAACTGCAACTAACTCAGGGTCATGCGTGGGGTAGTTATTCTTAGGGTTTCTCAACTGTTGTGAAGCATAAGTAATCACTTGATCATTCTGCATAAACAGACTTCCTAAATCTTGCTTGGAAGCATTGCAATATACCATGAAATTCTGATAACTATCGGGTGAGGTTGGTGACAATATCCAGCTATTCCAAGAAAACTTCTAATATCGGTAATATTCTATGTCTGCTTCCGTTCTACTGACTACTTCAATCCTGGATGGGTCCATTGAAAATTCCATTATGGTCAGCACATACAAGGCTTTTTAAAACCAGAATTCACACTTCTCAAACTTGGTATACAACTAATTCTGCATTAGCCTCTAGCAATTCTCTGAAATACTTCTCATGTCCTTCGTCTGTTTCTGAATAGATCAAGATGTTGTCAATGAATTCCACATCTGCCTTGTCTGACTCTTCCATGAAGGTCTTGTTCATCATATTCATGAAATACGCGGGCACACTAGTTAATCCGAAGGAACACTACGAACTCAATGTCCAGTTCAGGCGGTATTTCTAGCAACTCATCTAGAAAGATGTTCTATCATCGATGAGTATCCAAACATCTTATAGGGTCTTCCCTATCAAGTCATGAGGTTCATCTTTCTCTACATCATCCAAATGATGTGTAGCATCAATCGGTACTCGAAGGACCTCCAAGGTGCTTTAGGCTACCATATTGAGCAGATAAGAGTTTAGGATTTGATCTCTTATCCCCATTCTAAGAATCATATCAATATCTCCCTCAAACTTTAGGACTGTCAGGCCTGCTAGTAGTGTATTATGCTCTCTTGAGTCTTGCTAATTTGTATACCAAGGTGCAAATGGCATCTTCAAGGGGTGAGCTAGTGATGATTGATTTGCTTCGTCATTTAGTTAGAAGGGACTATTGCTGCAAGAAGCAGCTTCTATCCGTGACGAGTAGTGTACGGTAGAGTTCGCCACTCCACTGTTCGACGATGAGGATCGCGTCGATGCCTACCACGATGACGAGGCTCTACGCTACCACACCTTGGACAACATCTTCAGTGATCAACCCATCCCTGGACTGGCGATGCATGACTTCTTGTTCAGCTTTACAAGCAAGGTGAAATAATCAATTGACAGAATTATATTCCTTGTAAGCTAGAATGTCTTGAATCTCCCGGTTCAGCCCACCCATAAATCTAGCTATGGCACCATCCTCATTTTCCTCTAGCCCACAACGAAACATACCCATTTGTAGCTCTTGATAGTACTCTTCTATAGATTTAGATCCTTGCCTCAATTGTTGCAACTTATGTAAAAGATCATGGGCATAATAAGAAGGAACAAATCTAGCCCGCATGACCCGTTTCAAAGCATCCCAAGTTGGTGTGTTATTTGGGTTCTTACGATGGTATTCAGACCACCAAACAGAGGCAAAGTCAGTAAACTCACTAGTGGCAGCCCTAACATGTTTGTCCTTAGGGAAATCATGGCAAGTAAATTTCTGATCAACAGCTAATTCCCAACTAAGGTACATATTAGGATTATACCTACCATCAAAAGCAGGTATGGTGAATTTAATCTTTCCAAATGAGTCATTGGCACATACCTCTTGCCGTGGTGGGCGAGGACCTATCTCATGGCGGCGGCGATGTTATTCGATGCGTCGATGACCATTCACCTCCTCATCTAGCTTAGTGTCTGCTGCATATTCTTCTTCATCATGACCAGCAGCACTACCCATGATGTTGTTGTTGTTGTGATTGCGTCGTTCAAAACCATCACAGCGATTCTGTTCTATCCTCTCTAATCGCTCTAAGACACCTACAAGAGATGTATTAACAGAACCAAGAGTGCCTTCCAAGGAAGCCAACTTGGTGTTGGTCTCAATCTGAGCCGTCTCCAATTGACCAAGGCGCTCATTGGTGACACGAACATCCTCATCAAGGTGTTCAGCATGGAGCCTCACTTTGTGTTCAAAGTGTTGCAGCAAGGCTTTCGATCGAGGTGATTGTGGAGGGGTCCTTTCACCTTCTCCTGCCATGGTTAGTATGCAGCAAGGGAATCACAAGAAAATAAGTCCTACCAACTAACTGAATTAGGTGACAACAATTTTTATTTTCTCAGCATGTGCAACCGAGTTCTTACATGTCCTTACATTGCTATGTAGATGGTGTTGGCGACGACAAGAACAACACAAGTAGTAGCAAGTAGAACCCTATGATGTTGTAGATAATTTGTGGAGCTGTAGGTGGCTTAAAAAATCAAGGTACAGCTGAAACCACGTTAGTCAATGCAAGTTGAATAAGTGTTCAAAGATAGTACAGTGCTGGTCCTAGGCTAACCCGTGCTAGAGACGCGAGCCTAGACACAAATGTTGTCACCGAACAGTAGCAAACAATGGAAATGATGAGAGTAAATAGCATCAACTTAACCTTTTTTTTGTTTCTTTCTTTCCTCCTTTTCCTTTCTTTTTCTTTTCTATTTCTATTGTGTTTTCTTTTTCTTTTCTTTTCTTTTCTTTTCAACAAGTAGCACAAACTGAACTTTTGCAATATGATTATAACAAGAATGCAGCAAGTAGCATAGACTTTCTTTTACTAGGGATAAGGATTGCAACAAGTAGTACAAATATGCAATTTGAACTCTCTTGTTTTCAAAACTGAGTGTACTCAGATTTGCACCAAAAGGACAGATGCATAAGGTAGTGTTTGTGTAGGCGCGGCTGAAGGTGATGGTGGTGAGGGTTTCAGCAAAAAGGTGGAGAGAGCAGCGGTGCTTTTGGTGGTGGTGGTGGTGGTATTGGTGTAGATTGCAGCGGCTGAAGTGGGGGGAAAGGCAACAGCGGATTGTGTGGTGACTAAAATGTGACAAGAACTCAAAACTCTAAAGGATTAGAACCTAAGAACCAGCACTTGACACCACAATGTAAACCACAAACTCAACAAGCAAAGAACTAAGCAGATCAGCAAGGCTCAAACTTGTGTTTGGAATTTCAGTTCTATCCTATTTCTATATTTCTGGACTATAGGTAAACTAATGAACAGTAAATCACTCACCAAAGAACCTTGCTCTGATTACCACATTATGGGACAAGGGGTTGTTCTTGATCTTTTGGTGAGTGTGGATAAACTCGATTTGGGGTGGATTCGACGTTGGCTGTCTGACTACAACGACCACAAGGTTGTTGCGCCTTAGCAACAGGTACATCGGCTCCGATTGTGATGTTCTTGCCGTGCCAAGAACACCATGAACCTACAAGCAACCAAGAACAAGCAAGAACAAGATGAACAAGCAAAAAACTCACGGATTTAAGCCAAAGGCTGAATCTGAATCACAAGTTGGGGTCTTGAAACAAGCAAATCGGGTGGTCTAGCCGACACACGCGTTTACAAGGAAGAAGCAGCAGCTATCTTGCATCTAAACAAAACCCACCCTCATTCTAATGGCTGTTGGTTCTATTTATAAGGAGGAGAGCACAAGGAGGAGTGGGAAACCCTAATCTGGGCGTCCCTCAATGGGCTGTAGTCAGTACAAGACCCAGGCCCAAGTTGTAGGTCTGTGCGTCCTTTTACTTGCTGCGCACAGCTTCGGTAGATTCTGATAGTGGGGTTGGACCCATCTGAAAGAGGACGACGTGCTCTTTCCAACAAGTTAAAAACCAGCTTCATTGGATCCCATATCAAGGAGTTATGATACTTTTGATGGAGTGTTTCCTGCTGTCTCGAGATGAGCTGAGCGCCCCATTAATGCTGATTCCCACTTGTTCGGCTGCTCCATCCTCATCATGGGGTCTAAACATGAGGCAATGGAGTCTTGACCAACATTCCTAAGAATAAGACAATCATCACCATGATTTAGTAGCATCCAATTCTGAGACGAGTTTGTATGAACAGCGAGGAACGACTTTACCTGATAATTAAGTTGTCATGCTCGAGCTCTTGTCATCGGACCTTGTTGTGCAGCAGGTGTGGTTGTATCAATGGAAGGGATGTCCTCATCATCATCTCAAGGTCAGAAACCCTAGCGCCGCTAGTCGGGTGCAGGGAGGGGGCACGCGGGTGCGGGGAGGGGGCGCGGGCGTCGGGAGAGGTCCAGGGGTGCGGAGAGGGGGCGCTTGGGAGAGGTCCGGGAGGCAGCATCGGCGGGGCGTCGGGGAAGGAGTGGGGAGCCAAACGACGTCGGAGGAAGAAGAGAGCGCCCTACAGGTTTTCACTCGTGAGGCATTGTATTTATACTCAAGCCGATTTCTTGGGGTCGTTCCTGATCTAGCCGCCCCTACAAATACATTTGTAGGGGCGGTTCCTGATCCAACCGCCCCTACAAATATTTTCTATTTTTTTAAATTATTAATTCTATATTTTTTATATCGCAAAAACATAAAGTAATATAAAAACAATTATATATATGCACAAATATAATGTTTTGTTTTATTCTATATATGCAGAAATATATATAAAAACAATTGTAGTCAAAACAATATAGAAAACAAAAAAACAAAAATTAAAAATTTGAATTTTAAAACGTCAACTATAATTTTATGACATTAAATGAAATAAAATGAAAATATTGTAAACATAAAAGTTGTATAACTCATCAACATATACAACTTTTATTTTGGTCATCTTGTCATCTGACTTTGTTTGAACGATTCAAAATTTGAAATTCAAATAATTTCAACTTGAAACAATATTTTGAAAGAGTAAATGATTTCAGATGAAAAACTCATGAATACCAAAGTTGTAGAACTCATCAATATGTACAACTTTTATGCTGATCATATTTTCATTTGACCAAATTTGAATAGTTGAAATTTTGAATTTCAATAAATGGCAATTTCAAATAAGATTTTGAAACCTTAAATGATTTCAACAATAAAAGTCGTGAACATAAAATTTGTTGAACTCATCACTATCTACAACTTTTATTTTGGTCATTTTTTCATGTGACAAAGTATTAGTAAACATTGTTCACAAATTCACATATGACTCATAGTTTCATGAACTATACGAGAAACATGTTGAGTTGTGAACAATGTTTACTATCACTTTATCAGATGAAGAAATGATCAAAATAAAAGTTGTAGATCTTGATGAGTTATACAACTTTGGTATTCATCATATTTTCAGCTGAAATCATTTAATGGTTGAAAATCTCATTTGAACTTGTTATTTTTTTAAATTTGAAAATTTGAAGTGCTCAAACTTTGTCAAATGAAAAGGATGACCAAATCAACACACTAATTTGATAGGGCATGATTTTAAAAAATTTTAGAAAAAAAAACCATCACATTTGGAGTTAGTATGAGGGAGAAAGAATAGTTACAAGTTTCAGCCAGAGATTAAAAAGAAAAATCACAACTGTTCATGATGAACAAGTGTCATTTCTATTTTTAATCTGTGGCTGAAACTTGTAACTAGTTTTTCTCCCTCATACTAACTCCAAATGTGATGGTTTTTTTTCTAAAATTTTCTAAAATCATGTTCTATTATTTTAGTCTAGTCATCTATCTTTATCACTAATTTTGAACAATTCAAATTTTGAATTTCAGAAAATGACAGCTTCAAACCTGATTTTCAAACACTAAATGATTTTAGCTATAAAGGTGATGAATATAAAAGTTGTAGAACTCGTCAAGACCTCCTACTTTTATTTTGGTCATTTCTTCATTTCATAAAATGTTAAGTGATTTCATAAAGTTTTAGTAGTAATAGAGTGGATGTTCAAATAGATTTATCTGGATGTTGCAAAGGGTAGTCTCACACACATGCATAAATGTAGTCTCACACACAAACAAAAATATGTAGTCTTACACACATACATAAATATATAGTCTCACACGCATGCATAAATGAAGTCTTACAAACACACACTTACACAAACTCTCCACGTTCAACAACTAGCTAGCCCGCTGTAACGACTTTCTCCTTGACACCTTTTCGTTCTATGACAATATGTCTTTGGGTAGGTTCTTTTCTACAACACTGATCTTCTTAGGAAAGTCTGTGAATAGCAGCATCTCATCGTAGTTATTGTAAGCTTCAACATCGTCCACGCCATCAACTCTAATAATGTGCTGTTTCCCGGAGGCAACCACGTGCTTTGTCTTCTTCTTTGGGGGGAGGTTACTTTGTGGGTCAGACATATAGAAAACTTGTGCGACACGTGAAGCGAGCACCCAAGGGTCATCTTGGTAGCCTAGATTCTCGAGGTCCAAGACTCTCAATCCGATCTCGTTCATTTGGTGTTGTTTGATCCAGTGACATCGAAATAGGGCCACCGTTATATCCCTTCCATAGTCAAGTTCCCATATCTCTTCAATGATGCCAAAGTATTGGATCTTTTGCCCCAGTCCATCGAGAGCCTCTATTTGAACGCCGTTGTTTTGGTTCACATATTTACTATCCTTTGCGTGGGTATAGTACGTATACCCATTGATGTCATAAGCATTCCAAGATGTCACTTGTCTCGATGGCCCCTCCGCCAACCTACTGATGGTAATAGAGTCTATGGTTTCTCCAGGCGGTATGTTTTGGTCCTTCAACCGTGTAGTTAGTCGTTGCTTGTGTTGTTTCATGACCCAATCATCTGAATGGCCATTTCTCTTTGCCATAATGATAGCCAAGTGTTCATCAATGTACGGTTGCATCAGTTGTGTACTCTGCAAGACACTGTAATGTGCCCGACTCACCTCTTTGTAATCATGGTCGATGAACACTTTTCTACCACTGATGCCCTTCCCAGTCAGCCTACCCTTGTGATGAGAATCGGGTTTACCAATCCCTTTCTGTACTTTTAGGTACTCTTGACAACACTCGATGACTTCTTCAGTACTGTAACCCTCTATCATGGAGCCCTCTGGGTATTCTCGATTGTGCATGTATCGACTTAGAACCGACATGAACCGCTCGTAGGACCACATTTCATGCAAGTAGCAAGGGCCCAGCACCTGTATCTGATGAACTATGTGAATCATGAGATGTGGCATTATATTAAAAAAACAGGAGGTAAACACATCTCCAGTTGGTTTTGTGTCTCCACCAAAAATTCATGTAGATCACTCAGCTCTTGCTTGCCAATCGTCTTTTGTGAGATCTTCGAAAAGAAGTAGCACATGCGGGTGATGGCCATTTTCAAGAATTCTGGCTTTATAGCCCAGATTGCAATAGGTAGAAACACTATCAGCATCATATGGCAATCATGAGCCTTGTAGTGTGTTATTGACAAGTCCTTCATCGACACTAGCTTCTTCACATTTGCTGAAAATCCAGTTGGGACTTTGATCCCCCTCAGGAAAGTGTATATAGCTCTCTTCTTGTCTGGTGTTAGGTTGAAGCACGCCGTGGGCAGAGTGTATTTTCCATTAGCCTCAGGTACTGGGTGAAGCTGTGGCATCACGTTTAGCTGCACCATGTCTTTCCATGCTTTCCGACCATCCTTTGACTTGCCTGTGTCCACCAAGGTAACAATGAGACTCTCAAAGACATTCTTCTGCACGTGCATAGCATCAATGACATTGGGGACCTCCAAGTCTGGCCAATAAGGCAGATACTGAAAGAAGATCGATTGTTTCTTGAAAGGTACGCCTTCGACAGGAGGTGTGCTTCTATCTCTGTTCGTCCCATCCGGATTCTTCTTTCCATAGATGACGCGTATGTTTTTCACCATTCTGTACACATGTTCTCCGTTATGATGTCTCTCCGGAGGGGGTTCAATCTCCGGGACGTTGTCATAAAATCTAAAGAACAATTTGCTGTGGTACTTGTGACTTGTCTTTAAGAAGCGTCGGTTCCTTATGTAAACTATCTTCTTAGAAGCATCTAGGTACACCCATGTAGTACCATCCAAGCAAACCAAGCATCCCGTCTTCCCTTTGATCTGTCCAGACAAAGCAAACAGCGCGGGGTAATCATTGGTAGTAACAAATATTATTGCTCTACATATGAAGTCCTCCTTTCAGAACGCATCGTACAGCTACTCCCCATGCCTCCATAGCCTCTCTATTTCTTACATCAAAGGCTAGAGGAACACGTCTATATCAATGCCTGGTTTTTTAGGGCCAGAAATAAGAATAGTGAGGAGAAGGTACTTTTTCTTCTGACACAACCATGTTGGGATGTTGTACATGGTCAAGATCACTGGCCATGTACTGTGATTGCTCATTCTCTCATTGAAGGGATTCATTCCATCGGTGCTTAAGCCAAACCATACATTCCTTGGGTCATCGCTGAATTCTTTGTGCTTCTCATCAAACCTTTGCCACTGACTACAATCAGCTGGGTGTGCAATCTTATCATCATCCACCTTGCGCTCATCATCCCACCATGTCATGAGTGCGGCTTCTTTAGGGTTTATGAAGATACGTCTCAAGCGGTCGGTCACTAGCAGGTACCACATTACTAAGGCAGGAATTCTTCTCTGCTTTGCATCGTTGCCTAATGGAGTGGGGGCTGAGATTCTTGTACTACCTTTTTTGTACCCTTCTTATTCCTCTTTTTCCCTGTGGAGGCTTCGTCCCCACCGTAAAGGTCATTGTTCTTGTACCGGCTGGCCCCACACCGGGGACATTTATCCATGACTTGAACATTTTGCCACAAAAAAGTATACAATGGTTGGGGCATGCATGGATTTTTTCAACCCCCATTGTCAATGGACTTATGACCTTCTTCACTTGGTATGTGTTGGCGGGAACTGAGTTTGGTTGTGGCAGCACCCATGATAGGAGATGCAATAGATCATTGAAACTACAGTCTGACCAGCCGTATTTAGCCTTCAGGACGAGTAGCTCAAGCACAAAACGTTGCAATGTCCAATGTGTCGGACAGTCCTTTTCAACACCATACACAGTCTCCTTCGATGCTTTTGTCACCCTTTCCAAATTTTCTAGACATTTTAGGCTATTTAGTAAAATCTCTGCTCCAAGGGCTCGAATCATGTCCTCCAAATCATCTTCATCCCCGACACGTGCTCCACCATCATTATTGGCACCACCTTCGTTGTTACCATCCCAACCACCAGCATCACCACCTTGTTCATTGCCAAACTCGAAATCCATTCATGCATCAAGCTCTACTGAATATTGGGACAGGGATTTTATGGTTTCGTCGTCGTATTCCTCCTCATCCTTGTCGTTAACAATAACCGTTTCACCATGATGAATCCACACTGTGTTGTCCTCAACAAATCCCCGCATAATCAAATTGATCTGATGATAGTTACATCTGTCTATGACATACGGTTCTTACAATCTTTACAGGGACAAATAATTGTATCCTTATTTTTTTTAATGTCGTTGCATGCTTCTTTGCGGCTTCAATAAATTTATCCACCTCTTGACGAAAACCTGCCTTCAACCTTAACGAACCATACATCCAAGAGTTCCTGTACTCCATCTTTTACAACAACAACAAAACAAACATTAAAGGACTACTTATTCAGATATATATAAAATGAATCAAATTAATAATTACTTGAGAATAATTGTATATACTTCAGATATATATATGAATATAAATCTAATATAATTACATGAAACATACAAACACACCATGGTAGAGGAAAATTAATTATGGCCAATTTATCCATAAATAATTAAAATATATATTTATTGATTACAATAAACAATTTTAAAGACAATAATTAGCAACAATTATACTTTACCCAATATCTTTCATACAAACCCTAGTCCAATTTTATCAAACATAAATTTACAACAACAAAATTAATAAAAAAACCAAACCCTAGATCTAGATCTACATGCACATGAAACATGCATAAAACTAACTAATTGCTCACTAAAATTAAGAAACATGGACCAAATAAGGGTATGATCTTGTTCATCTCCCTAATTTATCCTAGTACATTTAAAACTTGGGTCTAATTTTCTTCATAAGTAGCTCAAGCACCATAGAAGAGAGATAAAAACAAAACTTTAATTACTCACTAACCAACCATTAAAACTTCAAAAATGTGGAATAACATTTTCTTACCTTCTACAACCTCTTTATCAAAGGATTTGAGATCAAAATATTCCTCCTTAGTAGAGCAATTTTTGGGAGGTGCCTAAGGCCTTCCCACCTTTCTTTCACGGGTTGGAGTGAGTGACCCCAGGAGGAAGAAGGTACTACAGCCGTTTTATATGTGGGTCATTTGTAGGGGCGGCTGGTGATTAAGCCACCCCTACAAATCGGAGCTATTTATACGGGGGCATTTGTAGGGGCGGCTCAATCACCAACCGCCCCTACAAATCAGACCCATCTGTAGGGGTGGCTCGTATCACCAGCCGCCCCTGCTGTTCCATTTATATGGGAGGCTAGTGTCTGGGCATCCGAGCACGTCACTGTAGAGGCGGCTCCATCAGCCGCCGCCCCTACAAAAAAAATTCGTCCCGTTATAAAAAAAAAATCGTTTTTACATAGCGAGGGAGACTGCCTTCCCCTGCTACACCACAAAATCCGGGTTCAGCAGACATCCCGGAGATGCTCCATCTTGGGCAACGGGCGATATGGCGGGTCCGGCTGATGTCGCGTGCTGATCAGCAACCAGCTCAGCGAACCCGGGTGACTGCAGTGGCGCGCTTAGCAGCGCCATCTCCAGCTCGATTGGCTCGTCCCTTGGAATCGAGCTTTCCAGCTTTGGCGACGAGCTCAGGTCCACCAAGTCAGCGAGACCGAGCAAAGGATCCAGCCGTTCAGAAGGCACCTCAGGATGGGAGAGAATTTGAATTTCGAACTGGGTGGATGCCTCGGATGCCTGGGAGGAGGTAGGCGACACAGGAGGCGACCGAAGCAGGTGAGCATGCTCCTCCATCAGCAGCTGGACCCGCCTGCGGTTTCCTGACGACCAGCGACCACCGCCGTTTGCGACCGGGCATGGAATGGATCCCACGAGTACATGTGGCGCTTGCCGGAAGGTTGGGCCCACCCCGGGCCAAGAGCTGAGGGTCCGGCGAGCCTCTGGCGGCCCCTTCGCAGCCACCATCACCGCCGGCGCTCCCAAAGCGGTGTAAGCGACGGCACGGTGCCGCACAAACCGAGGCGACATGCTAGGAAGCAGGCGAGCGATCGTGTTTGCAGTCACCTGCACGATGGCCCGTGCCCCTGCAGAAGAGGCACCTTGACGGGAAGCGGCAGTTGGCGGCGACATGGTCTCCGGCCATGTAGTTGAAGCAGAGGCCAACAAGGGCAGAGGGGACCGGCCGGGGGCGTGTGGTGCGCGCTCGATGGCGTCAGCGACGGCGGCTCTCGACGAAAGAGAAGCCCTCCTCATCGACGCGAGCTCCGGCCCTGGGGACGTGGTGGCGAGGGCGATGCTTCTGCGCTCCGACAGCGGCCATTGCCCCAGGGCGGGAAACGTGGGTACGAGTGCAAGGTTCCAGCACCATGTCTCGGGGCGGCGGGTGCTGCACCACATCACGAGCGTTTGGAGGGGCCGCACGCCGGGCATCCGCCATGAAGCCTGACCCCGTGCCGCACGCACGACGCCAGCGCCTCCGTTGGCTTGGGGCCATGACCGCCTTGCCCTTGTCATTCGCCGCGACCAGGGAGGGCTCGGACCACTCGTCCGAGGAAGCTTCAGAGTCGGAGAACGAAAGCATCTCGTGGGGTGCGCAGCTTGACGGACCCGCGGCGACCGGACAGGAGGACGACCACCAGGGAGAGGCGAAGGGGAGGAGCGACCTCGCCGCATGCTTCAGGACCGCGTTGGCCGCCGCAGCCAGAGGCGGAAGCTCGGGGGAGCTCTGGCCTGAGCCATCCGAGCCGTCGGACTCCTCAGCACCGCCGGCGACAGGGTCCGGCACTGGAGACCTCGGCGGCTGCGGGATTCGGTACTGGCGGGGCCGCCACTGGTGTTGGGGCAGCCGCCGGCGTTGGTCGCGTGGACTGCGGCGGCGGCGACGCATCTGCGCACGTGCGCGGCCGGGGAGGGGTGGAAGGGGAGGGGCTGGAGGTGGATCTCGAGAGGGGGAAGATTGGGGCGAGGGGAGGTGGACGCCGGCGCCGGCAGTGGCTGCGCGGGCGGTGGCAGGGGCGGCGCAGATGTGCCCGTGCGCGCCGGGGGGGGGGGGGAACGGGAGGGGCTGTTGGTGGATGTCGGCTGGGGAGAGGGGGGAGGAGAGGGGTGGGCGGGCGCCGGCGGGGAGGCGGCCAGGGGATGGGGTTAGGGTTGGAGCTGTTGGGTCCGAAAACGACGGACGACGTCCATCTCTGAAAATGTATGGTTGATTAACACTGATCATTTGCCAGAGACGGTTGCAGTTTCCGCGTCTAAACTATTTTTGACCGTCTTCAAAAATGTTTTCTTACCGACCAATTTACATAAGCGGTGATGTGTGCAAATGTCATGCATATGTCTGTGGTGTCCTTGAAAGTGGAATTGGAATAGTATACAGCAATTCGTCCTGACTGCCGAAGCTTAGCCTTGTCACGTACGAGCAAGAAAACGACTAGAGTCCTAGAGAAGCAGCTCATCGGGCGACAGATACCAGGATGGATCACTGTATTGTTTTAGTTTCTACTGAGTGGTCAGCGAAAATAATCACGGCTGAAAGTTGGCATTGTAGTTTCGCAATCTGGATTTTGTCACGATATGCCCTTGTTGATCATGATTTGCTATCGCTTCTCTTTTATTTTTTAAGAATTACACGGTACAACGTAGATGTCCACAACACACATACTCATCCCTATGAACATACATACGCAAACTCTACCCTTATAAGCACCTTCGAAGGACTGAGTCGGTAGATCTCGAGATTCACGAAGTCACCACAGGCGCCTCGCTGTCGACGGCGATGTCAAACAACAACTCTCGGTACTTTAGAGTTTTGTTTGGATGAGCTAGAGCTAGTTGGGCTAAAAATTCGCTTAGACTAGTCAAGGCTAGCTAGCTATATAGGTGCGTAGAGGGGACTTGTGTCGTATTTGAGTGAGTTTTTTAAAAAAAATTCAAATTGTGCTCCCCACATAAATTTGTATAAATGGACTATACAAGTAATGTTTTCTCTGTCAGCCTCCCAAATGATAAATGGGGAGGTACAAGTCACCTTTTGTCATTGGCTTGCGGATGACTTAAGGAGTAACTATGTAAAAAATTGTTGAGGACACTATCTTGTTCCCTTTATTTATGTTGGGGACAAGATAGAATTGGGTGGAAATTGGGCAATAAACATAGATTTTCTGTGAAAACTACATATAATTCTCTGACTATTATTAATGAAGGTGGTCCTGCATTTAAACACATTTGGTAAGGAAAGATCTCAGCCAAATTAAAGTTCTTTCTATGGCTAGATGAGAATAATGACATACTAACCAAAGATAATATGATTAGATGAAACTGGAAAGTGTCATCCCTCCTGCTATTTTTGTGATCAAGATGAAAATGTGAATCACGTGTTGTTTTCCTGCTGTATTGCTAGAACTGTGTGGGCTACTATTGCTACTTGCCTGGGGGCTTCTGATATCTCTACAAATGCTTCTCAAAGTTGGAAGTGGTGTGGAAAACGACTCCCAAATGGCAAGAAACTTTTTTCTCTCTAGAGATTGCTGCCATCTACTGGGCAATTTGGAAAACTCGAAACAAACCATGTTTTGATGGAAAATTGTTGAATAATGCTATTGAGGTTATCTGTCATGTCTATACGCTTCTAAGATTCTACGCAGATCTTCAAAATGATGGTGACAAGGAGATGCTTATCAATGGTGTCAATGCTATGCTCAAGATAGCTCTAAAGCAGCTTGCCAAACCATCAAATACTCCTATGAAGACAAAGCTGCTTCCAGACGTGGAAGAAGATGAAGACGCAGAGCAGGATCTGACAAGTTTATGGTCCTTTCGTTGGTCGATGGTTGTTTAGCTCTATTTGGCGTTTTAGGTGGTTATTTGGCCTGTTTATCTTTAGGTGAGATCAAACTCTGATATATCTTTGCTGCCTGAAATAAAACTCTAACCTCTGATGTATTTCCGATAGTCTTTAATGGAAATGGGGAAAGGCCTCGGCTCGAAAAAAAATAATGTTTTCTCTATGAGTGGTAGCAGGTAGAGTTGTTCATTATACACTGAGAAATTGTGAATATAAGTCGTATACACTAAAATAAACCCATGTGATTAATTTTCGTCAGCTGTGCTCAAACAATAAACAATGTAATGAGATAGCTGCCTAGCAGCCATGCATGTCGAGCAGGCGAGAGAGGGGAGGCGAGTGTGCGGCATATGACTCAAGGAATAAAGCCGACACGAGCCTTCCAGAGGCATTGGTCCAACCAGAGGGCAGCATGAAGGAGAGTAAAGAGATTAGGACATGTGGGTGGAAGGAGAGGTGTCAAAAACTGATCGTTTAATCGAGGCGATGTCAATGGACTAGCCTGACTGCACAGAATCCAACTCCTTTGTAAATACATATGAGAATTTCATGGTGTATACTTAATTTGGACGCAACAACTTATCATATTTAATCAAAAAAATAAACCAGCATGACAATTGTTCGCCAGCTCTATCAAAACAGTAAACCACAATGATTCCGTGACACACATGATTTGGATCCAACAGCTTGTACTATTTAATTAAATAATTTAATGAAACACAATTGTGTGCCAGTTGTGTCAAAACAGTAAACCACAAATTTCATGAGGCGTAAATGGTTTGAATCCAATACTTTGTCATTTTTAATAAATTTGTACGGCAGTTATCTGCCAGCTGTGTCGAAATAGTAAGCTACAAGGATATCACGATGTACCCTTGATTTGGATCCAATGGCTTGCCATCTTAATTTACTTATGGCAATCCACCAATGTTTTGAAATAGTAAACGATGAAAATCTTTACCACCAGCAGGCAGTGTTGAAATGGTAAACGACAAGGATTTCATGATAGATACTTGGTCTGAATCTATAATTTTGTTGTCTCTAAATGAATTCATATAATACTTGTTTGCCATTTACATTAAAATACTAGATAAATTGTTAGGTTTTCGTGACATATATTTTGTGTTTGTTGCCTCACACATCTTTGTGAGTTGCCTATGACTGCCCTTAAAAAAAGGCAATCGTTGCACCAATATACTGTAATTCATATGACCACATGATACATGCCTTGTATATGTCCTGGATTTGAACAATTTCAAATCTAGAAAGGAATTGGAAGTAGGACAAATCAAATCGAGCTAGTTGTATGTTATCTGGAAGTGAAACTAGAACATCTGATACAGTGAAACACATCGGGAGATAATTAGTTTGAAATACTTGTCTATCAAATTGTTGGCATATTCATATATGTATATCAATCATCTCAAATACCTAGATTGGAAAAGAAAACATCTTATGTGACAAAAACAATGTCAGATATGAATTATTATTTAAATTAGATGCTATTGTTCTATAAACTAACACCTAATTGGAAGAAAAGAAAGCTACTCCTTCTATCTGTTTTATTATCAGCACTCTCTTATAGTCACTATCTTAGCTAGAGTAGTAACAAATTAATGCAACAACTAGTGTGGTTGGTCAAAACAGATGATAACCATTGGCAGCATGGGAAAGCGATGACGTGTCATGTTGGTGGTGGGGTGTGGGGGGAGGCCTCACATCTCAAGACAGCAGAAACAATGAAGTCCACACAACAACAACCCGGACAAGATGACCTTCCCATCTTCCCCATTTCTTTTTCCTCCCTCCTGTCCCACTGACTATCTCCTAAGAAACCCTAAAGGTCACGCCTTCCGCTCGCCGCCGCAAAAAATCGAGTCATAGCAGCCACCACCATGTCGACCGCCCTTGCCTAGCCACAATCTAGGACTTAGTCCCATGCCCCCCGCGTTCCTTTCCCCTCCCTCACCCCAAACTCCAACCGAGCAGTCACCACTAAGCGCGTCCCCAAAAGCTGCCTTCTTCGCCCCTACCTCATCGTGATTTAAGATTCATCCCCCACGGCACGAACCCCTAAAGCTCGCAATTTTCCTCTACCCCATCCCCGAAATTTGATTGGTCATGGCCGCCACCACCAAGAAACCCTAAAGATTGCATCTTTCCCCTTACCCACCACCAAATTCCGATCGGAGCCGCCATTGTGTCACCCCGCCTCCGCCGCCTCACCACGATCTGGGATTCGCTGGTCACAACACCTCTTGTTGTGCAACATCAGGTACGTCGTGTCATGATTGCTATCCTTTTTCATCTCTTGCTTTCCTTTCCCACCTCTCCTTTACTATTTTCATCGCCTGATTTGATCCATCTCCTCCCGCCCCCCATGGATCACCTTTTTTTAGCTTCTTCACTGCGCTCGGAGCTTTAGAGCCTGTTTGGGGCCGCTTCTGGATTGTTTGTGGTGAAAAGAAGTTGTCCGACCACCGCAAACATGCCGATTCCTAAGTGACTTATCTTCCCCATGATTCTCCTCCCCACGCTCTTTCAATGTTGAAGGAAGAGTGGTTCTCAAACCCTAGTGGGAGAAATCACGCTTATTTCTCAAGCCACTGTTTGGCCTGGGCACGATCACCACCGGGCCGTGTTGTGCCAAGCCAAAAAATTAGGTTTTGCGTCGTGCTACTGGCCCATGGGCTGCATGGCCATCTATAGTCATAGCCCCTTGAGCCCCCATCACACTACGCGTCCCTCTTTCCTCGTGATTCCTAGCTACCACACAACTCCTCATCGGCACTCATGCCCCCCTCCTTTTCTCGACGGCCGCACAACCTCTTCCTCCTCCGCACCATTGCTAGTGCCACCTCTTCTTTCTCGTCGGCACCTGTGTGGCCTCTTCTTTCTCATCGGCGCCCGTGTGGCTTCTTCCTCCTCTTCACCAGCAGCACACCACACATCGGTCTCCCTTACCATAACGCATTGCCCCTCTGGCCCCCTCGATCCAGCATGACGGTTGCACTAGGACCTTCTCCAGGAGAGGATAAGGCACTAGATCCGTCGATCTAGTGCTCCTACTTGTGGCGAAGTCACCACAAGAGGGCATGGTCATAGCGGTGGGGCCCTAGGAGCCCCTTCGAGAGAACACAAGCAAGTGTAGAACTTCTCCTGTAAGTAGACTGTCAAATGCCATATTTTTACATACTTTGCTTCTAATCAAAGCTAGCTATGGTAGAAAGATAGATTTGATTCCAAGCATGGTTTGATAAAAATTGTCGCAAACAATCTTGGTTTGGTGGGGAAGTTTTTTCTTTGGGTTTGGGGCATCCATCATGTCCAAAGGAGAAAGAAAATTTTGGCTTTCCCTTTTGTGAGGTTCAGCAGGCGATAGCTCTCGTCCTCTACCAGCTGTGCCTGTTTGTGGGTCACTTCGGGACCCATGCCATACCTTAGCTAGGTCAGGGGTAGGTCTGATCCACTCCAGTGTACTGCAGTGGGATTAGTCGGGACTGTGAGTTCTAGCTCACTGCTCACACCAATGGAGGTAGTAGAGCGTTCCATAGCCTTAGTGTTGTAGTGTGTCCACACAGTGGCTTGTGGGCCTCCTGCAAACAAATAGTCCTACCATGGATCCATAGATCCTACGAGGCGAGGAGCAAATCAGACCGACCAGCGAAGGATCCGGGAGCAGCTGAAGCATTTTGGGCGTAGATTTGGGGCATGACTCGCCGCGGGGATGGGAAGGCGCTCTTTCTACAGATGTGTTGGTGAGCTCCCACTGGTGGGGAACATAAGCGCTCGGTGGCATGGTACTACGCTAGCAGAAGCCGGTGAGCCAAGCGAGGCAGTAGCCAATGGGCGCAGTCGATGATAGCTCCGACACCGCTAACCAACCACATCATGGTCCAGCCAGTAGCTCGTTGGGAAGGGCGCTATCGGCTCCATCGCCGTAGACCGCTAGCTCGCCTAGGAGCCCCACAGGGATGACATGGGTGAGGTTGGTGCTCTGCATCACTTCCTCACCAGGTTAGTGTTGGGCATGGAGTGCGACGTTCAGTCCAAGATAGACTTTTTTATCCCACTCGGTGCGACTCATCTACAGAGGCTAGTTTTGACTAACAATCATGATATGGATACTCCATTGTTGGTGGTTCAATTAGAGTAGCCCATGGTTCGACATTGAACCATAGCAACAGCTATGGCCACCTATATTTTGTGTCACGAAAAATGTGGGTATTGTGTGGATTCTTGAAGATACTATGATTGGGTAACAACGTCAGCACCAATATCATAGCTTCATTTACTAGCATTGACATTGGCAGTGCTAGCGCCTGGATGTTCGGACAAACGCGGCGCTTTGCACTCCAGCGTAACATGCCAACCCCACGCGGCATCTACGCCCCCGCCCACGTGGCATGTGCACCCCACCCAACCCCTTGCGCCCCCTCTAGCACCACAAAGCAGGTGGGTCACATTACATAATTGCAACACCTGATCTACTTTTGAAACATCTAGATACAATACTTGCAACATAATCTAAAGATAGACGAAACACATGAAACATGCGTCTAAAACACCTAAAAATATTTGAAAATCGTTGCAAACATACGCAACTTCCAGATAAAACACTTGCAACATATGTGTGAAACATATGCAACATACAGATAAACGCACTTGCAACATACACAGAAGTTATCACAGTGTCATGCACACATCTAGCACTGAGGATCTCAATGGTCACCTTCTTGAATCACAAATGTAGAATTCATTTCTGGTACATGCATTACTCGTAACAAGGTCTTCCATTTTGTACCCTCCAAAGGCATGTGTCCTTGATATTTTAGATTGTGTCCATGAATAACAACATTTCTAAAGTAACGAAGAAATAACCATTGCATGTACCTCACCAATATTTCCACATCATCAACATATTGCTGAAGTGTCCGATCAGAGCTAGAGAAATAAGAGGGGAAAGAAGGTAACGTGGCATTATTTCAAGGCAACTTCAAGGAATTTACCAACATCAACATATGGTTTTCATTTTAGAAACTAACTTCAAGAAGTTGATCCAACTCCCATTCATGTGTATAAAGCTTCTAGTAACTAGGCAGCTCACCCTCTAGTAATTGCGGCCTTAGACCCACTACACGAAGGAGGCAGTTAGCCAGGTTCAGCCAAAAAGTGTTCCAAGCACAACATTAACTATGGAGGCTGGTAGAAGTGTTGCAAGCACTTCATTAACAATGGAGGCTAGTAGAAGTGTTGCAAACACATCATTAACTATGGGGGCTGGTACTAGTAGGCTGTACCATCGAAGGATTGCTGGACAGTCTGGCCTTTACCCAAGCAAACTTATGGATGCAACCCATCTTTTGAGGCTTGTGGATCCATCAACAGCGCGAGGCTTCACAAACTATCAAAGAGCTTACATGCGCTAGATGGAACTTCAAACACAAACTCTCGGTTCATAGTATGTATAGAATGATCAGTACAATTTATCACCAAGCACATCATATGGAGGCCACATAATTGAAAAACGTTCCACTGACGTTTCAAGACTTGTCTCAACGTCAAGTACAACAAAAGTTACACAGACCATTGCGCCCTCACCCTCGAGTAGGTGTGCTTGTTTCGTTGCTGCAGTAGGACATTGCAAACTGGTCAGAGAATAGAGTGGGACAACATCGCTTTTTGATATGGATAGTGGAGGAAACTATGGGACATTGAACTGAGGAATGTTCTCAACAGGAATAAATGCCCTGTAATTGGGTTCTGTTAGCTCTTTTCCCAACCCAAAACATTGATTGCCAAGGCATGGTACCAGCCAACCTTGGTCTAGTGGCAAAGGGAAAATGGTGCATCCTTTGGATAAGCTTATGAAAAAGGATAGCTGTGTTACAAACAGAAACTCAGCTAATTTTATAGTAATTAGTGACAAGAACAAGTATATGAGAAAAATGTGAGGTAGAGATAAGTGGCATAGTTGGAAAATAGTTAGATTGATACATTTCCCTTTGTCAAGCAATTATCATTTGTAAAGGATAGGGAGGATGGGCTTTGCTAAATCTTGTGCAAGGTAAAATATCATTTTTCTCATTTTTCCTATTTTACTGAACCACTTCGATGAAACATTAAGGTTTTCTTACTTTAGTCGGATGGTGCATGTAGGATATGTGTAAGACACTAATTCTTTGGAAAACAATCATACTTGACCCGAGATAGCTGCAATTGATTGTGCGGAATTTGCTGCCAAGGACAGTCCCATTGATACATCCATAGAGCTTGACACCAATTTTCACAAATGTCTAGCACCAGAAAGTATGTAGAAGTCCTTATAGGGTCATACATCATCTAGCATAGAGGCTCCTAATATCAATCCAAAGGATTTACATACACAGAAGCTATCATAGTTTCACACACACAACCAGCACTGAGGATCTCAACGGTCACCTTCTAGAATCACAAATGCAGAATTCATTTCAGGTACGTGCATTACCCATCATGAGGTCTTCCATTTTGTAACCTCCAAAGCTACGTGTCCCTGACATTTTAGATTGTGTCCATGAATAACAATATTTCTGAAGTAACGAAGAAGTAACCATTGCATGTACCTCACCAATATTTTCACATCATCAACATACTGTTGAAGTGTCCAATCGGAGCTAGAGAAATAAGAGGGCAAAGAAGGTAACGTGGGATCCTTTCATGGCAACTTCAAGGAATTTACCAGCCTCAACATATGGTTTTCGATTCACAAACTGACATCAAGAAGTTGATCCAGGTCCCATTCATATGCATGAAGCTTCTAGTAACTATACAACTCACGCTCTAGTAATTGAGGCCTTATATCACTAGACGAAGGAAGTAGTTAGCTAGGTTTAGCCAAAAAGTGTTCCAAGCAGAGCATGAACTATGGAGGCTAGCAGAAGTGTTGCAAGCACGTCATTAACCATGGATGCTGATAGAAGTGTTGCAAGCACATCATTAACCATGGGGGCTGGTACTGGTATGCTATACCATCAAAGGATGGTTAGACAGTCTGGCCTTTACCCAAGCAAACTTATGGTTGCAACCTATCTTTTGAGGCTTTTGGATCCATCAACAGCGTGAGGATTCACAAACTATCAAAGAGCTGATATGCGCTAGATGGAACTTGAAACACAAACTCTTAGTTCATAGTGTGTATAGCATGATCAGTACAGGCAACCTAATTGAAAAGGTTCCACTGATGTTGCAAGATTTGTCTCGACATCAGGTCCAGCAAAAGTTACACAGACCTTTGCACCCTCACCCTCGAGTAGGTGTGCTTGGTTTGTTGTACATCAGGACATTGCAAACTAGTCACGGAACTAGGGGACACAGTCTAGATACAGCTTATGTGTGTCTATAGGGACAACATCGCTTGTTGATATGAATAGAGGAGGAAACTACGAGACCTTGAACTAAGGAATGTTCTCAACATGATGGAATGCCCTGCAGTTTGGTTCTGTTAGCCCCGTTCCCAACCCAAAACATTGATTGCCAAGGCATGATACTAGTCAACCTTGGTCTATAGGCAAAGGGAACATGGTGCATTCTTTGGATAAGCTTGTGGGAAAGGATATCTGCACTACTAACCGAAACCCAGCAGATTTTACTATAATTATTGTAAAGAACAAGTATATAAGAAAAATGTGTTGTGGAGAGGAGTGTTGTAGTTCAAAAGCAGTTAGATTGATACATTTGCCTTTGACAAGGAATTATCATTTGTAAAGGATAGAGAGGATCGGCTTTGCTGAATCTTCTGCAAGGTAAAATATCATG
Source organism: Miscanthus lutarioriparius (assembly GCA_904845875.1). Classification (NCBI taxonomy): domain Eukaryota; kingdom Viridiplantae; phylum Streptophyta; class Magnoliopsida; order Poales; family Poaceae; genus Miscanthus; species Miscanthus lutarioriparius. The sequence continues at coordinate 66,819,552 of CAJGYO010000009.1, forward strand.
TATCTCTTTTTTCCTATTTTACTGAACCACTTCGATGAAACATTGAGGTTTTCTTACTTTAGTCGGATGGTGCATGAAGGATGTGTGTAAGACACTAATTCTTTGGAAACAATCATACTTGACCTGAGGTAGCAGTAATTGATTGTGCGGAAATTGCTGCCAGGACAGTCCAATTGATACATCAATAGAGCTTGACACCAATTTTCACAAATGTCTAGCACCAGAAAGTATGTAGAAGTCCTTATAGGGTCATACATCATCTAGCATAGAGGCTCCTAATATGAATCCAAAGGATTTAGATACACAGAAGTTAGCACAGTGTCACGCACACAACCAGCACTGAGGATCTCAATGGTCACCTTCTAGAATCACAAATGCAGAATTCATTTCAGGTAGATGCATTACCCGTCATGAGGTCTTCCATTTTGTAACCTCCAAAGCTAGGTGTCCCTGACATTTTAGAATGTGTCCAAGAATAACAATATTTCTGAAGTAACAAAGAAGTAACCATTGCATGCACCTCACCAATATTTCCACATCATCAACATATTGCTAAAGTGTCTAATCGGAGCTAGAGAAATAAGTGGGGAAAGAAGGTAATGTGGGATTCTTTCAAAGTAACTTCAAGGAATTTACCAGCCTCAACATATGGTTTTCAATTCAGAAACCGACATCAAGAAGTTGATCCAGGTCACATTCATGTGCATGAAGCTTCTAGTAACTATACAACTTACTCTCTAGTAATTGAGACCTTATACCACTAAACCAAGGAAGTAGTTAGCCAGGCTCAGCCAAAAAGTGTTCCAAGCACAGCATTAACTATGGCGGCTAGTAGAAGTGTTGCAAGCACATCATTAACCATGGAGGCTGGTAGAAGTGTTGTAAACACATCATTAAATATGGGGGCTGGTACTAGTAGGCTATACCATCGAAGGATGGCTGGACAGTCTGGCCTTTACCCAAGCAAACTTATGGCTACAACCTATCTTTTGAGGCTTCTGGATCCATCAACAGCGCGTTCACAAACTATCAAAGATCTAATTTGCGCTAGACGGAACTTCAAACACAAACTCTCAGTTTATAGTATGTATAGCATGATCAGTACAATGCGTCACCAAGCACATCATATGGAAGCCACCTAGTTGAAAAGGTTCCACTAAGGTTGCAACACTTGTCTCGACATCTGGTCCCACAAAAGTTACACAGACCTTTGCACCCTCACTCTCGAGTAGGTGTGCTTGGTTCATTGCTGCATCAGGACATTGCAAACTAGTCACGAAACTAGGGGACACAGTCTAGATAAAGCTTATGTGTGTCTATAGGGACAACATCGCTTGTTGATATGAATAGAGGAGGAAACTATGGGACCTTGAACTCAGGAATGTTCTCAACAGGATGGAATGCCTTATAGTTAGGTTCTGTTAGCCCTATTCCCAACCCAAAACATTGATTGCCAAGGCATGGTACTAGTCAACCTTGGACTATAGGCAAAGGGAAAATGGCTCATCCTTTGGATAAGCTTGTGGGAAAGGATATCTGCACTACTAACCGAAACCCAACTGATTTTACTGTAATTATTGAAAAAACAAGTATATGAGAAAAATGTGTTGTGGAGAGGAGTGTTGTAGTTTGAAAGCAGTTAGATTGATACATTTGCCTTTGTCAAGCAATTATCATTTGTAAAGGATAGAGAGGATCGGCTTTGCTAAATCTTCTGCAAGGTAAAATATCATGTATCTCTTTTTTCCTATTTTACTGAACCACTTCGATGAAACAATGAGGTTTTCTTACTTTAGTTGGATGGTGCATGAAGGATGTGTGTAAGACACTAATTCTTTGGAAAACAATCATACTTGACCCAAGGTAGCAACAATTGATTGTGCGGAAATTGCTGCCAAGGACAGTCCCATTGATACATCAGTAGAGCTTGACTCCAATTTTCACAAATGTCTAGCACCAGAAAGCATGTAGAAGTCCTTATCGCGTCATACATCATCTAGCATAGAGGCTCCTAATATGAATCCAAAGGATTTACATACACAAAAGTTAGCACAGTGTCATGCACACAACCCGCACTGAGGATTTCAATGGTCACCTTCTAGAATTAGAAATGCAGAATTCATTTCGTGTACATGCATTACCCATCATGAGGTCTTCCATTTTGTAACCTCCAAAGCCAGGTGTCCCTAAGATTTTAGATTGTGTTCATGAATAACAATAATTCTGAAGTAACAAAGAAGTAACCATTGCATGTACCTCACCAATATTTCCACATCATCAACATATTGATAAAGTGTCCATTCGGAGCTTGAGAAATAAGTGGGCAAAGAAGGTAATATGGGACTCTTTCAAGGCAACTTCAAGGAATTTACCAGCCTCAACATATGGTTTTCAATTTAGAAACCGACATCAAGAAGTTGATCCAGGGCCCATTCATGTGCATGAAGCTTCTAGTAACTATACAACTCACTCTCTAGTAATTGAGACCTTATACCACTAAACAAAGGAAGTAGTTAGCCAGGTTTAGCCGAAAAGTGTTCCAAGCACAACATTAACTATGGAGGCTAGGAGAAGTGTTGCGAGCACATCATTAACCATGGAGGCTGGTAGAAGTGTTGTAAACACATCATTAAATATGGGGGCTGGTACTAGAAGGCTATACCATCGAAGGATGGTAGGACAGTCTGGCCTTTACCCAAGCAAACTTATGGCTACAACATATCTTTTGAGGCTTGTGGATCCATCAACAGCGTGTTCACAAACTATCAAAGATCTAATATGCGCTAAATGGAACTTCAAACACAAACTCTCAATTTACAGTATGTATAGCATGATCAGTACAATGCGTCACCAAGCACATCATATTGAGGCCACCTAATTGAAAAGGTTCTTCTGACGTTGCAAGACTTGTCTCGACATCAGGTCCTGCAAAAGTTACACAGACCTTTGCACCCTCACCCTCGAGTAGGTGTGCTTGGTTTGTTGTACATCAGGACATTGCAAACTAGTCACGGAACTAGGGGACACAGTCTAGATACAGCTTATGTGTGTCTATAGGGACAACATCGCTTGTTGATATGAACAGAGGAGGAAACTACGAAACCTTGAACTCAGGAATGTTCTCAACAGGATGGAATGCCCTACAGTTAGGTTCTATTAGTCCTGTTCCCAACCCAAAACATTTATTGCCAAGGCATGGTACTAGTCAACCTTGGTCTATAGGCAAAGGGATAATGGTGCATCCTTTGGATAAGCTTGTGGGAAAGGGTATCTGCACTACTAACTGAAACGCAGCTGATTTTACTGTAATTATTGAAAAGAACAATTATATGAGAAAAATGTGCTATGGAGAGGAGTGTTGTAGTTCGAAAGCAGTTAGATTGATACATTTGCCTTTGTCAAGCAATTATCATTTGTAAAGGATAGAGAGGATCGGGTTTGCTGAATCTTCTACAAGGTAAAATATCATGTATCTCTTTTTGCCTATTTTCCTGAACCACTTCGGTGAAACATTGAGGATTTCTTACTTTAGTGGGATGGTGCATGAAGGATGTGTGTAAGACATTAATTCTTTAGAAAACAATCATACTTGACTCGAGGTAGCAGCAATTGATTGTGTGGAAATTGCTGCCAAGGACAGTCCCATTGATACATCCATAGAGCTTGACACCAATTTTCACAAATGTCTAGCACCAGAAAGTATGTAGAAGTCCTTATAGGGTCATACATCATCTAGCATAGAGGCTCCTAATATCAATCCAAAGGATTTACATACACAGAAGCTATCATAGTTTCACACACACAACCAGCACTGAGGATCTCAACGGTCACCTTCTAGAATCACAAATGCAGAATTCATTTCAGGTACGTGCATTACCCATCATGAGGTCTTCCATTTTGTAACCTCCAAAGCTACGTGTCCCTGACATTTTAGATTGTGTCCATGAATAACAATATTTCTGAAGTAACGAAGAAGTAACCATTGCATGTACCTCACCAATATTTTCACCTCATCAACATATTGCTGAAGTGTCCAATCGGAGCTAGAGAAATAAGAGGGCAAAGAAGGTAATGTGGGATCCTTTCATGGCAACTTCAAGGAATTTACCAGCCTCAACATATGGTTTTCAATTCACAAACTGACATCAAGAAGTTGATCTAGGTCCCATTCATATGCTTGAAGCTTCTAGTAACTATACAACTCACGCTCTAGTAATTGAGGCCTTATATCACTAGACGAAGGAAGTAGTTAGCTAGGTTTAGCCAAAAAGTGTTCCAAGCAGAGCATGAACTATGGAGGCTAGCAGAAGTGTTGCAAGCACATCATTAACCATGGATGCTGATAGAAGTGTTGCAAGCACATCATTAACCATGGGGGCTGGTACTGGTATGCTATACCATCGAAGGATGGTTGGACAGTTTGGCCTTTACCCAAGCAAACTTATGGTTGCAACCTATCTTTTGAGGCTTGTGGATCCATCAATAGCGTGAGGATTCACAAACTATCAAAGAGCTGATATGCGCTAGATGGAACTTGAAACACAAACTCTTAGTTCATAGTGTGTATAGCATGATCAGTACAGGCAACCTAATTGAAAAGGTTCCACTGATGTTGCAAGATTTGTCTCGACATCAGGTCCAGCAAAAGTTACACAGACCTTTGCACCCTCACCCTCGAGTAGGTGTGCTTGGTTCGTTGCTACATCAGAACATTGCAAACTAGTCTGGGAACTGGGGGACACAGTCTGGATATAGCATATGTGTGTCTATAGGGACAACATCGCTTGTTGATATGAATAGATGAGGAAACTATGAGACCTTGAACTCAAGAATGTTCTCAACAGGATGGAATGCCCTGCAGTTTGGTTCTGTTAGCCCCGTTCCCAACCCAAAACATTGATTGCCAAGGCATGATACTAGTCAACCTTGGTCTATAGGCAAAGGGAAAATGGTGCATCCTTTGGATAAGCTTGTGGGAAAGGATATTTGCACTACTAACCGAAACCCAGCTGATTTTACTGTAATTATTGAAAAGAACAAGTATATAAGAAAAATGTGTTGTGGAGAGGAGTGTTGTAGTTCAAAAGCAGTTAGATTGATACATTTGCCTTTGACAAGGAATTATCATTTGTAAAGGATAGAGAGGATCGGCTTTGCTGAATCTTCTGCAAGGTAAAATATCATGTATCTCTTTTTTCCTATTTTACTGAACCACTTTGATGAAACATTGAGGTTTTCTTACTTTAGTTGGATGGTGCATGAAGGATGTGTGTAAGACACTAATTCTTTGGAAAACAATCATACTTGACCTGAGGTAGAAACAATTGATTGTGTAGAAATTGCTGCCAAGGATAGTCCCAATGATACATCAATAGAGCTTGACACCAATTTTCACAAATGTATAGCACCCTATATTTTAGGCCATGTGGTAGATCACGGATGTGAGACTCCTGTTGAGTCCTTTGAGTCCACTCCCCGAATATAGGACAGATAGGATCTAGTTACGAAGGAAGACATGCTCTATTCTTGATCTTCCTTAGTAATATCCCTTATGTGTAGATATGAAGTTGATCTTAGTGATGGCTACTAAGTGTAATTGCACTAATCAACGTATACTTTGACTTGTAATTAAGAATGACTTAGGAATTATTCCTCTAATTTCTACTTAGCAATGTTAATGCCATAGAAAGGAGTACTCTGAGTGATCATTTATCATTACTTATCATATTTATCTCTTGACTTACCCCTGTAATGAGTAGAAGTTTGGTTATGGTTTATGTCAGCTTCATAAACCCGGGGTCCCTCGAGGACCGGCTTCCCAGCAGAGGCTCGGCCCAAATAGACAACGCGCAACTCGTGGGACGGCCCAGGCATCCAAACAATAGGCCAGAATAGCAATCCAATCACCGACCGGAAGGTCTGGCCGAGGAGGAACGGCGCCCATCTTCCTACTCTGGCCCACCTCTCCGACCAGAGCGCTCGCTCCAGTATCCAGCCCACCTTCGGATGGCCTCTCCGATCGGAAGGTCTGGCCCAATGCCGCTTCCGACTCTGACCCGCGTCTCTGACCGAGGATATGGCAAACCCCTGCTCGCTGCTCTTCTCCGACTGGCACGATCAGAGCTGACTAGAACCATCCGACCGGGGGCGCCCGCTCGGTAAGGACCAGGGAACGAACGGAGAAAGCAAGGCAGGGCGCACAAGTCAAACCGCAATACCAGGGTCCGTACCCTGAGCACCTGTGGAAACAGTACTCTACAACTTCGCTGGCATGATAGAGCCTAAAACAGTGTTGTAGGCGCCGACATTTTCCTCTACAGTATTGTGGGCACCATTAACTCCCACACGGTAAGGCCCCACATGCCTCTGGGCATCAACAGTGTTGTGGGTACCGACTTTTACCGTACCAGGGGAACATGGTAGAAGCCCTCACATGCCTCTGGCATCAACAGTATGGCAGATACCGACATCTACCATACCTGAACAAGACAACGTGACCTCCCACGTGCATTTGACATCCAACAGTGTTGTGGGCGCCTACCATCATCCTGTACCTACCGGCATGGGCAACAAGGATTAGAAGCATATGTACTCTCTCCCTCTCACCTGTAAGGCCATCCCCTTCATCTATAAAAGGGGATGCGCTCTCTCCTAACAAGAGATTCAAGTCATTCCAGATTCATTAGATCGATCAATTTCACTAGTACAGAACCGCTAGGTTCAAACTACGAGCACGCGCTCGAGCACTTAGTTCATAGCGGGGCTCCCATCACTCTAGGCCCTTCCGATAGGAGTTCGACTGGACCTCTTATACCCCACATCCTTCTCCTTCTCGTTTGTAACCCCACTGCAAACTTCGAGCACCCGGGCTCAGGAATAAAGTCACCGACCGACTCAAACTGGACGTAGGGCACGTTGCCTGAACCAGTATAAACCATGTGTCATTGAGTGCTAGGCCACCTCCGATCACAACGTACGACAAAACTACAAATATTTACTTGTTGGTCACTTTCTGCACCGACAGTTTATCTCTCCATCACGTGTATAAATTATCAATATATTCCATCCATCAGTCATTTCCTGTGGTAAAAATATAAATAACGATACTTGAAATACTCCTTGGTGAAGTGCTACAATGGTATATTATCTATGCGCCTGCAGATCCCTTCATATACATATTGATATTCTTTCTAGTCACAATGAAATACTAAAGTACTTCTTAGTGTCATTCTAGTGATGATGCTAGGAAGTATCAACAAGCATTTCTAGCATCATAGCTAGGGATGACAACTTAACAAAAGTGATGTTAAGAAAGGTGAACAACATTTGGTGGCTACTTAAACAAGGGACAAGTTAATAAATACCAACAAGCATTTCTGGCACTGTTGTCGGGAAGGAAGCTAGACAGAAGGAATATTGATAAACTTTTACTTATTGATATGATCGAGAAAATCATATACCTCTGCTCGAGTAGGTACCCTTATTCTGTCTACTTTTATATCTTATGCAGGGTAATGTATGATCGGTTTTGACCTTCCGACAAACTACGTTGAAGTTCTAGAAGCACTATTCAGGAGGACTAAGGCTAAACTTAAGAAAGTTTTAGCTTTAGAATCGGAAGACAACTAGACAAGGCGGAGCTTAACACTAGTTTTCGAAGCCATTGCCAACAAGACTCTCTGTGCACTTTCACCATCAAGGGAGTTACCAGAGATGCCATATTACTTCGCCTCTTCCCATTTTCACTTTTGGGGAAGGCAAAGCAATGGTTCTATACCAACAAAGATAGAAATACTACATGGGAAAACTACTCCACTGCCTTCCTAGCAAAGTTCTTTCCCATGGGCAAGACCAATGCTCTACGTGGAAGGATTTCAAGTTTTCAGCAGCAACATGGTGAATCTATCCTTGAGGCATGGGAAAGCTTTCAAGACTACATATCGGAATGTCCTCATCATGGGATGGAGAATTGGATACTCATGCAGACTTTCTACCATGGGTTGACTAACAGTACCTGTGCGAATATGGATGCTGCTGCTGGAGGTGCTTTCTTATCACTCAAAATCCCAGGTGCAATAGCTCTCGTAGAGAAGATGGCCTCCAACCAAGGTTGGAATGAAGAACGTCTTCAGACCTACAAGAGAGGTGGAGGTATGCATCAACTCAAGGTGGTAGACATGCTATCTGCCAAGATGGATCTGTTGATGAAGAGGCTTGAAGACCGAGCCAATGAGAAGCAAGAAGTCATGCACATTCATCATTCCCGCATGATGTGTGAAGAATGTGGCAACACTAGGCATTCAGTGAACAACTGTCCAGAGACCCATGAGGATGTGAACCTCATCAACAACAACAACTATCGTCCTCAACAGAATCAAGGATGGAATCAACAACAAAGGCTGAACTACCAAGGCAACTATCAAGGTAATAATTATAATAATTTCAATAATCAACCACTCTTGAGAGGGTTAATTTTTGGCCAAGCTAAAATTATGGAGGGCTTATCTAAAAAACTAGCTTCTAATGACAAAATCTTAGAAAATATAAATAATAGAATGGATAGCATCTCCTCAACCATTAAAAACCAGCATAACTTTAATAAAATGATAGAATCACAAATAACTCAGCTGGCGGCTGCTGTTCCTCCAACCGATAAAGGTAAGATTCTAGGGCAATCGGAAGATCTCGAAACTACAAATCTTGTTGATATTCATAGTGTTGCAGGATGCTACATAGAACAATCGACAGGAAGATGGGAGGATTATTCCTTACCCATCAAGAAAGGAGATCTAGGAAGACCTATCATCCCTATAGCCATTGGATCTCACATTTTCCAAGAAACTGTTTGTGACTTTGGAGCAAGTGTTAACATTATGCCAATGGTAATTTATGATAAAATTAATGGAGATACTCTATTGTACACAAACATGCTTTTGCAGCTTGCAGATCAGTCACTCTACTACCCCAAGGGAATTCTTGAAGACATCTATGTACGAGTTGGACAATCGTACGTACCCGTAGACTTTGTGGGTTTGGAAACAGGTGGTGATGTAAGGGCACCCATTATCTTGGGCCGACCTTTCCTAAGCACCGCAAAAGCCATCATCTACATGGATTGTGCCAAGATCTATTTCACAATCAAGGTTAGAAAGGAGAAATTCACTTCCAAGAATCGTATACATCACTCTCCTAGTCATCCACAGATGGTGTACCAGTCCAAAGAAACAACAGTGACCAAGAAAAACAACAACCAGAGAAGAAGGAGGAACAAGGCTAGTCAGTCACAAGAAGAATCAGTCAAGATGATCGACACACTTCGATCGGAGTACGATCACCTCCTCGCTTCACCATTCCTTGCCAAGAAGGATGATCCAGGAGTACCCACAATCGAGTACACAATGGGACAAAGAATCTTCCATAAGTTTTGTTGTTCTTGTTGAAGTTTCACAAGTGCCTTCAGAGTCCATTTTATTTACTCAGCTCTTAAAAATCAAACTTAAAGAAAACTAGACACGCACTTTTATTTTGTTTTTATTTTTAAGATCACTCTTTACTAATATATATATCTAAGACAAAGACAATTTTTTTTTAGTTATGCATCTTTTTATGACTTATAAATAGTAAAACAAAAGGGAAAGAAATACTTATCTAAATACATGGGGATGCCCTTCCCCCAAGCTAGTTGTTGGCGTGGTTGTTCAAACTTGTACTTCTCAAAGCGGGTTCACCATCGAATGTCCTTCTCATCCATCAGGAAGTTGGGCTCCCTTGTGCAGCAGGTGTAGTATCGGTTCAGGAAAATGTGCTGCGGGTGGAGTGCAGCAAGTTCACCTAGATGTCTTCATCTCACTCCACCCGCAGCACATTTTCCTGAACCGATACTACACCTGCTGCACAAGGGAGCCCAACTTCCTGATGGATGAGAAGGACATTCGATGGTGAACCCGCTTTGAGAAGTACAAGTTTGAACAACCACGCCAACAACTAGCTTGGGGGAAGGGCATCCCCATGTATTTAGATAAGTATTTCTTTCCCTTTTGTTTTACTATTTATAAGTCATAAAAAGATGCATAACTAAAAAAAAATTGTCTTTGTCTTAGATATATATATTAGTAAAGAGTGATCTTAAAAATAAAAACAAAATAAAAGTGCGTGTCTAGTTTTCTTTAAGTTTGATTTTTAAGAGCTGAGTAAATAAAATGGACTCTGAAGGCAATCTCTTAAAATGGAAATGATGAATAGATGCTCTGTTGTAATTCTTTTCAAGTACCTAGTTTTCAGCCTTGAATTCTCCTGAGTTTTGGATAAGATTATTTTGATATAAAAATTTACTCTGAACTTGAAACTCATGGGTAGCATATGCTTGACGGATATGATATGAGAAGGTCTGAGTTGTTGTTTATCTTGTTCCAAGTGATACTAAAATTCTGGAGTTCCTTATGACAAAGCTTGAATTCCTACTAGAGCCATACATGTTATTTAGGCTAGAAAAACTTCTGCTTATATATGCTGCTTATTTTGCATTGAGTTTAGTCAAGCTTTGTTGACCCTTATGAGAGGTTTGTCATGCTCTTAAAATCAGGATCATGTACATGTTGACAGTCACTAACGATTGAATCCGACCACCAAATAAAGTCAAAAACATGAGAAATAAACAATCTTTTTACACATATACCTTTACTATTGACATAGTTCCACTTCTATTGGAGAAAACATGTTTTGCAGGACACACATTCGAATACAAGTGGAAAACCAAGCAAAAGGCGAAAAACAGAAAACGTAAAGCAGAAATACGCAATGAGAGAAATGGAGAAGCCCACCTTCAGGCAACAACTTGCACCGAGCACCACCGGGGGAAGGGTTCAGGCCCACCCAAGAACCGACCACGCAAAGGCGGTCATGAGGTCAGCCCACTAGGGTGCGGCTGCACCCTGCCTCTCAGGCCCATGCTCCTCCAGCAGTTGCATGCCTCCATACATAGGCGGTTTTGGCTAGTTCCTATTTTGTTGGCGCCAAACCGACCACACTCCACTATAAAAGAAGGGGTGGAGCTCTCCTTCAACACACACATCATTTGGAGGCTCTACCTCACTACCCTACTCTTGTAATCTTTTAGCATTTTAGTAGTAGTTTTGTGAGCAAGGCAAAAGCTATCAAGGAGGGCTTGGCTCCTTGGAAGAAGAGCAACTATGGTATGAATACTATGAAGAGTTCTTCCATAGCCTTGTTCTCATATTATCAATATAGCAATGCATATGAACTAGACTATAGTTTTCATGTTATAATCATGATATATGAACTAGCATATAGTTTGTATGTTATGATCTTGACATGTAGAACTTCAGGCTTAATCATTCATATAAATTATATGAGTATAATTAAAGCTAAGTTGAGGTTGCGGTTCATCGTGCCTTTGGGTGTGCCCAAGTTCTTTACCTGTCGATCCGTAGGGTCGGGGACTTGGATGAATTTGGGTAGTTTTTGTGTACGCAAACATGGTGCTTGGTTATAGAGAGATAGGTGAATACATTTCCTACTCTCTGGTTGAGGGGTAGGGGCTAGGTGGCGACAGCCCTGTCCGTCCCTTGTAATCCCCCACATTTGGGTAGGGTGTAGGAATCTAAATTGTCACATGAGGTTGCTGGCAGACCAGTACTTCATGGCCTCCCGACCTATCTTGCACTTAGTTCTAACTCTAACCATTTAATTTGTATGATCATCACTTGTTCTTTGCACGGCTATATTAGAACATGCCAGCTCTATATAGAAACATTTTTTTATTCTTTTTTCCTTTTATCCCTAAGGTTGGTTAAAAAGTGTGTCCACTATCCTAAAAATAACGTTTTTACCCCTATCATGAACTACTGGTTTACTAAGCAAGTATGTAATCTTGTTCATGCTCATGCTAGACTCTTATACCTTGCCCTTCTTTGGGAAAATATAAATAATGATACCCTGAATACTTCTGGGTGAAATGCTACAACGATAGATCCGTGCGCTTGCGGATATTTTCTGTAATTGTTAAGAACTATCATAGTTGGTGTTTCTTCGCGGCGTCGCTAAGGTTAACTCAATCTTAGTAATGGTGCTAAGAAATACCGATAGGCATTTCTAGCGCTATTGCCGAGGATGGACTTAAAACCTCCATACTTGGTGATTGTGCTAAGAAATGCCAACAAGCATTTCTGGTGCCGTTGCCGGGGAGGGCATAGGTTAAAGACTCTAGTAGGACATGATCATGAGCATGTGCATGTAGTGGTAGCCATAGTTTATGCAGTGCTAATTCTGGTTGTTTTCTTCCTGTTGTGGAATGAAAATAGTTTAGTGTATGAGTGGTTTTGACCTATCGGATAACTACACAGAAAATCCGGAGGCGCTCCTAAGGAAGAACAGGTCCCATACCTCTTCTTCCTCTGCTACTCCGCCGACAAGTGAACCAGTCACCCTCATACCATCCGCTACAACCGCTATGGCCAAGACACTCCATGACTATTCCACCCCCGCTGTTGCCAACATGCCCGTTGGGCCCGCTGTCAACATGGGTACCAGAAACTTTGACCTTCTCACTGGCCTAATCATGATGGTGGAGGCAAACAAATTATGTGGTTTGCTAAGCGAGGATGCAAGCTGCACACTTGCAATACTTCCTAGAGATGTGCGACACCATCGTCATCAAAGACGTCGCACCAGCTTGCAAAAGGCTCTATTTTTCCCTTCTCCCTCGCGGGGAAGGCGAAACAATGGTTCTATAAAAAGAAGGAAGTTGTCAGTACATGGGACAAATGTTCCGTAGCATTCCTCACGATGTTTTTCCCCATGGGCAAAACCAATGCCCTAAAGGGGAAAATTTCAAACTTCTAGCAAACTTCTTTGGAATCCATCCCCCAAGGCATGGGAGAGGCTGTAGGATTACATCCAGGCCTGCCCACACCACGAGATGGAGAACTGGCTCATGCTCCAAAACTTCTATGAGGGGCTTACACCCATGTCGAAGGGGCACGTAGATGCCGCTGCTGGAGGAGCGTTTCTCTCCCTCACCATCAACAATGCCACAGCTCTTATTGAAAATATGGTGGGCAATCAAAGCTAGGGGAAGGAACAAAAACGGCAAAAAGACATGCATATCGTGAATGAGGCGGATATGCTTGCCACAAAAATGGACTTATTGTTCAAAACATTAGACAAGAGGGTCCACGAAAAAGAAGCAATGAAGGCCACCGTCGAGGCCATGGATTCTCACATGACATGTGAGGTCTGTGGAGAAGTCGAACACTCAGGGAATGACTGCCCTGAGACCCGTGAAGAAGCATCGTACATCAACAACGGGTTCTGACAAGGTAATAACAATGGGTGGAATAATTAACCCCATCCACAAGGAGGTAATAATAATTTCAATTCAAATTACAATTTGAATCAACCTACCTTGAAAGACTTGGTATTAGGCCAGGCAAAAATCAATGAAAATATAACCAAAAAGCTTACATATAATGATGAAATGCTTGAAAACATAAATACCAAGATAGAAGGTTTATCTTCCTCTGTCAAATATCAATTGAGCTTTAATAAAATGATTGAAATACAAATAGCTCAAATTGCTGCCACTACCTGTTTCTGATTCGAGAAAGATTCTGAGGCAACCCGAAACCCCTCTCGAATCTGTTAAAATGGTCTCAACAAGGTTCGGTAAGCCACTATGTTGGGAAAACCATGATTATCTTGTAGATCCACCTTTCATCGCCAAGAAAGAAGATCCTAGGCGCCCGACAATCACATGCTCAATTGGCCCGCATGTCTTCCATAATACCTTCTACGACCTTGAAGCAAGCATCCATGTCATGTCCAAGGTAATATACGATAAGATTTTGGATGGACCTTTGTCCATCACACACTTTTGACTGCAAATGGTAGATCAATCTTCACGAAAACCGGAAGGATTAGCCAAGGATATCCTGGTGAAAATTCGAGACACATACATCCCTGTGGACTTCATCATTCTAGACATGGGCCACAACGAGGAAGTTCCCCTCCTCCTAGAGAGACCATTTCTTAACACTACAAATGCAGTTTTACATGTGGGATTAGGGCATGTTAGCTTTCACATTCAAGGACAAACAATGAGATGTCCATTCAATAGATTTGACGTGCATAAGTATACTAAAAACAAATAGGCCAAGAAACAACCACAAAAAAGTGTTAAGGTATGGTAGGTGAAAAAGGTATAGCCTACTTCTCTAGGCATGGACGTACCTTCGTCAAGCAAAGAATGAAGGAGAAGAGTCCTGCTCATTGGACTTTAAATGGTGAGCCCTTGCCGAAGGTAAATCGGTAGTTATCCTTTATATTTAATTCACAAAACTATAAATAGTTCTGCAAATATAAAATAAATACCTTTGTTAAAATCTTTGTTTTTCTTCCATGTTCTTTACAAAGTACCTTTTGGTTTGGGGTATCATTTTTAGCGATCATAGTTTCATAGGCTTTTCAAATTAAGCATGGTGCTTAGGTTGATGAGCCTACCTAGATCAAATGTAAATGTGATGTTTAAATTTGATCATTAAACCAAAACCGCTGAGTATAGACATGGGTAGGGTAAACAAAAAGTATAAATAAAACCATATGCAATAAATGCAATAAAGCTACCTCGGAGTTATCACCAAGCAACCGGCCATGAGCTAGCTTGGGGGAGGACCCTCGCAAAGGTACCTTATAACTTTTTCGTATTTTCGCATTGATTTTCTGCATTTACTTATTTATTAGCATTTAAAAAATCTAAAAATTCGAATATACCAAAAAAATAAAATATGATAAAAATACCAAAAATATGAATTCCACTCTCATATGTGCTTTAAGGAATGTTTAGTTTTTCCTAAGTTGAAATGATGAATAGTTGCTCTATCTATAGTTCATCTGTGCCTAGGCTATAACTTAGTATTCCCCAAGATTTAAGTTTGTTGGCTAAAAATGTGTCATCCTAAAACTTGAAACTTGTGGGTTGCAAATGCATGCTCCTTTTCTAAGTTGTTGCGAGATTATGATACGGTACAAATGGAATTTGTTATGATTTTGTTCTAAGAGAAACTTGACATCTAGAGATTTCATTTTCAAAAATGCTAAAATTCAAAGTTCCTCAATGATTATGAATACCTACCAAGGCCATATGACATGATATTCAAATTCAAACCTTAGTCATATGCTACTTGTTATTACATTGAGCTTTGTCAAATTGTTGTGACCCTTGTTGAGATTCTCATCATGCACCAATGATCAAGACACACGTACACCCACAAATAAAATTGCTGACTCTTACACTAAGAGTTACGCCAAAACATGCTTTTTCCGTCCACCAAATAATTACTCCATTCATTTATCATGTCTCTCTCTCTAAAAAAATTTCATATGCCAAAAAAAGAATAGTATGAGCTATGCTAAAAAAAGAAAGAAAAATATCCATACCAAAAGGCATGAGAGAAAAAAAAGAAATGCATGCCAAAGAGCATGAAGAAAAGAAAAGAAAAAGAAAGAAATAAAGATGGCCCATACTTTCAAATAAAAGGCATTCCACACACTTGCACGTCTTGATCAAAGTGTATGACTTGCATCTCCTTGAGGTCCGGTTTTTGACTTAGCAAAATATGTGATGCAAGTATGCCCCACTTTCATACCTATCCAAAACTCCACTCAAAAGCCTTAGTGGTAGGATATGAAAAAACAAGGCAAAATTTCAAATGCCCATGGTGAGGTTTCATACACATTGAGTGATCGAGAGAATCATTTGAGGAACTTACTTTTATTTTGCAAAATTCATAAAACCTCCAGATAGATGATTAATCAAGGAATGAATGATTGGTGATTCTATTATAACCATTCTATCTTGCAACCATCCAAGAATTTGGAAAAGTTATACGCCCCACAGGGATCAAGGTAAAGAGTGGATAAAAATGCCAACTTATTTGAATTACGAAATAATACTTTGTTATAGGCATGGCGCTTATGAAATATATTTGGCATAGTAGAAACTCCTAATCAACAACCAAGTACTTAGCTATTTGCTCAGGACGATCAAAGGTTAAGCTTGGGGGATTTGTTGGCGGTCACTAACAATCGAATCCGACCACCAAATAAAGTCCAAAATAGGAGAAATAAACAATCTTTTGACACATATTCCTTTACTATTGACAAAGTTCCACTTGTATTAGAGAAAACATGTTTTGCAGGACACACATTTGAATACAAGTGGAAAACCAAGCAAAAGGCGCAAAACAGAAAGCGTACAGCAGAAATGCGCAATGAGAGAAATGGAGAAGCCCACCTTCACGCAACAACCTGGGCTAAGCACCACCGGGGGAAGGGTCCAGGCCAACCCAGGAACCAACCACACAAAGGCGGTTGCGAGGAGAGCCCACCAGGGTACAAGCGCTCCCTGGGTGCGGCCGCGCCCCCACCCCCGCCGCCGCCTCTTGGGCCCACGCTCCTCTTATAGTGAAAGCATCTAGGCCCCTAGTTGGGTTTCAGTGATTAATGACGACATGAGATTACTGTGACTAACATGTGTTTTGCAAAGGCAACTTGAATTAGGTCATGGTCATGATGATTGTTTGGGCAATTATGGTTTTCATGCCCCTATCGATGAAAATCATTACGGTTTTCAAAGGATGGACGACAAGGTTAAGGATGGACTAGTTCTAGTGTCGTTTGACGTTGGAGACACAGTTAGAGTAGTTTAGGACTTTGTTTATCCTTTGGTCATACTATTAAGGGTGTATGACCTAGTAGCTTGTTGAAAAACCGCCTGAAATAGAACGCTTCCGGAGGCGCTCATCTTCCACCAGACACTAAGCACCCCGAAGGCTGGCTACATCGGACGGTTTCATCGAGCACACCCCAAGGGAGAACTAGAACAATCCACGTTTTTCCTCTAGGATCCAATAATGAGAACAAGTTTACAATACTTAGTACATTTCATACAACAAGAGTTCTCGAAAATACATTATTACAATACCAAGTTCAGAGTGCAGAATTTAAACAGCGGAATTGAAATAAACTTCTAACGATAAGATACAAGGATCCGTCTGTGCCCACCAGAAGAATCCTCCACACAATAGTCACTCCTCAAGCTGCACATGCAACAGGGGTAAATAAACCCTGAGTACACAATGTACTCGCAAGACTTGCCCAACTAGTGGGAATAATTTCCTAACTCCAAAGGGTATGATAAGCTTTATGGTTTGCTGTGTTTCCTTTTTGCAAAAAGCATTACAAGTAGTGAATCCATATGTATGTATTTTATTAGCAGTCATGATTAGTTCATTAGCTAACCATTCTATGTAAGCACCTATCCTACTTTCAAGCAAGGGTTGAGCAATCAGATCCATTCATTCCCTTTCATCTTCTAGTTCTAACTACGGTGCTAGATCGTAGACAATTTGTACCGTATCACACGGCGATATCGAACCAATGTATCCCAGCTGGGTACCCTGAAACACACACCTCGCTTGTACCCTAGGCACAAGCAAGACCAACCCACCACTCTCCTATCAAGGGGTCCAGGTCCCCATCTAAACTTGGACTCCAAGCCCCCACTCCTAAGTCTCGGACTCAGTGTGGTGCTTAGACCTCTACCATCCCTGCCTACAATCAATCGGTCTAGAAAGAGCCAGAACCCATGACAAGAGAGCAACGAGCCTTCCCGCTCCCATAAGCAAGTATGTGCTCAGGATAATAAGTCTGTGACCTGACTAGAATCCAATGCAACGGTAGGTCCTTAATCGACACGGACAGGGAAAATAGTGTACCCAAGCTATGCCCCATTGGCCATGGGACACAACCTATTACACCCACCAATACCCATACCATCTCCTTGCCCGGTCTCCATTTCCTTTCACCATTTTATCATGAGAGTGATAATAATAATCACCTATTGTGAGTAACGGTAGGTTACTCATGCTACCGATAGCCTAAGCATAGTAGCTACTCGACCTATGCTAGTAGGACTCATTGGTATGTTTATCTATGCATGTAGTTTCAATATAAATCCTATAACGTAAATGCACATCACATATATATATCCAGTGATTATTCAAAATAAGGGTTATGCACCGGGGCTTGCCTTGGTTCGGTGGGGTGTCAGCTCAGTTAGTCAGTGGCGGCTCTGGGACCTCCTCCTACACGAGGATCTCCTCCTCGTACTCCTCAATCACCTCCTCGAACTCATGATCTCTGATGGTCACGATCTCTACCAATTCGTTCTCTACATGCATGCGATGATGATGCAACACGTTAATATTAAGGCAACAACAATTCTTAAAATAAGAATACATCTACTGAGCCACTAAGCTAGCTCTAATGGTTAAGATACTAACCACTTATCATTTCTGCAAAAACAGGTATGGATTCATCTAACGGATATTTACTTAGTGTCAGCATTTTGAGTTGCCACCGACTAGTAAATTTCTAATATTGCGCGTCTGGCTCGGATGGTGTACTAAGAGGACACAAGGTTTATACTGGTTCGGGCAGAATATCCCTACGTCCAGTTCGTTGCTGCTGCTCGTGTTACTAGCACTAAAAGTTCATAGTACGGGTTACAAACGGTCGAGAGAGGGACATGTCCTAAGTCTCTGGTGATAGGAGCAAATGGGTACCGAGGGCTCAGTCGCTTCCCGGCTGTGTGCTTGTGTGTTATGGTTGGTTCGGGGTTCAATGGATTCGAGTCCCAATTAATGCGATGTGTTGCGATGCCCTTTATGGGATGCCCTGCTTTCCCTTTTATAGGCCAAGGGAAAGCACGGGTTATAGTGGAGGGAAAAGAGGAGGATGAGAAGGAGAAGAAGTTCTCCAGGATCACCGGGTCCTTCTTTTCCTTCACGTGGGTCCTGCCAACCCTATAGACGTCAATAGGGATAGCTCCACGTTGTGGTCCTATTCATCATTGGTGCCATGCGCAGGCATCATCTCCCGGTCATGGCGCTCCACTCCGTGCTGGCAGACGTCGTGGTGAACTGACGCGCCTGTAAAAGCTCATACGAGGGTTAGGCAGAACAGCACTGGTACACCTGATGTTGTTCCTGATGTGAATCCCTAGATATGGCCCGTCATAGCCACGGGTTATATCAGGGTATGCCGGCCACCCCCCTGGTGTTAGAGCTTTGACCCAGGCCCATTCTCTTAGACCTAGAGTAGTTGGAGGTGGTATGCGTCTTCGTCGGGCGAGACAGATCCCCCAGCCTCAGGGTCGGTCGAGGCAGAGTCCCCCTAGAGGTTGGGCAAGGCAGAGCCCGCCCCAGAGGCTGGGTGACATGGAGCCAGCCCTCAGAGGTCGGGCGAGGAGCGCAAACCCAAGGGTCGGGCAAGGCGGAGCCACCCCTAGAGGACAGATGAGGCGGAGCTAGCCCTTAGAGGTTGAGTGAGGCGGAGCCCGCGGCCTCAGTGTCGGGTGAGCCAGAGCCCACCCCCAGAGGTTGGGTGAGGAGGAGCCCGCACTCAGAGGTCGAGCATGATAGAGCCCGTAGGCTTGGTGTCGAACGAGGTGGAGCCAGCCCCCAGAGGTCGAGCGAGGCTGAGCCCGTGGCCTTGGTGGTAGGCGAGGCGGAGGCTGCCCTCAAAGGTTGGGTGAGGTGGAGCTCGTAGCCTCGGTGTCGGGCGAGGCGGAGCCCGTGGCCTCAGTGTCAGGCGAGGTAGAGCCCACCCTCAAAGGTCAGGAGAGGTGGAGCCCATGGCCTTGGTTTTGGGCGAGGTGGAGCCCGCCCCTAGAGGCCGGGCGAGGTGGAGCCCTCCCTCAAAGGTCGGGCAAGGCAGAGCCCACGGCCTCGGTGTCGGGCGAGGCAGAGCTTGCACACCTGGGCGTCGGTTGGAGCTGTAGTCATGCTCTTGACTGCTCGGATGAATCAATGTTGATGATTATTAGCTCCTCCTCTTCGGGTACCCTAGTATTGGTCCCTAACAGTAGCCCCCGAGCCTGCAGAGGAGTAGAATACTCCTTCAAAGGCTTTTTTGAATGGGAGGACTTAGAAGGCCTCGTCCTTCTTTTGCTGCGCACAGCGTGACCTGGGCGGTGATTCCCTTTCCTCGAGCCCCCTCCCATAGCAAGGGCCCGATCGAGGATCGATTCGTCTTTGCGATTGTCTTCCCTCAAGCATTTTTTCTGATAAAAACGGAGGGGCGAGCCGTGCCACGATTTTCCTTTAAGGACAAATTATGACACCTGGTGAGCTGTTAATGGGCTAGTCTGAGTAGGGCCCCTAGCATCCCGTTCATGGGGATCCAGCTTGGGTCAGCTTGGTGGCTGACCCCAGATTCTCAGTGGTCAATACATATAGTTCTTGGGTCTGTTCGACTGGTCCCGAGGGCTAAGTACCTTTCTTCAAAAAAAACCAATGGATAGTAACCGACTGAGACTCGAACATGGGCCGGGATGCCCACGGCGCTCGTGTGCCCAGGTCCTGGCCGCTAGCAGGCCCATCCCTTTCCACCTCTCACCCTAAAGGCGCCTAGAGCGTTGTCGAACCCGTCGATGGGCCAACCTTCGAACTCCTGGGCCCAGTCATGTCGTAGAGGCGCTTTTAGATCCGTATTTCTCTTACTCGTGATGAGTCGTGGCCCTGTCCGGAGAGGCAAAATGCCTGGCAAGTTTTCCAAGGGAATGGACAAAGATTGTGTGCGCACATCCCATGGTGGGATGTTGTGGAAGATCATGGCAGGGGCTGAGATCTAGGCGGGCAGTTGGTTTCCTCGCATCCGTCACTCCCACAAAACCAAAGGGTTCACCCCCCAGATTCCATACCTTGCATCCTTGCGTTTGCATCCATGACTGTCGCCACCAATTCCTCAGGTTTCCTGTCTCCGCATCCCCGCCACCGTCAAACTCGCATCCACCCGCCCCATCTAAAATGGATCCGTGGTGCCGTTCTAACATCACCTTCCAACACATGGAGGGCCTCATCCATCGCGGTCTTCTCCATGCACGGACCACAGCCGAGGAGTGGCTGCTGCCCGGCGAGGAGGACGTGCTGTCGCTGCCCGATGGCTATGTGGTGTCGTTCACCCATTTCTATGAGTGTGGGTTTGCGACCCCCGCCCATAGATTTCTTTGGGGGTGCTGCACTACTACAAGATCGAAGTGCAGCATCTCAATCCTAATGGGATCCAGCACATGGCGGCATTTGTCGCCCTATGCGAGGGGTTCCTAGGGATCAGCCCCCACTTCGATTTGTGGAGGTACTTCTTCACCATCACCCTCTGGAAGAAGAGGGAGAAGAGCGGCAGGCAGGAGCTACACATGCCGATGGGGTGCGCCGGCATCTAGCTCTGGAACAATCGGGTCGGCGAGTACCCGTCGATGCGGCTATCAACGTCCAACAAGGGGTGGCACTCGCAGTGGTTCTACATCAAGAACAACACCGCCGCCCCTCTGCTAGAGTTCACCAGGCGCGTGATTGAAGAGGCCCCGGAGTCATGGAGGAAGTGGGGCGTCTTGGAGAAGGACAAGAAGAAGATCTGGGACCACATCACCGCCATCCACATCCTCAAGGAGAATGGCTTGAAGGGGTCTGGCATCATCGAGCCCTACCACGCAAGGAGGCTGGTGCCATTGATGACGCGTGCACTCCCGCTGTACGCGATTGCGCCCGAGGCGTCGTTCGATGGAACAATGCTCGCCGAGGGGGCGCTCCCCAACTTCGAGATCACGCAATGCTTCAAGGAGGCAATGGAGCTCTCATGGGACAATGTGAATCGAGCCGACGACGAGCGGCTAAGGAAGGTGAAGGAGGACAAGAAGAGGATGAGGCAGCAGAAGCTTTAGGCGCGAGAATGGGCGGAGGACACCGACAGCGATGACGATGATGATGATGGTGATGATGATGAGGTAGCCGACGATGTCGAGTGGGAAATCCTGGAGAACGAGGATGTGCTGACAGGTATTGGTTCATCCTTGCAGGAGTCGGGACCCTTCCTATTCCATGGAGGGGAGGGTACGTCCGGGGAGCCAACAGAGGCAGGACGTACCGTCGGCCTCCCTCGGGAGTCAATGGGGGTGGGCAGCTCTGTTGCCACGCCTGTGATGTCGGCGGAGGTGGGGGGCTCCGCTGTTGCTCCCCAAGTGTCAAGGGGAGCCAGCCCCTCTGCCTAGGAGCAGGGGGTGGGCTCAAAACAGCCTCAACCCGACAGGGTAGAGCAGAGGTTGGGGGGTTCGCCCTCCAAACGTATCTGCCACCCGATGGCACAGAGGTGAGTTATTAGCTCCTCTATTTTTCCCTATTTTGGTCGGATTTCATCGTGACTAATATTTTTGGTCCTTGCAGCATCGGCAGGCAGCAAAATCCTTTGGCGCTGGCGCCAAAGAAAAACATCACCCTTCAATCGAGGCGGCAGCCGTTGGCTGGTGCCACCCCCATTTCGGGAGGGAGCGACACCAGTGCGACTGCGTCTTCGGTCGGACAGGCACTCCCCATGGAGGCGCCCATGCCCTCCGTGGGACGAGCAGACGCAGGGGCTCAAGGGGCGCCTTCAGAAGTCGTAGAGCGCCATGAGCCCGGTCGGGGCCCCTTCGATGTAGGTGGAGGTGGTAGCGGCTGTGATAGGAGGGCCATAGCCGGACGCAACCGTGGCGGCGCCTAAGGCACCGACGTGACCTGCGCCATCGACGGCCCAAGCGAGGGCGCCTGGCGTGGGCCGGACGGAGGGGGTTGTTACCGAGGGGTCCCCGAACGTCATGGTGCTGGGAGAGGGGTCAGTGTCCATACCGTTGACCGCTTTCGTCGCCAGAGGGAGTGTCCCAATGGGGATGTCACATCAAGAAGGGTCAGCGGCGCTTGGAGCCGGTGGGGAGCCGTCCCTAGCACTGTTGTCAGTAGGCGGCGACTCGCCCAAGCAGGGCGAGCCCCTACTCTAGTGGACGAATCTGCAGGATCCGGCGTCGACACTCATCACCCTAGACGATGCCACCGAGAGCATGGAGCGGGAGAGCCTCGACGTGGGGATCACGTCCATGCTAGAAGCCCTGGACCATGCCAGGGGTGCCTTGCGTGACGTTGTCATTCCCTCTGGCCGGGTATTTGCTTGATCTTGCCTCTCATCCTTTTGTTTCTCTATATACTTTTTGTATTCTGACCATCGTTTCTCTACAGTCCCTCATAGCTCGCAGCCGGAGGAAGTCCCGGTTCCTTCATCAATAGAAGGAGACCTGGGACCGCCTCGTCGAAGAGGCGTGGCTACGTGGGAAGGTGACTGCTTAGCTTGTTGCCACCCAGCAGAGGGTGGCTGAGCTGACTCCCCTCACCGAGGAAGCAGACATTCTTCAGTCGCGGGTAGCCGAGTCCCGTCGAGACGCTGATGTGGCCGAGAAGGCGTTTGAGGCCCTGTCGGCGAGATCATGGAGGGACGACAAGGAGGCCACCTGGGTCAGGAAGGAGCAGGATGAGCTACTCTAGAAGGACGCCTAGACCTGCCAGTGGATCCTCAACCTTCTGGCCGAGGTTGAGAAGGAAAGGGAGCTAAAGCTAGGGGCCGAGGAGAAGCTCGCGGACCTAGAGAAGAAGGCGTGCCTAGATGCCATGGTGGTTACTCGGCTACGCAAGGAGTGGGATGAGCTGCTCCAAACCATGGAGTGGCACCGCTTGGAATGCGGCGCGGCTCACGAGGAGCATGACAAGGCCTTCCAAGAGCGTGACAAGGCCTACCTAGAGCACGATGACACGTAGCAGAAGGTCGGGTCTCTCTAGGCTAAGCTTGGAAACCTGACAGCCCAGAAGCTGGAGGCCAAAGGCGTTTCTGCCGGGCTAGCCATGGACCTTGCTGAGGCAAAGAGGAATCTTTAGGCAAAGAGCGATGGGCTTGGTATCCTGAGCGGCGCCCTCGGAGTGGTCTGCGATGACCTTGAGGTGGTGCGGTCGGAGGTGACCAATTCACTCGCGGCCCATGTCGTCGAGATCACAGCGCGGGCGCGCCAGCTCGAGAGGAACACCCTTCACACCGGGGTCAATCAATCCTTCGTGTTTGCTCGTTCTCACTATGGGGATAGCATCGATCTGGAGATGATGATCCATGGCTTCATGCCTGGCTATGAAGTCTATGAGCTAGAGGAGATGGAAGCGGCGGTGGCTCCCCTTTCGTAGGACCTGGCAGACAGGATCGAAGGCATAGTTCTCCCCCGGAGGGGTTAGTTAGTTCAATAGGTCGGTCGATCATTCTTGTAATCAGCGAACAAGTGCTGACCCTTGTGTATCATTTAAACAAACTTGTTATTTTGTTTCGTTTGACCAAGTCTATTCTTTTGTTTTGGTGCAAACGGATTTGTTTTTCCTCCCTTTTTATGTGTGAAAAAGGGGTTCATGCGATTCGACCCTTCCATTTGTTAAGACCGTAGAGCTCGAGATGTAGGAGGGAAACTCTAATCACGCTGGTAAGCAAGAGTGACGTAGCCGCTGGGGCATAGGTTTCTCACTGTCCGACTAGCCTTGCTCAGTCATTCATTTCTACAGACCTTGCTACTAGGTTTAACATGAGGAAGGGTGTCGGGCGCGGTGACTATTTCAGAAAGGGTGTATGTATACCCTTATCAGCCCTCGAGTGAGACCTGACCCCTTGCCGTTGCTAGGGTCGGGTGTCACTAAAGATCAAGAAGAGGATAGCGAAACTAGTAGGAGAAAGCGTCTCTTGTTTTCATGGGTACCCCCTCCCTAGGATCTAAGCCATCGTTCTACGACCGCGTGTTCATCGATTTTGCTTAGATTAATCTGTCAAGAACAGTTTCATCATTCATCGGTTTGTGAGACCCCAACTTCATGAGATTAATCATTCATCTGCAATTTGGTTGTGTTCTTTCTTGTTCTTGCTTGTGTTCTTCGTTGCGCAGGTAGGGATTAGCCTTCTTGGCGAGGTCAACCTGGTCCGTGACTCAGTTGATAACCAGAGGAGCTGTGGTGCTAAGATTGTAGGGTTCGATCTTTCGATTTGAAGCCGGATCGGTGTATCATTGTCTGCCACAACGATAGTTACCTCTACCTGACGGAAGATCGAGATCCCCATCCCATTAGGTGGTAATCAGAGCTTCATGTATTACCGTCAGGTTTATCATTACCCTAGTTTTGTTTTGTCTTTGTCCTATAAATCTAGAAAATTGCCCCACAAAAATATTTGTGTTAATCTTTGTTTTCTCCCTATCCTATCACCCGTGGTGCCATTGCAATATTTTAATTTTAGTTTGCTTTATTGAACGGTCATCCCTTGCTGTGTCATTGTGTTTGTGCCATCCCATTGAGTTGCTCTTTGGTTTCCTTTTCCATCTGTAACCTGGCACATAAAGGAGTTGCGTTGAGGATCCTCTTGGCATAAAATATCTCTGTCCGATAGCTCTAAGATTGGTCATTGACTTTCGTGAGGACAAAAATAAATATAGTTGGTTTAGTGTCTCACGTACAAACTCGGTAGGATTCATCTTCCTTTCTTTGGAAATTAATCTGGTGTTGCGCTCAGCCCAACATTACATCACAGTAGCTAGTGTTTAAATCGAGTTCACCGTCCTCTCTAGTATTGTTGGTTGAGCGTTTGTTTTCGCAGGAGGTTCCTGCTGTTAATTTTCAAACTGTGGTAGATCCTGTGAAAATACTTTGCACTTGAGAGTTGTAATTTTTTTCTCTTGCGGCACTTTTGGAGATAAAAAAGAAAGCAAAAGGCAATAAGGTGCCAAAAAAAAGGCGCACCATAAAAAAAGCCGCACAAAAAAATTAG
This sequence comes from Miscanthus lutarioriparius, assembly GCA_904845875.1. Lineage (NCBI taxonomy): Eukaryota > Viridiplantae > Streptophyta > Magnoliopsida > Poales > Poaceae > Miscanthus > Miscanthus lutarioriparius. Next base: position 66,845,277 of record CAJGYO010000009.1, read on the forward strand.
AAAGAAAAATAAAAAAAGTGTAAAAAAATTCAGAAGTGCTTGCATCCTGTTTAGTCCTTGTGCTGAGATATTGTTGCTTGTTGAACTAGGTCTAGGACGAGTCTAGGCTGGCGACATAGACTAGCTTGGGACTACTTTTCAATCTTGCAATTTCTGAATTAAATTATTGCTATTCCTTGCTACCATATTTTAAGCCTCCCAAGCTCCACATATATACTTCAGATTAGTACAGAAAAAGGCCCTTGCAATCTCGGTACCACTGCCTCACAGGTATCACGAACCAGCCGCCGGTTATACCGCCCACTGCTTGCGTTGGTAAGAACTTTGTAAGAGCTTGGTAAGACGCTTCCACTTGCTGTGAAAAGTGACACCACTGCAACCACGTAGTCATTTGATAGGGATAATATTTTTGTGTTGTCTTTTGTTGTCTTCTAACAACGACAGGTTGTTCATATCCACCGACTTATGATGGTATAGGTGCTGATGAGTACATGGAGTGGGAAATTGCCATAGATAACATATTTGCTACTCGCTTTATGTGTCCAAGGAGGAAGGTAAAAAATGCAGCTAGTATTTTACGACATTCTGCTTTATCTTGGTGGGAGTCTTTAGATCCTTCTGATAAACCTCAAACTTGGAATGATATGAAACTCCTTATGCGAGAAACCTTTGTTAATCCACCTCCTGTTTTGATTTCATATGATGAGGTGCATCATTTAGAGGAAGAGTCTACTGTTATTCCTCTTGCTATGACTAACCTTCTACAGGATAATGTCCATAAGCGAGAGGATGACATGGAAGAAAATGAGGAGCTCACAACCTCATATGCAAATTCAGAACCATCACTTCACAATGCACCTATTACTCCTGCTGAGAACACAGGTAATGCCCATGGTGCTACACTCATGGAAGGTGAAAATTGTCTTAATGTACTAAATTTTTTCACAAACCATGCTATCATAGAGCAATTGTTAGTGGAACCCTCTCTTGATTTATCTCTGTCCCATGATAATTTGCTTGAAGTTCCTTGTAATAAAGATGAATTGGTTGATGATCCTTTAGTTTTACATGTTTTGGAACCAGTCACTTGTGCTGAAAATAAACATGTTCTTCATATTGCTATTAAAACTGATGAGTTCAAACTGTTGTCTTCTTTACATACTTTGGGTTACATTGAATTTGATGTTTTGTGTAACCTAGATTGTTTGGAGGAGAGCCTTTTTAAATATGTTGATTTGCCTTGGTTTTCTAAACACACATATCATGTTATTGGCAAATATAACAACAAGGGACAATATATGATACATCGAGTATACATTCGTAGTAATATGAATTTTCCTTTTGTTGTACAAGATTATGATCGTTTAGAGGGCAGCCATAATAATACAAACATTTTCTCATGTTCCTCAAAGAGACAAGTTCACTTCCAAGAAGGAGAGCATTGTTGGTTGCTACCTATGTCTGCTAGACCATCTATTCCTGCATTGTCTTTGGTTAGTTCTAATCTTTTGCAGGACAGTGTTGACATACATCTTGTGCATTCAGATCATGGAGTCTACATGTTTGCTGAAATTTTTATCCAAGATGACATGCTAGAAACTTGGAAACATGGTCATGTTCCTTCTCACAATTATTTTAGTTCCCTTTGTCTTTGCAACCCTGTTCTTCTTTGTGTTGTGCAGGATCAGTTTCAATCACAATCGACACCGAGGACAGCTTTTCGTCAAGAAGGGGAGGATGATGAGGACATGACACCCATGAATATGACCATGTTTGGCACATGGTATGGAGGGGTAGGAGGCCAGCAAGGCTGTCCAAGTCTAACCTGCATGGGGCATCCCACTTCCCTGTACCCATCTCTCGGCAGCGGCCCGAGCCATCCGACCGACCTGGGCCACCTGCCGTCCTCTCCTCAATGGAGATTCTGCTGGTGGGTCCCTCTAAATCCTTCTAGGGAACGCAGAGGCTAAAGCTTGGGGTGCGGGGACAAAAACTCTGATCATGCTGGTGAGCAGAAACGACATAGCTGCTGGGGCGTAGGTTTTGAGCGGTCTGACCAGTTTTACTCAGAGTTTGTTTCCACACACCTTATCTCTAGGTTTTAGTGTGAGAAAGGGGTCGGGCATCGAGAATGTCTACTGAATAGATACTCTTGCTAGCCCCTAAGTGAGACTAGACCCCTTGCCGTTCCTGGGGTCGAGGGCTCAATAGCAAAATTAATGCGCGTAAAGTAAGGGTGACCTATCTCTCGGCAGCGGCCCAAATTGTTCGATCGACTTGGGTGACCCGCTGGCACAGGACTTACCTTGATATGTTAGAGCGGAATCCTGGTCCATCATTTGCGACAGGGTCGGCATAACCCGCGTGGGGCATCCTGCTGCTCCCCACACGTCCCTCGACAGCGGCTAAGCCGTCCGGTTGACTTGTATTGCCCCACTGGGACAGGACTTACCTACAGAGATAGAGGATGAGAATATCCCGCGCAAGAATTTAGTTAGGCAAATAGGCTAGGCGGCGAACTTGTAATAAATGGACAAGCTCTTAAATTTCATTATAGCCAAACAGCTTTTTAGCCCTTCTCCCCTTTTTATATAAAAAGGTTAGTGCATTCCGACCCTTTCTGTCGTTAAGGCCGTAAAGCCCGGGGTGCGGGTGAATAAACTCTGATCACGCTAGTGAGCAAAAACACCGTAGATGCCGAGGCGTAGGTTTCTTGCAGTCCAACCAGTTTTACTCAGTGTTCATTTCTGCAACCCTAGCTTCTAGATCTCAACATGAGAGAGGGTTGGGCATAGAGAATGTTTGCCAGGCGGATAGACTCTTAAACGAGTACCGACTCATTCCGTGGCGAAGGCCAAAAAGCCTAGGGTGTGGAAAAAAACTATGATCACACTGGTGAGCAAAGACGTCATAGCCGTCGAGGCGTAGGTTTCTCGCAGTCCGACCAGTTTTACTCAGCATTTGTTTTCGCAAACTTCGCTTCTCGGTCTTAATCGTGAGAAAGGGCTGGACGTAGAGATTGTCTACTAGATAGATATGCTCTTATTAGCCCCCGAGTGAGGCCCGACCCTGATATGATCCCGCTAGGGTTTGTTCTTGATCTTTCGATGAGAGAAGGTGGATAACTCGATTTGGGGATGGAGATGACGTTCACGGCCCGACTACAGTCTTCCAAGCTGCGCCTTAGCAACCGATACACCACCTCCAACGGCCGTCGCGATCTTGTGGAGCACGATCAACCAAACCACTAGGGTAATTCCTGCAAGCAATCGAGGAACAAGCAAGAACAAGTAGAACAAGCAACTCAATTGCAAATATGGAGATGAAAAACCAATCTGAACTCACAAAGTTGGGGTTCTGAATCAAGTAGAACGGATGGTCTAGTCGACACACGCGTCTATAAGGAAGTAGCAATGGCTAAACTTTCAACAAACAAAACCCAATCTCTTTATGGAGGCTCTAATCCTTATTAATACCTAGGGGAACGACCAGGGGGATGTTGGGGTCGTCTCCAACCCTAGGACACGTCCCTAATGGACCCAACTTGATACATGGGTCATCGGCCCAAAATAGGGTGACGCAGCACCAAAGGCAGAAAAGGTCTCGGCGTTGAAACGATGACTGCAGAAGCATCGGATAAGATATGGCCATGAGTCCAGATCCGTTGGAAAATAGACTTGATAAGCTTTCCAAAAAGTGCTAGAACGTCCCAATCGGAGTCCGTATGAAGTCGTGACGACCGTCGCAATTTAGGACTGTTTTGCAGTCCGAATTCAACTTCCAAAACGTGTTGTACTTGGACTCTTTCTGTCCTTGGAACCAAAGTGACGTGGTGGCCTAGTGGAGGACATTAGGAATACTTGGATTTGGTCCCCAATCAACTTCATTAACCTTCCATGCTTTCCATATGCAATCAAACCTTCCCTTTATCCATGTAAGTAATTCTGAAAATGAGAATGAACACACATCATGGTGCAGCATCAATTCATCAAATGTATCAAATACAATCATGATAAAGAATTGTTTCACCTGTGAATCAAAAATTGCCAATGTGGTTATATCCGAGCAGGTGATGTCCTCATCATTCTCCCTTCTTTTCCCGCAAGTCGTCCTCGACTTGCTCCAATGGCATTCAAAGGTGCTTGCTTTGATGTTGGAGCATGGAGCGACGACTATCTTTGCATGGCCACAACCAAGCAATGCTCCCCTTCTTTGGCCTTACCCTATTGCATATCGAAAAACTAGGAAAACTTTGCAAGACATTATTAGTGTTAGTGCAGCCCCTATTTGATCATGGTATTGTAGCCCAAAAGGATATTTCATCTTAGAGCAAATATAAACTTTATACACCAAATATTCTCCTTTACGGTCATATTTGCCAATTGCATGAAGCGAACAATGATTAAAACTTGGCAAACCAGAATCAAATTTAAGTTTCTCTTTTAGACAATTTAGATTACACAGAATATCAAATTCAATATAACCCAAAGTATTTAAAGAGGACAATAAATTCAGTTCATCTTGTGCACAAGTAATAGGATAAAACATCTTTTCTTTAGCACATTTGTATGGTTCCAAGCCAAAAGTATCACACTTATTTGCTACTTGTGGCATAGGAGTAAAAGAATCATCAGCACACAAGTCCTCTTTATCACAAGGAACAACAAGTAATTCATTTTGTGACAGAGGAAAATCAACAGTGGGTTCCACTATTTGTTGCTCTTCATTAGCATGCAGAATGGACAAATTTTGGATATTATGGGTCACATCATTCTTGCAAGTATTCATAGATAATAGGATCTCCTTTTCAGCATTGAGAGCAAGACAAAACATTTGACCAATATGGCTATAAGAATTGCTAATTAACAAGGTTTGAATTTTAGAATTGAGCCCTCTCATGAACCTACTCATAACATCTTCCATGCATTCATCTAATCCACCAAACATGATGCAAATCTTAAAATCATGGTAGTATGCTTTTACAGTCCTACTATCTTGCTTCAAGTTGTCTAATTTTGCAAACAAATAATCAGCATAATATGCAGGAACGAATGCATCTCTAAAAAGAAATTTGAAGTCTTCCCAAGATTCTGGAACTTTGTTGTGCCTACAAATATGTTTCCATTCTAGTAAAGCATATTCAATCAAAACATTAGAGGCAATACAAATCTTTTGTTTCTCGGACAGGTCATGCTCATCAAATTCATTATCTACTTTTAACTCCCAATCAATGTAAGCTTGAGGATCAAACTTACCATCATATAACGGCAAGTGTTGAATGACATCCTGAATATGAGGATCTAGTTTCAACAGCTCAAAAATCTCCATATCACCTGCCATGATTAGTAGAAAACAAGAAACACAAAAATAATATGTATCCTCCTATCAACTACTAGGATGTGTCGGTTGTAATTCTCTCAAACTCAACTTGTTAAAACAAGCCCTTACAAGTTCTTACCAAGCCAAATAGGAGGTGATGGCAACCAACAAGTCTGCAACCGTGGAATAAAGTGTATCGGTGCCGCAACAACAACACCTGTCAAGCTGTAGCCAAAATATGTGGAGCTATAGGTGGGCTGAGACAAGGAAGTACTAGCACCACGTTAGTCACAAAAGCAAGCTGAATAATCGTTCAATGGTGGTACTGTGCTGGTCCTAGGCTAAAAGCATGCTAGAGACGTGAGCCTAGGCACAAAGGTAGTCACTGAAAAAGAGCAACTAGCACAAAGACAAAGAAAATAATGATTCAGCCCTTCTTTCTTCTCCTTCTCTTGTCTTTTTTTTTTTCTTTTTCACAGGGCCCTAAATATTTTGTTTGGTACTATGGCAACCCTAACAATAAGGCTATTGCACACAGCCCCTTCAATTCAGATTTAACAACTCTGGTTATTACAAAGAGATGCGGAAATCTCTAGGAAGATTGTGGAGTGCTCAGATCGAATTTTGTGCAATGTCGATCCGTTGGAAAGAAGACAACTTCAAGTTTTCATATTGTATTTAAACTCCCAAATTGGACATCATATGGATCCGTGGTGGCAGAAATGCAGCAATGATGTATATGGTGATGGTGGATCTCGTGGTGACCAAAACGTGATAGAACTCAAAACTCTAAAGGAATAGACACTAAGACCAGCAACTCGACACAACCGATGCAACCGAAAACTCAACAAGCCCTAACTAAGCAGTGCTAGCAAAGGCTCAAAGGGTTTATAGGATTGTGGGTAAACTAATCTACTATATTTTTTTGGCTTTTTCTGGACTAGGAAAATTAAAACAGCGAAGGATTGGAAGTCTCTCACCGATAAACCTTGCTCTGATTACCAACTGATATGATCCCGCTAGGGTTTGTTCCTGATCTTTCGATGAGAGAAGGTGGATAACTCGATTTGGGGATGGAGATGACGTTCACGGCCCGACTACAGTCTTCCAAGCTGCGCCTTAGCAACCGATACACCACCTCCAACGGCCGTCGCGATCTTGTGGAGCACGATCAACCAAACCACTAGGGTAATTCCTGCAAGCAATCGAGGAACAAGCAAGAACAAGTAGAACAAGCAACTCAATTGCAAATATGGAGATGAAAAACCAATCTGAACTCACAAAGTTGGGGTTCTGAATCAAGTAGAACGGATGGTCTAGTCGACACACGCGTCTACAAGGAAGTAGCAATGGCTAAACTTTCAACAAACAAAACCCAATCTCTTTATGGAGGCTCTAATCCTTATTAATACCTAGGGGAACGACCAGGGGGATGTTGGGGTCGTCTCCAACCCTAGGACACGTCCCTAATGGACCCAACTTGATACATGGGTCATCAGCCCAAAATAGGGTGACGCAGCACCAAAGGCAGAAAAGGTCTCGGCGTTGAAACGATGACTGCAGAAGCATCGGATAAGATATGGCCATGAGTCTAGATCCGTTGGAAAATAGACTTGATAAGCTTTCCAAAAAGTGCTAGAACGTCCCAATCGGAGTCTGTATGAAGTCGTGACGACCGTCGCAATTTAGGACTATTTTGCAATCCGAATTCAACTTCCAAAACGTGTTGTACTTGGACTCTTTCTGTCCTTGGAACCAAAGTGACGTGGTGGCCTAGTGGAGGACATTAGGAATACTTGGATTTGGTCCCCAATCAACTTCATTAACCTTCCATGCTTTCCATATGCAATCAAACCTTCCCTTTATCCATGTAAGTAATTCTGAAAATGAGAATGAACACACATCATGGTGCAGCATCAATTCATCAAATGTATCAAATACAATCATGATAAAGAATTGTTTCACCTGTGAATCAAAAATTGCCAATGTGGTTATATCCGAGCAGGTGATGTCCTCATCAGACCCTTCGTCGTTGCTGGGGTTGGGCGTTACCTAAAGGTCACGGAGTTTGATATCGAAATTGATAAGAGAAATTGTGCGTTTATTAATGGTAAAAGCGACGTAGCTGCTTGATGTTCTAGGCATTGACGAAGACTCTGCCGTCGATGGTCTTGAGCTTGTAAGCACCCGGTCGGAGCACCTCCGCGATGATATATAGTCCTTTGCACGAGTCGGTCGAGGAGGAGTCCCCCCCCACCGAGAGGCCGGGCGAGGCGGAGCCTGCCCCTAGATGCCAGGCAAGGCAGAGCCAGCCCTCAGAGGTCGGGCGAGGTAGAGCACAAACCCAAGGGTCAGGCGAGGCGGATCCCATCCCCAGAGGTTGGGCAAGGCAGAGCCAGCCGTTAGAGGTCAGGTGAGGTGAAGCTCGTGGCCTCGGTGTCGAGGGAGGCGGAGCCCGCCCTCAAAGGTCGGGCGAGGCAGAGCCCACGACCTTGGTGTCGGGCGAGGCGGAGCCAGCCCCCAGAGGTCGAGTGAGGCAGACCCCATGGCCTCGGTGTCAGCCGAGGCGGAGCCCGCGGCCTCAGTGTTAGGCGAGGTGGAGCCCACCCCTAAAGGTTAGGCGAGGTGGAGCCCGCGGCCTTAGTGTCGGGCGTGGCGGAGCCCACGACCTCAGTGTCGGGCGTGGCGGAGCCCACCCCCAAAGGTCGGGTGAGGTGGAGCCCGCCCCAGAGGCCAAGCGAGGCGGAGCCTGCCCTCAAAGGTTAGGCGAGGCAGAGCCCGTGGCCTCGGTGTCATGCAAGGTGGAGGCTGCCCCCAGAGGCCGGGCGAGGCGGAGCCCACGGACTCAGTGTCGGGCGAGGCGGAGCCCGCCCCTAGAGGCTGGGTGATGCGGAGCTTGCGCACCTAGGGGTTAGTTTGAGTTGTAGTCATGCTCTTGACTGCTCCGATGAATCAATGTTGATGGTCATTAGCTCCTCCTCTCGCATACCCTAGTATTGGTCCTCGACACTTAGCAACTAAAATGTAATCTTACTCTTATTAGATATTTAACTTATATTACAACAAGGAGCACCTAACTACGCTAGTACTTAGCCTATTCTAAGGCTACAAAAATTACAGCAAGCACATAATAATACAATGAAGCTACTATAAAAATTTTAGGGTTTTTGCTATCACCAATCTACCACAAAAATTCCTACAATAATTGACTTAATAATATTGACCTTTCTCAAATGATTTAATAGCTCCTGGTATCAACAAGTATATATATGAACTAAATACACTACTAGATAGAGCACAATTTCAGAAACATAACAAAATTGGTTTAACAATTTTTGGATACCTACATGATTTTATATGATTTACCAAAGATTAGCTCCAAAATTATATTAAAAACCTATTCCTAATTCCTTATGAAAAAGAAAAACGTATTCTCTCGCGCAGCCCAAACGCATGGCCCACATGACGCAGCGCGCGCGAGCGCACGGCGGCCCGTGGTGCGACCCACGCAGCACCAGTCCACGCACGTGAGGTGGCCCACTGCGAGGAAGCCCGCACGCTGGCACCCTAGCAAAAACGCCATCGCATTATCAGACAATAGCAACAACACTACACGTATCATTTCTATAGACAGCGACTTTGCAACGGAACCCTTGGATGTTTTCACCTTCGCACCCAAAAGGTCCCCGAGACGCCCTACACTCGCCGACGCGGTGGGCGGTGGCACTAGGTGGTACGCCGGCCACCTGAGACCCTTGCAGACCTAGCTAGGGGACCAATGCTCACCTATGGGCCGACGCGCGATGATGGGTGGTGGTTGCACGAACAGGGGTGACGCAGAACAGGCTCTCCCCGACGGCGGTGACCTGCAATGGCGGCAACCATGTTCCAGTGAGCCACAATGCTAACAGGACAGTAGAGATAGGGGATAAGCACCAGGGGCACACCGTGAATCCAGACGAAGTCGTGGTTCGACCAGCGACTACCTGAGCAGTGTAGACCATGTGCACACGACGAGCACGGCGATGAGCCACGATAGACACGGCCATGTCAGCGGCAGCGGGGAGGTGGTAGCGCTCCCACTGGCATGCGCAAGGTGGAGAGGGAGCCAAGGCGAGCTAGTGGTGCAGAGGAATTTGAGCGTGGTGAAGTGGTGGAGGCTGGCCACGACGCCGGCGGTGATGGTTCATAACGGCACAGTGGTGGGCAAAGCTACAAAAATTGGAGCTCAGCCTAGCTGTAATCAAGGCAGGGTAGGGTCGGTTGAAGAGGGGACATGAAGGCAGAGATGCGAGCACAAGGAATTGATGAGAGGTGCTCGTTCTCTGGCTCACCATGACGCGACTCGACGGCGGTGGAAAACAGAGGGAGAAAGAGGGAAAGAGAGAGATGGCGCGGCATGTGGGCTCGGCTCGTCCACGCCTTGGCGGGACATGGCCGACCAGACCTAAGGCAGCGTCTGCACACCCGCTACACAACAATGCGGCCAACCACACGTGCGCGGAGGCAGGTGGGGGCGCGGCATGCGCGGCCACAGCGTCATTAAGGCGAGGCGATGGCGCGGGGCAGCCGAGATAGCCCATGTGCATGCTATTACAAGGCGAGCAGCAGTGCAGCACAGCATCGCAGTGGCATCGGTAGCAGCAGTGTCGCGACGCGAGAAGGGTCGGCAGTGCAGACACGATGGCAGCGCAACGCGGCCGTGGCGGCACCCAAGGCGGCAGCGCGAGGTAGAGCAGCAGGGCATGGGGCCAATGGCTCACTACGGCCGGCCTCAGCCAAGCCCGGGTGGCCCGACCGACCCAGCGTGGTGGCGTAGAGCGACCACGCACCCGGTGCCAACCAACCTGAGACAGTGACGCTCACGAATTTTAAAGCGCTCAACACGACCAAACGGTTGATTCAGGACCTAAATCATCTTCACCATGCTCAAGATGGCACATGAGACTACCAAATTAAGCTATAACACTACACCACTCCTTAACCCAATCTCTCACAATAAATTGCTAAACATAGCAATGTCTAGTTGTTTGAGCTAAATTTGATTTCCATTTGCGATTTCTAAGCTAGTGGAAATATTAGCTAGTAATATCATTTTTCGACCGCAAACATTTCACTGTCATCTAAAAAGTTTGTACCTCTAACTTTATTAAGGTGACACATATGTGCTCTATAGCATTTTTTCTTAATAAAAATTAGTTTTCAACATTAAGTGATATAACATGACTATTGAATCAACTTTTGTTTTGCATTTTTATTGATCGTTTTGAGTTACGAAAATTGATCTACACACTTTATTACATGCATTAACACATAAACATAAAGCTCATGACATGTTTTAGTAAATGATTTATGGTGTAACACCGAGGGTGTTACATAGCTTGACCTAGGTGAGTCTAATGGGTTACGTGTGGTGCACACTTGTCAAACTCAGCGCTAGGTAGCTAAAGAATAGCCCTAAGATCGATTGGAGTCAAATTCATTCACAAAGGATTTTGAATTGGAAATGAATGAAGGGTCGAATGATTGACCGGACGCTAATTTAGTGTTGACTAGACTCAGGTGTTGCGTCCGGTTAGTGTTCAGCGCGTACAGCAGAAGCCAAGGAGAGACCGGACGCTGCGCATTGATTGGGACCAGACGCGCTGGTGCCGACCACTGTAGCAGCTAGGTCTCAGTGTTGATGAAGAAACGGACACTGAACAGTGAATGACCGGACACTATGTTTCAGCATTCGGTCAACATCAGTAAGGTTCTAGAGAGGAAATTTGAGGACCGGATGCATCAGATCCAGGAGGATCGGACGCTCCTCTGCATCCGGTCGCTCCAACAGCCCTCTCTGACAGGGTGATGCCACGTAGCCATTGGCTACTGTCCGGTGCGTCTAGTCACATGGACCTACGCGTCTGGTCACCCTAAAAAATACTGAGTGGGACCCCAACCATTATGTTTTGAATGGAGGGGTATAAATACATATCCTACACGTCTAATTGAGCTCTCTTGCCATTTGTTTAGCTGAGAAACACCATTGGAATGCAAGGGAGAGCAAGAGCCTAGTGGGGTGATTGAGATTTGATAATCCTAGATTAAGGACTTCATTAGTGCACAGGGAGTAGCAAGTGTGCATCCACCTTTCTCATTAGGCTTGTCTTGGTCAAGTGAGAGTTTATGCTTGTTACTCTTGGTGATTGCCATCACCTAGATGGCTCGGTGGTGATTGGAAGCTTGGTGATCATCCGACGAAGCTTGTGGATGACCCAAGTCATATTATGAGCGGTTGTGGGCGATTCACCATGATGGAGTGTCAAAGAATCAGTCCATAGAGAGTACTTGATCCTTGTGCAGATCAAGGGGGAGCTACACCCTTGCGCGGGTGCTCCAAAGAGGACTAGTGGGGAGTGGCGACTCTCTGATACCTCAGAAAAATATCGATGTGTTCCTCTCTCTCTCTTTACTTTGAGCATTTACATTTGAGCAATTAAATTCATGTCTTTACATTCTTAGAATTGCAATGCTAGAGTAGGATTGGAACCTAGGGTGCAAAACTTTTGTGTGGTAGAACAATAGAAACACTTCTAGGCACAAAGGGGGTGAAAAGGGCTAAGTGTAGGTTTTAATTATTGAAAGAAATTTAGAATTAGCCCAATTCACCTCCCTCTTGGGCATCTTGATCCTTTCAATTGGTATCAGAGCGTCGTGCTCCTTAGATTAGGCTTAACCGCCTAGATCAAGATGTCCCACGTGGATGGACCCCCTCCCGTCTTTGAGGGAGATAATTTTCCTTATTGGAAAATTCGCATGAAGGCATACCTAGAGGCTTTAGATGTTGGAGTGCTTAGAGCCATCTCACAAGGTTTCCCAACACCTAGGGATCCTGCTAACCTTCAAGGTGATGAGGTTCACTACGAGAAGTGAAATGCAAAGGCTAGAAACACTCATTTTAGAGGCCTTTGCAAGGATGTCTTTAACCATGTGCAAAACCACAAAGAAGACCATTCACTATGGTCGGACATTTGTGCGCTCCATGAGGGAACCAAGAGTGAGCGTGAGGAATGCTATCACCTTATAATGAAGAAGCTTAATTCATTTGAAATGCTTCCTAGTGAAAGTGCTAATGAAATGTATTCACGCTTGAATGTTCTTATAGAGGAGGTCAATGGGCTTGGACTCACTCAAAAGCAACCATCCGATGTTGTGAGAAAGATCTTGAGTGTCCTCCCCATTGACAAGTATGTGCATATTGTGACAGTGCTTCATCAAGATGATCTTTCCACCGCTACGCCAACTCAAATATTAGGGAAGATCAATGCACATGAGATGTACAGGCACATCACTTGGCATTCAAGGCTAGCCAAGAAAAGAGGGGCAAAGTAAAAGTTGATCATGATAGCTCAAGTGATGATGAGATTGATGATGCAAGCCTTTCTCTCATGGTGAGAAGAACCACCAAGATGCTCAAGAAGCTAAACAAGAATGGTGTCAAGTTTGATGGCAAGAAGAAGAAATTCTTCACTAGTAGTAGAAGGAAGCCCATCTCCGAAATTGATTGCTACAAGAAAGATGACTCAAGTGATGATGATTATGAGAAGAAGAAGAACAAGCCATACAAGATGAAAGATGGCAAGAAGAAGGAATTTCACAAGAAGAAGAACAATGGCAAGGCCTATATTGTTGGTGATTGGCTCACAGACATTGAATTATCAAGTGGCTCATCCGATGATGAAACTAAAAATGAGAAGGAGAAGGTTGCCGCTCTTGTGATTGGCCCTTCACTATCTTCATCGACATCACCATCATCATCCTCTACACATCTATGTCTCATAGCCAAGGGTGAACAAAAGGTACAAAATGGTGATGACAATGCTAGTGATGATGAAAATGGTAGTGATAGTGATGAAGAATTTGAATCACCTTCTTATGATGATCTTATCAAATTGTTAAACCAATACACTAAAATCATTAGAAAGACAAGAGCAAAAAATGAGAAGCTAGTGATGACATAGCCAAAAAAGGCTAGTGATGAGCTTAGAGAAGAAAATAAAATTGTGTCATCCAAACTCAAGGAACTCAAAACATCTAAAAGAGAGCTTAGAGAAAAACATGATAAACTTGAGGAGATACACAATGAGATCACCACTAGTTACAACTTGCTAAAAGACGAGTACACCAATCTCAAGATTAACCATGACAATCTTGTTCTTTCTCATGAGTTATTGTCAAATGAGCCGCATGATGCTACTAACAATGTTGTTAAGATTGATATATCTACATCATGTGATGACTTGATTATTGAGAGCATTGAGCAAGGTTCTAGTAGCAAAGGAAACAAGGTGGTTGAGTCTGACAACTATATTGATTATGTCAAGCTCAAGAATGAAAATGAAAAGCTCAAGAAGGATCTTGAAAAACTATCAACCACAAACACAATTGTGATAGAGAATCTTGACAATGATCATGATATGGCTCTTGAGAATGAGATGCTTAGAGAAGAGAACAAGAGACTCAAGATGGAGAAGAATCATGATGAACTTATAGAAGAAAACAAGAAACTCAAGTTAGAGAAAGAACATCTCAAGACCGGTTTGAGCAAGTTCACAAGAGGCCAATATCTCCAAAGTGGGCTACTTATGAACACCGTGATGAAGATGGATAGAAGTGGTATTGGGTTCTTGGCAAATCAAGAGAAGAAAGCTCAAGCTCAACATCAACATCAATACAAGTCAAAGCCTAAGCCAAAGAGATGCTTTGAGTGTGGACAAGAAGGTCACTTTGCTCATGAGTGTGAAACTCCACCACCAGAACCCTTGCCCAAGCATGCTAGACTCTTTGCCTTCAATGCTCACTACATGCTTAGAAAAGATTCTAGTGGAAAGATGAAAGTCATGTCCTTATGTCCACCCAACAAGAATAGGCCTAAGCAAATTTGGGTTGCTAAGTCACTAGTTGAGAAAGTCAAGGGCCCTCATCAAGTTTGGATCCCTAAACAACAAGTTTGATCTCTTGTGTGTGTAGGTGAACTACAAGACCGGTGGAAGTCATTGGGTTATTAATAGTAGTTGCACTCAACATATGACCGATGATCATCGCATATTCACCTCACTAGATGAAGAAGTAGATGGTCAAGAAAGGATTACATTTGGTGATAATTCAAAGGGCAAAGTATAAGGATTGGGCAAACTTGCAATATCAAATGATCACTCAATACCAAATGTGCTATATGTTGCTTCATTGAGCTTCAACTTGCTATCCGTAGGTCAATTGTGTGATCTTGGCTTTCAATGTTTGTTCACCGAGAAGGAAGTGGTTGTGTCAAAGAGAGATGATGATCAAGTTATATTCAACGGCTTTAGATACAACAACCTATATCTAGTGGATTTCACCTCCGAAGATGCAAACTTGAAGACATGCTTATTCACCAAAACATCACTTGGGTGGCTTTGTCATAGAAGACTTGCACATGTTGGGATCAGATCACCCAAGAAGCTAATGAAAAATGAATTGGTGAGAGGTTTGAAGGATGTGAAATTTGATAAGGACAAGCTTTGTAGTGCACGTCGACAGCGGCAGCAGAGTTGGCCAGCCTTGGTGGGCGGTGGGCGGCAGCGGCGGGGAGCACTAAGGAATGTGCACGCACAAAGAGGAGCCCGTAGCTTAGCTCGCGGTGGCCCGAGGCCGGCTGGCCATGGAGGCGGGCGGCGCCAGTGGCTGTTGCTCCGGTGGCAACGGACTGTGGGCGGCTGGGAAGCCGAGGAAGTGGAGCACCGGAGGTGGAAAAGAGTGGGGAGCGCGGTAGGGCTCTTAGCTCGGGCGAAGGAGCGTTGGAGGAGCAGAACCACATGGAGACAGGGAGCTCAGCCGGCCCGGCCATGGTGGACGTGGCCACGCCCAGCGCGCCCAAGCGCTAGAGAGCGAGGGAGAGCGAAGGGAGGGCGAGTGCGCTGGAGCTCGGTGCCCACTCTAGGAGGACGTAGAGGCGCGGCACGGAGGCAGGCGCATGTGTCGGCCATGGTGGGGGCACGGCCAGCGCATGGAGGTTAGCAGTTAATTACACTCCAAGACGGCATTGTCAGTGCATTGATAGCGATTAACAAACTCCAAAATTGATGGTCAAAATGAAGTCACACTGGTGCCATCTTTTTGCACGCGCTTCACCATAATGTATACTCCAACTTTTATTTTGGGACCGGATCAAGTTGCTTAACAAAATCACAAGAACGTGAGACGCCAAAGTCATTGCTTAGTGAAATTCCCGGACTTCAAATATTTTTGGACTCTGAAAACAACAGCAGATTCAAAGTTTGAGCCTCAGTTTGACTTGCTTACAAGCTGATCTAGCTCTTGGTCCAAAAACAAAGTTTGTTCTACTCCACTCAAACTTCAACTTTTATTTAAGGTGCAACTTCATGCAAGCACTATAAGTGACTGGTCAACACAGGTCAAAATAGCATCGCGGTAAAGCTTAAATTAGAGTTTTAAACCGATTGAGGCATTTTCTTGACTTCTGCTCAACACAAACCCTTCATGACTTTTGTTGTAGAGTTCAATTAGAGTCGTTTGGGCAAGGTAGCAAGGTTTGGTCGACATCTCATATTCCCATTTACTTAATAAAGCAATTCAAGAAAGATTATAACTTTTCATTTCATGTGACTTATTGATTCCAAACTTCATGAAACTTTTCCACTAGTCAAGATGGATGCATGTTGATGTAATGTACAAGAAATAACCATGTTTAACATTACTCTTGCATAATCTTAACAAGGGTCCACATGTAAGTAAGGGTGTGTTGTCCAAGTTTAAGTTGGAGCTCACTCTTGTAGATTTGATCTTGACACCTTCATCATCACTTAACATGTCATGTATGAGCTCAAACCCATTGCTTAACCCAAGTCATCCGGTGGAGCTTGTGGATGACCCAAGTCATGGTATGAGCAGTTGTGGGCGATTCACCGCGACAAAGTGTCAAAGAATTAGCCCGTAGAGAGCACTTGATCCTTGCGTGGATCAAGGGGGACCTACACCCTTGCGCGGGTGCTCCAATGAGGACTAGTGGGGAGTGGCGACTCTCCGATACCTCAAAAAAATATCGCCACGTTCCTCTCTCTCTCTCTCTTTACTTTAAGCATTTACATTTGAGCAATTCAATTCATGCCTTTACAATCTTAGAATCGCCATGATAGAGTAGGATTGGAACCTAGGGTGCAAAATTTTTGTGTGGTAGAACAATAGAAACACTTCTAGGCACAAGGGGGTGAAATGGGCTAAGTGTAGGGCTTAATTATTGAAAGAAATTTACAATTAGCCCAATTCACCTCCCCCCTCTTGGGCATCTTGATCCTTTCAGGCGGTTGCATGCCTACATGTATAGGCGGTTTTGGGCGGTTTCCTATTTTGTTGGCGCCAAACCAACCACACTCCACTATAAAAGAAGGGGTGGAGCTCTCCTTCAACACACACATCATTTGGAGCCTCTACCTCACTACCCTACTCTTGTAATCTTTTAGCTTTTAGTAGTAGTTTTGTGAGCAAGGCAAAAGCTATCAAGGAGGGCTTGGCTCCTTGGAAGAAGGGCAACTATGGTATGAATACTATGAAGAGTTCTTCCATAGCCTTGTTCTCATATTTTCAATATAGCAATGCATATGAACTAGACTATAGTTTTCATGTTATAATCATGATATATGAACTAGCATATAGTTTGTATGTTATGATCTTGACATGTAGAACTTCAGGCTTAATCATTCATATAACTTATATGAGTAGAATTAGAGCTAAGTTGAGGTGGTGGTTCATCGTGCCTTTGGGTGTGCCCAAGTTCTTTCCCTGTCGATCCATAGGGTCGAGGACCTGGAGGAATTTGGATAGTTTCTGTGTACGCAAACATGGTGCTTGGGTATAGAGAGACAGGTGAATAAATTTCCTACTCTTTGGTTGAGGGGTAGGCGCTAGGTGGTGACAGCCCTATCCATCCCTTGTAATCCCCCACGTTTGGGTAGGGTGTAGGAGTCTAAATTGTCACATGAGGTTGCTGGCAGACCAGTACTCGGTGGCCTCCCGACCTATCTTGCACTTAGTTCTAACTCTAACCATTTAATTTGTATGATCATCACTTGTTCTTTGCACGGCTATATTAGAACATGCCGGCTCTATGTAGAAACATTCTTTTATTCTTTGTTTTCCTTTCATCCTTGAGATTGGTTCAGAAGTGTGTCCACTATCCTTAAAATATAAATAACGATACCCTGAATACTTCTGGGTGAAATGCTACAACGATAGATCCGTGCGCTTGCGGATATTTTCTGTAATCATTAAGAACTATCGTAGTTGGTGTTTCTTGGCCGTGTCGCTAAGGTTAACTCAATCTTAGTGATGGTGCTAAGAAATACCATCAGGCATTTCTGGCGCCATTGCCGAGGATGGACTTAAAACCTCCACACTTGGTGATTGCGCTAAGAAATGCCAATAGTACACACCACCCACATAAGCACTACTCCTACATTGGAGGTAGGCGCAGAGTCATGCCTTCCATTTAGATCCACCCAAAAATGTTTTACTCCTACACTAGGAGTAAACACCAAAAATATGTTTGATAGGATATCCACCAAATCAATGCTCCAAGTTCTTGTTGCTATCACTCAAAAGTTTGGTTGCAGAAAAGAAGCATGGGGTTATGCAAAAGTTATTCATGAAAAAAAGAGAAGAAGGTTGAGAAAAAATGGACAAGTGTCTGAGATATCT
The DNA here is from genome assembly GCA_904845875.1 of Miscanthus lutarioriparius. NCBI lineage: Eukaryota > Viridiplantae > Streptophyta > Magnoliopsida > Poales > Poaceae > Miscanthus > Miscanthus lutarioriparius. The sequence continues at coordinate 66,863,331 of CAJGYO010000009.1, forward strand.
AAAACAATGGGTACTCATATGCCCGCCTGGAAAAAAAGAGAAAAAAGATGAATAAGATAGCCCATGTTTTCTTGCAAAAGTATTTCCAAGTTTCAAAAGAGAGATATGTTTTCAAGGAGCAAAGTAGAATTAGGTTAGCCACCATATATATCCATACACATGCACATCTTGATTTGATTGTATGACTCAACTCTCTTTGGATCCAAGGTTTGACTTTACAATATATGTATTGCAAGTATGCTTTTTCCACTCCTATGAGCTCCACATAAGCCTTAGTTGTAGGAAGAAAGAAAGGCATAACATCACTATTGCCTTGGTGAGGATCCACAAATACCACATATATTGAGAGACTTGAGAGTATCATACAATGGAAGCTCTGAGTTTTATTTTAAAAACCTACAAAAACTCTAAAATAATAGTTGAGCAAAGAACTTGAGACATAGTGCTTGACTTAATCATTCTATCTTTCAATTGCTCAAGACCCAAGTGAAGGCTAAGAAGCCCCATGGTGGAAGGTAATATGGATAAGTTTGAAAGTCAGAATAGTTTGTTCTAATCCAGAGGACAATTCTTATTTGAACGCATTTGTACTTTTGAGGAGTGAAACCATTGATGCAACTATTGTTCCATTGCTGAGTTTAGCTTTGCTCAGGGATGAGCAAAGGTTAAGCTTGCGGGAGTTTGTTGACGGTAGTTAACAAACATTATAAACCATCAATATAATGCATGAGAGTAATCACCAACATAGGTTTAGGGGTTTAAACTAACAAATTCCATGAGTTTTGGTGAATCTGTGTTTTCAGCAGGGTTAATCGAGAAAACTATCAAGGTGGACCCAAATGTCAGAATTAATCACAATTATCCGCAACAAAAACAACCACAGAAGGTTGCAAAAGACTTCATGAGGCAAACCACCAAAGCGGAGGGTAGGTGGCTGCCAGGTTGGGCCGGCTGGCCCCACCTACACGTCGGCCAGCCCCTGGGCCCACTTGTCAGCCTCCCTATTGTAACTCGGTTCTCCACCACCTTAGGGTTTGCATCTACGCTGTTCCATTAGGTCAGTTTGATCCGAGGGCTCAGAATTGATGCTACGGCCTATATATACTAGACCCTACCGCCTCCCTCAGGCAAAATTGCATTCAGTCAAGAAGTCAGAAACCCTAATCAACCTCAGAGCTCCACCATATTCTAAGGCATAGCTAACTAGGCTAGATCTAAAGAGAGGCAACCTTCACTTGGATTCATGATCTTGTCAAGAGCGTGGCTTGGTATAGCCCCTTGTATCCTCTTTTGTATCTTTCATATTTCATATGTTTGCTACAATTGATTCGACATTGTTCTTAATATTATTCATGTTCCTAGTTATCATGATCATCGTCTACTTTGATTATTTGCTCAGTATAGTTAGATTATCTTTATGTTCAAGCATAAGTTCGTATAGTGCTCGCTCCAAAGTACAAGGGGTTAGTGGTCATATTTTGTGTAAGCGTGGTGCTTATACATTGTTTACCTGCTGATGCACCCTATATTCCGAGCCATGTGGTAGATCACGGATGTGACACTCCCGTTAAGTCCTTTGTAGTCCACTCCCCGAATATAGGATAGGTCGGATCTATTTACGAAGGAAGACATGCTCTATTCTTGATCTTCCTTAGTAATATCCCTTATGTGTAGATATGAAGTAGATCTTAGCGATGACTACTAAGTGTAATTGTACTAATCAACGTATGCTTTGACTTATAATTAAGAATGACTTAGGAATTATCCCATTAGCAATGCTAATGCCATAGAAAGGAGTACTCTAAGTAATCATTTATCATTTATCATTACTTATTATATTTATCTCTTGACTTACCCCTATTATGAGTAGAAGTTTGGTTATAGTTTATCTCTCCATCATGTGTATAATTATTAATATATTCCATCCGTTAGTCCTTCTCTGTGGTAAAAATATAAATAATGATACCTGGAATACTCCCTAGTGAAGTGCTACAATGGTATATTATCTGTGCGCTTGTAGATCCCTTCATATACAAATTTATATTCTTTCTAGTCACAATGAAATACTAAAATACTTCATAGTGTCATTCTAGTGATGACGCTAGGAAGTATCAACAAGCATTTCTAACATCATAGCTAGGGATGACAACTTAGCAAAAGTGATGTTAAGAAAGGTCAACAACATTAGGTGGCAACTTAAACAAGTGACAAGTTAATAAATGCCAACAGTAAAATATCATGTCTCTCTTTTTTCCTATTTTATAGAACCACTTCGATGAAACATTGAGGTTTTCTTACTTTAGTCGGATGGTGCATGTAGGATGTGCGTAGGACACTAATTCTTTGGAAAACAATCATACTTGACCCGAGATAGCTACAATTGATTGTGCGGAAATTGCAGCCAAGGACGGTCCCATTGATACATCAATAGAGCTTGACACTAATTTTCACAAATGTTTGGCATCAAAAAGTAAGCAGAAGTCCTTATAGGGTCACGTATCATCTAGCATAGAGGATCCCAATGTGAATCCGCGGGATTTACATACACAGAAGTTATCACAGTGTCATGCACACAACTAGCACTGAGGATCTCAATGGTCACCTTCCAGAATCACAAATGCAGAATTCATTTCAGGTACATGCATTACCCATCACGAGGTCTTCAATTTTGTAACCTCCAAAGCTAGGTGTCCCTGACATTTTAGATTGTGTCCATGAATAACAATATTTCTAAAGTAACGAAGAAGTAACCATTGCATGTACCTCACCAATATTTCCACATCATCAACATATTGCTGAAAGTGTCCAATCGGAGTTGGAGAAATAAGGGGGGAAAGAAGGTAATGTGGGATTCTTTCAAGGCAACATCAAGGAATTTACCAGCCTCAACATATGGTTTTCAATTCGAAAACCGACATCAAGAAGTTGATCCAGCACCCATTCATGTGCATGAAGGTTCTAGTAACTATACAACTCACCCTCTAGTAATTGAGGCCTTATACCACTAAATGAAGGAAGCAATTAGCCAGGTTCAGCCAAAAAGTGTTCCAAGCATAGCATTAAGTATGGAGGCCACTAGAAGTGTTGCAAGCACATCATTAACCATGGAGGTTGGTAGAAGTGTTGTATGCGGGCTGGTACAGGAAGGTTAAACCATCGAAGGATGGTTGGACAGTCTGCCTTTACCCAAGCAAACTTATGGGTGCAACCTATCTTTTGAGGCTTGTGGATCCATCAACAGCACGAGGCTTCACAAACTATCAAAGGGCTAATATGCGCTAGATGGAACTTCAAACACAAACTCTCAGTTCACAATATGTATAGCATAAACAGTACAATGCGTCACCAAGCACATCATATGGAGGCCACCTATTGAAAAGGTTCCACTAACGTTACAAGACTTGTCTCGATGTCAGGTCCCGCAAAAGTTACACAGACCTTTGCACCCTCACCCTCTAGTAGGTGTGCTTGGTTCGTTGCTACAATAGGACATTGCAAACTAGTCAAGGAACTAGGGGACACAGTCTGTTTACAGCTTATGTGTGTCTATAGGGACAACATCGCTTGTTGATATGAACAGAGGAGGAAACTATGAGACCTTGAACTGAGGAATGTTCTCAATAGGTGTCCCCGACATTTTAGATTGTGTCCATGAATAACAATATTTCTGAAGTAACGAAGAAGTAACCATTGCATGTACCTCACCAATATTTCCACATCATCAACATATTGATGAAGTGTCTGATCGGAGCTAGAGAAATAAGGGGGAAAGAAGGTAATGTGGGATTCTTTCAAGGCAACTTCAAGGAATTTACCAGCCTCAACATATTGTTTTCAATTCAGAAACCGGCATCAAGAAGTTGATCCAGCTCCCATTCATATGTATGAAGCTTCTAGTAACTATGCAGCTCACTCTCTAGTAATTGTGGCCTTAGACGGCTAAATGAAGGAAGCAGTTAGCCAGGTTTAGCCAAAAAGTGTTCCAAGCATAGCATTAAGTATGAAGGCTAGAAGAAGTGTTACAAGCACATCATTAACTATGGAGCCTGGTAGAAGTGTTGCAAACACATCATTAACTATGGGGGCTAGTACTGGTAGGCTGTACCATCGAAGGATTGCTGGACAGTCTCTAGCCTTTACCCAAGCAAACTTATGGCTGCAACCTATCTTTTGAGGCTTGTGGATCCATCAACAGCGTGAGGCTTCACAAACTATCAATGAGCTAATATGCGCTAGATGAAACTTCAAACACAAACTCTTAGTTCACAGTATGTAGAGCATGATCAGTACAATGCGTCACCAAGCACATCATATGGTTCCACTAACATTGCAAGACTTGTCTCGATGTCAGGTCCCACAAAAGTTACACAGACCTTTGCACCCTCACCCTCAAGTAGGTGTGCTTGGTTTGTTGTTGCAGCAGGACATTGCAAACTGGTCAAAGAACTATAATGGGACAACATCGCTTGTTGATATGGACAGAGGAGGGAAACTATGAGACCTTGAACTCAAGAATGTTCTCAATAGGATTGAACGCCGTGCAGTTGGGTTCTGTTAGCTTTTTTCCCAACCCAAAACATAGGTTGCCAAGGCATGTTACCAGCCAACCTTGGTCTAGTGGCAATGGGAAAAAGGTGTATCAATTGGATAAGCTTGTGAGAAAGGATATCTGTGTTATTAACAGAAACCCAGCTGATTATACTATAATTAGTGACAAGAACAAGTATGAGAAAAATGTGAGGTAGACAGGGGTGTTGTAGTTGGAAAATAGTTAGATTGATACATTTCTCTTTGTTAAGCAATTATCATTTGTAAAGGATAGAGAGGATGGGCTTTCGCTAAATATTGTGCTAGGTAAAATATCATGTCTCTCTTTTTTCCCGTTTTACTGAACTACTTCGATGAAACATTGAGGTTTTCTTACTTTAGTCGGATGGTGCATGCTGGATGTGTGTAAGACACTAATTCTTTTGAAAATAGTCATACTCGACCTATGATAGCTGCAATTGATTGTGCAGAAATTGCTTCCCAGGACGGTCCCATTGATACATCAACAGAGCTTGACACTAATTTCTAGAAACTTTTGGCATCAAAAAGTAAGCAGAAGTCCTTACAGGGTCATGCGTCATCTAGCACAGAGGCTCCCAGTGTGAATCCATAGGATTTACATACACAGAAGTTATCATAGTGTCACGCACACATCTAGCACTAAGGACCTCAATGGTGACCTTCCAGAATCACAAATGCTGAATTCATATCAGGTACATGCATTACCTGTCACAAGGTCTTCCATTTTGTAACCTCTAAAGCTACGTGTCCCTAACATTTTAGATTATGTCCATGAATAACAATATTTCTGAAGGGACGAAGGAGTAACCATTGCATGTACCTCACCAATACTTCCACATCATCAACATATTGCTAAAGTATCCAGTTGGAGCTAGAGAAATAAGGGAGGAAAGAAGGTAATGTGGGATTCCTTCAAGGCAACTTGAAGGAATTTACCAACATCAACATATGGTTTTTAATTCAGAAACTGACTTCAAGAAGTTGATCCAACTCCCATTCATGTGTATGAAGCTTCTAGTAACTATGCAGCTCACCCTCTAATAGTTGCGGCCTTAGAACGCTGAACGAAGGAAGCAGTTTGCTAGGTTCAGCCAAATAGTGTTCCAAGCACAGCATTAACTATGGAGGCTGGAACAAGTGTTACAAGCACATCATTAACTATGGCAACTACTAGAAGTGTTGCAAACACATCATTAACTATGGGGCCTAGTACTGATAGGTTGTACCACCGAAGGATTGCTGGACAGTCTGGCCTTTACCCAAATAAAGCTCTAGCTGCAACACATCTTTTGAGGCTTGTGGATCCATCAACAGTGTGATGCTTCACAAACTATTAAAGAGCCAACATGCACTAGATGGAACTTCAAACACAAACTCTTGGTTCAACATATGAGCAGCAAGATTAGTACAATGTGTCACCCAGCACATCATGTGGAGGCCACCTAATCGAAAAGGTCCTGTTGACACTGCAAAACTTGTCTTGGCATCAGGTCTAGCAAAACTTGCACAGACCTTTGCACCCTCACCTTTGAGTAGATGTGCTCGGTTCATTGCTGTAATAGGACATTGCAAATTGGTTTGAGAACTATGGGACACAATTAGTAAAGGGACAACATCGCTTGTTGATATGGATAGAAGAGGAATCTATGAGACCTTGAACTAAGGAATGCTCTCAGCAGCAGGATGGAACGCCCTACATTTGGGTTTTTTTATCTCTGTTCTAAACCCAAAACACCGATTGCCATGGCATGGTATGAGTCAACCATGGACTAGTGGCAAAGGGAAAACGATGCATCCTTTGGATATGCTTGTGAAAAAGGGTATCTGCTTTACTAACAGAACCCAACTGATTTTACTATAATTACTGACAAGAATAAGTATATGAGAAAACATTAAGGTAGAGAGGAGTGTTGTGGTTGGAAAACGGTTAGATTGATATATTTCACTTTGTCAAGCAATTACCATTTATAGAGGATAGAGGAAGGGCTTTGCTGAATCTTGTGTAAGGTAAAATATCATGTCTCCCTTTTCCCCCATTTTAGAGTTGTAGAAAATGCAGTAGGTAGGAATTCAGAAGTCATTGAAGCATGAATCATCAGAAGCATAGCCGAAGACAAGTGGCCGGTGGTGGATGCCTTTATAAGGAAGGAATGGGCCATGTGGCGAAGTCAAGTAGCAGCGTCGTCGTGCGCTAAGAGCCGAAGCCCACCACGATCGACGTGATACTCCAACATGACATGGGCGGGGGCCCAGGGACAGAGCCCCTAGCGTGGATGGCCGCTACCATGCAAGTGCCTGGAGAACACCGACGCCACGGTGGATGGAGCCCCGGACCGGGCCTTCAACGCGCTGTCACTCCCTGGCGTGTGCGTGTCCCTCGCCGAGCATGGCCAAATGTTGTGCTCGCTCCGCATGTCGTCTCACCTCATAGTGTGTGCCTCTCCCTCCTTTATTCCTGCCTTGTTGCCCAGCAGTTCTTGTGATGTTGGAATTGGATCATGTCATAAGTTGTTGGCTTAGCTCTAGTCAAGATGCAGAGGGGAACTAGCCGACACACGGGCGCCATTGTGGCGGCGGCGGATGACGTGTGCGCCACGACCATCATTTCTGTCGAGGGCATCATCAAGGTCTCCATCCACTACGACATCCCCTAATTCACACTAGCCAAGCTCCTTGTGCATGCACACCACCCCACTACCTCCTACCTACTACTTTCTTCTCTATAGTTTCTTTCAGTTTCGCCTTCATTCCTCCTCCTTGGCATGCCAAAAGAATTCATCTTTTTTTGTTCTTTTTTCCTTTCCCACTCCACTAGTAGTGTCTTTAACACTCGAATCAATGAGAAAAGAAACAAAAGGTTTGCTACGTGTGGTGTAGCCACTCCACACACACACACACACTCAAAACACACACATTATTGATTAGCATTTGGGCTACCAGGCATGTCGTCGTCTTCAATCAGACGGGTGATGAATGGCACTAGCACGTCACTGCCTAGCAATAAGTATAGCACATCCTGGATGCCAGTCCAGCCTATGCTATAATGTGATTGCAGCAAGCTCCATGGATAAGCCACTCCCATTTCATACTAGTTTCATGCATTCTTTTTTAGCAATCATATTGGTTTTGATTTCTAAAATATGATCTAGGTAATTGTGATTGGCTAGAAATTTGTTGTCAGATACTTCTGAAACCGAAGCAGATTATTGGGGGTTTATGCGGGTCTAAGTTTTTTTTTCAATTTTGGTGGCACTTGTGTCAAGCGTTCATTAACCCATGGTGTGTGGTTGTCTTCCTTGTCTCTAAGCTAGGACATAAGGTAAGACTATCTCTTAACTTGAATAATGCTATGCAAGTCCTTGTAAAAAAGGCTATGCAAGCTGGTGCATGATGATTGGATAAATCCATTGTGTGTGGTTGTCTTCTTTCTTTGTCTCTTAGCTAGTGCATAAGGTAGTAAGACTATCTCAACTTGTACAATGCTATGCAAGCTAGCACATGAGAATTGGAGCTGAGTGTAGGCATGGCTTATATATGTGCCGCAATGAGTAATCGTGATTGACATCGACGTCTATATCAACATTTTTTAAGGGAGAGATGGGGTGCAACAAAAAGTCCCCACCTAATACAAGACTTTGTTTCCACTCTTGATCTATAGCCTCTTTGCCCTTTTGGCAGGCAAGTACATTAGTATTGTCTTTTATACAATCTTGTCTAGTGGCGTGCCATATAATCTTGAGAAGTTAGCATAAGCTTGGTTGTTCGGATCAAAGCATATCCATAATCAACTGGAACGAGTGGTGTTCGAGACTATGAGTCATGCGGGTCAGAAACTCATGACCTAGGAGTTGGAGGATGGTCGAATACCGATTTAATTTGGATATGTGCACTAACCTGAAGACATTTGAATATCTTGGAGGCAAGACCAAAAGGTGACGGTTTGTTTTTCCTTCTCATCAACTAAAAAATGGAAACCACCAATTAGGATAGTGTAAGGAAAATGGATCCTAGGCCCATTTACTTTGGATTTTGGTGTTTGATGACCAACACAACCAAATTGGACTAATAAACTTGCAAGTAATTGTTTTGTAGTTCAATAGGGTGCAAGACGTGACTTGGATGAAGGTGACATGATGATCCCACGATCAACACCATAAGCAAGACCCTAGAAGTACAAGAGAAGACCCAAGATATCAAGCAAAGTCTAAGCACAAACATAGGAACCAAGCTGAACGCAAGATCATGAAGAAACGAGCTACACAGAGGTGACCAGACATGGCCCTATGAGGACCGGAGGCGTCCGATCAGTTGCTCGGCAACAGCAGGCATCAGCAGCTACAACCGGACGCTGAGCGAGGCAGTGACCAGATGCACGGACTTTACTGTTCATCATCAACGGCAACGTTCTCAGCGTAACCGGACACGACGGCAGGACGACCGGATGCACCAAGTGCAGCGTCCGATTGAGTCCAGAGAGGTTCCAGAGCGGCGCAAATGCGACTGGACGCGTTCGGTCAATGATGACCGTACTCGGCAATGAGTCCGATCAACGTGCGCACTCAACGGTCGAGATGATCGAACGTGTCCAGATAGGACAATAACAGCGTCCGGTCAGTAGCAGAAAGCTGGGTTTCACCCCCAACGGCTACTTTCTTCATGGGGCTTATAAATAGACCCCCCCCCCAACTAGCCATTTGAGATGTGGAGAGTAAAGGAAACATACCAAGGGTGTTGATATACCATTTTAGTGATCCCCAGTTGCATAGTGCTTAGTGATTCATTAGGTGATTAGCGTAGGTGCTTTGTGAAGTGCTTAGGTTGATTAGACCACCGCTTATGTGCTTGCTCTAGGTTTAGGCCTAGTGTTTAGTGAGGTTTGCATACCTATTACCACTCAATGCTTGCGTGCACCATTGTTGTACATCCGAGGGGCTTGTAGTCTTGCGAGATCACAGCAACCGCGTTTGTGGTGTGGCCGCCACCGTGTACCGAAGGGAACAAGACCCGCGGCGGTTCGGTCGGAAGCTTGATAGTGAAGACGGCGGGGAGCGGTCCAGAAGAGGCTTGCTGGAAGGCACACCGGACACCCACTTGCACATGTGGAAGGCCCAGGGCTATCCACAGAGTTACCCGACCGGGAGCTTGGCCCTTGAGAGGGATTCCTTACGAGGGGCTCCAACGAGGACTAGGGGGAAGCTTGCGCGCTTCTCGATACCTTGGTAAAAATACCGAAGTCATTGATGGGAGTTTGCATATCTCTACCTTACTCTTTAGCTTCCGCCTTTACATTGTAATCTTGGTTTGTGCTTTACTTTCCTAGCTTAGTGATACACTAGTTGATAGGTTTGGAACCTAGGTTGCATAACTCCTTTTTGCGGTAGAGATAGCAACACACTAGCAAAACAGTAGTTGCACATCTAGATATTTATCTTTTGCATAGGTTTTTGCTAAGGATAGAAAAAGAGGCCATAGTTTAGAGTTAGAGTTTTATTTTAAGTTGCTTAATTCACCCCCCCCCCTCTTAGGCGTCACAGTCCCTTACAAGTGGTATCAAAGCCGGTTGGCTCAATTTGGACCTTTGGCTTCACCGCCGTTGAGCCGACGCTATTTAGAGTGATTGGGATAGATACCTCTAGGCCTCCCCACTTTGATGGCACTATTTTCCCCTACTATAAAGCTAGAATGGCTTGTCACCTTGAGGCGGTAGATTTGGGTGTTTGGAGAGTCACTCGTGACGGGATGAAACCCATTAAGAATCCCGATAAACCAACAAAGAGTGAAGAAAAAGAAATGCATTTCAATGCTAGAGCTAAAAATTGCTTGTTTGAATCTTTTAGCAATGATGTGTTTAACCAAGTGTTCACTTTAAATACGGTACATGAAATTTGGTTAAAACTCCAAGAGCTCCATGACGGCACAACTAATGTCCGTGAGCAAAAACATTGTCTAGCTAAACAAAATTATGATTCCTTTAAAATGAATGATGATGAGCTTGTTCGTGATATGTATTCTCATTTGAATCTAATTATCAATGAGCTCCATTCAATAGGATTAACAAAGCTAGATGATGCGGACATCGTGAGGAAGATCATCTTTGTGCTACCACAAAAGAAATATGCAAGCATCATCACCATCCTTCACAACATGGAGGACTTGAGCACCATGACCCCGGCCATAGTCATTGTTAAGATAGTGGCATTTGAAATGTCACAGAAGATGGGTCAAGAAGAAGCCTCATCATCTAGTAAAGGTAAAGCTCTCGCATGTAGTGAGAAAAACAAGATGAAGGGCAAGCAAGTTGAGACAAGCTCAAGCTAAAGCTCCTCAAGTGAAGATGAAGAAGAAGATGAGGATGAGGATGATGATGATGTAGATTCAAGTGATGATGATCAATCTTCCTCCTCCACCTCTAACCTTGATGAAGAATCAATCAAACTCATTAACAAGGTGGAGAAGATGATCCAAAGGCTCAATGTCAAGGGTGTACCCATCCAAATTCAAGATTTCATCTTCACCAATCAAAGAAATGAGCAAAGAAAGAAAGGATGCTATGGATGCGGCGAGTTGGGGCACTTTGTGAAAGTTTGTCCAAACAAGCCCACACCTAAGACAAAGAAGAAGGCATGCAAGGACAAAGCCCTCACATCAATAAGGTCATGGGATGATTCTTCAAGTGAAGAAGACCATCACAAGAGGCGAGGCCACAAGCACTCATCATCAAGCTCTTCTCGTGTGTTCCTTACGGCACGAGGTAATGAAAGCTCATCCTCTAGTGAGAGTGATAGTGATGATGAAATGCCTTCTCTTAATGAACTTGTGTAAGAAAATCTTAAATATGCTAAGGCTTGCACTAGCCAACAAAAGAAGCAAAAAAATGTTGCAAGAAAAGTTAGATAGTTCACAAGAAGCATATAAAACCTTGCTTGAACAATATGAGACATTTGCTAATCTCAATATTGAACTATCTACTAAAATTGAGCAACTTGAGACTAGTGCAACAACAAATACATGCACAATCAATGATGAGCAACTTGTAAAGAAAAATGAAAAATTAAAAGAAAAGTTAGCAAGCTCACAAGATGCTTATAAAAGTTTGCTTGCTAAAATGAAAACCATGTGCAAACATTGTGATGAGCTAACCAATAAAGTTGCTAATCTTAAAGTCGTCGGTACAACCCTCACCAAGGCACCTAAAAAGAAAAGTTCTATCTTTGACATGCCTAAAAAGGATGCTTCTACTTCTTGCAATGATTTATATTTAGACTCACCCTTGTGCAACTAAGTTTGTGTTGAGAAAGTTATTGTAGATACATGCACACAAGAGGTCGCAATGGAGAATGAGCAACTCAAGCAAGAAGTGGCTCGTCTTACCAACGACTTGACTCAAGTAAAAGGAAAAACGGAGCAAGCCCAACATCATCAAGATAACACTGTTAAGGGAGTGAAGAAGCTTGATGAAGGACAAACCATGGTGTGCTACATGTGCTACAAGGAAGGCCACAAGTCCTATGAGTGCAAGGTGAAGAATGGGGGAGGAGCTAAGAAGAAAGAGAAAAACAAAAAGGAAACAAGCAATCTCACCAACACCTACACCAACAAGGTGGACAAAAAGGCCTCCACACCTTATCTCTTGAAGAAGAACAAAAATGACAAGGTGGTGGACATCAAGGTGAACAAGCAAGCCAACAATGGGGCCAAATGCATTTGGGTGCCAAAGGAGATCATTTCCAACATAAAGAGCACCAAAAAGGTTTGGATCCCGAAAGGGAAGTGAGAAGTCCGATGGACTTCGGGGAATTTGGAGACTTGGCAAAGTATGGGTGCATTTCATGGGGTGCATCATTATGGACAAGGTAATTGCCAAGTAGGTTAGTGAATACTATGGACCCAAATTCCCCTTTCCATGTTATGTAACTAGATTTAATTTCTTGCAATTTAAATTAGCATGTAGTTTCTTTTCATGCTTAGGTTTGCATTTGCATGTTTAATCTTTTGTCTTGCATACACTAGGTATATCTTATGGTAGGCTTGCTAGGTTTCACTCTTAACCGTTGGACCAAACCTATATGGTTTAAATTGTTTAGGAGCACGACACATAGCTTGTTTTACAATTGTTCATCTAATATGTGCCAAAGTCCAAATTATAGATAATTCCTCCCGAATATCACTTTTGAAAATGATTCTCACATTCATGTGATGTCATCTTTCAAGTGATATTTTTTATTCTAAAATCAATGTGCATGTCTCCTACAAGTATTCCATACTTGTGTGCACAAACTTAGGGGGAGGTTACTCTATAAGTTGGATGCTTTGAGACTAACACCTTTTCAAGCTTATCATGTGTGTAGTGGTCTCATTGCAAGGAAAATGGAGTCCCCGGAGTTAAGCATCATACTTCAAATATCCAACACCTATTGCAAGTGGTGTAAATCAAATTGGTTTCCACATGTGGTATTTCTAAATCGATATCATCATGTTGATTTCACTTTGGTATTTATATGCTTTCTCCATGCATTATATAGATTAAACTCCCTTGAGCATTAATTTGCCAATTATGCATAAACTACATTCTCCATCATATGTATGCATATATTTAGGGGGAGTTTAGTCTATGAAATGTGAGTCAAATTTTGTGACCTATTCCACTCCACATATAAAGGATCACAAACTTTGACCCTCCCTTGTGCTACTAATGTCTTCCTTTTCGATGTTTGATTCCAAAGGGGGAGAATTTGTAGGACCAAAAGCAAGCCCGATCATAATAATTTACAAGTGGTAATGGTCCGAGAAAGGGAGGATAGTGGATTATGAAGTTAGGGGGATGCTTAAATCCATAATGCCACATGGGGACATTTGTAAGGGCAAGATAAGTTTCCAAAGATGTTTACATGTGGTATCTTTTAGCATCATATAACCTTGCCCTTTGCATTGCATCCTAGCAATAAATAGTTTTTAAATTCCAAAAATTTTATTATTTGCTTGCTTTGGTCGTGTTGTCATCAATCACCAAAAAGGGGGAGATTGTAAGGAAAATGGACCCTAGGCCAATTTACTTTGGATTTTGGTGTTTGATGACCAACACAACCAAATTAGACTAATGAACTTGCAAGTAATTGTTTTATAGTTTAATAGGGTGCAAGACATGACTTGGACGAAGGTGACATGATGATCCCATGATCAACACCATAAGCAAGACCCTAGAAGCACAAGAGAAGAACCAAGATATCAAGCAAAGTCCAAGCACGAAGATAGGAACCAAGCTAGACGCAAGATCACGAAGAAACGAGCTACACAGAGCTGATCGGACACGGCCCTATGAGGACCAAACACGTCTGATCAGTTGCTCAGCAACAGCAGGCGTCAGCACCTACGACTGGATGCTGAGCGAGGTAGTGACTGGACTCACAGACTTCACCGTTCATCGTCAACGGCAATGTTCTTAGCGTAGCCGGACGCGATGGTAGGACAACCGGACCCACCAGGCGCAGCATCCGATCGTGTCCAGAGAGGTTCCAGAGCGGCGCAAATGCGACCGGACGCGTCCGGTCGATGATGACCGGACTCGGCAGTGAGTTCGATCAACGCGCATGCTCAACGATCGAGATGACCGGACATGTCCGGACAGGACGACACAGCGTCCGGTTAGTAGCAGAAAACTAGGTTTCGCACCCAACAGCTACTTTCTTCATGTGGCTTATAAATAGACCCCCCCCCAACCGGCCATTTGAGATGTGGAGAGTTGAGGAAACATACCAAGGGTGTTGATATACCATTTTAGTGATCTCCACTTGCATAGTGCTTAGTGATTCATTAGGTAATTAGCGTAGGTGCTTTGCGAAGTGCTTAGGTTGATTAGACCACCGCTTATGCGCTTGCTCTAGGTTTAGGCCTAGTGTTTAGTGAGGTCTGCAGACCTCTTACCACTCGGTGCTTGCGCGCACCATTGTTGTACATCGGAGGGGCTTGTAGTCTTGCGAGATCACACCAACCGCATTTGTGGTGTGGCCGCCACCGTGTATGGAAGAGAACAAGACCCACGGCGGTTCGGCCGGAAGCTTGATAGTGAAGACGGCGGGGAGCGGTCCGGGAGAGGCTTGCCGGAAGGCACGCCGGAGACCCACTTGCGCGTGGGGAAGACCCGGGGCTCTCCACGGAGTTACCCAACCAGGAGCTTGGCCCTTGAGAGGGATTCCTTACGAGGGGCTCCAATGAGGACTAGGGGGAAGCTTGTGCGCTTCTCGATACCTTGGTAAAAATACCGGAGTCATCGACGGGAGTTTGCATATCTCTACCTTACTCTTTAGCTTCTGCATTTACATTGCAATCTTGGTTTGTGCTTTACTTTCCTAGCTTAGTGATAGGCTAGTTGATAGGTTTGGAACCTTGGTTGCATAACTCCTTTTTACGGTAGAGATAGCAACACACTAACAAAACTATAGTTGCACATCTAGATAGTTTATCTTTTGCATAGGTTTTTGCTAAGGATAGAAAAAGAGGCCATAGTTTAGAGTTAAAGTTTTATTTTAAGTTGCCTAATTCACCCCCCCCCCTCTTAGGTGTCACGGTCCCTTACAGATAGAACCATAGTAAAGAAAACCAAAGTACAAAACAAAACAATGGACATACTTTTGTACTTGTTCCACAACCAATCCAGCGAGCGCGGCATCGGTGTCCTCAGAATCCAGCGACTTTAGCAGGTGGCCAGCATCTTCGACTCTGATGTGCCTTTGAAATTGGACGTCCAAAATTGCTCTAGTTAGTGATGCGAATCGGACGCTGAAAACTGCAATAGGAAAGGATAAGAGAAAGAAAATGGTCACCATCCGTCAACACTGGCTTACACTTGCATGGTCCTTGGCATGGTGGCTGGCTCTAGCAATGAGAAATTGCTAGGGAGTAGGGAGAGTGGGGAGGAGGAAGAAGGAGCAGTTATGGCTTAGGGGTGGGATGATGTGTCAAAGGGTTGCCAAGGTGGCTAGGTGAGGACTACTGTCGGGTGGCAAGTAGCTATGGGCTATGCCACGGCTTGCCCCGCCGCCGCTACGGAAGAAGTCTGGCAAAGACGCCGACGTAGGCAGCGGCAAGGCAATGCGGTGTGGATCTGCTGTGGTTGTCGTGCCCGTACGGTCCTCCATGAGTGGTGAGTCTGTGCGGTATGCTCGCGGCCACCAGGAGCAGGAGGGGATCGAGGGATGAGGTGGAAAATAGATGGATAGGGTGAAAGATTGGCTTAAATACATAGGGTTTGCCTTATTTGGGCTAGGCTAATTTGATATTGGGCCAGGACATGTATTTGGATCTTTAGGTATTTTTTACCCATGGGTTAACGGGTATGGAAACTATATGAACGTTCTAGTACCCGTGTACCATTTGGTGAAGGTTTTTCCCAATTAGAGATCAATGGGTGACGTATTTAGTTTAGATTCAGATCCTAATGAAGTAAATACCTGTTGGGTCTCTAGTCGTGGCCCATTGCCATATTTAGCCGAAGTCATGCGGCATGATCAAAAACTTAAGACCTACTCGCTCTGTCCCAAAATAAGTAATGTTTTGGGTTTGTCTTAAGTCAAACTTTTTTAAGTTTGACCAAATTTATAAAAAAAACTACTCGGATTTATGATACCAAATAAGTATTGTTAGATTTATTATGAAATATATTTTCATATTCTACCTATTTGGTGTCATAAATATTAGTACTTTTTCTATAACTTTGGTCAAACTTCAAATGGTTTGACTTAGGGTAAACCTAAAACATCACTTATTTTAGACCATCCTCACGAGGGAGTCATGTCTACTATGATTTTACTACAGGTGTTTATGTGCAAGCCAGTAACATCTAATAATTACTTTTTCTTTCACACTAGATGAGTGCCCGTACGTTGCAACGGGTGCAACATGAATTGAATGAGATGTTTGTTAGCCAAGTCAAAATTAAGAATATATCAATTCAATTTTTCACGTGTATTATACCATGATAATGTCTAGAAACACATTCATTATCGTAATGAATCTGAAATAAAAGCTAGGCTTGGAGCTTGTTGACTGAAAGTTACGACAAATATCAGTTGCCTCAAAGGCTAAAAATTTATTGCTAGGCATCGAATTGAATTTATCCATGCTCTGCCTTGCCAAAACATATATACTCGGACTTACAATATCCTAGCCCGCATGAGGCTTGGCAATAATTCATTTTTTGGAAAAAAAAAGTATTTGTTGTCAACACGCAACGCGAAGGATGACGAACGAGATTTGGATCACGATCATGATCATTGCGTGGTGATATTCCAATAAATTCCTTTCTCTTCCCATAATTATATTTTTGTTTTATTCTATTTTATTTACTTGCCTTCCTTAGTCTCCATGCGGTGATTATTTGCCTGCCGGTGATTCCGTGAGTTTTATTCCATTTTATTTACTTGCCTTCCAGTGTCTCCATGCGGTGATTATTTGCCTGCCGGATATGGATCGCATGAGTGTTTTGATCCTGCCGGGTAGATGTTGACAATCCGTATATTTTAGTTGTAGAGATAGAGAAAAAAAGTATTTGTTGTCAACACGCAACGCGAAGGACGACGAACGAGATTTGGATCACGATCATGATCATTGCGTAGTGATATTCCAATAAATTCATTTCTCTTTCCATAATTCTCTTTCTATTTTATTCCATTTTATTTACTTGTCTTCTAGTGTCTCCATGCGGTGATTATTTGCCTGCCGGATATGGATCGCGTGAGTGTTTTGGTCCTGCCGGGTAGATGTTGGCAATCCGTATGTTTTAGTTGTAGAGATAGAGAAATTCCTTTCTCTTGCCATAATTCTCTTTTCGTTTTATTCCATTTTTATTTACTTGCCTTCATTAGTCTCCATGCGGTGATTATTTGACTGCTGGTGATTCCGTGAGTTTTATTCCATTTTATATACTTGCCTTCCAGTGTCTTCATGCGGTGATTATTTGCCTGCCGGATATAGATCGCATGAGTGTTTTGGTCCTGCCGGGTAGATGTTGACAATCCGTATATTTCAGTTGTATATAGAAGAGATAGAGATAGAGATAGAGAAAAAAAAGTATTTGTTGTCAACATGCAACGCGAAGGACGACGAACGAGATTTGGATCATGATCATGATCATTGCATGGTGATATTCCAATAAATTCTTTTCTCTTCCCATAATTCTCTTTCCGTTTTATTTCATTTTATTTGCTTGCCTTCCAGTGTCTCCATGCGGTGATTATTTGTCTGCCAGAGTTTTATTCTATTTTATTTACTTGCCTTCCAGTGTCTCCATACGGTGATTATTTGTCTGTCAGATATGGATCGCATAAGATGCGATGATTATTTACCTGCTGGATATGGATCGCATGAGTGTTTTGGTCCTGCCGGGTAGATGTTGACAATCCGTATGTTTTAGTTGCAAAGATACATCGGATCCTTTTGCATGGACACATATCATAATTTTATAGCAGGTATCCATATATAGCTCCCCGTAAGGACATTTGCCACCAAATAGCTCCCCTATTCCCCCACACTCACTCTGGCTCTTGGCAGTTTACCACGCTTGTTTTTGGTAATGCTATGTGAGGTTAATAGACTCTTCTTCCTTACCTATTTAGAGTATATTTCGAGTATATTTCGATCATAACTGTATTATTACAATTGGAGTTATGAACAATATAAAATTGGAGTGTTTGGATTTCTGGGTTATGGTGGCGTATTCTTAGTTCAACTGATAAAGACTCGTCGTCGCCAAAAACAGGTCCAAATGGATTATAGGATTATTGTAAAACGATGTTTGACGCCTCCTCTGATGAGCTTGACGCCTCCTGTACCGATGAACCACACATGTTATCCAACAGCTCAGATTAATGTCTGCCATGCTATCTTGTCCCGTCTAGTAGACTCGGCGACGACCTACGAGCTTGACCGCTGGATGCAGAAAGTGAGATCCAAACGAGGATACTCCAAGAAGACTCGCGAGTCGACTCACCAGTCAAGTCATGCGTGTGAACCATAGATTTGTTCGTACGTACAACAAACAGTGTTCGGAAACAGACGTAAGGGCTCACGCCTTGTTTAGTTGGACCCAAAGTCCAAAAAGTTGCTACAGTACCTGTTACATTGAATGTTTACGGCTCATGCATGGAGCATTAAAGGTAAACGAAAATAAAAACTAATTGCATAGTTTGGTGGAAAATTGCGAGACGAACGTTTTGAGCATAATTAGTTCATGTTTGAACACTATTTGCCAAATAAAAACGAACGTGCTATAGTAGCCCCAAAATCCAAATTCACCCAACTAAACAAGGGCTCAGACGTGTACTAGTATCAGTGGTCAGTCGGCCTCAGGTTTTTGTTCCAGTGCGAGAAACTTCACATGGGCACATTGGCGCATAACTGCTTGGAAATTTCGCTGCAGCAACACGGTGCTAGTCAGTTGTGTGAAGCCAATTGACTAATCGATTGACTTGAGATTGTCTTGTGTTTGAAGAAATTTTAGGGACACCTTCCATCTGAACCGTTTGTTGTTGAAACATCCCCTCAACTTCACAGTTCACACCGTGTAAAAAAAAACTGGTAAGGAGCATTTGGCATTTCTTTGTTGTAATAATTCTTTTTTTATGAGGAGGTGTTATTACCTCGACATGAGGACTAACCATATCTAGTATGGCCCCGTTCGGTCTGCTGAAACTTGGCTGAATTGGCTGAAAACACTGTTCTGGCTGAATTGTTGGGAGAGGAAAACACTGTTCCGGTGGAAAAACAAGCTGAATAGTGCGGATTATAAGATAAGCCGAACGGGGCCTACGTTGTTAAAAAAAAGAACATATCTAGTATCTAAGCTAGTATAGCATATTTTTCATGTGAGTGATGACACTAAAGCTTGACATAATCTCAACTCCAAAATAGACATTTGGAGGCAGCAATGTTGATCAATTAACAGTCCTTTTCAAGTCAGTCATAAAAACAACAACAGCAGCAACAGCCACACACACAAAAGCTTTTACACCAAACTAACAAGCAAGTTGCAAATGGTATCTCCCGTCCACCAGTCGCATTTGGCCATCACTGACAGGCGCTATGTTCGTTTTGGCTGGTTTGGCTTATAAGCCATGGCTGAAAGTACTGTTGGCTGGTTTGGTATGAGAAAAAAATATTGTTGATTGGCTGATAAGCCATGGCTTATAAGCTAAATACGACCCAGCGAACAGGCTTAGGATCAATGCACTACTTGCTCGGGGTAACACTTTCTTCTTCTTCTTATTAGTTTCGTCAAAAAAATGTTAGCGATAAAGCAAATACAAGTGACAAGTTTCTAAACGTTCCTGCAACTGGGCAGCAGGCCAGCAGTTAAGTATTGACGTCTCCTTTTTGAGCTGTGCATTCTACTCTGTGGACCAAAAGCAGAGCACGAGCAGTGGAAGACTTGGGACGCAGTTGATGCACATGCACAGGACCGTTTGGTCTGCACTCTGTAGCTGCACGGACACCTCTCCTACACCTCTCCCATTCCCTCTGTAAATAGAGCCGGGTGGCATCACAGGCACCGTTCCATGCCACAGGCAACAGACCCAGAACCCCTCAATCAAAGTGAACAGAAAGAAGAACATGGCACAGTCGGCGAAGCTGCTGCTTCTCCTCCCTGCCCTCGTTCTGCTCCTCCTTGTTCAAGCGCAAGGTAACCAACGCACCCACACAGCTTCTGTGCTGAAACGAACCCCCTGTTTCCCTCTCAATTCTTCGCATGGTGGACGGTGGTTGTTGACCCATGGCGGTCGTCTCGCGTCGTGCGTGCGTGCAGGGGCGCGGCCTGCGGCGGAGGTGGCGTCGAAGCCGACGAAGGCCACCAGCAAGTGCGCGGCGTCGAGCGTGACGGTGTCGCAGTCGAACACGGGCGACAAGGCCGGGTACGACCCGGTGTTCGAGGTGACGGTGCGCAACACCTGCCGCTGCGCCGTCCGCGCCGTGTACCTCCGCTCCGAGGGCTTCGCCAGCTCCGTCGCCGTCGACCCGCGCCTGTTCCGCCGGGAGGGGCGCGACTACCTCGTCGGCGACGGGCGCCGGATCGAGGCCGCCGCCGAGGTGCGCTTCCGCTACGCCTGGGACCGCGCCTTCCGGATGACCACCGCCACCGTGCACGACGACTGCTCCTGAGTCCTGAGTCCTGACTCGATCCATGGCCGTCGTCGGCGAAGACGATCGAGCTGGTCAATTTGGCTTCACCGAGTGAAGTGCAGTAGCTCCTGTTCCCTGTAACGAGAGAGCATTTGCCCTTTTTTCGGTCCTTGACGGAAGGGACTTGTTGTCGTGATCGACAGGAAACTTACTTTTATCTTACACTTGTTTAGTGCTTAGTTTGCTGAATCATATAGTACTATAATAGTAGAATATTCCCTGTCCGAACAAAAGTGTAATTTTGGTATCCTAAACTAAGTCAATGTTTATGAAATTAAATAAATGTCATTACATTCGTTCCATGATATGTCTGTTTTGTATTATATATAAATATTGATACTTTTCTTTCGCTATATAAACTCCGTTAAACTTTAATTATATCCTTGAGTTAGTCTTAGTGAAGTGTCAGAGAACGCGCATGCTGCGAGTAACAAACAGTACTTGGATCGATGGCATGTTCTGAGAAAAGAGGCAATAGGTGCGCGGTACCACCTTTTCGGTGCAGAGATTTTCAGGTGCCGGCCGGGAAGGAAGGAAGGAAGGAGCTTTTTGCATAGCTGCCGCTACTTGGCAGCGAAGGAGCTTTGTGGCTAAGGCATGTGTAATGCCTTGAAATCGGAAGCTGTTTAAACTCACTTGTCTCCTCCCACCACAGAATTCGACCCTCCGTGGCTCCTCCCCATGGCGACACGTGCCCTCACATGTTTTTCTAAAAAGCCCTTTGAACTTCAAGAAATCAACCTGCAGTCCACCCACGAGGAGATGTACAGTACACATGTTCAGATATTTTACGTTTTTGTCCATGACTTCAACTTTATTTTGTATCTCGTCTGTTTTTCATAAACCCCCCGCAAACGACCCTTCCCAGCCCCAACCCTAGCCGGCAGCCCCCTCATTCCTTTCTCTCATTTCTCTCTCTTCTTTTCTTCTCTTCCTTCTCCCCATTGCCGCCGGTACCCTTCGTGTGTCACTGTGTGCGCCTGTCGGCTCGCCGCTGTTGCTCTGTCACGGCACAGGAGTGAAGACATGGAGAAGTAAGAAGACGTCTTCGTTGAAGAGAAGCGTATTCAAGTTATTTACGTATTTACATTTTTGTATGACATGTGGGACCAACTGTACTCAGTGGTCGTGAGCCCTTAAACTCCAGAAACCGAGTCTATAAGAGATAGACAAAGTATAATACAAAACAGTTAAGAGCCGGAGAGATTCCTTCGACGCTCGGCCGAATCCGGCGATCCCTTGTCGCGCTCACGTCGCCGGCATCTCGCCGGCGGCCACGGGTCTGTCAAGTGGTATCAAAGGCGGTCTTTCCTCGGCGTCAACCCTACCCATCCCATCCCCATCTTCGTGCCGCGTCGCCGTCTTCCCGACTCGCCCGCGCCACCACCAACTACCGCGGCGATTCCAGCAACCGGCGTCCCCACCACCACATCAACGGTGCTCAGCTCACCCCGGTACGTTCCGCAACCGTCTGCTTCGATCTTCAGTTCGTAATTCCGGTCGGCAGGTGAGTTTTGTCCACGCCCGAGTGGTGTTCGACAAAATTCCCGTAGGTCCTTCCTTTGGTTGAACTGGGTCAGCAGCGGTTCCGGCGTCACCTTGCCTGAGTTCCACCAACCCCACCACCTCCACCACCCTACCCCAACCCTAATCCACCAGCCCAACGACATCTACGGCTCGACAATCAACTAGGGGACTACATCGGCAATCGTGGTTGGAGGCGAACACCACTGTGAGCAAATCTCATACCGCTCCAGTCTGTACAAGTAGCACGCATTCGCGTTTGCTTGTTTTCTGCAGTGCGGTGGCGAACGGAGAGGAAGTATCTGTGGATTTGGGTTGCAGAGTGTTCATCTCTGTGTAAAATCCCTCGATCCCGCCTTACTTCCAGGTGTTGGGTACTGGTGAAGCACGCAATAGGGGCGGTTTCGACCAAACCTGTGGTTTCACCATGGAGTCCTCAAGCGTTCCACAGCTTGCAGCAATGGCTCCACCAAAACCTTCGAAGCAAACTCAGATCCTGTTAGACCACATGTCGAAGAGCAACGAGGATGATAAGTCCCGCTGGGACCAGATCATGGAGAGCGTTGATTTGCTTTTCCATCGCATGAATGATATTGGCGTCATCCAACAGGAACTCAAGACTCAAATGCAAGAGAACAACAAGAAAGTCGACAAGTGTTCAGCTGAGCAACAATTCATAGCACAACAGGTCAGAGCAAATGGACAAGCGGTGGCACAGCTCACTCTTCAGCAATTTGAGAAGGAGCCACAAGACTTTATTGAGGGCTCAGTGTCTGCTATCCTTGAGGATGAAGAGGAGTTCCAGAATGTGTTTTCCCACACCAAACACGGCCATAAACCATCAACTTCCAAACAACCTCACCACGCCCAGCATCACACCAAGAGAGAGGACCTCCCACATCACACCCTTCCCAAAATGCAGTTCCCAACCTTTGATGGTGACAACCCCAAAATATGGATTGACAATTGTGAGAACTATTTCACCATATACACTATTCCAGAGACTTTGGGTAACTGCAGCATCTATGCATTTACAAGGCAATGCAGCTATGTGGTGGCAGGCATACAAACAGGATCACAGAAACATCTCATGGGCAGACTTCTGCTTAACCCTGCAATCCAAATTTGGTTCAGATGATTACAGATCAACTGTCCAAGAAATATTGAACCTGAAGCAGACAGGGACAGTCGAAGAATATACCACCCAATTCCAAAAGCTACAATTTCAGGTCTCCATGCACAGTGACAACTTTGATGAGCTGTTCTTTGCCACCACATATGTGACTGGCCTCAAGGAAGATATTAAAGCAATTGTGGAGCCCCAAGTCCCAACCACAGTGGAAAGAGCTGCTATTATCGCAAAGATACAACAAAGGGTCCTAGAAAGAAACAAGTTGAAATTTCAGAGAACCAACAACCCAGCTAAGCAATAGCAACACAAAACTGACCAAGTCAATCCTAGTAGATATGGGAACTTATGGAGGGACAAGCAGCTGAGAGATTATAGAAAAGCCAACAATCTGTGCTATCACTATGGAGACAAGTTTGAGCCTGGCCATGCTGAGGTCTGTATCAAGAAGACCAAATCACAAATCAATGCTCTAGTGGTTAATGATCTAGATAAAGAGATCAATGAGGACCTTCTTAATCAAATGGCAATAGATGAATTATTGACTAAAGACTTCTGTCAGTTGTCCTTGAATGCTATGGCTGGTACATAATCCAAGGATTGCATCAAGCTGAAAACCACAGTCAGGAACAAGACCATGGTAACTTTGGTTGACAATGGCAGTTCTCACAGCTTTGTAAGTTCACAGTTTGCGCAGCTGACCAAATTGCACACTATTCCAATGGACAAGCAAAGAGTGAAACTTGCCAATGGAGAATGGATGACAACTGCAACTATGGTACCCAATCTCACCTGGTATATTCAAGGTCATACCTTCACTTCAGACATGATTGTCTTAGACCTATTGCCATATGATGCTATTTTGGGATATGACTGGCTACAGAGCCACAGCCCCATGCACTGTGATTGGGTCGGCAAAACCTTAACATTCCAGCATAAGGGCAATAGTGTTACTCTAAAAGGCATCAAACCACACCCATTACAATTGAGTGCAATCTCAGCTAAATAGTTCTACAAGTCAACAAAGGGCAATGATATTTGGGCATTTGTTGTACTGGACACCATCAAGGACCAGCCCCAGCAACCAACTCAGTTCCCATGGTGCCCAATGAGGATATTCAGCTATTGTTGCACCAATATGCAGATGTATTCAATGATCCCCAAACCCTTCCACCACCAAGAAGTTATGACCATGCCATTCCACTTATGCCTGATGCTGTCCTCATCAATTCTAGACCTTACCATTATTCACCCCAGCATAAAACTAAAATAGAAAACCAAGTGAAACAGTTGTTAGATCATGGACTTATCACACACAGCCATAGTCCATTTGCCTCCCTAGTTCTCTTGGTCAAGAAGAAGGATGGTAGTTGGAGATTTTGCATAGACTGCAGAAAGCTCAACTCAATCACTATCAAGAACAAATTTCCAATGCCCATTATTGAAGAAATATTGGATGAGTTACAAGGCTCCAAGGTGTTTACCAAGTTAGATATGAGATCTGGATATCACCAAGTGAGGATGCTGCCTACAGATGAACACAAGACAGCATTCAAAACCCACCAAGGACACTACCAGTTTAAGGTCATGCCATTTGGGTTGACTAATGCCCCAGCAACTTTTCAATGCATTATGAATCAAGTGTTGCAACCCTTCCTCAGACAGTTTGTATTAGTGTTCTTGGATGATATTCTAATATACAGCAGGTCCATGGGAGAACATATTCAGCACATACAACAAGTGTTGGAGACACTAAGAACCAACAAGCTATACCTCAAAGCATCTAAGTGCTCTTTTGCTCAGCAAAGTCTAGAATATTTGGGTCACATCATTTCTGATCAAGGGGTGTCCACTGACCCAGAAAAGACTCAAGTAATGCTCCAATGGCCAGTACCAACATCTTTCACAGAGCTTAGAGCATTTTTGGGCCTAACTGGATACTACAGAAAATTTGTCAGGAACTATGGAATCATAGCAAAACCACTCACACTACTACTCAGGAACAAACAATTTCAATGGACTGATCAAGCCAACACAGCATTTCACAATCTGAAAATGGCCATGACAACAACACCTGTCCTTGCACTTCCAGATTTTCAAGCACAATTCACAGTTGAAACAAATGCTTGCATAGATGGAATAGGGCAGTTTTGATGCAGAATGGACAACCTATTGCTTATCTCAGTAAAGCTCTAGGAGAAAAACATAAACAACTTTCAATCTATGAGAAAGAATTCTTGGCATTGACAATGGCAGTGGAAAAGTGGAGACACTATCTACAAAGGCAGGAATTTGTCATCCTGACTGATCACAGATCTTTGGCATATCTGTCAGAACAACACCTCCACTCCGACATGCAAAGAAAAGCAATAACAAGACTAATGGGTCTTCAGTTCACAATTAAATACCAAAAAGGCAAAGAGAACATGGTTGCAGATGCTTTGTCCAGGGTGGCTCATATGTTAGCTATACAGGCAGTATCAGTGGTGCAGCCCCAATGGGTCCAGGAAGTCCTGAACTCTTATACCACAGACCCTCATGCACAACAGCTAATTACACAGCTTTCGGTCAGCAGTCCAGATGCAAATGGGTAGAGCCTTCATCAAGGACTAATTAAGCATCAGGATCTCATCTGGATTGGCAACAATTCTGCACTCCAAACAAAGCTGATTGCTGCATGTCACTCAAGTGCCATTGGTGGCCATTCTGGAGTCAATGCAACTTATCACAGGCTCAAAAGACATTTTGTGTGGAAAGGGATGAAAACTGATGTGGACTCCATCAAACAGTGCAAGACCTGCCAGCATGCAAAACACTCACATACTCACCCAGCTGGATTGTTGCAACCCCTACCAATACCAGCTGGTGTTTGGAAGGATTTATCTATGGACTTCATTGAAGGGTTACCAAAATCAGAAGGCTACTCTGTCATCCTGGTAATAGTAGACCGACTTACAAAGTATGCCCATTTTCTTCCTATCAAACACCCTTACACTGCCATCTCTATTGCCAAACTATTCCTAGACACTATTGTCAAACTTCATGGTATGCCTCAGTCCACAATCTTAGACAGAGATCCTATCTTTGTGAGCTCTTTTTGGAGGGAGTTGTTCAAGCTCTACAAGGTTAACCTCAACTTGAGTACAGCATACCACCCCCAAACAGATGGCCAGACCGAAAGGATCAATCAATGCCTTGAAATGTATTTAAGATGTGCATTACAGGATTCACCAAAGGCCTGGAAATCATGGCTACCACTAGCTGAGCTTTGGTACAATTCCTCCTTCCATAGCTCACTTGGTTGTTCCCCTTTTAAGGCACTGTATGGGTATGACCCTGATCTGGGTGGCAGTACATCTCCAACACCAGAAGCATCACCGTCAGTAACACAACTGATTGAGGATCGGGCTCTCCATTTGCAGAACCTGAAGCAAATACTGCAACAGGCTCAGAATAGGATGAAGGTTTTTGCAGACCGCAACCGAACGGATCAGCATTTCTCAGTTGGGGATTCAGTTTTACTGCGCCTTCAACCATACACTCAGTCATCAGTGGCCAACAGACCATTTCCTAAATTGTCATATAAATTTTTCGGACTATACACAGTCCTGGAGAAGATTGGAGCAGTGGCGTATCGCTTGCAATTGCCGGATGACAGTGCTATACATCCGGTTTTTCACATATCACAGTTGAAAGCATTTCATCCTAACTACACTCTAGTTTACAAGAAATTACCGACAACGACAGACCTGGAAGCCACATCAGCTCAACCAGAGAAGATAATTGAACGCAGACTCGTCAAGAAAGGTAACAATGCTGTTCCACAGGTACTCATTACTTGGACCGGATTACCACACGACTCAGCCACTTGGGAGGACTATCACGTTCGGCCTGTTCGCTTGTTGGTTTCAACCAGCCCAAATCAGCCAGCCAACAGTGTTTTTCTCTCACAAAAAACCAGCACCAGCCAACCCAAACTAGCACCAGCACCAACCAGCGAACAGGCCCGTTGTCAAAGAGCGATTTCCAAAAGCACCTGCTTGGGGACAAGCAGAAACTGCAGCGGGGGGAGTTGTCACGGCACAGGAGTGAAGACATGGAGAAGTAAGAAGACGTCTTCGTTGAAGAGAAACGTATTCAAGTTATTTACGTATTTACATTTTTGTATGACATGTGGGACCAACTGTACTCAGTGGCCGTGAGCCCTTAAACTCCAGAAACCGAGTCTGTAAGAGATAGACAAAGTATAATACAAAACAGTTAAGAGCCGGAGAGATTCCTCCGTCGCTCGGCCGAATCCGGCGATCCCTTGTCGCGCTCACGTCGCCGGCGTCTCGCCGGCGGCCACGGGTCTATCATGCTCCCCCACGAAAGCTCCTCCTATCCACGTCTCTCTCTCTCTCCTGTCCTGTCCCCCCTCCTCTCTTTTTCCATTCATCTATCTACGCCGCCGCTTGGAGCTTGGGAGGAGGCACGGGCACCGCCGTCGAGCTCTATCGTGCCCCTCATCTCCGGACGCCATGCCCTGATTTACTTCGACCGGTACCGGATCTGTGCTTCCCCACGCTCGCTGCAACCGCGCCACGACAGATGCCCCTCTCCACCGGCATCTCCTTGCTCTCCTTCCGGTGCCTAGGTCAGCGTCTCCTCCCCTCTTTATCCACTCTGTCCAGCTGATGTCCTCCCTCTCCCTCCCTCCCTGTTGCGAAACCCTAGCCACATCCAAAATCCTTCCTCTCATCCTCTTCTATTTCTCTCTGTTCCTCAGATCTGAACGCCCACACCACACCATTCTTAACCGTAAGCCACTCCATCTTGATTATTGTGTGTTTTCTGATGGCCGATTTTTTACCTGGTGGCTGTTTTCTTGCTGTGTGATCCTTTGCTGCTTGTTCTGCTGCAGCTGGGCTGTGCCAGAGATGGAGACGTGACCTGAGATGCCGGGATTTTCACGTTCTTCGTTGTGTGCATCGCGAGAAAAGGTTTTTCCTGTGATGTTTTCCCCTATGCTTGTGTCTTGAGTTATCCTGTCCCTTACATTAATTTGCCAGCAGATGTGGCCTAGGATTTGTTTGTTGCGTGATTATTTTAGTTGTAGTTCGGAAGAGTCCTGTTCGAGTGTGTATTGGTGGACTACAATTTCACCTTATCTTGAACCTGACGATTGGCGCAGAACATTTCTTTCCGTGGCATTTAGAGTCTGAAAGATGAAAAATTTGTGTTGTACCCCACCGCTCTTCGTTGATCTTCCAATCTTCTTGGGTTTGGGCTGGTATCTACGATCTTAGAATTAGTACTCGTGTTAGCCATTGTATGGGTGAAAATTATAGCGACGCGGGAGCAATGACAGCATGGGGCGTGCCTTTTAAATCTAGGACAATTGGATGACCGCAATTGGGGCATCCCTTTTTTATCTGATCTCTGTATGCATACATCTTATGGTCGTAGCTAACCTATACAAACTGCTTATATGTTCCTATTCTCTGCGACAGATATCATTGGTGTTGTCATGATGCTCTTGCATTTTTCGTCGCTGCGTTGTCAGGGAGCCATCATGGGTTGTCAGGTATGTGAAACTCCCTTTCATAGTATATGATATTATTTTGTGCAGAACTTACATATATTTCTAATTAATACAATGTCAGATTGAAACACAACTGTGAACTGTAGGTATCTGCCTATCTGAAAGTAATTGAGCTACTTGTTCGGTACATTATTTCCGCTTGAAGACATGTAACATCATGGGGTTTAAGTATGGTGTTGCTCTTGTGGATCTATGCTTTTTTATGGGTTTTGCGATGTGGTATTGTTAAGCCATTGAGCTTTCATAATTTGTTGGTTGAAGCATGAAACAATGCTCCATCTGACATACTAACCTTTAGGTTTGAATTACTAATTAGGCATTTCCTAATTTCTTCCCTCGATCCCTTCTACTATATTCTTAGGTTTCTAGCTGTTAGAAAATAGGCATGGGGGAAACTAACAAACTAGGTGCACTCTCACAATTATCTGCTTTGTCCATTTCCTAATTTCTTCCCTCGATCTGAGCATCTCTTCTATACTTCTCCATTGCTCCTTCCTAGCTGTATTGGCTTTGCACATCTATTCTAGTGGTTGACATATATGGCACTATGGTAAGGGGACTGTTGCTCTCTCTATGGCCTACTCTATTACAGGGATATGTCTGTTTGCGACATGTGTTGCTTGTTCATGTGTGCTTGTCATTTGCCTACCAAATGCTGTTGTAGTTATGATACATGTTGCAGTGGTACCTTCTTTTCTATACTGCTTCTTGATGTCGTGCAGTGTGTGATGTCATGGCTGGTCCTTTTTTTAGGCATGCCAAAATTACAGGAGGGTAACAAACATTTCAGCGGCACAGTTCAGATTCAGTAAATAAGTCCCTTCTTTTATTGTAAATGGAGGAGAAGAGAGCTCCCCACCATAAAATGAACCAAGCTAAAGTGAACCAAACTATAACTGCAGGCGTGAAAATACAGTTTTTAAAATTTGATACACTCATTTTCCTGGCACTAGTAATTTCAAAATACTTTCATTCCGAGATCTGACTGCAAACTCAAGTTGGTTGTAGATTAGACATTTATGCTTTCTTGCTACACATTTTTTCTTTTCGATTGCTGCTGCTCCCTGCCCCACACACTTAGATAAGGGCGTCCCCAACAAGGGTGCAAAACGCTAGCAAATAATATATTTTAGTCCAGGTGGAGGAAAGAGAATGCAAAATTCACAGTCGCCAACGAGATGCCAAGCGCTATGCTCGCACGGAGCCCAAGTAACTCACAATCTATGAACTTGTGGCCCTCCCTTTCTTTTACTATGTGCAGCAAGCATTTTCTACTTTGTTTACTCTCTCTCTCTCTTCCACGTTGCTGGCGATTTGCATCACTCTGTTGGGGACACCCTAAGTTGAAACTTGAAAGTCATTGAGCTTACATGTGTATCTGAATTTCCGTGGTTGCTCCCTAGCTGTGGTCACTAATAATTCAATTAGTTATGTGAAAGCTCTTTTGCTTGGCATAGATTTCTGACCCAGTGTAACAATTAGCTGGTAGACAATATATGTAATTGCCTCTTTTGAATAGGTCATGTTTGACATCTCATGTTTATAATTTTTGGTGAAATTTGGGTGCACACGTAAAAAAAGAAAAAACTCCATGTTTTTGTCTAGATAGCCATGTGAGCATCATTTGGAGCTTTATATTTATTAGTCTAAAACTTGTTGACCTTACATGTGTACCTGATTTTCTTGGTCCCTCTAAACATAATAACTCTTTACCTCTCCTGTTTGCAGTGCGATCGAAGAGAACTAATCATCGAAGGAAGGTCACAGTGCTTTTGCCTCTACCGGTTGCAGTGGAGTGATGATTTACATATATCTGAATCCTCATTTACAACTGAAGTTCAGTACTCTTTTAGTTTGCCTATAGCATTATATTTCTACTCTAATTGCTGCGGTATATTTGGATCGGCATTCTAAGCTACCAGCTATAGTGTTCGGTATGGTCATGAATTTTGATCTTGAACTGTAATTGATGTGCATGTAATGTATGACTGGATAGAACCATAATGGCTATTCTATGGCTGAATCGAACCATAATGGCTACGATGGCTATACAACCTGTGTTATTTGCGAATGCTTCATGACGTGTGCTAAGTATCATATGATATCTCTTTGCTCTTGTGCCACGGCCCACAGTAATAATGAATATGTGCTTACTATCTTAACTGTGTCCATTGATAATATATTGTTTTTTTCAAATCATTGTGGGCGCCTGATGTTCTAGTTGCCTGCAAACTTTCTGATGTTGACTGACTATGGCTGTGTCTTTTGGTTTTCTGGCGAGGACAGATGGGATCATCTCATCCATACTTTTACTTTTAGGGTTATGATCATCTAAATGGGATCTCTTTTGGTTTCTTTGAAGTAGTTTGTTTGATTAAGTAGATTGGATGACACTTTTTTTTGTTTTGGTTGGACGAGACTTTAAATGGGATGTGTCGATTTTCTGCTTATGTGGATGGACTTGGACGATCTTATTTTTAGATTTAACTGCAATACAATGAGAAAAACGATCATATCACAAATTAAATAAATAGTCTAGGAGATAAAACTACTTGAAGATTGTTAAGAAAAATCAATTAATGCTATTGGCCTAATTCATCAATCTCGAGGATTTGTCGTGCGCTAGCTATGCTTCCGTCCGCTCCGCCTCCGCAGCGAGCGAGCACGGCCAGGCAGTGAAACCTGCAGTCTTGCGAGCTTTTGCCTGGGGCTTGGTAAACCCACGTTCACCGGCAGCTGGTAGTCTTGCCAGTTGCCACTTGACTGGTCAAAGTGTCGTGGTGGTTCTGGTCCATTTCAAACATTTCACGGTAGTTTGCCGAGACATTATATGCATGCTTTAATTGTTGTGTGAACATGTTTGCATGGAATCCATCAGAAGCTTTGCTTTAAAGATCGAACTGGTGGTTTTCTAGTCGCCCCTTGTACCAGTAGATTATGTTAGATAAAAACACTTTCAATTTCTCATTCAAGGCTGCAAAAAGGAGACACTGGTAATCGGTGAAACTAGTCCATCAAGTTCTTCACGGACTAATCTTAAATAAAAAAGTTTAAATTACTCCTCTCAAGTTTAGTCAACATGAAAATAAAACTCCAATCTATTTTTTTGTTTTGTTTACTTCATTCCGTTCAATTTTACCTCCTAACAAGATTTATTTATTTCTTGTTTTTCATGAAAGATTTGAGTTTTAATTTAAAATTTGTGAGGTGGTACCAGACACCATGATTTATGTTAAAAATACATCATAGTTTTTAATAATTATTTTGATAGGTTGGTATATTTAAGAATAAATTAAAACTTGGGATGTAAAGTTGTATAAGACTTAATTATGAAAAAAATCATAATTTGATTCGTGGGGTAAATTGGAAATAAAAAGCAACCTGTAAACGAAGAAATAAAAAATACAATTGTTGTTACGGTAGACCACATTAAAATAGTTGG
The DNA here is from genome assembly GCA_904845875.1 of Miscanthus lutarioriparius. Classification (NCBI taxonomy): domain Eukaryota; kingdom Viridiplantae; phylum Streptophyta; class Magnoliopsida; order Poales; family Poaceae; genus Miscanthus; species Miscanthus lutarioriparius. The sequence goes on from CAJGYO010000009.1 coordinate 66,895,749, forward strand.
GGAAGTAAATCAAACTAAATGCTCTCTTAGTACCTACCACTAATCAAAACTGCTAATCTATACTCTCTCATTGTTCATTAGCTAATGAATACCACCCATATACATTCTCTATCCTCTACACATTATCATAAACTTTGTCAACTGATTATGTATGGAATCCATCCATACTCATAGATTTCTCTTTCTATGGTTAACCATGAGCCTTTATATATACACTAGGTAGCGTGTCCGTGCGTTGCTACGGGACAACTAAACTTTTATACTAAAAACACATAGATCGCACGATTAGATAACAATACTGTAAAATTAAATACCGACGTCCATATGTAACACCAATCGTCACTATTATATTATTTTTTATAAAGCACGAATAACTATAATATAATTTTAGTCTTAACAAGAAATCAAAACAATTGTTCAACTATATTCCTTACGACTATCTGGTCCGTACACTTAAGGCAGTGTTTTAATCCTGTAGATTGAAATTATCCTAAAATTGCCGTCATAAGCCAATAGCTAGATAACCAAATCATTTTGCATTCTTTGGCCATCTCATGCAAAGTCAGATATAATTTAAGGCCAAAGATTAGACAATGACATAGCTACATAGGTTTGCTTCAACCCATCGCTCAGTCTTATCTGCAAACTTCATTGAAAACATTATTCAAAAGGAAACCTAATGATTATTCAAGACGATTTATAGTAATGCACTTGAAACAAATAATTGCACTAAGCAGTTCCCCAAGTGCAGTAACAAGCAAATTTCAGAACATGAACAAATGATTAATCCATAAAAACATCTTTAAACAAATAAAGAGGCAAAAGCATTTACAGTCTACAAATTTCAAGCTTCTATTTGATAGTAAGACAGATGTTTCGGTCATAATGACCTTCTACAATAAGCATTGGTGAAGCTTAAAATATTTATGTTCACTAAATTAGCCATGTTGAATGAGTTTCATACCTAGTGCAACATTAAAAAGTGTCAAACTACATTTTTTTTAATGGGGTTGCACAGGTCTGGGTCCACCAGCAGTATGTAGTTTTCAGGAGTTGTTGAGCACTGAGTGTCATCGTCAACAGCCCCTCACCCTTGTCACTGTCGTTGCATTTGCCGCTCGTGGCATGGAGGTCTCGAGCCCCAACGTAGCAATGAGCTTGGCAGCCGAGGGGCAGCCCAATTGTTGATAGCGTGTTCATGGAGCCACTAATTTCCTTTATTTGCAATTATACATTCTCCCAGGAACAAAGTTCTCAGAGACCTGTTCAAACAATTTACAATGACATGTTACTGTTGTGATATGATGCAGTAGCAGCTAGATTTATAAATACACTATGCATCCGTAAATAATGCGCTGAAAAGGACATGCTAAAGAAATCTAGAAAAAATTCCTAAGGAAAAAAAAAAGACTTGCAACAGAGCATCCACAAGGTTTCTTGGCTCTAGTACAAAAAGAAAAGTAGCTTCAGCACATAAAAATAATAGTAAATATTTGAAATTGGAGTATATCAAACACAAAACTTCTATGCACATCAATTATTAAACTTCTTTAGTCAACTGATTCAACAACTTAGTTACTGAATTCAACCTAAGAAATAAAAAGTTAAACCATCTGAAAGATTTATAGGAAAAAATTCACTAAGATTGAATCCAATACATATGACCAATCAAAAATTAAATACAATATCAGAGAGGACAGAGACAAGCTATGGTGAACATTGTTGGTGAATGGGCAAGTGGCTACCTTCTGTCCTACAGTCTCACCGGCAGTCCTTTCTATCCTAGCCAAACACTTCCTCTATTGTGAGTTCTATCGAAGCATGTTAGTGCTCAAACATTTGAAATAATTATCATAGGAAAAATAAATTGGCTCCACGCCTCTACAATCCTCGAAGGATTGCTGCTCTCTCACGAAAAAACTGATAATGTGAACAGGGAATTTTACTTTTCAAAGCAACGCGACCCGGTGGTATGTAATTTCTAAGCGTGTAGGTAAAGTAGACATTAATCTATGTCAACCTATCTAGTATACACTGTCCACCCAACCTCGGCAACATCTGAAAAAAGTTCCCCACATGGGAAGGGATTGCAATATCTACCATCACTGTAGTTTGTAGCTAAGCTACCATCATAGAAGCAATACAACAACACAATATCTCCACACATGTCACTATGTCAGTGGCAAGCCTGTACGAAAAATGGAAGATACAAAATGTGGCTCACCTGCTTCCCTGGGTGGAAACTGGAGAGGGGTCGGACATCAAGCCTGTCATTGACTCCTGCAAGCTGCAGCACTGTATGAGAAAAATTGTAAGTTGATTTGGAATCAGGAATCAAGTTCTCACAAGAAATGCAGTACCATTTGGAGGGTCATGATTGAAACCACCTGACTCCATAGCTAGCAAAAACCTTATGTTTAATGTTATTTTTCCTGTATATCAGTAAGTGTTGTTCAGAGAAAGTCCATGTTTCAAAATTAATCATAAACTTCAATAAACTCAGCATATACAGTGCTCTAGCATAGTGTTCATTTGCATAACTGGAGTGCTTTTATCTATTGTAATTTTTGCGTTAAGTGGGTGCATAACTTGATACAATGAGAGCGGAAGAGTTTTAATTTCACGATTGCGGACAGACCGACCCCAGAAGACAAATCGGATCAAATGATTCAGAGAAGGGGGAGGAGGATTACGCGAGGCGGAGCATGAGCAGGGCAGTCCTTTTGGTTTAATGAATAATACCTAATCCATAACTCCACGCCTAATAATGCAATTGCAAGTTTTGATTGAGCCTGGGCACTTGTTGGCGCAGACGCTCTTGGGCTTGTGCTTGAACAACACAAATTCCTCCTCGTAGTTCACGTCAGCCAGCAGTATCAGGTCCCATGTCAGGGTTGCAGCAGACTACAACGAAATGACTGTGTCAACAATCCAATTGGAACATGAATGCCTTCAACACAGTCAATAAAATCAGAATTGGAGGATAAAGTTTATTTCCTGAACAGCACTATTTTCATACTTGTAAGTGGCAAATTACGGAAGCAGTGCTAGAATCCCAATTTTAACCCAAGGAAACACCATAAAGAAAAAAATGCACTAACTGATTTTTTTCTTATCCTGAACAAGATTACATATAACCTTATCATGTGCCACACAATCTCATTGATAATAACAATATATCAACCGACAACATGGAATGAACTAATATTTGCCCAGCGAGTTGTTCCAGTAATACATCTGCCGATATCCATAGAGACTCTTCACTACAATCAAAGAAATAAATTAAAAAAAAATATGCATCAGTGACCATGGTAGTACAATACCTGATCTGCCAGTGATATTGCAATATCGATTGCTAGCTTATTACTCCTCGCATATATGAAAATTCTTGTCCTCATTCTCTCCTAAAGAGCAATAGCAATAACAAAAGAAAAAAGAACACCCCATGAAAATGTTACAAATGTAGCTGCATTCATGAGTTTGGCCTAGTTAATTTACAACACCCGATTGGTGTACAGATCATGCATATTACATAGTTTGACCAGTATGGAAATTTACACAAGGACTCCTTATATGCCACGAGGTCATATGACATGCATACACAAATGTTGATCTCTCTTTTTTAATGTGTTTGAACCAGATTGACATTAGCAAAGGATACCGACATGATTGAGATTGGTTCTGAAACTTGAACCTACTAAACTCGAATTTTCAACACCAATTTATGACATGAACAAACAATGAATGACCAGCCTATTGACTGAACCAAGCATCCGAGAGATTTCCGCTCAGCAGCAGGGAATTTCATCAAACACCTTACATGCATATCTCAACTGACCAAGAGTGCACAATCGCAGACAGAGAGGGGGCAGGGTACTGACGCACCTATTCCTTGTGCGCGACCAGCACATCCTCATGCGTGGTGGCCCTCGTAGTTGATTGCCTCCATGCACTTCGCTAGCGCCCTCCTCGACTTAAACTGCTGCCACCACCGCGTCTCCGCCCTGCACTCCAGCCTGCGAGGAAGAGTGAGAGAGGAGGAAGAGGGAGGCTGGAGGCATGACAGGAAGAGGGTGGACAGAGGGCTCATCACCTCGATGGTGGTATGGCCGGCCGGCCGCCATACATGCCACAGTGAGCCCCGCCCCCGACCAGGTACTTGCCTACCAGTTTCGGCGCCACAACACCTTCCTACTGCCAGATCGAGCTCCCCATCATGAAAGACACCTTGGCGGGGGCGGGGGCAGGGAAGCCGGATCCAGGGCCGGTGCTCGGCCCCCACCATGGCGCTCCAGCCCCCTCCATGACGGCCTCCGTCCGGCGTTGCGACGCGCAGCCGCGACTCCTCCATGGTGGCGCGGCGGTGCGAGGGCAGGGAGGGAGAGGAGGCGTCGGCTTTCACGACTTCCACGACTTTCCTTCTGACTCGATCGCGGGGAGGCGATCGCACCGCGAGGCAGAGCGACGGAGACTAGGACGCGCGGTATCTCAGTGCGGACGGACGGAGCGACGATTGTCGCATGGTCTTACTTTCTTTTTAGTTTTAGAGATTTAATTAGAACCCAAACTTAAGCTGTGGTTGTTCTTCTTGCAACCTATACCCCGTGACGCCGTGAACCCAGATTTGTTACTATAAAATATATCATTTTTATTACTTTTATAATAATATTTTTATCCATCTTAAGTAAAAAGTATTATTTTTATCCAACAATAACCCGTAACATCATGAAGCATTGACCATATATGTTTCTGATTCTTTTAAAAAATTTAGGTATTTTGTTTTTCTAGTGTATCTGATGAGAATTTGCCTACTAGGCTACTATTAGTAACAGTAGAATGGTCAAGTAAGCTGGGAGTCATGTGACTTTACGGTTTAATCCAATTATTAGTTTATTCTCAGTCTGGAGTTAACCAGACTGTCAGTCTGTGCCAAATTTCGGAAAGCACCGTGATGAACATCTTTGTTAAAGACGGGTGGAGGTTTATTAGCAACAGACTCAGTGCTTGAAACTTTTGTCTTGTACTGGTGTATACAAGAGAGATTTTGTCGCTTTGTAGTTCCTGTTTCATTGGAAGTAGTATTAATCACCAGCTTTGTGCATCCCATGTATAGGTGGATAACCAATCTGCCCAACTTTTTTTCCCCAAGTTCTCTTTGAAATTAACATGATTTTATTTAGGCAAAATTTGCCAAAGGACATCGTTGAAACATGGCTTTTTCCATAGACCATTTAAAAAAACATGTCTTTGCCGAAAGACATTAAATCTCTTACTAGTATGCTACAAGACACTAGGACCATTATTATACTTAGTTTTAACAGACAGCCATGCAAATGACGAATATGCCAAGCGTTTTATCCTCTTTTTGAATGGCTCGTACACTCGCGTCGTACGGAACAGCCGCCGAAGGAGGCAAGGAGCAGGCTGAGCGGGATGAGCGCCAGGTCCTCTAGCAAATTTAGATTTATGATGCTTTTGTAACATCCTAAAATTTACATTCTTTTAAAATTAGTAAATATGATTTATTTAAGCAAATGTGTGTGCATTAAAAGACAGGGAAATAATAAATTTTGTGGAATTAAAATTTAAAAATAAGTTTAGAAACTTTTTGATGCATACATGCTGCTGCATATCATTTTGTGAATGCTTGGAATTTGTTAAAGATTTCAAAAAGAATTGAAAGTTGAATTTAAAAAGGGTTTTGGAAAATAGAAGAAATAGAAAAGGAAAGAATCATTTTTTTCCTCTCCTTTCTTGAAATCGGCCCGCTGGCCCCCTCTCCCCTTTCCCTCTGCCCTAAGCACTGCATGACCCAACTCTCCCCTTTCCCCCGCCAATCATTGCCCACCACAAGGCTTGTTTCGCCCAAAGAAGCCCTTGCCCTGCCCACTCTAAGGCCACTTGTTGTTGCCTGCATGCGTTCTTTGCTGCACGCCATTACTGGTCACTGGCCCCCACCTGCGGGGCGCCGTCGACCTCCTTCCGCAACCACATGCGCATGATCAAGCCAAGAAGCCGCAACCGCCTCGCCGCCCGTCTTGCGCCATCGTGGGAGCGTCGCCGCGCGCTTGCCTCTACAAAGGAAGCCGAGGCCGCCCCCGCGCACTCTCGCTGCTGTTCCCCGCTCCCTCTCGCGTCGCCATGCTCGAGAGAACCACCGCCTCGAGGTCGCCGGGATCCACCGTCCGCCCTCCGCGTGAACCGCCGACTCCGAGCCGCCGTCGACCCTATTTCTCCCCGCTGTGAGCCTCGCCGTTCTCCCCTCTCTCTCCCCATTCAATTTATTTCTCGTTTTGTGGTTTGTATGGCCTTGTCGCATGCGCCGGGAAGCTCCTTGCCGCCGGCCATGTCCGCCACCTTGTCACCAAGGCCTCTCCGGCCACCGTGTCGCCCAGACGTGTTCGCTGCTTCCCTCTCTCTCCGGTGCTCACGGTTCATCTAACCGTGGACCGTGGACCCGAAACTGTGCACACCGGCGAGCTTCACGCCGCCGCCATGGAGAGCCACCATGGAGCTCTTATTGCTCGCCACCTTTTCTTTTCTCTCTCCCGGATCGATTTTCGCCGTTCATTTCAAATCCGACGGCTCACGTTAGAAGATACCCCTTCGCGGGTGATTATTCTAAAGAGCCCCTCGGTTTTCAGGAAATAGAACCCGCAGTCCCTAGCGTACTTCGCTGATTATGCTTTCTCGTTTTGAAAACGTAAAGTACACTGTTCTTGTTCAAAATACGTTTTCAGTATTTACAGAAATGCAATTTGAACTGTTTCGCTTATAAAATTGTCGTTTTAGCTCCGAATTGATCCATTCAAATCGCGTTAGCTTTGTAATTTCATAAGCTACATGTTAGAACTACTGTTAGTCAAGTTTGGAACTTTTTAAATTCATGGTTAGATTTAATTAAATATATTGCTATAGGAAAACCCGTTTAAATCATAACTTTTGCATTTTAGCTCCGTTTTTCGTGAACTTCGCGTTGACGTGATCGTAGCGAGACGTAGATTATGTTTACAAACATTTATCTTGTTTTCAATACTGTTGGTGTACTATTCTAATGATAGGAATGTTTGCTTTGCATGAATGCTTTTGGAATGTTGTATGTTGCCGTGTTGGTCACGTTCAGACGGTGAGGAGAACGTTAGAGACCAAGAATTCTTGACGACCAAAGCAGGACCAAAGACGAGTTTGTGAACCAAGGCAAGTATAGCATGGGACCTTCCTTGATGTCCTATTTCACTTTAATTAATTATTCATTTGCATGTGTCTAATTTTGATACCCGTAAGGACATCCTAGCGATTGATTATCCTGTTACTTGTCTCCTATGGGTTAATTGCATATGGGTAGATTGCTAGTGCTCTAACTGAACATGATCTATTTGATGGTGAATGGTTCTATGGAACTAAAGGTAAAACATGCTTTATAACAACTGATCCATAGGGCGATGGTGCAAATGACTTTTGATCATATTGCTCTCGGCCCTCCATAAGGACTTATCTGTCCGGCAAAAAGTTGGGGTGACGACAAAGGCAACCGTGGGGGTCATATGGCTCGACTTTTAGCTTAGTAATAGGACCTTTTCTAGCTTGTTAGAGGTTACATTTATGGCGCAAAAGGGGCTTGCCACGTTGGGTATAGGACTGCCTCTGTTCCTATGTGTATAGCCATGATGGATATGTGCCATAGGAAAGGGGGGTTCCTACATCTCTCGCCAAGGAAACCTATGCCCTAACTTGTTAGAGAAACCTATGAAATGGCTTCATAGTGTACCCTGCCCGCTCACCTTGGCAGTGATATGGGAGTAATTAAACCAGGCATATGGGAATCACGACTCACGGTGAATGTGCACCACCTCTGCAGAGGGTAACAAACTGTTATAACAGCCGTGCTCACGGTCACGAGCGGCCCGAAAAACTCATAGAATAGATGGCTACTTATAATGTTGTTTATACGAGATGATTATGATGATATCACATGACTCAATTGGATCGGATATATGATCACGTGGGTTTAAATGGGAGCTTAAGCATAACTTGATAATAGTTGAGGATAAAATCTTGACTTACTAAAAGTGCTAACTGCAGTAAACCAGTGTCAACCTTTTTGAGCTTCATAACCCCATGTTATCTTGTTGAGTACGGGACGTACTTACGATTGTTTACTTTCTATATTTGAATAAAAATCCCGGATGGGTAACAGATGACAACGGATATGAGGAGTTTCCTGAGGATTATTAGGCTTGTGGTCAACCAGTCGACCGTCCCTGTGATGGAGTTCCATGAGAGAGTTATCTTTTTATCTTCCGCTGTGTTATGTAAGACAATGTGATGCTATTATTCGTTATGTAAGTTACACCGTGATGATACTTTTTATAATTTGTCAACTTATGTGTGTGACGGATCCCTGGGCACACATGAGTTTAGTGCATTCAATTTTATCCTTAAAATTGGGTGTGACAAATTGATATCAGAGCAGTGTTGACTGTAGGATGCAAGCCTAGTAGAAACTGGTCGTTTTTAGGTTTAGATGTTGCTGCAAAAACCCTTGCTCTATGAACCTTGATATTTTCTTCTCTACTATATCTCTAACTTTGCTATTCGTCTCTACCTTGGTGCTTATTTTAAAGACTTTGTTCTCATCTTCACTTCTTGGTTTGTTATGCTTTTAGAACTATCCCTCATCACCTTCTTGCGTGATCTGAAGAAGAGTCTTAGGATTGTTACCCCTAGTATAATAAGGGCGTTAGTATCGCAAGTTGAGTCAATGATTGAGTTGTGCATCTTTATTGATTGTTGAATTGTCATTTTGCTTATGATTGTTTTGAATCTTTGTAATGATTGCAATGATTGGAAAACCAAAAATCATGAGAAAATTCTGGACAATAGTACACTTTAATATCTTTCTCTGAGCGCAAGAATCAGCTTTATATCTATTTTGGTTATGGAGATACGAAAATCACAAGGAGATGCATTTGTGCTGTTTGGAACCTGAAACAGTTTCTGTTGTGTACCATTTTCGACCAAGAAAACTGAGGAATTTGGAAAAGTGTTCTATAAGAAAGTTGTGGAGAATTTTATGAGCTTTCGAACAGTATAAGCTACTACTTCATTGGATTAACAGAATGTGAGTTACAACCATTTTACGACGCTGCTGTTTTTTCTGCTCGCGATGAATTCTAGATTTCTTGTTGTTGCCTATATACAAGAGTATCAATGGGATGACAGAACGTCTTGATATTAGTTAGCTCATTTAAAAGGAGATGCAAGCTATACTTTGGTGTTCCCTGGTTTATCTTTTCTTAAGGGGGTAGCCAAGTTGAAGAATCTCTAAGATGAAGTAGCGTACGTTCTAGTTTGCGCAGCGGAAGCGTGGTGGTACCCAAAGAAGTGGCTTGTTCATTAAGTAAACTAAGGAAGCGTGAGTTGAACTACCTAACAAGTATCTGAAGTTACTCATTGCGGAGCATGAAAGTACTATCTTCTTGGAAGTACAAGTGACATCTATGAGAATCACAAGAATCTACAGGACATCTTCACCAAGTTGGACTTGAGCTTGTGAAATCCTAGTTGGAATGAAAATTGATTATGACTTGGACAAGTGCTATTACTTTAAGGAGCAAAGTCATGGCCGATGCCCTTAGCAACGGAGAATTATGCTAAGAAGGTTCGGGTGACACCAAGGATTAAGAGTTATATCCCCAATTCGAGCAACTTAGCTAGAAACATTAATGTATTGAAGATTGGTAGAATAATTTTCTTCTGACCAAAAGATTCGTCAGGACTTCATCGGAAGGTGGATATTTTGAAGAGAATTGGTATACAGAGGATGAGGCTACTTGAGAAAGATAAGAGGATCTGAGAAAGACTTATCCCCAACTGTTTGAGTAAGCAATCACCCGAATCTCGAGGACGAGATTCATCTTAAGGGGGGTAGAATTGTAACATCCTAAAATTTGCATTCTTTTAAAATTAGTAAATATGATTTATTTAAGCAAATGTGTGTGCATTAAAAGACAGGGAAATAATAAATTTTGTGGAATTAAAATTTAAAAAATAAGTTTAGAAACTTTTTGATGCATACATGCTGCTGCATATCATTTTGTGAATGCTTGGAATTTGTTAAAGATTTCAAAAAGAATTGAAAGTTGAATTTAAAAAGGGTTTTGGAAAATAGAAGAAATAGAAAAGGAAAGAATCGTTTTTTCCTCTCCTTTCTTGAAATCGGCCCGCTGGCCCCCTCTCCCCTTTCCCCGCTCGGCCCGGCACCGCAACCCAGCTCTCCCCTTTCCCCACCAACCGCTGGCCCACCATTGCATGCTTTGCTCGGCCAAAGAAGCCCTGGGCTGGCCCACTCGGGCGCCCTGACCGTTACAGCAGGCTTCATGCCCCAGCCTGACCGACCGCTTTGGCCCCACTGTCGGCACCGTCTCCTCCTTCCTTCCCAGAACCGCCATGCCGGTCAAGCCGCAAGCCGCAACCGCCTCCTCGCCCACGTCTTGCGCCATCGTGGGAGCGTCGCCCGTTCCCTTGCCTCTACAAAAGGAAGACGAGGCCGTCCCCGCACCCTCTGCTGCTGTTACCCGCACCCTCTGCTGCTGTTCCCCGCTCCCTCTCGCGTCGTCGTGCCCGAGAGAACCACCGCCTCGAGGTCGCCGGGATCCACCGTCCGCCCTCCGCGTGAACCGCCGACTCCGAGCCGCCGTCGACCCTATTTCTCCCCGCTGTGAGCCTCGCCGTTCTCCCCTCTCTCTCCCCGTTCAATTTATTTCTTGTTTTGTGGTTTGTATGGCCTTGTCGCATGCGCCGGGAAGCTCCTTGCCGCCGGCCATGTCCGCCACCTTGTCAGCCACGTCCTCCGCCACCGTGTCGGCCTGACGTGTTCGCCGCTGCTCCCCTCTCTCTCCGGTGCTCACGGTTCATCTAACCGTGGACCGTGGGCCCCCGAACCTGCACACCGGGCGAGCTTCACGCCGCCGCCATGGAGAGCCACAGCGGGAGCTACTGTTAAACCACCTTTTCTTTCTCTCTCCCGAATCGATTTACGTCCGTTCATTTCAAATCCGACGGCTCACGTTAGAAGATACCCCTTCGCGGGTGATTATTCTAAAGAGCCCCTCGGTTTTTAGGAAATAGAACCCGCAGTCCCTAGCGTACTTCGCTGATTACGCTTTCTCATTTTGAAAACGTAAAGTACATTGTTCTTGTTCAAAATACGTTTTCAGATTTTCTGTAAATGCCATTTGAATTTCGCTTATAAAATTGTCGTTTTAGCTCGAATTGATCCATTCAAATCGCGTTAGCTTCGTAATTTCATAAGCTACATGTTAGAACTACTGTTAGTCAAGTTTGGAACTTTTTAAATTCATGGTTAGATTTAATTAAATATATTGCTATAGGAAAACCCGTTTAAATCATAACTTTCGTGATTTTAGCTCCGTTTTTCGTGAACTTGGCGTTGACGATGATCGTAGCGAGACGTATATTATGTTTACAAACATTTATCTTGTTTTCAATACTGTTGGTGTACTGTTCTAATGATAGGAATGTTTGCTTTGCATGAATGCTTTTGGAATGTTGTATGTTGCCGTGTTGGTCACGTTCAGACGGTGAGGAGAACGTTGGAGACCAAGAATTCTTCGACGACCAGCAGGACCAGCACGAGTTTGTGAACCAAGGCAAGTATAGCATGGGACCTTCCTTGATGTCCTATTTCACTTTAATTAATTATTCATTTGCATGTGTCTAATTTTGATACCCGTAAGGACATCCTAGCGATTGATTATCCTGTTCCTTGTCTCCTATGGGTTAATTGCATATGGGTAGATTGCTAGTGCTCTAACTGAACATGATCTATTTGATGGTGAATGGTTCTATGGAACTAAAGGTAAAACATGCTTTATAACAACTGATCCATAGGGCGATGGTGCAAATGACTTTTGATCATATTGCTCTCGGCCCTCCATAAGGACTTATCTGTCGGCAAAAGCTGGGACTGACAGTGCAACCGTGAGGGTCATATGGCTCTGACTTTAGCTCAGTAATAGGACCTTTTCTAGCTTGTTAGAGGTTAACTTTATGGCGCAAAAGGGGCCTTCCACGTTGGGTATAGGACTGCCTCTGTTCCTATGTGTATAGCCACGATGGATATGTGCCATAGGAAAGGGGGTTCCTACATCTGCCTGCCAAGGAAACCTAGTGGCCCTAACTTGTTAGAGAAACCTGTGGCAGAACCTCCTAAGAAATCGGGCCCACGTGCACCTATCGATGTCTCAACAGACCTCAGATAGCGTACACAAGTTCCCAACAACTTAACAGGTCTGTCGGGTGTCCTCGGGAAACCCGAATCATCCACGTTTCAAACAGGATTCCAATCACAGTCATTGCATATTACAACATTTTTCAATATACATACCAGAGGTAATAAAGCGGAAGACTTAAGTTTAATATTACAAACCAGTTGTTTCAAACTTACATAACCATAAGTGTTATACAACCATAGTAGCGAGATAATATTACATTAACATTATTTATTTCACACAAACTAGTGCCTTGTCCAAAGGCCATTCATCATTCCTCATCGTCATCGACTTCATACACTGACATGCCGCAGGGACTAAAACAAGCATGCGCATGCGACTCACCTGCAACAAGGGTTAACAAACCCTGAGTACAAAAAGTACTCAACAAGACTGACCCGACGAAAAAGGGTGAAGGTCTTAGGGATGCAGGTGTTGGGTCAAGGTAAGGATGTAGAAAGATTCAAAAATTCTTTGCTAAAAGCTTACTATTCTTGATCCTGGTTTCAAGTTTTAACACTAAGTATTTTAGTTCAATATTTCCAACTAGGTGTTCGTTTCCCATGTTCCAATCCTTCTCATTCCATTCTTTTTCTCATGTTTTAGTAATTCACCAGTCCTACATTGCTTCTATAATGAATCGAGTCTCCATATCCGTGGAGCACCGGCAATTCGAATTGATTCAAGTCCCAGCTGGGGATTCCTTATCACACGACATATGTAGAACTTAATCTTGCATATATCAACCTCGCTACCGAATCCTCCTATACTAAGCCGTCTCCACGCCACCCGAGAGCACAGCACACCTCAAATCCGGCCACATTCAAGCCACGAGGGTACACGCTACTCCCGCCATCTCACCACTCCCAGTGCGTGGGCATTCGTCTTAGTATCGGATTAGCCGAAGTAGGCTTACCGGAGTATGTGACTAGTACTACAAAGTGTCTCGTTCAGAAGATCCACAATGAGTGGCCTTTAAGCGACATAGTCGGCAACATTACCCAACATTCAAGATAAGCCACCCAACTAGTCTCTAGTCCATTCTACCTTCCTTCTTTCTTTCTTTGGCCAGTATGCCATCTTTGATTATATCGAAACTTTTACTTTGAAAAGCCTACCATAAAGCATACTAAGCAATTCTACGCCATTGTAAATGAAATCATCTTCAAGGATGGTAAACAATTAACAAGGTAGGCAATGCAGCAAATAGGTAACATTTGAATTAAACAACTTAATGCGATAAGTAACATAAGTGATAAACTTTTCAAAGTAAACAAGGTAATGGTTTAATGCATAAACCGGGGCTTGCCTTCGATGACGATTTCCGGTTCCGGATCAGTACCACAATTACCAAATCCCGCGACAACCGGGGATTCTTCCAGAACTTGCTCAACTAGAATCGTTTCGTTCTCGGGTTCTACACGAAATGACAACATATGCTTTAACATGATGATAATGTAAACATGATGCTTCACGGTACATGAAATGTAAAAACACCCCGCAAAGGATTTTATTTCATGGTACAGTTGCAAGCCAACAAAACCAACTTGCAATCCTACTAGTCACAAAACATGACCAAAACAAGATCCAACACTAATCAAACACTTAGGGTTTGTCTTTATTTATTTTTGAATTAATTTGGAATTAAGCCCAAAAATAAACTTGTTCCAAATGATCTCAAAATTTTATGTAAGCTTCCTCATATCAAATTAGTGTACCAAAATAAATTTCATAATTTTTGGAGCTATACAGTGGTCTACAAAAATCATGGAAATTGCATTTATTAATTAATGGACTGAATTTTTGAACATTAAAAATTTATTCAAATTTCAAGTTTCAAATTTTTAAACCATACTAGAGCATGTTCAGAAGCTACACACAAAATTTCAGAATTTTTGGAGCTATCATGAATTTCCTACAAATTTCCAAAGTTTTAGCACTATTCACAAATTCAGAAAATCGAAACCATCACTGTTCTTCTTCTTCACTCGCACTGACAGGCTGACCCCACTGTCAGTGACTCAAGCAACCACGGCGGCGCTACCCTCACTGACTGGCCGCAAAATGCGCCGACGGTGACGCTCCGGTGAAACAGACTTCACCAAAACGATCTACTACATTCTCCGAACCGAACCCAGCTATCAGGAAGGAACAAGGTGCACAGGAGACACTTCCACGCCGGGCATATACCGAAAGCACGTCGGTGAACGGCGTAACCATGGTGACGGTGCAGTAGGGACTAAAGCGAAACGGTCTTCACATTCAGGAGCTCACCGTGACCACGTAGGTAGACTCGGTGAAGGCAGAGACGCACTGGATCGACGGGACCACGTGAAACCGAGAATGGCGGAGCTCCGGCCGGACTCGGGGAAGACGACGTCACGCGGTGGCGCTGGACTTCCAGGAGCGACACGATCAGGCTTGGGAGGAGCAAGAAGACGAGGCGGAGCTTCTGGCCAAAGCAATTGGCCCTAGGCACTACGTCGAGAACGAATTGCGTGAGCACGAGTGTAAGACACCGGCCATGAAAGCAATCGACGCGAAAATTCCGATTGACGACGGCGTACTCCTATTTATAGCAAGATGGAGGGCGCACGGTGATGACAGCACACGGGCGAACTCGCCACGGAGGTTTGGGCGTGTCACTGCACGTGAAAGCGGTGAAACCCGATCGGCGGCGACCTCCGCGTGGCGCCAGCGGCAAGCAGTGAGGTGGAGTTGATTTTTTTTGAAATAATTACAGAACTGCCACTGCTTCCATTATTCAAATTACTCCCAAATTTTCTAAAGAAGTTGAAAATCTCCAAAAATGAAAGTTGCTCAAATTTTCAAGTACTACAACTTTGGTTTAAGAAACATTTTCAAATTCTGCCTCCATTTTGAAATTCAAATTTGGGGTACATTTAAAGATTTGAATCATTTCAAAATTACTCCAAATTTTATATGTAATCTTGAAAAACTTTGAATACCAAAGTTGATCTACATAAAATAATCTCCAACTTTGCTTTTTGCCTCAACCCCAAATTCCTCATGGATTTTGAATTAGTCAAAAGGGGCAAAAAGGACTTTTATAATTTGAAAATGAATTCAAATTTGATTTGTCTTCCTTTTACTTAGATTTTGATTTTTGACCAGTAACATGGCCAATTAGGGTTATTTGAGTCAGATGACACATGGCCTCACATGAACACATGAAATTTGACCCTTGTGGTCATGATCTTTGTTTAAGGTTTTTGAAACACATCACATAAAATAACAACATTATGAAATAAACCTTATTTAGTGAATGCATTCAAAACTTTATACTATATGAATGCTTTGCAATGCACATGATGACATGTCAAATTTTAGTATTAGGTCAAAACACCAGAGGTGTTACAACCCTTCCCCCTTAAAGAAATCTCGTCCCGAGATTTAAAACTTAAGGCTAAGTAATGGAAAAGGAAATGTGTCAAGCTAACACATCACAACTTTACTCAAAAGGCTAGTGAGGGGGTTTTCCAGTCTGTTAACAACAAGACAGGTTACAATATAGACAAGGTATTGTAACTAGATAGAAGCGAAGAAGTCAGGAAAGTTTTCTTCTAAGAAATCCTCGGACTCCTAAGTAGCTTCTTCTTCAAGCAGTGTCGGTTCCATTGTACTTTGTAGAACTTGATTGTACGCCTTCGAGTGACTCGATCTTTCTGATCTAAGATTCTAATGGGATACTCGGCATAAGTCAAATCAGGGGCTAGTTCTACATCACCAATGTCGATTACTTGGTCAGGTACTTGAAGACACTTTTTCAACTGGGATACATGAAAAATATCATGCACTGCTGACATGTGATCTGGTAGCTTGACGCGATAGGCGACTGGTCCACATCGTTGTTGGATTTGAAAAGGACCGACATAACGGGGCGCCAACTTTCCCCAAATCCCAAAACGATGAACTCCTTTCATTGGCGAAACCTTGAGGTAGACATGATCTCCCACTATGAATTCTAGAGGTCGCCTCCTCTTATCAGCATAGCTTTTCTATCGGGATTGAGCTACCTTCATATTAGCTTGTATGAGTTTAACCTTCTCTTCTGCTTCCTTGACCACATCCGGTCCAAAGAACCAACGTTCTCCAACATCTGACCAATGTAAATGTGTCTGGCATCTACGACCATACAATGCTTCAAATGGTGCCATTTTAATGCTTTCTTGATAGCTATTGTTATATGAGAATTCAGCTAAGGGAAGGCATTCATCCCATATAGCACCATAAGAGAGAACACATGCTCTTAACATGTCTTCAAGAATTTGATTTACCCTTTCCGTCTGTCCATCGGTTTGCGGATGATAAGCAGAACTACGGATAAGTTTAGTTCCCAAAGACTCATGTAGACTTTTCCAAAACTTGGATATAAACAATGACCCTCTGTCAGAGACAATGGTCTTGGGTGCCCCATGCAGACTGAAGATTCTATTCAAATAAAGCTTTGCATACTGCTCCGCTCGATATTTATCTCTGACTGGTAAGAAATGAGCTATCTTGGTTAGGCGATCAACAATAACCCATATTGAATTGTAGCCTGCAGATGTCCTAGGCAACCCTACTATGAAGTCCATACAGATATCTTCCCATTTCTAAGACGGAACTGGCAAGGAATGTAATGGACCTGCCGTCTTCATGTGAATCGCTTTGACTCTCTGACAAGTATCACATTTGGCCACATATTGAGCTATTTCTATTTTCATTTTGGTCCACCAATATCTCGTTCTCAGATCATGATACATTTTGTTGCTACCTGGATGAATGGAGTATCTTGTAGAATGAGCTTCATCAAGAATCTGCTTTTGCAGCTCCGGATGTTTGGGTACTACCAATCTATCTTTGAACCATACGACATCTGATTCATCAATCTTGAAACATGTTGACCTTCCAGATCTGACTTTATCCTTGATATGGGCTATGCCCTTACTTTTCCGTTGAGCAGCAATGATCTGATCTTTGATAGTGGACTCAACTGCAAGATTGAACAGGGAACCTGGTTCTATGATTTGTAAATTCAGATGCTCCATCTCTTGACACAATGTTTGTTGCATAGGTTTCACAGTCAGACAATAGCAATGACTCTTGCGACTCAGGGCATCGGCAACCACATTCGCCTTGCCCGGATGATAATGCACTTCTAAGTCATAATCTTTGATAAGTTCTAACCATCTTCTTTGCCTCATATTCAACTCTGACTGAGGAAAGATATATTTCAAACTTTTGTGATCCGTATAGATATGACATATATTGCCCAATAAATAATGTCGCCAAATCTTGAGTGCATGAACAACAGCGGCTAATTCAAGATCATGGGTGGGATAATGTTCTTCATGCTTCTTGAGTTGTCTGGAAGTATATGCTATGACTCTGCCTTGTTGCATAAGAACACAGCCAATACCAATTCCAGATGCATCACAATAGATATCAAATGGCCGCTCGATATCAGGTTGTGCTAATACTGGTGCAGTTGTTAGTAACTTCTTCAATGTCTGAAAGGCCTCTTCACATCCTGTTGACCATACAAACTTAGTTTGATTTTTCAGCAGCCCAGTAATTGGCTTTGCAATTTTGGAGAAGTCAGGGATGAACCGACGGTAATACCCTGCCAACCCCAGGAAACTACGAACTTGATGTACAGTTGTAGGTGCTTTCCAATTAAGGACTTCTTCTACCTTGCTCGGATCAACAGCTACACCTTCAGCAGATAACACATGACCCAGAAATTGTACTTCCTCTAACCAAAATGCACATTTGCTGAATTTAGCATATAGTTGGTGATCTCTTAATCTTTGCAGAACAATACGGAGATGTTCCGCATGTTCCAATTTGCTCTTAGAATAGATCAGAATGTCGTCAATGAACACTACTACATACTTATCCAACTCAGGCATGAAAACTGAGTTCATCAGGTACATGAAGTGAGCCGGGGCATTGCTCAACCCAAAAGACATGACTAGATACTCATATAGACCATATCGAGTAGTGAACGCTGTCTTTGGCACATCTTCTCGTCTGATCTTAATCTGGTGGTAGCCTAATCTCAAGTCTATCTTCGAGAATACCTTAGCTCCCGCAAGTTGATCAAAAAGCAAATCAATTCGGGGTAAGGGGTATTTGTTCTTGATGGTAACTTCATTTAATGGCCGATAGTCAACACATAACCTTAAGGTTTGATCCTTCTTCTTCACAAAATAGGTGGCATCCCCAAGGTGATGAGGCTGGGTTGAATGAAACCCTTGTCTAACAACTCTTGTAGTTGCATTTTTAATTCTCGCTAGTTCTTTGGGTGGCATCCTATATGCTCTTCTCGATCTTTCGTGTGCTGTTCTCGGTTTCAAATCAATTTTGAATTCTACGATCGGTCCGGTGGCAAACCAGCAGATCATCGGGAAAGACATCCAAGTAAACTCACATACCACCGAAATTTTCTCGGCTCCTTCAACAATAGTTGCATGTGATTGTTTCCAATTGTACTTTTAGGAAAGGGAAGTTGGATGAGAAGTTGGGTTTTTTTGCCAGTGCATTTACCCTTATGGTTCTATGCAAGACATCTATGATAGCCCCGTGTTGGGTTAACAGTTCATACCAAGGATCACATCTATATCTTGATCCTTTAATATCAAAGATATTGGTAGGGAACTCATAACCTCCCAAATCAATAGGTACATGCTGAACTACCTCCCTTGTACAGATTCGTCCCCCGGGCGACTGTATATGATAGGGCTCTTTTGTTTCCCCAATATCTATCCCATGCTTCACAACAAATGTACGATTGATGAATGTATGGGATGCACCAGAATCAAATAAGGTAATTGCAGGATGCTTAGAAATGGGAAACATACCCATCATTACTGGTTCTCCTTCTGTAATAGCTTCCACTTGAGTATAGAAGACCCTTCCAGTTTTCTTCTCAGCCTGTCCCTTTTGATTGTTCTGAGCATTGCCCTTGTACTGATTCTGAGCTGGAGTAACAGGGGCTTTGGGTGCATCAGGATTGTTCTTTCTAGGATATGGACATTCTCGGGAAAAGTGTTCGGGTTTACCACAATTATAGCATGGATAATTGTGATTCTGGGGAGTAGCATTGCGGTTTGCATTATTTGTATTGTTTTGCTACTGCGGTGCTTGATGAGTATAAGGCGTATTAGTTAGCTTGGTGGCGAATAAAGATTTTTTCACTGCTTTGGCTTTGTTGTTGGGCGGAATGAATGGTGCACGCCATGATTACGAGGATGGTAGATCACCTTTTGACGCTTTCCACTTGATGATCCGGAAGCAAAGGACCTCTTTTTCTTCGCCTCCTTGTGTCGGGCGGTAATTCTCCTCTGAAGCGATAGCAATGTTGACAGTCTCATGATAAGTTGCGTTGCCACAAGTTGCCATCATGGTCTAAAGTTTGGTGTTTAGACCTCTCATGAAATGATTCTTCTTTTTCCTGTCAAGATTCACATATTCTATAGCATCCGCGACGGTGATTGAAACGCCTCGACATAGTGCATCACCGGGTGCTCCCCTTGCTTAAGAGACAAGAACTCTTTCAACTTCATGGTCATCACACCGTCGGAATATAATGTGCCTCAAGGCATCCTTGAATTCCCTCCAGTTGATTTGGTGACCAGCGGGTCACATCTTGCTACCAAATTTACCCACTGTGCACCAATGGCTCCTCGGAGTTGTTTGTGCATAAATCTTGGTTTTTGAACCTCAAGATGATTGGATCAGCTCGAACTTTTGCTCTATTGTCCTAAGCCAATCGCCGACTTCTAAAGGTTAAATGCGCTTAGAGAACACAGGTGGACGTGTGTCAGTAAAATCCACATAGGTTGACTCGTCATTTCCATTACGACGACCATGATTAGGGTATGGTGCCTGCTGGTTCCGCGCCAATTCCCTTAACAGCCTAGCATTCTCCGCCGTTGCGTTGACGAGTGCGGCTATGGCATCTGCCATAGTCGAAGGCATTGGTGGAGGATTTGGGCACTCATCATCGTCATGTGAGCCACTAGCACCAGTTCGGGTGATAGGACGAGGCATCTGTTAGAGAACACATTTACTTACATTATTCTTTATTAAAAGCATTTAAAAGGTTTCATGCTACAAAGGGTTACTTATTTAAATTACATGTCTTGTATCCCACAAGACAACCCTGGTTTACTAAGAAAGCAGTAAAGGAACTATTACTACTCCGAGCTCTCAGTCATCGGCATCCGTGCCCATATCGGATGAAACCTCACTTTCATCCGAGAAGTGCACTAACTCCTCAGGATCCTCCTCCTCTTCTTCATTCTCGACTTCTCCTGGAGCTACAATCATTTCTTCATCTCAGAACTTCACCATCCCCATGTGGTGGATGAAGTTGAGCGTCTGAGGTGGACATTCTCATGAAGAATGGCATTGTCCATCTCCGTGTCTTCTACGTGAGAACTCCAACTCATGGACGCGTTCATTGGCGCATCCTCTCGTGTCCTGTGCTTCATTCCTCAACTCGGTATTCTTGGTGATGTCCTTTCCATTTCCGCCACTTCTCTTGATCTTTGGCATGAGCTCGACGAAGAGTGTTGAGCTCCTTGGTAATGTTCTCCATGTTGGCGGAATTGCTTGAAGATCCTTCATCTCCTAGGATCCTCGAACTTCCTTCACCAAGCTCACTTGTTACTGTGTTGCAACTGGTGACAAGGGACTCCGTGAGGTCCAAGTGGACTTGCGTGCGATTATCTTGGTCTTTGCCATAGCTTTGTAGAATTTAGGATGGGACTATAAGGATAGCTTGAGGATAATGGAGGTTAGCAAGAATGGGATTGACATTACTTACCCAACCACTTTTAAGGGAATCATTATGCAAGGTGTTCAAGCATGATGCATGAATCGATCTTATTTAATCCGAGTACAAAAGATTTATACAATCAAAAGTACTAGATTTTTAATACATAGGACAAACCTAATCATATTATCCGCCACAAACTTTCAAATAAGATAGGATTGAGGCTAGATTAGAGGAAAGAAGAAAGAAATTTGAACCTTTAAAATATCAAGTTTTACTTTCTTTGATCCAGATCAATTTGAAGGTTTTCCAAAGTAACCTACAATGATCTTAGATAGGACCTGCTCTGATACCAGCTGTGGCAGAACCTCCTAAGAAATCGGGCCCACGTGCACCTATCGATGTCTCAACAGACCTCAGATAGCGTACACAAGTTCCCAACAACTTAACAGGTCTGTCGGGTGTCCTCGGGAAACCCGAATCATCCACGTTTCAAACAGGATTCCAATCACAGTCATTGCATATTACAACATTTTTCAATATACATACCAGAGGTAATAAAGCGGAAGACTTAAGTTTAATATTACAAACCAGTTGTTTCAAACTTACATAACCATAAGTGTTATACAACCATAGTAGCGAGATAATATTACATTAACATTATTTATTTCACACAAACTAGTGCCTTGTCCAAAGGCCATTCATCATTCCTCATCGTCATCGACTTCATACACTGACATGCCGCAGGGACTAAAACAAGCATGCGCATGCGACTCACCTGCAACAAGGGTTAACAAACCCTGAGTACAAAAAGTACTCAACAAGACTGACCCGACGAAAAAGGGTGAAGGTCTTAGGGATGCAGGTGTTGGGTCAAGGTAAGGATGTAGAAAGATTCAAAAATTCTTTGCTAAAAGCTTACTATTCTTGATCCTGGTTTCAAGTTTTAACACTAAGTATTTTAGTTCAATATTTCCAACTAGGTGTTCGTTTCCCATGTTCCAATCCTTCTCATTCCATTCTTTTTCTCATGTTTTAGTAATTCACCAGTCCTACATTGCTTCTATAATGAATCGAGTCTCCATATCCGTGGAGCACCGGCAATTCAAATTGATTCAAGTCCCAGCTGGGGATTCCTTATCACACGACATATGTAGAACTTAATCTTGCATATATCAACCTTGCTACCGGATCCTCCCGTACTAAGCCGTCTCCACGCCACCCGAGAGCACAGCACACCTCAAATCCGGCCACATTCAAGCCACGAGGGTACACGCTACTCCCGCCATCTCACCACTCCCAGTGCGTGGGCATTCGTCTTAGTATCGGATTAGCCGAAGTAGGCTTACCGGAGTATGTGACTAGTACTACAAAGTGTCTCGTTCAGAAGATCCACAATGAGTGGCCTTTAAGCGACATAGTCGGCAACATTACCCAACATTCAAGATAAGCCACCCAACTAGTCTCTAGTCCATTCTACCTTCCTTCTTTCTTTCTTTGGCCAGTATGCCATCTTTGATTATATCGAAACTTTTACTTTGAAAAGCCTACCATAAAGCATACTAAGCAATTCTACGCCATTGTAAATGAAATCATCTTCAAGGATGGTAAACAATTAACAAGGTAGGCAATGCAGCAAATAGGTAACATTTGAATTAAACAACTTAATGCGATAAGTAACATAAGTGATAAACTTTTCAAAGTAAACAAGGTAATGGTTTAATGCATAAACCGGGGCTTGCCTTCGATGACGATTTCCGGTTCCGGATCAGTACCACAATTACCAAATCCCGCGACAACCGGGGATTCTTCCAGAACTTGCTCAACTAGAATCGTTTCGTTCTCGGGTTCTACACGAAATGACAACATATGCTTTAACATGATGATAATGTAAACATGATGCTTCACTAAGTACATGAAATGTAAAAACACCCGCAAAGGATTTTATTTCATGGTACAGTTGCAAAGCCAACAAAACCAACTTGCAATCCTACTAGTCACAAAACATGACCAAAACAAGATCCAACACTAATCAAACACTTAGGGTTTGTCTTTATTTATTTTTGAATTAATTTGGAATTAAGCCAAAAATAAACTTGTTCCAAATGATCTCAAAATTTTATGTAAGCTTCCTCATATCAAATTAGTGTACCAAAATAAATTTCATAATTTTTGGAGCTATACAGTGGTCTACAAAAATCATGGAAATTGCATTTATTAATTAATGGACTGAATTTTTGAACATTAAAATTTATTCAAATTTCAAGTTTCAAATTTTTAAACCATACTAGAGCATGTTCAGAAGCTACACACAAAATTTCAGAATTTTTGGAGCTATCATGAATTTCCTACAAATTTCCAAAGTTTTAGCACTATTCACAAATTCGTAAAATCGAAACCATCATCGTTTCTTCTTCTTCACACTCGACCGACCACAGGTGACCCCATTTGCATGTGACTCAAGCAACCACGGCGGCGCTACCCTCACTGACTGGCCGCAAAATGCGCCGACGGTGACGCTCCGGTGAAACAGACTTCACCAAAACGATCTACTACATTCCCCGAACCGAACCCAGCTATCAGGAAGGAACAAGGTGCACAGGAGACACTTCCACGCCGGGCATGGCGGCTGAGCACGTCGGTGAACGGCGTAACCATGGTGACGGTGCAGTAGGGACTAAAGCGAAACGGTCTTCACATTCAGGAGCTCACCGTGACCACGTAGGTAGACTCGGTGAAGGCAGAGACGCACTGGATCGACGGGACCACGTGAAACCGAGAATGGCGAGTCTCACGTGGGACTCGGGGAAGACGACGCCACGCGGTGGCGCTGGACTTCCGTGAGCGACACGATCAGGCTTGGGAGGAGCAAGAAGACGAGGCGGAGCTTCGGCCAAAGCAATTGGCCCTAGGCACTACGTCGAGAACGAATTGCGCGAAAGCACGAGCAAAGACACCGTGGCGAGCAATCGACGCGAAAATTCGATTGACGACGGCGTACTCCTATTTATAGCAAGATGGAGGGCGACGGTGATGATGACAAAGACACAGGCGAACTCGCCACGGAGGTTTGGGCGTGTCCTTTGCATGTGAAAGCGGTGAAACCCGATCGGTGGCGACTTCTCCAAGCGTGGGCGCCAGGTGCAAGCAAGTGAGGTGGAGTTGATTTTTTGAAATAATTACAGAATCGCCATCGCTTCCATTATTCAAATTACTCCCAAATTTTCTAAAGAAGTTGAAAATCTCCAAAATGAAAGTTGCTCAAATTTTCAAGTACTACAACTTTGGTTTAAGAAACATTTTCAAATTCGCCTCCATTTTGAAATTCAAATTTGGGGTACATTTAAAGATTTGAATCATTTCAAAATTACTCCAAATTTTATATGTAATCTTGAAAACTTTGAATACCAAAGTTGATCTACATAAAATAATCTCCAACTTTGCTTTTTGCCTCAACCCCAAATTCCTCATGGATTTTGAATTAGTCAAAGGGCAAAAGGACTTTTATAATTTGAAAATGAATTCAAATTTGATTTGTCTTCCTTTTACTTAGATTTTGATTTTGACCAGTAACATGGCCAATTAGGGTTATTTGAGTCAGATGACACATGGCCTCACATGAACACATGAAATTTGACCCTTGTGGTCATGATCTTTGTTTAAGGTTTTTGAAACACATCACATAAAATAACAACATTATGAAATAAACCTTATTTAGTGAATGCATTCAAAACTTTATACTATATGAATGCTTTGCAATGCACATGATGACATGTCAAATTTTAGTATTAGGTCAAAACACCAGAGGTGTTACAACCCTTCCCCCTTAAAGAAATCTCGTCCCGAGATTTAAAACTTAAGGCTAAGTAATGGAAAAGGAAATGTGTCAAGCTAACACATCACAACTTTACTCAAAAGGCTAGTGAGGGGGTTTTCCAGTCTGTTAACAACAAGACAGGTTACAATATAGACAAGGTATTGTAACTAGATAGAAGCGAAGAAGTCAGGAAAGTTTTCTTCTAAGAAATCCTCGGACTCCTAAGTAGCTTCTTCTTCAGTGTGCTGGTTCCATTGTACTTTGTAGAACTTGATTGTACGCCTTCGAGTGACTCGATCTTTCTGATCTAAGATTCTAATGGGATACTCGGCATAAGTCAAATCAGGGGCTAGTTCTACATCACCAATGTCGATTACTTGGTCAGGTACTTGAAGACACTTTTTCAACTGGGATACATGAAAAATATCATGCACTGCTGACATGTGATCTGGTAGCTTGACGCGATAGGCGACTGGTCCACATCGTTGTTGGATTTGAAAAGGACCGACATAACGGGGCGCCAACTTTCCCCAAATCCCAAAACGATGAACTCCTTTCATTGGCGAAACCTTGAGGTAGACATGATCTCCCACTATGAATTCTAGTGCTCTAACTGAACATGATCTATTTGATGGTGAATGGTTCTATGGAACTAAAGGTAAAACATGTTTTATAACAACTGATCCGTAGGGCGATGGTGCAAATGACTTTTGATCATATTGCTCTCGGCCCTCCATAAGGACTTATCTGTCGGCAAAAGCTGGGACTGACAGTGCAACCATGAGGGTCATATGGCTCTGACTTTAGCTCAGTAATAGGACCTTTTCTAGCTTGTTAGAGGTTACCTTTATGGCGCAAAAGGGGATTGCCACGTTGGGTATAGGACTGCCTCTGTTCCTATGTGTATAGCCGCGATGGATATGTGCCATAGGAAAGGGGGGTTCCTACATCTGCCTGCCAAGGAAACCTAGCGGCCCTAACTTGTTAGAGAAACCTATGAAATGGCTTCATAGTGTACCCTGCCCGCTCACCTTGGCAGTGATATGGGAGTAATTAACCCAGGCATATGGGAATCACGACTCGCGATGAATGTGCACCACCTCTGCAGAGGGTAACAAACTGTTATAACAGCCGTGCTCATGGTCACGAGCGCCCGTAAAAACTCGCTGTAATAGATGGCTACTTATAATGTTGTTTATACGAGATGATTATGATGATGTCACATGACTCAATTGGATCGGATATATGATCACGTGGGTTTAAATGGGAGCTTAAGCATAACTTGATAATAGTTGAGGATAAAATCTTGACTTACTAAAAGTGCTAACTGCAGTAAACCAGTGTCAACCTTTTTGAGCTTCATAACCCCATGTTATCTTGTTGAGTACGGGACGTACTTACGATTGTTTACTTTCTATATTTGAATAAAAATCCCGGATGGGTAACAGATGACAACGGATATGAGGAGTTTCCTGAGGATTATTAGGCTTGTGGTCAACCAGTCGACCGTCCCTGTGATGGAGTTCCACGAGAGAGTTATCTTTTTATCTTCCGCTGTGTTATGTAAGACAATGTGATGCTATTATTCGTTATGTAAGTTACACCACGATGATACTTTTTATAATTTGTCAACTTATGTGTGTGACAGATCCCTAGGCACACATGAGTTTAGTGCATTCAATTTTATCCTTAAAATTGGGTGTGACAAATTGGTATCAGAGCAATGTTGACTGTAGGATGCAAGCCTCGTAGAAACTGGTCGTTTTTAGGTTTAGATGTTGCTGCAAAAACCCTTGCTCTATGAACCTTGATATTTTCTTCTCTACTATATCTCTAACTTTGCTATTCGTCTCTATCTTGGTGCTTATTTTAAAGACTTTGTTCTCATCTTTACTTCTTGGTTTGTTATGCTTTTAGAACTATCCCTCATCACCTTCTTGCGTGATCTGAAGAAGAGTCTTAGGATTGTTACCCCTAGTATAATAAGGGCGATAGTATCACAAGTTGAGTCAATGATTGAGTTGTGCATCTTTATTGATTGTTGAATTGTCATTTTGCTTATGATTGTTTTGAATCTTTGTAATGATTGCAATGATCTTATTGGGTGTTCCCACAATTTCATTTAGTTGTAGGCCTAAGGCATAAGGATTAATGAAATAAATAGTCGGGTTTTGGTTTCCTTCCGTTTTCCCTATCCTGTCTTTTCAGAGCAGTCTGCACTCTTCGGTTTATATCTCTATTCTTGGAAAACCAAAAATCATGAGAAAATTCTGGACAATAGTACACTTTAATATCTTTCTCTGAGCGCAAAAATCAGCTTTATAGCTATTTTGGTTATGGAGATACGAAAATCACAAGGAGATGCATTTGTGCTGTTTGGAACCTGGAACAGTTTCTGTTGTGTACCGTTTTCGACCAAGAAAACTGAGGAATTTGGAAAAGTGTTCTATAAGAAAGTTGTGGAGAATTTTATGAGCTTTCGAACAGTATAAGCTACTACTTCATTCGATTAACAGAATGCGAGTTACAACCGTTTTACGACGCTGCTGTTTTTTCTGCTCGCGATGAATTCTAGATTTCTTGTTGTTGCCTATATACAAGAGTATCAATGGGATGACAGAACGTCTTGATATTAGTTAGCTCATTTAAAAGGAGATGCAAGCTATACTTTGGTGTTCCCTGGTTTATCTTTTCTTAAGGGGGTAGCCAAGTTGAAGAATCTGTAAGATGAAGTAGCGTACGTTCTAGTTTGCGCAGCGGAAGCGTGGTGGTACCCAAAGAAGTGGCTTGTTCATTAAGTAAACTAAGGAAGCGTGAGTTGAACTACCTAACAAGTATCTGAAGTTACTCATTGCGGAGCATGAAAGTACTATCTTCTTGGAAGTATAAGTGACATCTATGAGAATCACAAGAATCTACAGGACATCTTCACCAAGTTGGACTTGAGCTTGTGAAATCCTAGTTGGAATGAAAATTGATTATGACTTGGACAAGTGCTATTACTTTAAGGAGCAAAGTCATGGCCGATGCCCTTAGCAACGGAGAATTATGCTAAGAAGGTTCGGGTGACACCAAGGATTAAGAGTTATATCCCCAATTCGAGCAACTTAGCCAGAAACATTAATGTCTTGAAGATTGGTAGAATAATTTTCTTCTGACCAAAAGATTCGTCAGGACTTCGTCGGAAGGTGGATATTTTGAAGAGAATTGGTATACAGAGGATGAGGCTACTTGGGAAAGAGAAGAGGATCTCGAGAAAGACTTATCCCAACCTGCTTGAGTAAGCAATCACCCGAATCTAGAGGACGAGATTCATCTTAAGGGGATAGAATTGTAACATCCTAAAATTTGCATTCTTTTAAAATTAGTAAATATGATTTATTTAAGCAAATGTGTGTGCATTAAAAGACAGGAAATAATAAATTTTGTGGAATTAAAATTTAAAAAATAAGTTTAGAAACTTTTGATGCATACATGTTGCTTTTGCATATCATTTTGTGAATGCTTGGAATTTGTTAAAGATTTCAAAAAAGAATTGAAAGTTGAATTTAAAAGGGTTTTGGAAAATAGAAGAAATAGAAAAGGAAAGAATCATTTTTTCCTCTCCTTTCTTGAAATCGGCCCAGCCCCCTCTCCCTTTCCCTTTCGCCCGGCATCGCAGCCTCAGCCTCTCCCTTTCCTCGCCAATCACATTGCCCACCCAAGGCTTTGCTTTGCTCGGCCCAAGAAGCCCCCGGCTGGCCCACTCGCGGGCGCCACCATTGTCACACCAGGTCTGTGCCCCCAGGCCACCACTGACCCCTGGCCCCACCCACCGCACACGCACTGCCTCCTTCCCGCAACCGCCGTGCAGTCAAGCCGCAAGCCGCAACCGCCTCCTCGCCCACGTCTTGCGCCATCGTGGGAGCGCCGCCTGTTCCTTGCCTCTACAAAAAGGAAGCCGAGGCCGCCCCCGCACCCTCTCGCCTGCTGTTCCCGCTCCCTCTCGCGTCGTCGTGCCGAGAGAGAACCACCGCCGAGGTCGCGGGATCCACCGTCCGCCCTCCGCGTGAACCGCCGACTCCGAGCCGCCGTCGACCCTATTTCTCCCCGCTGTGAGCCTCGCCGTTCTCCCCTCTCTCTCCCCGTTCAATTTATTTCTTGTTTTGTGGTTTGTATGGCCTTGTCGCATGCGCCGGGAAGCTCCTTGCCGCCGGCCATGTCCGCCACCTTGTCAGCCACGTCCTCCGGCCGCCGTATCGGCCCAGACGTGTTCGCCTGCTCCCCCTCTCTCTCCCGGTGCTCACGGTTCATCTAACCGTGGACCGTGGCCCCCGAACCGTGCACACCGGCGAGCTTCACGCCGCCGGCCATGGAGAGCCACCGCGGGAGCTACTGTTCCGGCCACCTTTTCTTTCTCTCTCCCCGGATCGATTTCTGTCCGTTCATTTCAAATCCGACGGCTCACGTTAGAAGATACCCCTTCGCGGGTGATTATTCTAAAGAGCTCCTCGGTTTTCAGGAAATAGAACCCGCAGTCCCTAGCGTACTTCGCTGATTACGCTTTCTCATTTTGAAAACGTAAAGTACACTGTTCTTGTTCAAAATACGTTTTCAGTATTTACAGAAATGCCATTTGAACTGTTTCGCTTATAAAATTGTCGTTTTAGCTCTGAATTGATCCATTCAAATCGCGTTAGCTTCGTAATTTCATAAGCTACATGTTAGAACTACTGTTAGTCAAGTTTGGAACTTTTTAAATTCATGGTTAGATTTAATTAAATATATTGCTATAGGAAAACCCGTTTAAATCATAACTTTCGCATTTTAGCTCCGTTTTTCGTGAACTTCGCGTTGACGTGATCGTAGCGAGACGTATATTATGTTTACAAACATTTATCTTGTTTTCAATACTGTTGGTGTACTGTTCTAATGATAGGAATGTTTGCTTTGCATGAATGCTTTTGGAATGTTGTATGTTGCCGTGTTGGTCACGTTCAGACGGTGAGGAGAACGTTGGAGACCAAGAATTCTTCGACGACCAGCAGGACCAGCACGAGTTTGTGAACCAAGGCAAGTATAGCATGGGACCTTCCTTGATGTCCTATTTCACTTTAATTAATTATTCATTTGCATGTGTCTAATTTTGATACCCGTAAGGACATCCTAGTGATTGATTATCCTGTTCCTTGTCTCCTATGGGTTAATTGCATATGGGTAGATTGCTAGTGCTCTAACTGAACATGATCTATTTGATGGTGAATGGTTCTATGGAACTAAAGGTAAAACATGCTTTATAACAACTGATCCATAGGGCGATGGTGCAAATGACTTTTGATCATATTGCTCTCGGCCCTCCATAAGGACTTATCTGTCGGCAAAAGCTGGGACTGACAGTGCAACCGTGAGGGTCATATGGCTCTGACTTTAGCTTAGTAATAGGACCTTTTCTAGCTTGTTAGAGGTTACATTTATGGCGCAAAAGGGGCTTGCCACGTTGGGTATAGGACTGCCTCTGTTCCTATGTGTATAGCCATGATGGATATGTGCCATAGGAAAGGGGGGTTCCTACATCTGCCTGCCAAGGAAACCTAGCGGCCCTAACTTGTTAGAGAAACCAATGAAATGGCTTCATAGTGTACCCTGCCCGCTCACCTTGGCAGTGATATGGGAGTAATTAACCCGGGCATATGGGAATCACGACTCGCGGTGAATGTGCACCACCTCTGCAGAGGGTAACAAACTGTTATAACAACCGTGCTCATGGTCACGAGCGGCCCGGAAAACTCACAGAATAGATGGCTACTTATAATGTTGTTTATACGAGATGATTATGATGATGTCACATGACTCAATTGGATCGGATATATGATCACGTGGGTTTAAATGGGAGCTTAAGCATAACTTGATAATAGTTGAGGATAAAATCTTGACTTACTAAAAGTGCTAACTGCAGTAAACCAGTATCAACCTTTTTGAGCTTCATAACCCCATGTTATCTTATTGAGTACGGGACGTACTTACGCTTGTTTACTTTCTATATTTGAATAAAAATCCTAGATGGGTAACAGATGACAACGGATATGAGGAGTTTCCTGAGGATTATTAGGCTTGTGGTCAACCAGTCGACCATCCCTGTGATGGAGTTCCACGAGAGAGTTATCTTTTTATCTTCTGCTGTGTTATGTAAGACAATGTGATGCTATTATTCATTATGTAAGTTACACCGTGATGATACTTTTTATAATTTGTCAACTTATGTGTGTGACGGATCCCTGGGCACACATGAGTTTAGTGCATTCAATTTTATCCTTAAAATTGGGTGTGACACCTTTTGGAAAAGACATGTTTTTTAAGTGGCCCACAATCTAACGATGTCATCCGGCAAATTTTGCCTTTCATTACGGTAAGACTAGCGCCCGAATGTCCGGACGGTTATGCGCGGCTGAACGCCTGCGCCTGCTCCATCCTGGTTGCTCGGCTTCACGCACCGCCCGTGCAAGCTCTGCTTCCCGTGGCCACGTTCGGACCGCTCCCTTCTGCTTCACTTCCCACACCACCCAGATGATTCGACCCCATCTCTTCCACACCAGCACCTCGCCCGCCTCTTCCACACGCTTGGATGACTCCCTGCCTCTTCCACACTGGCGCCGCGTGACCTACGCCTCCTCACCACATCTACGCCGCCATGGCTCCTGCGCTAGCTCTCTCTGTATCGCAACAACCCTACATCCAGATCTACTTTTACAACACTTGGATGAAACAATTGCAACATACGTCTAAAACAGATGAAACATCTGGAACATACGTTTGCAACAGAGACATTGCAACATATGCAACATCTATATAAAAACTTGCAACATGCATCTGAAATAGATGAAACATTATGAACATACTCTTGCAACATAGTATAACCATTGCAACATGTGCAATATCCAGAAACTACTATTGTAAGTGCATCTAGCCCTTTATTGGGTTTTGGTGAATTGAATGACAACACATTAAAGGTCTACCAAGTTTGTTAAGTGTTAAATAGGAAATTGAATTTATTGCATACACATGTGGATTGTGGAATAAGAAGTATATATAGGTTCAACAAGATGGAAAACTTAATGATATTCCACATAATATTTAAATGAAGGTCAAAATTGTGTATTGTTGTGTTGGAAGATCATAAAAACAATATAGTTTAAGAAAAAGACAACAATGCAAATGGAGTTGATGAAATGGCTTCTATGTTGTGGGATATCATAGTATCATGAGAAAGCAAGCATGTTTGCCAAATTGTAAATGAGACATGAGTTGATAATTTTGGATTGGTCTCAATAATGGCTTGTTTTGCATGAACAAGAAGAGTTGGATAGTGGACTAGCTTTGATCAAGGATTAAAGAATCAATCAATGCATAAGTGAGGAAATATCAAGCAAAGGTGAAATGACAAAGGAGACAATGTATAATGGATATATTGTGTTGAGGATCAAATCATTAGTGGAAGTGGCTTGAAGCCATGGATTGAGCTCACATGTGTTGAAATGGTTCAAATCACATGCTCAAGGTATAATAGTAATGAGGATAATACATTCGTTGGTGGAGCCCCCAATTATAAAAGGAAACGGTTACCAACTCAAAAGCGTTTAAATTATTTGATATTTTGAATTTGAGTTTAGGAAAAGCCATAATATAAAGAGGGATACAATGCACAAGCTTTAATGTGCAACCAAGTGCTCATTTACCCACCAAATATCCTTAAAGCCTTAGCCAAGACAGCAAGCTTTGCAATCCTATCTTTTTTGCTGCCTGGCAGGTGAGGCACTGTCACGCTGAGGCGAGGAACTGCTGCACTGAGGCACTACCGCAGTTCAGGCGAGGCACTACCGTGACTTAACTAACCGTTGGGAACAGGGGGTATTTATACCTTCTCTTCTCTCTCACTACGGTCACCGGTTTTCAGCTCGACCATACCCTTCCTAGGTGTGACCAAAGCAGCTCTCTCTCTCCCTCACTCACCATTAGAGCTCCTCAAGCTTCTCCTTTGATTCCCTTCTAAATCCAAGAGAGTTTGAGCCTCCAAACTGCATTAGAGAGCAGCCCCAACTGTTCTTCATCTTCTAGAGCACTTGGTTCGTGTTCAAGCCGATGGATTGTGTTTGGTACTCTTGGAGCTTGCTCCTAGCCGGCTAACGCATCGCCCGTGGAGCTTGCCAACTTGTGTGGCACCCCAAGAAGTTTGTAATCAGCTCAATCAGCTAGTGAAATCACCCTCATCTCAAGAGTTCATTCTCTTGACTTAAGAACGAGGATAAGGTTGAAAGAGACCAAAGTCTTTGTGGCTACCTCAACAACATGGACATAGACAAGCCTTAGTGGCGAGCTGAACCACGGGATAAATCGATGTCTCACTTGTGTTCTTGTGATTTGCATTGCAATACTTGTATTTGTGGTGATTCTAGGGTTTGGTCCCAATCTACTTGCTCGTGCACTTTCGCCAAAATCTAGGTGGTGGAATAGGCTCTACACTATCCCAGGAACATCAGTAATTTACTCGATCTACCTTTCCTTGGGCAATTTTTTAATTGTAGTTTGAGCTTGTCTGGAGGCGCAGCAGTGCTGCACCATGGGAGCAGCAGTGCCACACTTAGAATTTAACTTCCGCTGTGAGTTTGTTTTAAACAGGCCTTTTCACCCCCCCTCTAGGCGACATCAAGGTCCTTTAAATTGGTATCAGAGCTAGGCTCTCAATTTCGGGCTTAACCGCCTTGAGAGACGATGTCAACAAGTGAGCAGGTATCTCTTGAACTTCTACTTTTAGATGGCTCAAATTATGCATCTTGGTCTGCTAGTGTGCTTGATGTTTTTAGGGCCATGGGTCCTCATATTGAGTGGATTGTAGGTGTGAGCATTTCACCTCCTAGTGATGATTTGGCCATCTTATCTAAAGAGGAAGTGAAATGCTTACAACACAATGCTCAAGCTACTAATGTCTTATTTAGTGCTTTGAGTGAAGGTGTTTTTGATGCTGTCATATTTGGAGATGGTGAACCGCTTGATGCTCATCTCATTTGAACCACGCTCAAAGAAAAATATGACAAGTCCAAATGTGATGAGAAGTTGCTCTCATTGGAGGAACCACTTGAGGAGTGCTCAACTTCACCAACAAATAAAGAGCCTCAAGTGATTCTCTCAAATGGTCAAAATGATCATGCCACATCCACTCCCTCACCAACATATGTGAACTATAATGAAATGGTTGGTGAGAACAATGCTTTTACATGTGGTACTTCTACTTTCTTTAGTTCTTGTGAGACTAACATTTTAAAGGAAGGAGAAGCTTATGATCGATGGAGGCCAAATGATGAGTCCACCTCACCAAGAAACTCAACTCTCTATGCCACTTCTCATGTGGGTCTCATGGCAAAGAAAGAGAAGAGTGCTGCAAATGAGAGTGAGAGTGAAAGTGAAAGTGAAAGTGAAAGCGAGAGTGATGAAAGCGATGATGATGAGTTCAATCAACCTTAGCACGTCTAAGCAAGAAAGACAAGGTGATGGTGCTCAAGCTCATAGAGAAAATTCAAGAGCAAGAAGAAACACTTCGTGATCAAGAAGAGTTTCTCATCAACAAGATAAAATGCTTGGAGAAGTTGACCAAAAAGCATGAAAAACTTAAGTGCTCTCATGCTGGTTTGGTTGAAAGGTATGAAAACTTATCAATTGAGCAATCTCATACTATTAACTCTCTATATTGTGTTGCTCAATTAGAAGATGAGAATTCTGTGCTCAAGGACAAGGTGGAAAGGCTTACTAGCAAGAATGAGATCTTACAAGAAGATCATGATGAGCTCTTATGCTCTCATGAGAAGCTTATGGATTCTCATATCTAGAAATAGCTCATGAGGTTGTGGTAACAGCGGTAAAATCATACCAACCTCACACTCACAAGTGCACATATACACAAGTTCCATAAATTTTATCATGTGCTAACAATTGTTGCTCAAGAAAGCCAACCTTCCGTTGAGCATGTACTCGTACAAACTTTTGATAATTCCATTACAAAAGAAAATGAAGAAATCAAGGAAGAGGTTGAGAGGCTAAAAAGGGACTTGATTCAATTGAAGGGAAAATGCAATGCTCAACCTTCTCAAGATAACCGTGAATACATGATGAAGAAGCTTGAGAAGGGATCAACCGAAGCATGCATGAAACCCAATCGACAAGGTCACAAGTCCAATAGTGGCAAAGTCAAGGGACAATTTGGAGAAGTGCAACCTATCCAGAATGCAGCAGTTTCGCTCAAGGTTGTGAAGGTTTTAGGATGTGGCAGTGCCTCATTCCAGAGCGGCAGTGTCGCACCTGGGCAGAACAGCAAAGCCCCCAAAGCCACCAAGGTGCAACTTCAACCAAAGAAGGAGGGTCACCATGTAAGAGATTGCTCCTTGAAGAAAGAAAACAAAGGCATGAGAAAGATTCAAGAGAATAAGAAGATGGCTCATGTCAAGTATTCCAACATGGGACACAATGCCTCTCTGTGTTCCAACAAGGTTGATGACCAAACAACACTTCCCAACAAGAAGATAAGAAGAATCAAGAGGAAGTGTTATGGATGCAATGAGAAGGGACATGAAATTGGATCGTATCCAAACAAGAAAAGTGAAGGCGTTGTGTCATCAAGAAAGAGGCTCATTAGCAAGGTAGCAAACAAGAAGCAAGATAAGAAGATGTCTTACAAGATCAATCGCAGCATTCGCTACACTTGCCAAGGAAAGGGACATCTAAGTATGGATTGTCCCATGGGTAACACTCCTAAGCTCAACTCATCAATTGATTCAAATTATGCATAGGAGGCCCAAAAATGATACTTGTGCTAGAAAGGTGATTTGTTCACCACGTACTAGCACAAAGGCCATTTGGATGCCTAAGTCTTTTGTGACTAACCTTTATGGACCCAACATAGTTTGGGTACCAAGTTGTGCTTGATGAGTGTTGTAGGTACTTGAAGGTGATATGAAGCTTTGGGGTGCTTGAGCAACAAGTTAATTGAAGATATCATCTCAAGCTATCAATCTCATTCATATTGTCTATTCTCTCAAGATTGACCCAAGGATAAATTGATGGATATATTTCTAACTTCATACTCACCTTGATAACTAGTACCTAATCCCTCCTAGCTAGCCACTTGACTTGTGTAGTCTCTAGTAGTTCACAAATATGCGTGTGTTTGTGAATTATTAGGAGTGGCTAGAGTACTTCAAGTTTAGATGAATCTTTTGCCATATGATGCTTTTAATGGCTCTCTAGTAGAGCAAGATCTTATTCATGTTGTAGGTATGAGGAACCACCTTGTGAGGCAATCAAGCAAATGGCCATTGGTGATATAAGACCACAAAAAGTACAGAATGCAGAAGTGGAGGCTCCTCATGTCGCAGCTGATCTACAACCTACCGCTAAAGTATGAGCAACAGTGCCGCTCACACAAGC
Organism: Miscanthus lutarioriparius; assembly: GCA_904845875.1. NCBI lineage: Eukaryota > Viridiplantae > Streptophyta > Magnoliopsida > Poales > Poaceae > Miscanthus > Miscanthus lutarioriparius. Next base: position 66,932,095 of record CAJGYO010000009.1, read on the forward strand.
AGCAGTGCCGCACAAGAGGAGCAGCACTACTGCACCCATGCAGACAGTAGTAGCTGCTAGCAGTTCAAGTCATGGATGAAACCTACAACCTATTTTTGAGCAAGATGAAGAGACTACCTAATCCATTACAGCCAAAAGGGGTCGTAACAACTAATTTCCAAGTGCAATTTATTTCAAACTAAACTCCTTTGTGCCTTATGTAGCCACTTAGGATAAGAGAAGCACTTGAGGATTTACATTAGTTGTTGGCTATGAAAAAAAAGTATGATTGGAATTGAATTGATCATCGATACCAAGCAACATAGATGACTTGAGTTTCCTTTGTGGACTTCAAACCAATAATTTCAAGATGAAGAAAGTTTATGTTCATCCATGCATACTATGAGTTGGTTTGAGGGAGTCAAAAACTTGGTTCACATTGGAGGGTACAAGTAAATTTTAGGAAAGCCAAGAATAAAGAATCAAGCTCAAGTAAAGTAAAGGCACATATCACTCACAATTCAAGAAGCCTCTACTTGATGGAATCTTGACAAATGATAGATTGCCAAATTCTCATTCTCATGCTATGGCCATCTACATGCTCTAACGGTTGTAAGTATTTCTTGGCATAGTTCAATTTGATTACTCTATTGTTGCCATGACCTAGACATAGAGTGAAATCCCAAGTTCTTCAATGAATAAAGTGTTATGTGAGGAATTCAAATACTTAGAGCACTTACCAAAAGGGAATTTACTCTATAACTAGTGTTGTGAGACTAATCTTTCTCTCTAAGTGATTTATGCAGTCTCACTAAATGAGAATGTGTTTCTCAAATGGAGTGTGCTATCATATGAAGGCTATCAATCCAAAACATTGTGATGTATTCTCTCTTGTTAATTTGGATTTGATTCATCTCTTTTAGTCACTCACCATAATATGGCTTAAATCTACCCTTTGGATTTAATTGATCAATCATGCACATTCACATTTTTATTCCACTCAAAAGAGTGTGCATGAGAAATCAAGAGAGATTTAATCCATGTTATGAAGTTTCTCTATTTTGGTAACCCACTTGCCATCCACACATAAAGGGTTACTAAATGAGAAACTAGTGCTTGTGTTACTCATGCCCTCTTGTGTTGAGCTTATTTATAGAAAATCAAGAAGAAGAGGTTATGCTTGTTTAACTGAATAAATCACAAGCCCATGGTTACTCTTCACCTGAAAAAAGATGAGGTTGCTAGAGGCCAAAGAGATCAAAAATATGAGATTGAATAAAATCAAGTTTGAGATTGAGTTGGATAAGCTATATTGTAAGAATTCACAAGACTACAAGTATCAATAAGAGGACTGAATGGAAATAAAATCTTGTGAGTATTCTCAACCAAATTCACCTTAAGACTGGACAAGAAGAAGAGAAGAATTATGAATTATCAAATCTGTCCAGAAAATTAGAATTCTGAATTAGCTGCCTTCAAGCATGAATTTGAAAGTCCAAATACTAATTAATTGGTCTGAAACTTTGTGAGCATGCTACACACATCTAGTACTTGTTGTTTTACAATTTTCTTGAAGATTGATTGAGAAGAACATCAGTTGTGAGTTGAATTCTGTCAGCTTCAGCAATGCTGTTTTCAGACTCTAGTAGTTTTGTTAGAAATTTGATTTGATAGATTAAATAGAGTCCAAATGAGCTGAAATTTTTGCAGCAGTTAGAGGACTCATGGATGCACATCTCTACCAAATTTCATGTATATTGGACTAGTATTCTAGGATATATGATGTTTTCTCCAAGGAAGACAGAATCTGAAAACTCATTGCTTGGAATTGGATTGCATTGAAACAACAAGATTAAGTTGGCTCTCAAGTTGGTCATGAAGAATCAGTAAAAATGAGAAGCATAAGTTTGGTATAAAGGAGTTGCAATAAAAGAGAAAGACTCACACAAGGGTCTAAAGGAGTTGCAATCAAATTACAAGCAGCATCAAGTAGTTGCAACTAGTTGGAACTAGCAGAAATCAGTTGCAGGCTTCCAGAAACAGCAGCTGAAATCAATTGAAACTAGATGAAACTAGTTGACTTCAGTAGTTACAAGTAGCAGCAATGAGTTATAATCAGTTGGAGCTTTTTGAAATCAATTGGAAGCAACTGAACCAGCTGAAACTAATTGGACTATAAGCAGCTTGAAGGAGTTTGAAACCAGTTGGAATCTAGTGAAGACTTCCCTCTTGACCTCATGTTAATAATGTGCATAAGTGTACTATGTGTACTCTTGTATGCACAAATTGAGGGGGAGTTTAGCCTTTGTCTTGTGGGATAAATGGTTTGTCTCAAGTTCATGATTGCTGTCTCATACATCGGAAAAGGAGGATGGATGGTTCCTTTGGATTCTCTGGGTGCTTCACAATTATTCTAGGAGGTCTCAGTCTTCATAAACCAAGTGCTCCTAGTTTAGTGTCGGATGTCCCAATCCTTTAGTGGAACAGAATTTGAATGAGCTGGAGAAAATAATTGAAGAGTGGACTTTCATTGTCAATTCTCTACTCTAGAGCTCATCAAGTGCACATGGATCCATCCCATTGATCACCAAAGATCTTGTCAACAAAGAGTGGTAACTCCTAGTTCATAATTTGCAAATTTCATGAATTTTACCATTTGCTCTTTGTGTGAGTTGCTTTAAGTAAAGAAAGAACTAGGAACCTAATATGGATCTTGGATGATCATAAGAGCTCTAATTCACCATGAGTCATCAAGTGAAAACTATGGCCATCCATATCATTGAAGTCTCACCTATGATGGTCATGTCAATGAAAATTTATGTGGTGATCAATCTACCTTGGTGATGGTATGTTTGCTTTGGCACATTTTTAGTTATTGCAAGATTATTATGTCTTGACCAAGATATAGAATGAACTCCTCTAGACTCTTAAACCGATCCAAGTGCATTGCACAAGTAATCCTATTGCTTGATGCACATATTAAGGGGGAGCTCATTCTATGTCTTGTGTCTTTTGAGACTAACCTTTTCTAGTGAATTTGTGTAGTCTCTTGGTGAGAATGAGTTTCTCATGGATATGCTACATTAACTCAATCCAAATTGGTAAAGTTATCTCTCATATTCTGTTGGATTGCATTTTTATCTCTTAAGTAGCTACTCTCCATAATATAGCTTAAATCTCTTGTTTGGACTTAATTGACCAAAAGTGCATATGTTCTTGCCTTCCACATATATATGTATGCACTACCAAAAAGGTGGAATTTAGTCTATGTTATGAGGTTTTGTAATTAGTGATCTACATGCCTTCCACATCCAAAAGGTCACTAGTTGTGAAACTATAGCTTGTGTAATTTAATGCTATCTCTTGTCTTTATGAGCATTCCCAAGGTGATATTATGATATACAAGAATCCATTCCAATTGTCATCAGCTTGTGAAGACTTTTTCAAATGGTGTCAAAATTGTGAAGATCATATTTCAATTAGTATTCATGAATAATCTCTCAATTTGGTATATCAAGAAATATGTCTTCAATTGGTATCTCAAAATGGCAACAAGAGCTAGCAATGGATTTTTGATTGAAATCAAGCACAAGTTTGTGATATATCCTATGATCAAGAGAGATGGGCACGAATGAAGTCTTTTTGCATTGTGCCAAGCCCATCAAAGCACTAAATTCAAATTTTTATGATCATGGTGGAGATTATGAGGCTTAGAACAAAGTTATATCGCTCCATGAACTCTTGTACTACCTTTGTGTATCTAGGCCCTTACATGCTAGTGTGTGCATGTGTATGCAATACTTGAGTCACACCATGAGTTTGTTCTTATGGTGATGATTAGAGAATTCTTTACATATTTGGTTGATACCTCTTGTGGTGATGGCCTGAGTTAGTCTCATGTTAAAAGTGTCATCTAAGTGATGTATGAGCTAAATATTCTAACTTCTCAAGAATCTTGACTTAAATTGTTGCATATTTTGTTTGGTAGAAAACTCAGGAGAGAAATCTTATATGCTAAACTTTTATCTACCTATTGTTCTCACTTGTCTACCATTATTTCTTCCTTTTGGTAGAGAGATCTTTTTTAGAGATTAATGCCAAAGGGGGAGAAATATTAGGAGATAGTGTAAGGGAGGAGAGATTGATATGTGTATTTAAAGGGGTAAAAGGGAGGCATATAAGAATTTTCATTTTTAATTGTGTGGTGTATGCAAGGATAGTTTAAATTGATGCTCTTGATAAGGACCATATATGCTAGTGTGCGATGTTCATGCCTTGAATGGTGTATTGTTTATTTTCTCTGGCTGCCACTGTGCGGAAGTGCTACGCTCACTCGCGGAAATGCCGCACATGATAGTTTTAGAAACTTCTTGAGTGCAAGAACTACCATGAGCATCACGTTTATCATGATGACACCTTGCACCCCACGGATGCTAAGATATAGGAGAGTTCCCATGCTTCATCTTGAATATGTGCATTTGGCATTTAAGGCCAAAATTTGAGATTCCATTCTTTGCACACATTTAGGGGGAGCTCACTATATCATAGGATTTAAAATCTTATTTATCAATCTCTTATAGGTTTTAATTGTGTTGTCATCAATCACCAAAAAGGAAGAGATTGTAAGTGCATCTAGCCCTTTAGTGGGTTTTGGTGAATTGAATGACAACACATTAAAGGCCTAACAAGTTTGTTAAGTGTTGAACAAGAAATTGAGTTTATTGCACACACTTGTGGATTGTAGAATGAGAAGTGTATATAGGTTCAACAAGATGGCAAACTTGATGATATTCCACATAATATTTAAATCAAGGCCAAAATTGTGTATTGTTGTGTTGGAAGATCATAGAAACAATATAGTTCAAGAAAAAGACAACAATGCAAATGGAGTTGATGAAATGGCTTCTATGTTGTGGGATATCATAGCATCACAAGAAAACAAGCATGTTTGCCAAATTGTAAATGAGACATGAGTTGATGATTTTGGATTGGTCTCAATAATGGCTTGTTTTGCATGAACAAGAAGAGTTGGATAGTGGACTAGCTTTGATCAAGGATTAAAGAATGGATCAAGAGTGCATAAGTGAGGAAATATCAAGCAAAGGTGAAATGACAAAGGAGACAATGTATAATGGATATAAGATGTTCTCTACATTGGTTTGTTTGTATGGATAAAGATTTGGAAAATCACTTCGCATTAATATGATCAAGGTAGAAGTATGAAGATAGAGATTGAAGTGAGTGTTAGGAGTGTCAAGCCAAAATGAAGAGGATATAAGGAATCGTTAATTGGCTTGACCATATTGATGTTGATCCATATATGTCTCTATGTGAGTCAAACTGAAGCTTGATTGATCTCAACATTCATATCTAGTAGATAGTCAAGCAAGGATCACAATATTAAAAAAATGGTTTTTCGGTGGATGCTTAATATGATGTGACTTGAGTATTGCTCGATAGGGTGAAGATAGCAAGGAAAGAGCTTTGAAGAGCTAAGCGAAGGTGAAGGGCAAGCAATGGCTTGACGACCAAGGTACCATGGCTAAAGTGAAGAAGAGAGTACTTGCATTGAGTCGAGGAACTAATCTAGCTATGAGGAGTCATATTGTGTTGATGATCAAATCATTAGTGGAAGTGGCTTGAAGCCATGGATTGAGCTCACATGTGTTGAAATGGTTCACATCACATGCTCAAGGTATAATAGTAATAAGGACAATACATTCGTTGGTGGAGCCCCCAATTATAAAAGGATGCGGTGACCAACTCAAATGTGTTTAAATTCTTTGATATTTTGAATTTGAGTTTAGAAAAAGCCATACTATAAAGGGGAATACAATGCACAAGCTTTAATATGCAACCAAGTGCTCATTTACCCACCAAATATCCTTAAAGCCTTAGCCAAGACAGCAAGCTTTTCAATCCTATCTTTTGTGCTGCCTGACAGGTGAGGCACTACCGCGCTGAGGCGAGGCACTACCACACTGAGGCACTGCCGCAGTTCAGGCGAGGCACTGCCACAATTTAGGCGAGGCACTACTGCAGTTCTGTCGTAGCACTGCCGTGACTTAACTGACCGTTAGGAGCAGGGGGTATTTATACCTTCTCTTCTCTCTCACAATGGTCACCAGTTTTCAGCTCTACCATTCCCTTCCTAGGTGCGACCAGAGCAGCTCTCTCTCTCCCTCACTCACCATTGGAGCCCCTGAAGCTTCTCCTTTGATTCCCTTCCAAATCCAAGAGAGTTTGAGCCTCCAAACTGCATTAGAGAGCAGCCCCAACTGTTCTTCATCTCCTAGAGCACTTGGTTCACGTTCAAGCCGGTGGATTATGTTTGTTACTCTTGGAGCTTGCTCCTAGCCGGCTAGCACGTCGCCCGTAGAGGTTGCCAACTTGTGTGGCAGCCCCGGGAGGTTTGTAATCATCTCCATCTGCTAGTGAAATCACCCCTCATCTCAAGAGTTCATTCTTTTGACTTGAGAACGAGGATAAGGTTGAAAGAGACCAAAGCCTTTGTGGCTACCTCAACAACGTGGACATAGGAAAGCCTTAGTGGCGAGCTGAACCACGGGATAAATCGGTATCTCACTTGTGTTCTTGTGATTTGCATTGTTATACTTGTATTTGTGGTGATTCTAGAATTTGGTCCCGATCTACTTGCTCGTGCACTTCCGCCAAGATCCAGGTGGTGGAATAGGCTCTACACTATTCTAGGAACATCAGTAATTTGCTCAATCTACTTTTCCTTGGACAGTTTTTGAATTGTAGTTCGAGCTTGTCTGCAGGCGCAGCAGTGCCGCACTTTTAGTGAGGCAATGCCACAGTGCGGCGGTGTGCCGCACTTAGAATTTAACTTTCGCTGTGAGTTTATTTTAAACAAGTCTATTCACCTCCCCCCTCTAGGCGACATCAAGATCCTTTCAACTATTGCAACATCCATCTGAAACACACTTCTGAAACATCTGAAACACTTGAAGCATGCGTTTTGCAACATAGGGAAGGCCGGGACCGGTCGATTCCAAGCATTGAGTGGGAGCCGGCGGTGCGAGAGCACCATCGTCATTAGCACCACTAGCAGCCTTGGCTTTGCTGAGCAATCGACGTGCGCGACGGGTGGGAGCAGGCTGCGCGCGTCGCGGGATGGAGCGAGCCAGGCGGAGTGGGGCGGGGGTGTGCGGCGCACGACAAGGGCGAGCGACCCGGGCGAAGGCGCGTGGCACACAGTGCAGGTGGGTCGGTCAGTCCGGACGGACGCCCCTGGCATAACAATATCATTTTATTTATCATAGTCTCCTAAATTGGTTAGAATCAAACTTCAAATTGAGCTTAATCAGCCGAACTAATGTTGAAAGTCATTCAAAATCAAGTAGTTTCTATTAAAATAAAACTTCTTGATCAGATCAATTTTAAAATGAGTGACCGAACCAGCATAACTAGGAGGGGTTCTTCTTCTCCCTGATCTCTTTTCTTCTTCTTCTACTTCATCTATGTCCAAAACTTGTAGGGGCTCAAGGGGGCCCTATTGTGTTCACGGTACGGTGTTAAGAGGGCTGGAGCCCATCATGCACTGTCTCTAAATCCGTCCGTGAGCTCAACTAGCTTTTTGTCCAGACCTAATCTAATGGTACGTGTGCTGCATTACTTAGGATAGTGATGGTACATTTTGTATTTTTGCAAAGTGATACATTGCATAGTATTGTTAACAGTCACTCCAATATGCTGACAGATGTATGACCTTGGGCCACCAGCTAACTCCAAAATAGAGAACAACTCAAAACTTTCCTTCACCTTAAAAGTGGGAACTAAGCAACACAGGGTTGGTGGATCTTGAGACAGAAGCCACATGAACAAAGGAGGACCAGGAGGTGCTGCACTACAGCTCTTCACAAATGTCGAAATTCCTTGTGCGCACACAGCGCCCATGGTTTGAGCTAGCTTTGAACCATCACCATTTTCTAAAAACAAAAAAAAGTAAAGAAAGAAAGAAAGGTTCGTGGCCTAGAAAAGGTACCAAAGGCACCTACCAAGTGTCTCTGTTTGGACTTGATCATCAATTTGCTTGAACACGTCGAGCCGCACAGACGAGAGTACCAACCCGACATGCAGGAGACTCCAAACACACCAATGATCAACCACACAGCAACACGTGTACATGCATCTCTTTCCTGCAGGACATATCAACCAGCTATTGCAAGCGTTACAACAGTAGTGTCAGGTTAGCTGGTAGATTGAATTGTTGAAGATATTATTAGACCTTGGCTTTCTGGACTATTTTGTTTAAAACTTTTAGAATATAATTCAACATCCTTTTAAACTCCACTTTGAAAAATATTTAAACTGAAATATTAAAATCACTTTAGAACTATTTTCAAACTAATTAAAAACCAGAGTAATTTATTTTCTCAAACCATTTTGGAACTCTATTTTCAAACATTATTTAAGCTTATTTTTTGAAATATATTTTAAACCATTTTGAGAATCTTAAACCATTGTCAAACCTACTTTAACATTTATTTTAAAAAAGTAAGGACATTTGAAACTAAAACTTGAACTCATGTTTGAATGCAAATTTTAAATAAGCTTCTAAAACCTTACTTCCAGAAATAGAGCAAAACATACTCAAAGGTTTAGTCAAAAAGTTTTACATTCATTTTTGACTCAAATAAATTAGAGATATTTGCGGCCTTAAAAAAATGCACCTTCCTTCCATGGCTCTTTTTTTCTTGAACTATCTATAAGGTCCGAAAACAAAAATCACTTACCTGTATGGCCTTCCATCGATTTCAAGCACTTAACAGTGTTAAGTCAGAGATAAAATGGCCATTTTACCACTGGCAAAAAAAATAAAGTGTAGATTTTATTTTGTTTATTTTTTTGGCTTGGCTCGTTCTGGATCCTTGAGATAACGAGCTGAGCCAACCTCATTACCCTAGCGAGCCAGAAGGCCAGCTTGGCTTGGCTTGCTGGCCTCACAAATACAACAATTGCAACGTACGTCTGAAAATAAATGAAACATTTGAAACATGCATCTGAAACAATTACAAAAACACTTGAAACCGTTATAAACATACGTAACATCCAGATAAAACACTTGCATCATATGTGTGAAAATGTATGCAACATCTAAATAAACACATTTGCAACGTACGTCAGAAAAAACAGATGAAATATTGAGAACAGGAGCTTGCAATATACGTATACAACTATTATAACATGTGCAACATCTCGATCTACTTTTATAACATCCGTATAAAACACATGCAACATACCTCTAAAACATTTAAAACAGACACTCGCAAAGCGTAAACATTTCCCGGAGGCCACGGCCTAGCGGTCCTTGTACACAGCGACTCGACGTTGGCTGCGCGACAGGGCAGGAACGCAGCGGCCGCGGGCCGGGGCAGGGAGACAGCGGCCTCGAGCCGTACCTGGCAGGGCCTGTAGTCGAGCGCCGCAACTTGCATGGGGCTGCGCGCCTGACAGGGCAGGCAACTGCGTCGCCGCGACTCGCAGGCAGCCGCACGCACCGCACGCAGAAACCAGGAGAGGACAGCCGCGCGTCGCATCTGGTAGGGCTGAGCGACTGGCAGTCGAGCGCCGGGAGAGTAGCCGAGCACCGCGGGAGCGAAGCGGTTGTCATCCAATGCCAGGCCGATGCCCCACTGCCCTTGTACTGCCACCGCTGCTAGGCCGGCCACCACCCCCATCCATCCATCCAGATCCAAAGGGCACTAAGATTTTGCTAAGCTCAAAACCCAACCTAAGGCCCGTCCACCCCACCGGCGCTCGCTCCACGTGGCCGGCGGCGAGGAAGCTGCCGCGCCACTCCACATGCCTCACGCGCTCGCTGCCGTCCCCTAACCAAGCACGAGGAAACTGTTATTGGAGCACGCATGGACCGTGCACTTCCTCCACCTAAATCTATCTACGTATGCCGTATTAGGTATGTCACTCCATAAATTTCGCCAGAAACAAGGTTAATTAAACATTCGGAAACCCAATTATACAGACCAAATGAGCGCCACTTGTTTGTCAATACAGGCCAGGAACAAACTTCCCGGCAGTTTTAGGAGAAAAAACAAATGAAATAAAGCTACCAAACAAGATTTTTCTTCGGTACGGATACAAGAAGCTCAAGAGCAGAGCTGTTATTAGTGTTCAGATTTGCAGCCCTCAATCGCTGTAGCACTTGCTGTTGTTGCTCTTGCCACTTGCTGTTGTTGCTCTTGCTCCCCTTCCCCTCCTTCTTCAGCTTCTTTCCCCGCCGGCGGCGGCGCTCGGCGTCCTCCACCCGCCGCACGGCGCGCTCCAGTGCGTCCACGCGCTCCGCCAGAGCCCCGATCACCGTGCACTGCTGCGCGTTCTGCTCGCACAGCGCCGCAACCATCTCCATAACCTTCCGAGTGTCCAGGGCGCTGTCGGCAGTTCCGGCCTCCCCTCCCCTACTCATCACCTCGCTCGCCATCGGTTCCTGTGGGCGCGCCTCGGTGGACGCCGCCGCTGTTGTAGGCTCCGCTTCCTCCGCCACCATCTCCCACTCACCCTCCGCATCGGAACCTTCCGGCTTGTCGCCGTCAATGTTCCCGCCGTCCAGCAATTTTTCAGATTCCTCCACCACTTCTGGCGCCGTCTCGATTTCAATTCTGTCCCCGTCCACCTCCATATCCGCAGACGTCTCAGCCGCCACCTTCACCTCAATCTCACCGCCGTGCTCCGCATCGACCGGCAGCTCCGTCGCCGCCGTGCTGTTGCTCTCGCCCGCCATCTCGGCCGTCACCTCGGACTCGTTCTCCTCCGCCACGGCCTCCGAATCCGGCGCCGCCTTTGGTTCGAGGGCGTCAACGGCATCCTGCAACGCGAGGACCCGCTTGGTGACCCTCCTCCGGTACTCCCGCGCGCCGCGCACCGCGTCGAGCCGCAGCAGCATCTTCATCAGCGCCTCCCCGACGGCGATCCGCTCCCTCCCGTCCCCGCGCAGGGCCTCCGTCTCGCGGGCAACCTTCTCCACAACCTCCGCCGCCTCGCGCTCCACCTCGCGAACAGCGCGCACCGACTTCCTCGCCATGAACCCGCGCGCCGCGGCCTGCAGCCTCACCGCCGCCGCCGCCGCCGCCGCCGGCGGCGGCATCCTTGCAGCCCGGCGCTCCGGCTCCGGGTCAGACCCGACGAAGCGGACAGGGATGGAGACCGACCTCGACGACTCGACCCTGGGCCGCGGGTCCACCTTCACCGCCTCTGGCGCGGCGTCCGCGGCGGCCGGGAAGAACCCGCCGACGCCGCGGGACGGAGCCGGGTGCTGGTACTGGTAGTACGGGTCGGTGTAGTGGTACGGGGAGGTGTAGTAGTAGTCGTACGGGTCGTAGGAAAAGAAACGGCGAGACGCCATTGCTGCTGAGGCGTTGAGCTTTTTTGATCTGTGATGGTGTGATGGCAGGGGATGTTGTCACGGTGCGTATATATGGGCAACGAGTGCGAAAGTACGAGAAGGTGGTGGTCGTCCTCGGAATGTTCCGGAGCTTCGAATTGCCTGGAGCACGGGTTCGAAGTGGTTGTTTTGGAGTTCGGGAAGGTTCTGGAAATGTGGGGAAGAGGAAGAGGGGTCAACGACTCGACGCTGACGCGTGGGCCCACGTTTGTCTCCCTAGTGACCACATAGGTTGTTTGGGCCGCATAGGTTGTTTGGGCCCACGTTATCCGTGCGGTTCTAGGATGAAGCCACCAAAGAATTTCTATATTTTACTAGCACCCTCCGTAAAAGAATACAATTATGGAATGTGTGTTGATAAAAAAAACTCAAATTTGACTAAATTTATAATAAATATTATTAGTATTTATATCTCTAAATAAATTTATTATAAAAATATATTCTATAACTAATCTAATGGTACTTACTTTGTATCATAAATGTTTACACTTTTTTATATAAATTTGGTCAAAGTTTAAACTGTTTAACTTCTCAAAAAGTGAGAATTGCATTCTTTTGTGTACGGAGGGAGTAATAAATTACGTACATAAGAGCAAAATCAAAGTATTTAAACCCTAAACTTTATTAACACCCATCCTTGTTTTTGAGCTTCATCCTTGCAGAAAAACACATCCTCTTAATTTTATAATTTTCTATTTTTATTAATTTATTTAAACCCAATATCAGTTGACCAATGTGGTTGACTCCGAGACACAACACATTGTCCATCTAGACTTTTGCTTTGTGAGTAAGGATAAAAGAGGGCATCAACACGGACAATAAGAGCAACTCTAGATTTTTGCTAAACCAATGATTTTAGTAAGTTAACAAAATAAGTAGCAACCTCAAGTTATTTTGCTCCCAATAATTTTCTATATCAGCTTCTAAACAATTTTGTATTGAGAACTCCACTACTATTTTTAACCAACCAAATCTTTTTTTAATTATTGCTTTATCTTTTACCATTTTTTCACCTTGAACCCATTTTTTCTTAGTTTACTTATGGGTTCAATTTACTCCGATCTCAACGCCAATGGAGAGCAAATACGAAGTTCCTCTCGATTGCGAAAACTTACAAGTTGGAGAGAATATTTGGCAACATTTTATTTTAAAAGCTTTTTTTACCAATCTATTGGAGGTTTTTTTCCTTTTCGCTAAAAGTCAAAATAGGAAATTGTTTTACAAAACTCTTGGAGACGCTATAAACAGAACCATACTCTACTTTTTTGTGCCACAAAAGAAACTCAATTCAACATAGTCTCGACTCGAGTCCCTACATTATAAGGCCCACCCCCTCAACCCATCTCCTAAGGGTGTGTATGGAGCTTCCTATTTTTTGAGAAATGTTTTCTCCACCAACTCACTATCACTTGTCGTTTTTTATCCTAACTCTCCCCATGTAGGCGCAACCGGATCCTATGCCGTCCCGAGTGCTCCTCGTCCTCACACCAATGTCTTTTTTTTATCTTGACTATCTCTCCTCTCTCAGCGTAACTGGCTCCTTTGTTATCTCAATTTCCGGTGCGTTTGGTTGCTCTCCTATCTCGGGTGCTCCTCACTCCCTCACGTCGCTGTCTTTTTTTCCATCCCGACTCTCACCCCTCCTGGCGTAGGCGGCTCCCCGCCATTGTGCTTCTATGACTCAGTCAATTCCCTCGCGTCCTATGTTGTCTTTGGTGCTCCTCATCCTCGTGCTCCTATAACTCAGTCCATTCCCTTGTGTACTTTGCCGTCTTCGGTGGTCCTCCCCCTCGTGCTCCTATAACTTAGTCAATTCCCTTGCATCCTCTGCCCTCTCTGGTGATCCTCGCCCTCGTGGCCATATAGCTCAGTCAATTTCCTCACATCCCCATAGCTCAGTCCACCTGGACGACGATAGTGATGGTGCTCCTCGTCCTTGTGTTCCTAAGCTCAATTGATAAGAACGTCAGTGAATATGATCGATGAGTGGTTCTCATATGCCAATGTCTACTAGAAGAAATTTGAAGTCAGTGTCTATTAGAATGGATTTGAGGGTTCTAATTTGAAGGTTTCTGTTCAAGTAGACGTAAAGAAAACATATCCTAAAACATAACGACATCTCTGAAATGAAAACTAGAAACTAGGTTCATGTCTCCGGTTGGAATTGCTTATAGCCTACGCTTTTGTAAGTTAGGAATGGAAACGAGATGGAAATTTATAGTATCCTTTGTTTTAAAAAAGTTAAAATATTAAATAGATAATAATGCATACTCACATAAATGGTTAAAATATTAAATAGATAATCCGCACATGAGTATTGTGAATTAAGTATACCTATCGTAACCAAATTTGAATTTCTAAAATACATACAAGATGTGGATGTGTAATATTTTTTTTATTGGGTACAACTTGAACGCACACAACCACACACTCCACACTCACATCACACGTACACACGTGTGCGTGAGATTGTAATGCTCTCTAACCTCCGGTGTGCGGGAAACGCGTAATACCACCGAACGGTCACGCGTGCGTGTATCCTACTTTTTCTAAAAATTAGAAAAAAGGTGCGACATGGTGGGTAGCGTCTCACTGTACTGCCCTACCACTGGACCGTAGCCCTTTTCGCTGGATGTAATAATTTTTTTTGCGACTCCGCTGGATGTAATATCTACGACAACCATTTATTGCATACTTCCCCTATTCTAAAATATGATATTTAAGCATTAAAATACGTCCGGTGTCCATTATATAAACTTCCTTGGTCTTGAAATACGAAGTCTCCAACCATTCAAATACATCCTGAAATACAAAGTCTCTGACCATTCAAATACTTCAACCCTCTTGAAATATATTCAAGATAAGGTATCTAAATATTCAGATTTGTTCTAAAGATTCTAGGTGAACAAACCCTCCAAAACGCAACATTCACATACATACCTACCATTAATATACATCACTAACAGCGCGCCTGCCTACGGATGCGCGCCGCGTGACTCCAGTCGTCCCATCCAAGAGTACACGCTTGAAACATGAAACACTCGAAACATACGTCTGAAACAGCTGAAATATTTGGAATATACACTTACAACATATGTGTATAGCCACTGCAACATATGCAACATACTGATGAAATACTTGCAACATATGTCTAAATATAGATGAAACATTCTGAACAAACACTCGCAACGTACTTGTATAGCCATTGCAATATATGTACCTCCGTATCTACTTTTGCAATGTCCATATAAAACACTTGCAACCAACGTCTGAAACACTTAAACATACGTTTGCAACATGCGCTTTCAGTGCAACATCCCCTGGCTACTTCGGTGAGCCCCCCGGCGGGCGGCACAGTTAAATGACACGCAACAGAGGCGGTCGCGACAGGCGGATGGAGGTGAACGCAGCAGGCGGGATGAGTCTAGCCGGGCGGCGCGACGAACGACACAGTGGATGCAGCTGAGGCATGTGGAAGGAGGCGCCCGCAGCGGGTGGGACGAGTCCGGGCAGGCAAGCACAGTGGAGGCAGCCACGCCAGCTGGATGGAGATGGCCGCGGGGCAACGTGAATGTGGACAAGGGGCACGGGCGAGACGATTTCAGGTAGGCGGTTACGGGGGTTGCGAGTAGTCTGGACGGATGGACGTCCTATAAAAAGCATTATTTAAAGGATAAATGCGAAGGGACCTCTTACCATATGCGGTCAAATAGTGTGTAGTCTCAATACCAAGAGTTCAAAAGGCGTCGAAAAAATAAACTATGAAGAACTCCATTACTATAACAAACTAAATAAAAACAATCTATTGTCTGGAATAGTAAAGGTCGGGATTAGAAGCAATGTAAAATTCTAAAACTGTTTAAACCTCTACTCGTAGACATGCACGTGCGGCACGCACGTGTTTAAAAATAACTGATATACAAAATGAAAAAATGACAACGGGAAAGTTTGAAAAAGTATACATCGTCCTTGCATATGGTCTTTGTTGGTTTATTTAATCCATACCTCTATTTGCTATAATTCATTAGAAATATTGATAATAATTATAGATATGATAAAGAATAATTTGAATCAGTTTTTTGAGACATTTGAGGATGCTTATTTTCAGAATAACAGATATTTTTTTAGAAAAGAGCACCCCCGCTTTTATACTTAAAATGCAACAACAGTGTATGCACAACGTTTAGGCGTGCCCACCCTAAGAAAGTCTTAGGACTGAACCTCACCAGAGTTACTCAAACTAACAGCAAAAGTACTCCTCAACTCAACGTTGACAGTAGCAGCGGCGCTGATTACCGAAACATCACTCGGCCCTAAAGTCACGGCGCTAGGAGCCAAAGGCCGAGCATCCAATTTTACCCAATCTTAATGACGAAGCCATTTCGTTCCGCGGAGGTCGCCCTGCTATGTCCTCCAGCTGTTTTGATAAACTCCTCCAAGATACTATTTCGGTGGCAACCCAAAATCTGGCCACCGACTCAAAATCATGACCAATATTAAGACCAATAGTATAAGAGATCGTAACCAGGAAGGATCAGAAACTTACAGCAGGCTGCAGCTGGCTTCTTTAAAGCCTGAATGAATAGTGCTACTGCTTGCTTTTTTGCAGCAGCAGCCAGCAGCGCAGCCCATAGAAAACAGCCATAGAAAAAAGTGAATCCTAGGTGGAACATTAAGTTTCCAGATGGCACTTACAAAAACTGGGGTAAACGCCCTATGGTTTATGACTGCATACAGAGACGGTACTGCATAAGTGCCATTAGAAGTAGAACTCCACATAATCTGCATACGGAGATTGTACTGAATGCATCCTAATAGAATGTCGTCATTAAGTCCTGACATGAGATCATTTAAGGCGCAACTTATGCTGAGCTCTACTATAACTTTGAGCCACATGCATCGCCTGAGCTTATTCGGAACTACTTTTCAGCTATGAAACAGTGTTTTGCTCTCACAATATTTCAGCATAAGCATTAGCATAAGTCAAATTTTAGCATCAGCGAACGGGGTGATTGTTGTTTAAACTACCGCAACACAAGTAATATGATTAGAATCACTTCGTCAGGTTTCATGATATATGATTTTCCTGAAAACTATGATAACTTCGAGAGACTGAGTGAGAAGATAAAAGGGAGCAGGAAAGTCTGCCGATGGATGACAACTGGGGGCCTACAGGCATGGCAAGAACATAGAGTAGTAATGCTTGTTTCTCTACTGTAGCATTGTTTGTCAAACATGACCAAAAAAACATTATGATATATCGCTTTGTAACACAGGTATTTAGTAGGAAACCACTTTGTGAGGTAAGGATATATTGATTCGAACTCAGTACAACTCCAAAGTATCATTGTAGCAATAGTGCAAGTTCCTGTTTGCAAGATCCAAGGCATCCACATCAGAAAAAAGAACCAGTATAAGGCCAACAACATCAATAAGCCTCCACATTCATGTAAAGAAACAGAGCTCGAGCATATATCAAATCAACAGTTTTAAATATCTAAACGCCAACAAAATACTTTGGTCGCATCGTAAGGAAACAAGCTGGCTTATGATAATAATGATCCATGATAATGAACTATGAAAGCTAGTGTCATGTTTCATGTCTAGATTCCCTACAGATAGTAAATACCGAACAACCTCTGAGGTTTCTTTTGACTGCAAGAAATTATCAAATTGGTAATGATTAATAGGCCCTTTTGAATACCTTTTTCTAACACAACAATGCCAAGAAAACTTGCATAGGAAAAGTGGTTCTGTGTGTGTAATGGAGAAAATCACCGAAGCAAAAGCAGGAAAAATATATATCAGCAGAAGCAATAAAGTAGCACCTAAATGTTCAGTACGAGAATTATTTTTCACATCCTAAAAGTATTTCTTGTATTGCAAAGTTATCCTCAAACCCTCACCCCGCAAACAAACATATACAGAGCAGTATGAAAAGAACACTCCTTGCCAATTGAGTGTATAATTTATTGTATAATAATTTCTTGCCACAAAGTAAATCCATACAGAAACAACAATAATTTCACGAATCATATATGTCTCAGAAGGAAGAAAAAAGAGCAGCTGCAAGGCAAAGTTGGTTCATTCCACGAATTAAGTTTCAATGCTGACAGAGCAATATTACAGCTAGCTTAAACATTCATTACAGAAAAAATCATACTTATCGTTCATGTATGCATGCAACCACTTCCCTAAGACAAGTTAAAGTGTGTGTGAAAGAAGTATCATCAAGTATTTACAATTTTAGCCACTTTCGGCGGTTTGGCAAAACAAAGGTTAAAATATTTCTGTTATATATATATTTTCCGTTCTCTTCATTCTTAGGAAACAAAGAATTAACCTTGGTTTAATCACTCCTAGTCATTACTGCAGGATAGAAGGGTAAAACATGGGTGAACTCTGATATAATCATTGCACTACCTTTGGTCTTTAATGTTTCATGAAATTCAAACACACATAAAAAAAAATGCACTTCATTATTTCAACAAATGCATAATCTGGACAGCTTATTCAAACAGCAAATGCAAAATCTTGCTAGTTGTTATAAAA
Source organism: Miscanthus lutarioriparius (assembly GCA_904845875.1). Lineage (NCBI taxonomy): Eukaryota > Viridiplantae > Streptophyta > Magnoliopsida > Poales > Poaceae > Miscanthus > Miscanthus lutarioriparius. The sequence goes on from CAJGYO010000009.1 coordinate 66,950,048, forward strand.
AACAGCGGTACAAAATTTGTTTTATGACAAGAATGACATGGAACCATGCATAGGTAGGACGAATACCTTTTATATCCAATTTCAAGTTTGACAAAAAAAAAATATTGTCTGCCTAATTTTCGATAGGAATCCCAACTTATCCAATTTCAAGTTTGACAAAAAAAATAGTCTGCCTAATCTTCGATAGGAATCCCATCTTATCCAATTTCAAGTTTGACAAAAAAAAAATAGTCTGCAAGCAAAAATGAAATGATGTTAAGGGGAAAAGAAACAAACTAAAACAATAGTTAGCGAGAGAGATGAAAATTAGTCATGCCCAGTGTGAAGTAATATACTTCTCAGACAGATTTTGAATCTTAGGCCAGGTCCGGGTGACATGTTTTCCTTTTGGGAAGAGGGAGGGAGTTGCTTGGTATACTATGAGCAGGAGTATCGTTTACTTTTGTTATAATATGTGGTGTCGTATCAACATACGTGATTGATTACCCTGAAGTCGACACAAATAGTGCAAATTTTGGACAGCAACTCGGTGAATGCAGCAGCATCAATCCTATCGACGCAGAATTCCGAAACACGCTTTCATTCAGAAAAGCTTGCACAACTTCCTTAGCCCTGATGTCACTGCTGTAACATCAACATTTATAGGCGAAAATTGACTGCAAACTGCGATTTTCTTCCACAACACCGGAAGGAGATAAACAGGTGCAAACCTTTCAGTTATGCAGCACAAGTCAAAAACCAGCAAGCTACCCTAGCCCTAGCTCACTGAACTCCCTCACCAATGGACATGTAAAACTCAAGTAGCAAGTCTAAGAGAAACTGAAAGAATGACAAACAAGTTCAGGGAGTGTCGTGTTGAAGCCTTCAAGGTAACAAAAATCAAGCACTGCAACAAAATATCAAGGGACAATTACAATGAATTACAGGGACAACTGCCGTATAAAGAAATTACAGGGATAATTACAGTAAATTACAGGGACATGCTGCTTCCCAATAACAAGCCTCTTTTGCCAGAAGAACTCCAGGTGCCACCTCGGCTCTGTATGTCGCGCCAAAGCCGTCGTTGCCAATGAAGTTGCTAGCATTGAAATTCCCAGCGGCGACAGTCTCATATGTCAGTGGGGCTCCAATTTCAACATCTGCGAAAACCTTGACTTTCCTTCTCCCTAAAGAGCGCTTTGATGGTCTCAGAGGACATTTCCTTGTGCAGATGCACAGGGTCAGTACCAGTGGCGAATCTAGAATTTTAGCTTAGGGTACGTCGCTCAAAAATTTTAATATACAATTCGGTAAATTCATTTTAGCAATTCGGTAATAATTGTAAATTTTACAATATGATTCGATAAATTTAAGAATTAGATTCAAACCATTCACTAAATACAATATAAATAGTTCAAATATAGGCATAAAAGAGTACCAGAGACTTACAATGCTATTTTTCTCAACGGTTTATCCAACGCTTACAAAGGGACATGAATGTCTTGACTATATCATTTTCATCAACTTAAAAAAAATATCTCGCTCAACGAAAGTGACTAGACAATCATTCAAAAGGCTAAACAATAATTTTCTATAAAAATCTGAAGAGCAAAGATTAAATTACTGTAAATATTGTAGACGAGACGTGCGAGAAATAGACGGCGATCCTCCAATTCAGAGCAGGGCAGAGGGCGGCAGCCGACAGGCACCAGGGGCTAGGGCGGCAGGGCGGCACCGACTCAAACTCACCCGGTCAGGGCGTCAGGCGCAGGCGGTGTGTTCCTCCGTGGCTCCGTACTCAAATTAGGAAACTGAAACGTCGTGTACAGAGTCGGAGACTCAGAGCGTGCATACCGTATGGGTTCACTTGCCGAGTGAGCCGCGTTACATGGGCCTCCCGTCATCAAGCGATGGTGTCCAGGTATGCTTTTTCATTTTTCTTTTTTATAAATACACGGTATACACTATATTATATAGTATATATATACTACTTGCCACCGGTTTTGCAGGATACGCCGGTGCATACCCGGCATACCCTGTGGCTCCGCCACTGGTCAGCGCAACTAACAGAACCACGACAATGGCTGATGCTGAAGCTTTGGCAACAATCTCTTTTTGATACCGAAGCCACCATCACCATTGCTGCTACTGCTGCTGCTGCCACCACAGAAGTGCACGGCCGTGTCTCATTCAGGAAACAGTTCACGTGTAACTGAATGAACAGTAATTACATGAACCGGTGACACGGCAGCAGCAGTTATCTCGTCCCCAGATAGTAAACAGTGTGATTTCACAGTGCCACGAGATCAACAGGAACCTCCCCTGATACATAACTGTTGGACATATTAAGAAATTCCAGCAACCTCAGCTGGCCCAAACCGGAACGTATCTCACCGCTGAAATTGTTACCGGACAATGAGACAAATTTCAGGTTCTTGAGCTCCTCGAGGCCTAAGGACAGCCGCCATGGAGGAAGTTGCCGCTGAGATCCATCCGGTCCAGGGGCGCGGCGGGGTGGGTGGGCGCCTCCCTCGGCGCGTGGGGGCCATGGGGGCGCGGACGGCTGCCTCCCCCAGCTGGTGTGCCCTGCGCCGCGACGGCCGGTGGAGCGTGGTGCGGTGGGGGCATGGATGGAGGGGGAAGGAGGCGCAGTGGGGGCGATGGGAGGGCGGCCGGTGGCATGGCGTCTTCTTCCTCAACGGCGATGGCGGCGCCGCCGTAGTCCTTCCACAAAGCACGACGACAAAATGGGCGTCTGCTGCTCGCGACTCGCGGTAGTCCTTCTATTTGGCGACGCCGTCTCCGACGGAATAACGGAGTAGAGCGTCAGGGCTGGACTCGGGGATGGGCTTGGACGGGCCTGGCCCAGGCGGGACCCTGTTGCAATATAATGTAAAATAATCATTTTCCTTTAATTACCTGCTTTGAGATTCGTACCATTTTTTAAAAAGGGAGTAATGGAGCAGTTGCCCTTATCTTAAAGGTAAATGCGGAGTGACCTCCGACGGTAAGCGCTCAAATAGTATGTAGGCTCAATACCAAGAGTTCAAAAGGCAACAAAAAAAAAAAATACTGTGAAGAATTCCATTACTATAATAAAATAAATATAAACAATCTAGTGTCTGGAATAGTAAAGGTCGAGATTAGAAGCAATGTAAAATTCTAAAACTGTTTAAATCTCTATTAATGGCTGGTGTGTCATCAATCGCTGGAAAACGTTGATGCTTCACTTGGCCTATGTGCTCAGCTTCTTGGGCCGGCGCCGGCGGCTCTCGGCATCCTCCATCCGCCGCACGGTACGCTCCAGCGCGTCCACACGCTCGGCCAGCGCGCCGATCACCGCGCACTGTTGCGCGCTCTGCTCGCACAGCGCGGTCACCATCTCCATCACCTTCCTCGCGTCCACACCGTCAGAGGCGGCGCCGGCACTTGCAGTCCCCATGGTCTCCAACGGACACGCCGGTTCCTTGCGCGGTGGCTCCTGGTCGTCGGGCGTGGCTGCCACGAGTGCGTTTTCCTCCATCACCATCTCCCACTCGCCCTGCGCGTCCGAATCCTCCGGCTCGTCGACATCAACATTGGCGTCGCCCGGCACCACTTCCTTTTCTTCTCCCTCTCCCGCTTTCGCCTCAGGATCGCTGGCGGCTACTGCTTCGTCGACCTCCACCTGGGTGGGCGTGTCAACTGCTGTCTTGATGCTCTCCATCTCACCACCGCGCTCCACGGCGTCTGCCAACTCCGGCGCTGCCGCGCTCTCCTCCACCGTCTCGACGGCCGCCGCCTCAGGTGCGTCGACCTCTGTCGCGTCCTCCACAGGCGCCGACGCCGGCGCCGGCTTAGTCTCGAGCGCGTCGACGGCGTCCTGCAGCACAAGCACTCGCTTGGTGACCCTCCTCCGGTAGTCGCGCGCGCCGCGCACCGCGTCGAGCCGTAGCAGCATCCTCATCAGCGCCTCCCCGACGGCGACGCGCGCCCTGCGGTCCGTGACTAGGGCCTCCGCCTCGGACGCCATCTTCTTCCGGACTTGCTCCGCCTCGTGCGCGACCTCGCGCACCGCCCGCACCGACTTCCTCGCCAGGAACCCGCGCGCCGCCGCCTGCATCCTCACCACAGCCTCCTTCGCGGACATCGCCGGCGCCACCGGTTTCGCGCGCGCTCCCGGCGCCTTCTGCTTCAGCTCCGGCTCCGGTTCGTTATCCGAGTCGGGCCCGTGGACTGGGATCGAGAACGACGTCTTCGTCTCCCTCGTCTTCCTCGCCCTTGGCGCGGGTTTCGCGGCCGCCGGCTCGGCGCCCGCAAAGATGCCCCTGGTGGACCTGCGGGTGGCCGCGGGCTGCTGCTGGTAGTAAGAGTCGTAGTTGTACGGGGCGGCATAGTAGTAGCCGTAAGGATTGTAGTCGAAGAACCGCCGATATGCCATCGCCGTTGCTGTCTCAACCCTCGAGCTTTTCTTCTTTCGAGTCTGGTCTGCGTTTGGAGATGGATTAGGAACGTGGCGTGTTTATATGAGTACTGAGCAAGGGTGCAGGAGGTGCGAGTTGTGGTGTTCTACGAATCGCCTCGGACACGGTGGGGTCAGGTGATTCGGATTCGGCCATGAGCCCACGAGCGGTACGTGGAGCAGTCCGGAGGAGTCCAGTCCAGGGCCGATTGACTATTCTTGTAGCGGCAATCCGGTAACGACCACGAGTCCTGACCTGCTCTTTTTATTTGAAGTCCGGCAAATTAACTCGTGATCGAATTCGAATCAATCAACCGCAACGGTTCAAGTTTATAGACGCGTTCAAAATCTTGGCTACATCCATTATTGCAACCGCAGGAGATACTAATAGACATGTTTTTACTCTATTTTTTTTCTAAACTATCAAATATGTTTATAGTCGCATCGAGAAAAAAAAAGCAATCAAACATTTATGAAAAACAACAAAAATATTACTTATCTAATCCTCGGTTTTTTGCATGGCAGCTCTCATCATGGATTGCACTATTACATCATATCCATATAGTTTGCAAACACATTTATTTAGATTAGTTGGATAACAAGCTGCTCAAATTTTGAGTTCATCATAAGATTAGTTGGACAATCAACTTATCCATATTTGAACAATAATATGTTTTGTTCTTAATCAAAACTACGTTAACAAATTAATAGTGGAAATATTTGTATATTAGTGAAAGGTCAAGGTTCAATTTTTATGTTTACAAGCAAACATGCCCATTCGTTGCAACCGGATCTAATACGTAGTGAGTTGTACCACGGGTTATAAGTTCGAGTCAAAAATTAAATTAACTTAGTGGTAAAAATCTTTGTTTCCTAAGGAGTCAAAGATTAAAATAGATGTGATCTCTTATTTATTATTTGTTTTTATTATTATTATATTTATTAGAACACAAAAAAATCAGGTAAAGAAAACAATGAAAACAAAATTAGAAAAGTGGAGCCAGTGTCAAAAACAACCAGGAGAAAAAAATCTGAGGATACTCGAAACCAAGTAGAAACAGTCATGAAAAAAATTAGAATATATTTTAGAAAATAGCCACGAAAAAAAATCAGAACATATTTGGAGCCAAGTGAAAAACGTCTAAATGAACGTAAAGCAACACGTACTTGGAACAAGTAAAAACAGACAAACCAGAAAAAGTGAAAAAGAACAAAAAAAAAGAAAGGAAAGAAAGAAAGAATTTCTACCCTTCTTTCCTCTTTATTAAATTTTTATTCTTATATTTTTACATTGGATTAAGATTCCTATTCCGGTTACTCGAAATTGGAGAGATCTAATTAAATTAAGATTCCTAGTTGTCCATATTATTATATTTTTTTATTAGGATTAAGATTCATATTCATCTGAAATCGAAGAGATATAGTGGATTAGGATTTCTAGTTATACTAGGTAGCGTGCCCGTGCGTTGCTATGGGACAACTAAATCTTTTGTACTAAAAACACACGGATCACACGATAAGATAACAATACTGTTAAATTAAATACCGACGTCAAAGTGACATTTAATTTAAAAAGCAAAGTTCGTAAAATTAACACAGTCACGGAGAGCGCGACGTCGTAGGCTCACAAACTCTACTGTATAGACTTTTTCGTGATACGGCTAAGATAATATTTTATATCGGCACAAAGAATTCTACGATATCCATTTCTTTCCTGCACCAATAAATCCATGAATAAGTTCCACTGCATCCCCATATAATCATGTACACACATGTTCGAGTATATATGTAGATAGGTTTGTGCCCGTGCGTTGCTGCGGGACAGCTAAACTTTTGTACTAAAAACACACAGATCGTACGATAAGATAACAATATTGTAAAAGTATATGACCGGCGTTAAAGTGACATTTAATTCAAAAAGCTAAGTTCGTGAAATTTACACAGTCACAGAGAGCATGGCGTCGCAGGCTCACAAACTCTATTATGTAGATCTTTTCGTGATGCGGCTAAGTTCATTTTTTATATCGGCAGGAAGAGATTTCCGATATCCATTTCTTTCGTGCGCCAATAAATCTACGAATAAGTTTCACCACATCTCCATGTCATCCTGTACACGACGCTGGCAAGCGAATTAGCCACAACTTATATAATTAGTTTTATAATTAGCTCATGTTTAGTTCTCCTAATTGATATCTAAAAATTCAATGTGATAGGGACTAAAGTTTAGTCCTGGGATCCAAACACTCCCTAACTCTCGACTCCTGCTGGCTGCTCACTTACACCACCATGCCTATGTGTCTACACATATATACTCTAATACCAGAACATCTAAGATGGTCTTTATTGTCCATCCTTTGAAAATATCATAACTTTAAGGTTGCCATTTGTGTATGCTGTAGGATTGGAATGCTTTGCACTGATACATGAGGGTGTCCATGAGAGTCGAAATTTTTTATGCCATTATGATGTCTAAGCTTACCAATCAGATAGAGACGAACTTGATTGTTAAAATATTTTCAACACTGCTTTCATATACTCCATCTGTCCCAAAATAGAATTCATTCTCGTTTTCCGAGAAGTCAAGTTTTTTTTAACTTCGACCAATTATATATAAAAGAATATTAATATTTATAATACATAATTAGTATCATTACATAAACCATTGAATATATTTTTATAATAAACTTATTTGGAGATATAAATGTTGCACGTATTTTTTATAAACCTAGTCAAAGTTGAGAAAGTTTGACCTGCACACATCCCATAACGACTTATATTTTGGGGCAGAGGAAGTATATGCTAATGAGAGTAGTCAACTGGAAGTCGTGATGAACACAATAATACTTTCATATTATATGCTAATTGGAGCACGAAGAAACGCAGGGGAATGGACCTATATACGAATGGTGGGAATATTCGTTTAGGAAATTGCAGAAGGTTCAGCAGTCTCATCATGTATAACCTGCACATCTTTTATTTGGCACCACTGATGTTCTCAAGTAGCAGTCACTTTTTAATTTTAGGTCTGCATGCTGGAAACACTAAAATTAAGGGTCAACCTCGTTGAGTCGTCTTGCTTGATCTTTGCCAATTGTTTTCTTCCATGCATGATTATTGTTTTCTTCCATGCATGTGGCCTCATGTGATCGATTTATTTCCTTCAAAACAGGCGGAGATCGCAGGGATGGCGGTTTCTTTTTCTATCGCGCGGGGTATCGCATGGCCGAAAGGGAGGAGTCTTGCTTGATCTTTGCCAATTATTTCCTTCCATGCATTATTATTGTTTCCTTCCATGCATGTGGCTTTAGGTGATCGATTTGTTTCCTTCAAAGCAGGCGAGGATTGCAGGCATGACAGTTTCTTTTTCTATCGCGCGGGGTATCACATGGCCGAAAGGGAGGAGCGACCCAAAAAAAAAATCGCATAAAAAATAGTCTTACTTTTAGTCTTTTTAGTTATAGGAGATAAAGAGAAGGACTATAGACGGTTTTCTACATTCACAAAGTTAGTTAAGTAATGCCCGGACAAAAAATAGGTGGAGAGAAATTTTGCCTCTTTATTATTAGATATAGATATAGATATTTATATATATACGACGTCTATATCTATATAATAAAAAGCAAAATTTCAGGTCATTTTTATTGTTCGTCCATTTTTTTTGGTTCGTCTCCCTCTACTACCGTACGACGAAGAGTTTTTTGCATCCGGACTTGGATACATGATTTGTGCTCATATGAGTTAGAATAGTACTGGTATCGGTTCCACTTCCATGTCAGCTAGGATTCGACGACAAGCAATTGCCTGATATGTGCAGTTGTGTACGAGTTTGATCTGGCCAACTATAACGAAACACGATCGTGTGCGTATGGACGATTATCACTATCTATTTATATACTCCTAATAATAAAAAAAACTAACCAGTCCTGACTATCAGTATACCACCCCGTCCGTGTTTCTCCGTGCCAGGAGTCTCGTGGTAACGCTGATAGTAATCCTAAAGAATAAATTTCTCCGATCTAATCTGATTTCCTAATAAATAAACATCATGTATTTTTTTCATCGTTTCCGTTTCTGTTTCTGCCAGTTCCGTGGTTGGTCAGATGTTTTTTTTTCTCTTTCCTAATATTAAGCGGGAGAGGTAGTCCGTCCGCGGGTGTTTTTTTTAGATTCCGTTTTCACGTGGTTTTGTTTTTTTTAGTTTCGTCCATCTTTTTTTTTTGTTTTTCTGTTTTGCATCTTTTTTCTCGGTTTCCTCGTATGTTTTTCTCCCGTGTTTTTTCCCTTTTTTCTCTCCTATAAAATAAAATTTTTGTCTGCTCTGACTTTTCCTTTCTTTTTGTGGTTTGTGTTTTTCAAACTATATAACTCTCATTTTGATTTCTTACTAATGCTTTGATCTCTAGTACTAAATCACATGGTCGTATTTTTTAATGAGTATTTTCAAGTTTTTAATATATATTTTCACCACAAATTTGTTGCATCCATTATATCCTCTGCTCGAGTTACGTTACATTCACGTGTTCGCTTGCTAATCCATGTTTATCACCGGTTTTATCTTCGTGTCGGGGTAGAGGTAGCTTTGTTCTCCTTCCCTCTCTCGGGTCCTAACATGTTCCACATCTAGAGTCTCATTAGCATGTGCAAATGGATTGTCGTAGACCTATGGGAGCCCTCGAGAGGGCGTAGGAGAATAATAATGATGAGGCAAGGCAAAGGACACATAAAGCATACTGAAATTATGAGGACCTGCTGTTAGGAAGAACGACAGTGGAGCAATCGACTGACCCTCACATCATCGAACTACTCCTTGCTGGGCTGACCTCCACCAACTGTTGCGTCGTCGCGTGCACCAATGGCATGGATAGGTCTCCTATGCATGCCACTCTTCTCCATCGTTAAGGACACTCTAAGGATTGCACGCTCGCTCAACCGCAGTCATCGAGCCATGCCTATGCCGCCGCAGCGAGCCACGTCCACTCAAGCACCACTAGAGCCACGCCGACACGAGTGTCGTACCACCCCATCACGTCATTGCACAGTGCTAGCCCATGTCTTTGTCGGTGTTTGGCGCACTAATGTCCTAGGTTGCCTGATGGTGACAATAGGCGCGCGTGCTGTCGTGGCCGCTGTGCCCGCACACGGCTTCGCCATGCAGCCACAATCTTGCCACCAACAATGCATTAAATTATTCTCCCGTTGTAATGCACGGCCATGTATATTTGCTAGTATAATATTAAAGAAACAAAATTTCTTCACTCATTCTTTTCGTCCCCTCCCAAACTACCGGGGTAATTGAGTGTTTCTTTCGTACCGATTTTTTTACTTCTCAATCTGTACTCATGCCCTCTGTGTCTTGAATGCGATCTGAACTTATGTCCCACAGTTATACAAGTTAGGGCAACTCACGCCTAGCAATTATGAGTATGAATCCGATCTCAATATATATTGGGTCGCATCCTACGTCGTATGTTACCCGGACTCATGATCTAAGCTCATACGAGTTAAAACAACTCATAGCTAGCAATGATACGGAGTCCAATTCCATACTTTTATATACCTATATCTGTATCTATACCTATATCTGTATCTATATCTATCCCTAATAATTAAGAGGCAAAATTTTCACCTCTTTTTTGGTTCCATTTTTTTGGTCTGGCCTTCCACCTACTTGTGAGGACGGTGAAAACCCAATTCCTAATCCAAATCCAAATAGGAAAAAAAGAGTAGAATTCTATTCCTAATAATATTATTATAAACAGCAATTTTCCTTTTTGCCGTAGAGACCAACGAGAGGACGGGAACGACAGCCGACATCTATCAATGTACGGAACGGAGTCCAATCCAGATGCCTGTTTCCGTAAGTTCGGATTTCTTTTCCCTTCGAGAGCATGTTCTTTTTTTTCCCCTATTTATTGGCTGGTCCCATATAGAGGATAGAGCACACATTCTCTCTTTTTTATATTTTTCTCCCTTTCCCTTATCGTTTCTTGTCCGGTTGGTTCCTCTATTTCTTTGTTACAAACTTTGTTTAGATTTCTCATGATTTTTTCCTTTTTCCATGTTCAAGTAATAATATGAAAATAGAAATAGAAATAGAAAGACAAATAACAATATAGTAATAATGAATATATTCAAGAGCACGTTCTTTTTCCTATTTATTGTCTGGTCCCGTATAGAGCAGAGAGCACACGTCCTCTCTTTTTTATATTTTTTGTTCTCCTTTCCCTGATCGTTTCCTGTTTGGTCAGTTCCTATATTTCTTTGTTACAAACTCGTGTTTGGATTTCTCATGATTTTTTTTTCCTTTTTTCCATGTTCAAGTAATAACTATGAAAATAAAAATAGAAAGATGACTAACAATATTATAATGAACATAAATATACACATCTATATCTATACTATCTAATAATAATGGTACAATTTCAGCCCATTTTTTCGTCCATCCATTTTTTTGGTCCATCTCCCTCTAACTACCGGACACTGGAGAGTTTCTTCCGTCCGGAGTTATATATATATAACCCGTGCTTATACAAGTTAAAATAGCTCTTGTCTAGCGCGATACAGAGTCTGATTCTAAAACATATTGGGTCCGTGCTCATATGCATTAGAACAACTCGCGTCTAGCGATGATACAGAGTCGGATTCAAATATATATACAAAGAGTTTCTTAGTTTTGTTCTTTTTTTTTTATTTTTTTTATCTCCGAGGATGTCTGATTCTGTTATTCCCATGTCATACAGTTTTCAGTTTTTCCACGTTAGGTCCATGTCGTATGGGTTTAAGTTTCTTTTTTTTCAGGTTTTGTTCCTTTATTTTTCCTTGTCTGTTTTTCTTCCACGTTCTACTTCCTTTTTTTACCTTTTCTTTTGTCACGTTCGGTCTCTGAATGTTGACTCCCGAGTCTTTTTCTTCGTTTGATTTTCTGTATTGTTTCGTTCTAATTTGTTGTTGTTTCCATAAAATTAAAAAAATACAAATATAATATTATGGATCTTTTAACTCTTGGTAAAATAATTATTTTTATTATAACCAGTTAAACTTAAACCCAACACAGAGAGGTTCGATGGAGCGGGTAAGTGAATTTGGTCCAACACAGAGGGGTCGAGCTCGGTTTTGAAGGGAGGCCAATTTAGTTATAGGCGAATACCGTGGAATCATGCTTCAATTCCATCTCACAGTACCGAAGACATCCAAACAGCAGAATTGGAAAAAATCACATCCACTTCCAAATCCCAGGTCTCAATGTCTACATTCACACGGGGTATTAAAGTTTTAATTGATACGAATGTTGGATAATTCATATATCTATTTTTCATTTTCCATCCCTATCTGGCCGTGCTTGTTGGCGTCGATTGGCTGCATGGCATGGCTGGTTTTGAAGCGTGGAAGCTGCAATGCGGTGTGGGAAGTCCAATTGAGTTGGGTTAGCACTTTGGCAGAGTGGAGCCGGGCCGGCAGCATGTCAGGGTCGTAGAGGAAGCTTGTCGTGGTCTTGATCATAGTGGCAGCAGCAGTTGTTGCGATTGGCTGCGGCCCTGGCCTCTGTCTTGTTCCAATGGGAACCTTAAGCAAGGCCGGCGGTGCCTGCATCAAGGAGCCAGGTCACCGCCATGATAAGTGCCAATGTCCAAGTTGCCTCAGTGTGAGTCAAAACCAGTGATCACCGAAACCACCCCCAGCTCCAGGACCTCATCCCTGATGTGTACATTGGAGAACTACAGCAGCACGAACCGCAAACACCATCATCACCGATGTATTGGAGAACTCCTGCAGCACGAAAGGTTGCAAACACCATCAGGTGATGTCGCATGCGACGACACAGGCACCCTTTGTTGTTGCGCAACCCCTTGTTGAGCACTTTTATGGACTCCATTGCCATCTTGCATTCTCGGAGCCAGAGACCCTGCTCCAGCTCCTCCACTACCATTCGCCACAAATCAAGCTCAAGAAATCGGCATCCGTCACAACTGCACTATTTTGTTAGTGACAACATTTTTTAAGTGGTAGCAACCCGATGATGAACAGATCACCTCTTATATGGCTTCATATGATAGAGTTTGAATTCATCACTGAATTTTGCTGCTGCTTCATCAACCCTTTGCTTCAGCCTCCTCCAGGTCCTAAGCATGTCTGCCTGTATTAGGCCATGATACAGCGTCTCAAAGGTGATCTTTTGGGGAAGAAAACCTTTCTCTATCATCTCCATGAAGAACTGGCATGCCTCCCTCCACTTCTGACTTGCACAAAAGCCATGGATCAACAAGGTGTATGAATCAAGATCAGGACCTACAGTGCTTTCACACATATCGCTCCAAATGTCCTTAACAGTTCCATGTCGATTCAGCTTTATAAACATTCCAAGCAATATGTTGTAAGTGTGAATATCCGGTGCAGTCAGTGAACCAGGTTGCTTCATCTTATTGTACAGTTGCAAGGCACCACTCACATAATTTCTCCCCCGATATTCCTTGAAGAAGCAATTGTAGGTAGCTGGGGAGGGACATACTCCCTCAGCAACCATCTCATCAAGCAAGGTCTCAGCATCTTCCAATCTCCCACAGGAGGCAAGGCACTTTATCACAGATGTGTATGTTGCCACTGTGGGGCAAATGCCTCTATCTTTCATTGAGCGGAACATACAGACACACAACTCAGGTTTATGTGCACGACTGTAAACATGCAGGATGATTGAGTAGCTGGTTACATCCGGGTCAATTCCCCTGTCACGCATCTCCTTCAAGACATCCTCTGCTGAATGAACTGTTCTATCAAATCTGTAAGCAGGGTGCAAACTTGCATGTCTGCAGATACCATTTAGAAGAATGTTGTATGTAACTATGTTGGGTTCTATCCCATGATCAAGCATATCTCTTAGTAACTTCTGAGCCATGTCACTCCGGTTAACCTTGCACCATCCATATATTAAAATAGTGTACATCTTTTCATTTGGATCATACTTGTATTTCCTCTTATTAAATATCTCCATAGCAACCTGCAATGGTGATAAAAATTGAAAAGAAAAAAAAATAGTAACTGAATCTCATGAATTCCTCAAAAGAGAAAATAATAAGCTAACCAAGGTTAGAGTGATAGCTCATAGCTGAGATATGAAGTTCAAACACTAGGTAGCCAGATAGTGTTTTTATTAACTTTCTGATTTCCTAGTTTGGTTGTCAATTCAAAAGCAGAGGCTTCCACTCAAACCATAAGCACTACTGCTCATACTGTCACTAACATTGAAGAATTTATCCACTAGTTATGGTAGCTACAGCCTACATTAGTAAGATGTTAACTTTATGATAAGGCTAGCTCATAGTCAACACAAATAACGTCACAAAAAAAAGATCACTTAACTGAAGTCATCTTCTTTTTAGGTAAGTCACTAAAATTGTCATTCCAAATCAGAATCCAGAATAACATAACGAAAACTGTGTCATAAGATTCCATACTCAGTTACAGACAAGTTATGAGATGAGATTAGAGTATAAAATGGCAACTCCAACTTTATTCAAATACACAAAGTAAAAATAAAAAATTAGAAGGACATCATATCGAAAGATAGCCAATTCTCAGGTTACTAATAACATAAAGCAAAAAAAAGAAGCTTAATTTGATAAAAGCCTCTTCAATAAACTAGAGAACCAAGTTTAGTGAACAATTTAAAAACGCATCACTCTTCCATAGCAACCATAAGCAGTAAGCAAAATATCTAGTTTCTGTCTCCTGAAGCCCTTATAGATACTCTGAGTATTGATTTCTCAAACATGCTACCTTTGACCAATATGCCATTTCATTTTAGAATAATAAATTGTCATATTGTGGTTGATCTCAAAGATGGCCTAGACAGAGATCATAAGCAACCAACAGAGACAATATATATGCTTTAGTAATCTATTGCTCAAAATAAACCACTTGTGATGTTTAGCGTAACACAAAACAATTCATATGAAAATATGAATATTGAGGATTCACATGAGACTAAAACCCGAAGCCCATGTCATATACCATGTGTGCAACTCTCATACCACAAAATAATCATAACATGATAATCTCCGAGCAAACACTTGTATGCATCAGAATGTAACAAAAAGGTCAGAAACTGAATAAATCATCCAAATAGCAGATAACAACAGTTTCATTAGAAGTTAATACACACCGATCACCATTAAACTACAATCATGGAACACCAATATTCATTCAGACCTGCCAAACTGCATACAACAGACACCAAACTACAATAAGAAGCTAGGATCTTGAAGCCAGGCCACAAAGAGCCGCAGTATGTCGGATAATCAGACTCAGGGCTCCGCGCTCTATCAGCTATCAGTTAGTTGGCACTACGTGTGACTTCAGTTGACAAAAGCGAACAAGATAGCACTAGCGCCCGCGGAGAACTTTCGTTTGTTCACCTTCTAAAAGGCCTACCGACCTGCCGGTGAAAAGCCGGTTACAAAATCCATAATAAGACGTAGGTAGCGCAAAAGTACCAAAACAACTTTAGCCTACATCCCACTACGCCTGGGTTCCCCTTCCTATATATGAACCTTGAGTAAGGTAGGGTCAACTATACCAATCGTACAGAAAACCAAAAATCTACCACACCAAGTGTATTAATATTTCTCCATATACTCCACAATTTGCAGAAACTGAATGACATCTCATATGAAGATGAAGGGGCTACTTCAAAGCAATGAACTGTCACTCGAATCTACAGAAATGGCCTACAAGTTTCCGACAAGCCAAGAATTCAGGATAAAATCTTTTACACTGAACTCATTCAGTTCAAGAGCATCAGAGGCTAAACGATAAAGTTGGCATATAAATGAACAATTCACAGAAAACACACCACATTTCATCAAAATATTGAAAAATGAAGTTCTAACCAACCAATCAAACAACAGTCATATCACCAAAAATGCAACTATAGGTTTCCAGATAAAAAACCTTCAGGTACTTGTACTTGCAGAGCGTGTCGAGCAACGTGGCAAACACGGCAGAATTGGCCTCCCTCCCAACAAACGCCTCCATGTCGTCGAACGCGCGGACCGCCTGCCGCGTCATACCCGCGGCGATGTACCTCCTGGCGAGCACTGCGAACGTGCGTGGCGAAGCGGCGCCGTCGGCGGAGGCGTCAACGACGACCCGCCATGCGGCGTCGAACTGGCGCGCGCGGGCGAGGGCGTCGATCACGGCGTCGTAGGCGTCGGGCGGGGGGCGCGTGTTGACGAAGGATGGGTGGAGGCGCGCGGCGTGGAGGAGCGAGAGGGCGAGCTTGGACGCGCCGCGGAGGCGGAGGAGGAGCTGAACGAGGAGATCCCCGGTGAGGGAGACGCCGCCGCCGGAGAGGAGCTGGAGCGGTGACTCAGCCGAGTGGAATGGATTGTGGTGCGCGAGGAGGACTCGCGCGAGCTCGTCCGCATCGGGGGACCGGGCGATGGGCGGCAGCGCGAGGCCGTGGGATAGGGAGGCGGTCTCAGGAGGAGCCACGGCGGTGCAGAGCAGGCGGATGGAGGCGGCACGAGCGACGGATCCGCCGTGGGCTGGGAGAGGCGGCGGCATGGCAGGCGGCGGCGAGGCTTCGAGTGTGGAGACTGGAGGACGATGGATCTGCACCGTTGGTAGTTTTGACTTTGACTCAAAGACCATGACACGATGAGGCCACGTCAGCAGTGTCAGCAGTGTCACAAGGGCACCAGCGATGGGTTGGCTGCTTAGGCCCCGTTTGTCAGGGCTTCACTTTACTAGTGAAGCCATTTTTTTTGGCTTTAGCTCCACGAACAGCTCCATCGGTGGAGCTGAAGCGGTTTTGGTAAATCGTTTGGCAAAATGGCTTCCCTGTGAGAGCATGTTTTTAGGGGCCTGGAGGAGGAGCCGGGAGAAGCCACTATTTTTGGCTACTTCCCACCCCAAAGCTCTGTGAGAGCACGTTTTTAGGGGCTTCATCGGTGGAGCCGTTTCATTTTACCCCATTTGGCAGAAAACGGCTCTAAATGGCTCCTGAAGCCGCTGGAGAAGCCCTGCCAAACGGGGCCTTAGTGTATGCATAATTGTACTACAGCCAACTTCTTCTCGTTTTGTTTAAATGAACCAAAGTGAGCCTGTTAATCTTGCAATATTATTTGCTGGAACATTAGAGAGCTAAATGCCGAAAACAAGTAGGAATCTCTTAGAAATAAGATTGTCAGCCGGCAGAAAACCAGAAGGAGTGCATTTGACTTAGCTTTCGTTAGAAAGTTTTGATACGGTGCCTTTGATGCCTTTTGTTTTCTCCCCTCGGTTGGGGCTTTAGGTCACATTTCAATAATTTAGAAAAGCTTATGTGGCTCATAAGCCATGACTGAAAGTACTATTGGTTGATTTGTTGTGAGAAAAAAATACTGTTCGTTGGCTGAAAAAGTACGGCTTATAAGCCAAGCGAATAGGGCATTAGTTTTTACTGGCATTGAAATCTTTCAGAATAGGTTTTGCCATATTTGAATTCTCTTCCCTCCACAATGTTGACTCTTGGATCCTCACTTCAGTGTATGGACATGTGATACTGAGGGAAAGGAGGCCTTTCTAGTCTGATTTGGTAATATCTAGATGCCTGATGATGTGGATTGTCTTATTATTGGAGACTTCAACCTTCTAAGAAAGCCTGAAGACAGGAATAGACCTGGTGGTAATGCAGGTGAAATGTTGCTCTTCAATGAGGCCAATAGTTCTTTAGGGATTGAGGAGATTCGACTTCATGGTAGGTGGTTCACATGGACAAATAAATAGCAACCTTCCCTCCTTGAGAGGTTGGACTGGTTTTTTTTCATCTTCTGCTTGGACCCTCAGGTATCCCCATACTGTTGCTCGGTCGCTCATCATAGAGACCTCTAATCATTGGCCGTGTGTTATTAAAATCAAGACTTTCATTCCAAAAGGAAAGATTTTCGGGTTTAAAAACTATTTGGATGACCTAGGAGAGCTTTCTTCCCTTAGTTGCAAGCACTTGGAATAGATCCTTCCCTCAACAAGACAATGTAATGCTCCTAACTGCTAAGTTTAAAGCACTTAGATGTAGCCTCAAGACTTGGCAATCCCAACTGTCAAATCTTAAAGCCACAATCTCCAATGTCAAGACTGTCATTTCTCTGTTAGAGGCCATTGAGGAGTGGAATTTTAGATAGATTCTTGACTAGAAACTAACCACACTTTTACACCAATAGAAGTTATATTGGAGGTAGAGGCAAACCATCGGGTGGGTAAAGCTAGGGGATGAAAATTCTAGATTCTTCCATGTTAATGCAACAATAAAGCATAGAAGAAACCTCATTACCACCCTGAAGACCCATTGGTCTCACTACTGGAATATCCACTTCTATGACGAAAAATTTAATGTTGAATTCGAAACCATCATAAAAAATCGCTTTTTATGACGAAAATTTCAGTTTCGTCATATATCACCGTGACGAACCTTGAGCCCCCCTTATCCGTGACGGAATCGGGTATTGTCACATAAAAACGTCACAGAACAACACATCATTTCGTCACAGATCACTCGCGCGACTATTCCTACTAGTCTGTGACGATCTTATTCAGAACTGTGATGAATAGGGCTTCGTCATTGAATTAATTACTGATCTGTGACGAACAATATTCGATTAGTAACGATGGTGCTTCATCATAGATCTCCACACGGTATATTCTCCATCCGACGTGTACCTGTGGGACCTACAATTACTCATCCATGACGCTTGCAGTTCATCATAAAAGTCTCCGCTCGATCTTTTCTCCATGCGACGTGTACATATGGGACCCTTTCTCCATCCAACCTGGACCCGAACCTATGGGGCCTATCTCTATGTCCATCCAACCTGTGGGACTCGATGGCTTGCATGTCACTTGTGCTTGTGGACCCTTCTCCATCCGACTTGTGGAACTCAATGACACCTTTCTCCATCTCCATCCAACTGTGGGATCCGATGGTTTGCCTGTCACGTGTACCTATGGGACCATCTGACTTTTGAGACCTGATGGCTTATGTGTCACGTGTACCTGTAGGACCTTTCTCCATCTCCATCTGACCTATGGGAATCGATGGCTTGCGTCACTTGTTGCCGCCGGGGTTTAGTAAATTCAAACTAAAAAAGCCATGAGACCTGGGAGTCGAACCCAAGACCCAGAGCAAGGAATAGACCATCTTCACCATTGCGCTAGATGCCTAGTTGTGTAGACATGTCTTTGGAGTAGTATATGTTCTCTGTGTGGACAGGTTGACTTATATATTGGATATATCCCTATCCTTGCAAATGGAAACAAATCTGTGCCCGCTTGACTTGAGACGGCGGCGCCAGCGGCGACGCCGGCAACAGAGGATCCCTAGTGTGCTGTGGTGGCTCAGGCTTCCTTTTGGAGGCTAGGCGGCGGGTCTTCCCGATGGAGCACGACGACATTGGCGTCTGTGTCCGTCATGTAACGCGACAGAGGCGACAGATCCGATCCGCAGGTCTTCTTTCTCGCCTTTTCCTGTTTGCTTCACTGTTGTAGTCCTTGCTCGAACATGAGGTATACAAGAAACAGTGTAGTGTTTCAGATCTGGCTAGGCCAATGCTGATGAAAAAAACTAGGAGGTGGCACTGGTTAGTTTTCTGCCGGCGCGTGTCACTTGTAGATCTATCTAGGCAAACAAATAGGCCCTTTGTTTTTACCTTAAACTATTTTTCTGTCCAGTGCTTGCTTGATTCTATATTTCTGTTTCGTATGCTCTAGTGCCACCAGTGAGTCCTTATGGTATTTTGAACTTGTAAGATATCTGAGGCCACATTTCTGAGCCAATGATGTCTACATGGCTGTTGGATGTATTATGATGCAGCTCATATGTTTGCTTTCTATGTCTTCTTGTTGACAACCAAGTTATCCATTTGGTTCCAAACAAGATGAAGGCATCGAAAGCAAATCAATGCTTTGTGTCCATCATTCACATGACTGGGGCCACTAATTAATGTCTAAGCTGCACATGTTGCTACTGATGCCAATTATGATCACTACCACTTGTTCACTAATATTCTACTTGTGAAAACTGAGATAGCCTGTTCGGGTTGTGCAGATTTAAGATGAGTCGTTCGTGCTATGTTGTGTTCGATGGCCATGAGCCAGGAGTTTACTACAACTAGCCTGACCGCCATAGACATGTTCATAGGTTTTGTGGTGCTTGTTATAAAAAGTACAACTCCTATGAAGAAGGAATTGCTACCTTCAAGTCAATAATTAACTCAAATCTAGCCTTACTTCATGATGATGACTTCTATCTTCAAAACCCAACAGCTGCTCCACGCTCTTCGTCCTTTAAAACTGTTGTAATTGTAGTCCTCTTAATCTTTGTCTGTCTCCTATGGAAGAAGCTCTGAGCTCATGTACTAATTATAAGTGTGATGGCTAGACTTGATTTAGCTAGAATTGTAATGGTTACAGCTCCATTAACTGCTACTCTAGTTTGAGTTATATATATCTATGTGGTGCTACTCTAAATTTAGATGAGGTCGTACCATGATAATTGTTAATGGTTGTTAAAGTTGCACTTTGATATGAGTTGTGGACTTCACTGATGTATCTTTGTTGGATTATTTTCCTCCTCAGTGATCTCATTACTGAGCAAGCTCTCATCTGACTGCATGCACATGAGGAAATGGAGGAGGCCCCTAATAAGAGGAACGCACTGGCCAGCCTCATGGATGATGTCTTTGTCGAGATCCTCCGCCACCTCCCCGCCCACTCCTTGTTCTGCTGCAAATGTGTCTATTGCTCCTAGAGACGCCTCATCTCGGGCGACCATAAGTTGATGCCCTAGACTATGGACGGCTTCTTCTACGATGGAATCTATGGCTAAAGA
Source organism: Miscanthus lutarioriparius (assembly GCA_904845875.1). Lineage (NCBI taxonomy): Eukaryota > Viridiplantae > Streptophyta > Magnoliopsida > Poales > Poaceae > Miscanthus > Miscanthus lutarioriparius. The sequence continues at coordinate 66,970,327 of CAJGYO010000009.1, forward strand.
AACTTCACCAGCATCACCGGTGTTTACCCCTCCTTGTCTTTCTTGCCCTTCACCATGAACAATGTAGCTGTCTTAGATTGCTGCAACAACCTCATCCTATGCTGGCGCCTTGGGGCTAATGAATACCGCTATGTCGTCTGCAATCCGATAACCTAGGAGTTGAAGGTACTGCCGCCTAGAATCCATTTTGTTGGTGAGGCTCGATTAGGGTTCTATCCGACAGCCTCCTCGCACTTTCATGTGTTTGAATATATGGAGGAGGATGGTTAGTGCATGGGTGTGGACATCTACTCATCTAAAACTACAACATGGATCTTTAAGGAATCTAAATGGGGTGAGGAGACTGAATGGACATTGTCAAAATCAACAACTTTGTTTCTTAATGGTTGTCTGCACTATATTGGGTTCTATGAGGGTTACCGTCGTATACTTGCTGCGGATATGGAGGGAAAGGCATGGAGGAAAATTCCTAACTGGCCACGTGGTTTTTCACGCTCTAGCCAAGAAACTCAAGGTCACTTGTGTTAATGTATTGTTGGTGGTCGCAATATGTCCAAGCTTTCAATCTGGATCATTGAAGACTATGGTACTAATAATAAATGGACATTGAAGCATACTATCAGTCTGCGTAAGTTGTTTGGAAAGACTAAGAAACAAATGAGTTACTTTGATTTTGAGTCGTGCTACACCGCGGTTATAGTTCACCTAGAATGGAATTTGGTTTTCTTTGTTGGGGTTGGGGTGGAAAGAGCCATCATCGCATATAACATGGATACCAGAAAAGTTCATGTCATCCCTACACATTACATTCCATATGGTAGACGTGACATCCTGCCAGAAATCATTGGCATACCTTACTATCTTCCCTATGTTCCCTTGTTCTCGGAGTTGGAGTCATTAGCAAAGTAGTAAATAAAGTTGCATTTGATGTATCTCTTTGTCATGACATGTTTAAATGGATCAATATTGTTTGATTGTCTATGGACATGTTAATTTCCTCTTGGATGGATGTTTTCATTATTTTGCAGCAACTTTAACTTGTTTGTAATATAAGCTAAGGTCTGTGTAGTGTGTCAGACGTGTTTCAACACCAATGGCTTTTGCGTGTGCAGTAACATTTCAACACCAATGGCTCCTCTTTGTTTCCCCCCCAAAAAACACAAATGGCTCCTCTGTAGTAGTAATATATTAACCTCTGCGATCTCTTCTATAACTCCGCTTGTTTTCCTTCCTTCCCTGAGCCCTCCCATTCCCACTGTAGATCTAAAATTGCTAGGAACGCGCGGTTGCCTTCTCCAAACCTACTTCACTCTTAGCCACCGCCATGGTGAAGGGCGAGCCTTCTGTGAAGCGCGCACAGGAGGGGGATGACTCCATGCCCGTGGTGAAGGACGATGACACCATACGCCATGCCCATGGTGAAGGAGGATGACGCCGTGCCCGTGGTGAATCAAGATGAAGCTCCGGTGGATCCCTTTGGAGATAGAAATGATTGGGCCATTGGCATCATGAGTAAGGCTTTCTTGAAGATCATGCATGTGCTACAGAACACCAGGGTAGGCACCCTCAACCCGCCTTAGGAGGAAAAGGTGAGCAGTTACATCTTCATTTTTTACCAACTCACCGATGTCCTAGAAGAACTGCTAGCCTACCTAAACAAGAATCATGCGGACAACATGAAGTACATCCTCGCCTACTACCAGAGCCAGATAGATGGCTTCGACACTAGTGTCATGACGCAGGGAAGAATCAGCATCACCCATAACACCGAGAAGCACTAGCACAACTTGGTTCATGCCGATGCTGAGCAGGTGGCCAACCGCATCACCGCTGATGAGCAAAAGGGCCTCATGGCTATAGAGGAGGAGGACGATGGCATTTATACCAATGATGGGGATGAGGACGAGGACAGTGATACCGACGACTAGTAGAGGAGTAAGTAAAGTTCCATTTGATGTATCTCATGTTGCATTTGATGTATTTTCTTTATGTTGGGAGTATGGATGGAGTACATGTTGTTACTCTTTCCTTATGTTGTTACTCTTCCTTATGTATCTTCCCTTGCATTTTATGTCATACGTGTTCAAATGTACAGTTGTTTTGATTTGTGAAGTCTAATTTGCATGTCGGTGTTTACTTTTGTTGAACTTTGTATGAGGTCGGTTAAACTCTGTTGAGCATGGTGTAGATCAAGTCCTTTGGTCAATTGGTAGCCGGTTTCTAGCCCCTATTTGTTGGTTTTGCCTGTAGATTTCTTTCTGGTACTCTTTTTGATCTGTAGTATGGTAAACATGCATAACGGAATTCATCCGATCAAGTCTCACATCGATGTAATGCCTAACGGAGGAGCCACATAGCTATTCAAATTTTACAGCACACGTAAGAAAGTCCGAGCATCGTAAATCTGACCGGGCTGGACACATCTCACGTTATATTATACAAGGAAACCTATTTCGTATGAATACATTCGTTGAATACCTAAAGGAAATAAATAAAATTGAAACTAGTTACATGTCCGGCCCGTTCAAATTTATGTTGCTCGGACTATTAGGCGAGCAAATGGTTTACAAGAAATAGGTAAACGTTATTTTGTCGAATATACTAGAGGGGTGTGGTTGGGGGAAAAGTTATGATCGTTTGTACACATCCGTGGCATGGTAACTAGTTGCCATCTGTAAGCCTGATTTTGGTTAGTGTCAATCGATGGAAGGGGAAAGCCACTCATGACTACTACTACTACTGATACAAATGTTGTGACCGAGTGCACTCTGTACGCAATAGGTTTACTCATAGCTCTGTACTGTATAGTGTCCGATGAGATCAAATGTGTCGCATTCGGACTTTCTTGCAAGTGTAGTAAAATATGAGAATGAAGCGAATGCGGTAGGAAAGCTGGACACAAGAAGTGAATCGAGAAAAAGAGCTTTTGACCACCATGACACGCTTGAGACTTGAATGCCTGGTACGGTTGTGTCGGCACAAAATTTCATCCCGTGCCGAGGGCACACGAGCAAGCCAGAAGGGTCCGCTCGATGGAGCTGGAGATCCGCCTAGCTTCAATGCAGGGATTATCGATCCTGCGCACTCCTCCCGAGATGTGCCAGTCAATTTGACCCTATAATTGACAAGGAGAGAAAGCTAATCAGTAATTTAAGGTGAAACATACCGGTGTTGCCACACAGTCCCGAATGTGTGGCTCTGAGAGCCGATATGGAAGGAGATCGACTAAATAGCCGATTCCAGCATACTCATAAGAATAAATCAGTTAAAAATCATGGAGTTATGGAAGGAAAATCGGTTATAATTCAGGATGAATATCGTTATTTAGACAAATACTGGTCAATGGCAATAGGATATCAACAATAATCAGCTTATGCTAAGCCAATGACTGCAAGTAACTGAATCCCTTTTTTTTATATAAAAGAAACAACTCATCATCATTTAACCATTTAATAGAGATAAATCTAATGAACATATTAGATCACATCTATCGTTATGACCAGTGGGGTATGAGGCAGAATCATGCAGGCCGTAGAAACAACGATAAATTCGACGACCCTAACTTATTACTAATATCAGTGCGGCATGAGGCAGAATCATGCAGGCCATAATACAATAATAAGATCATGGAACTAATACATCTTTCAACATATCTTTATTTCAACGGTCTCATGACGTGAACTGCATATGTGAAAACACTCGATATCGGCTAAAACAACCGATTCAGGCATAGCGCACAATTAAAGTCATGCCCTATCAAGAATAAATCTACCAAATAATAATCCCCACTCCACGGTGCAAGCAGTGGGGTGTGAGGCAGAATCACATAGGCCATGATAACGGGCCATAGAACGGTTCTCGTTAGCCAATAGATCTATTCAAGACCAGATATGCCTTAACCGCACAATATGCACAATCAAGATTGACATAAAACAACCGATAAAACATAACTCATCGTTTAAGGTGCAGATTAGATCAATTTAGATTAATAAACGATGGGTTAAATAGTATATAAGGTCGATCTAGATCAATCCCAATTGGGCGAAGTGATATTGCTGTAATTAAATAAATAATGAAAGCAATAAGCAATATCGGTAACTTAATGAATCTATCCAAATGACGCCACCCTTAGATAGAGCCGATAACTTGACCTTAATCTAGTTTGAGCAGTGGAGGTCGACCGGATCGATGCAGCCATACTTAAACTAAATAAGAGTCGATAACTAGCTTATACTAGAGTCGCCGTGGAGGTCGACCGGATCGATGCAGTCATACGAACAGAAGTATAAGCCATGACGGTACTTACAAACAAGCCAGTGGTCGGCCGGACCGATGCAGCCCTACTCACTGAAGAACTCGCCAGGATCTACTCTACTCCTACTCCTAAGGGGTGGCTGGAGCCGAAAAAAGTAAGTAACTTGTATTTGATTGATTCTGTCCTCTTACAATAGCCGGGGTCCGATATTTATACCCGGAGCCTAAACATGAATCCTACTCGAGCACGACTCATTACAATCTTCGGCATAGAAGAAAACATTCCTAATTTAAGATAACTTGGACCCTAATATTTCTCTTTTTGTAGAGTCCGATATGTAGTTTCCTGGCGCCAACCATAGCTCACCATCGCTATCTACTGACGTCATCCAAAGAGATCTGATTCTAGAGTCGTATCTGAATCAGCTGATATCGATCCTTATGCAATCGATTCCTTGATTGGCACAATCTTGGAAGCCTTCGAATTCCTGCGCTCTTCTCCCAAATTTTGGTGCAAACACATGCCCCCCAATTTTGGGATAAAAGTGATTTTATTCCAAAATTCCTATTTATCTGTTTACCACAACGCAATCGTTCTATTCCGAGATATACGCATGATTCCTGACTTCCCGGCCTGAGTTTTATATAATATCCCAATAGTACCTCTTCCAACTCACTCGGCCTTTTTGCCTTTTCCCTTTTCCTTGAGCAAATCTTAATATCCGACACCATCATCGCCAAGGCCTCAAACCCTCGCAAATCCTCTGTTCTATCAAGCCGTTATTCAAGCGTTCTTTGTCATACTCAAATCTACTTCGACTTTAATGGCGACCAGCGACCACGTCCCTGAGATATGCCTTTTGAGTTTTCCATTCTCCGAGTACTAGCCGCTACCCTGTATTTCTTTTCTCCTTAAATTTATTCCATCCGATTTCTAGGAGATGTGGAATGAAATCTTGATTCCATCAGCTGTTGCTTCCAATGTCTATTTTCTTGGACCTATGGGTGACCCTGACCCATCTGATTTCATCCGTCATGAAACCAACCAAATCTCCTTCAAACAGTCTGTAGTGGACTTGTCCTCCTGGAATATCAAAACCCCCTTCAGAAACTAGCCTAAAATGCCCAAGGGGTGGAGAAATTGTTTTCGTAGGGTATCCGAGAAAAAGGGCGGAGATTGGGAGGTGTATGATTTGAATCAATGTTTGACACTTTCATTGTTTGGGATGGAGAGGAATGATTCACTCTTGATTTCTACATCCTATTTCTGGTCTAATGCCCTAAATGCTTTTGTCTTTGGTTATGGCCCGATGACTATTACTCTGACCGATGTTTACATGTTGACCGACCTTAGGATAACTGGGTCAGTGCATCCTTATGAGTACTTGAGTGTTGGTTCCAAGAAATTAGCCAAAATATCAAACTGCACAGGATGGGCAAGTTATATTCTGAACCATATCGAAGACGAATCGACTATTAGTGAAAGGGAATATGTGGCCTTTCTGAATATGTGGTTGGAGAGATTCGTCTTCTGTGGGTCATCTTGTGGTCTGACTTATAATCACAAACTCATGACAGAGCATCTAGCAGTAGGCAAGGACATCCCTCTTGGAAAGTATCTGCTAGGAGCTGCTTATCATCTGATGTACCAGGTAGCCGCACAATTACTGAAGAATGAACCAGTGCATACCATCAGTGGCCCTTGGTGGTTGATACAAATGTGGCTCAACCTGTATATGCTTAAGATTGTAAGGCCTAATCTTAGAAGCCTGAGTTTCCCTTCCTCCAACTTCGATGAGGAATATAGAGGTGAAGAAGAAAGAACTTGGCAGTGCATGAGCTATGGTGAGGCTGCATCGGCCATAACAATTGATATTGATATTGGCCATCTCTTCAAGAAGTTTTATAGAGGGTTTGATGCAGACAACCTGACTTGGCTACCATACGATGATGATGAGAATGATGAGCTGATCTTCCCATTCAAGTTTCGATTTGAGTCATGCTGTTCGGACGAGGCGGCGGCTGCAATTTTTAATACCTTCATCAAGCCCTGCGTTCTTCCCGCTGAATTTTGTCATGGTCGTGGCAAAATGGCTACATGCTCCTCCCTTCCAGGCAACCTCCCAACTTATGAGTTCTACAATCCATCTTTCATAGCCCGTCAGTTTGGCTTTGGCCAGCTCCCCCCTCAATTGTTCTTCAAAAACATATTGAAGCCAAGAGAAGACATTAGTGAGGTGATGGAAGCCTCCAGAGTTTTTCAATTGGGATCAGATCTTTCTTCCCTTTGCGTGCATGACTAGATCAGAGTCAGCTCGTCTTCTACTCTCTTCGACTCCTGGTGGCAAGAATGGCACTCCCATCTTTTCTGCGGGTTGATCCATCCTTTGTGTATATCCCTTGATGGGGAATTTGCTTTTGACGGAGAGGTAACTTGCCACTTCTTTTTAAGAAAATTATTCGATGAATTCTTTCGCCAACTGTTCTAACCGACCCTTTTTAGGACATTGAATTTGATCCTCCGAGCTTGGATAGGAAGGGGCGTCCCATAGACTATCGGCTACCATGCCTGGTTTCAAGAATAGGGTCGGCCGCACCTTCATTGAAGAAATTGATGAAGACTCATGCTGCTCCCATGATTGTGACTTATCAATCTTCCAAGCGCAAGACGGTTCAAGGGGCAACTCAGAAAGCCATTTCTAGAAAAAGACTTCATAGGATGAGACCATTGGCTACTCAGGTAAATGATCCATATTTCTCGAACTGACGTTCAACTTCTAATCCCGTTCTTTCACAGTTATCGAGCATTGCGTCCCAATCTGCTCTAGGTGCAGAATTGCTATCCCAGGCGTTTGATTTAGCACCAACTGAACCTCCATCGGCTGATCCTCAAAAGGAGCCGATTTCAGTTGAAATAACTGATGCTTCCACAACAGCAGAAAATGCGAGTTTCATCCTCGACGCTTGTCGAAGTATTTTCTGTAATTTCTTGATTTACTCAGTTTTTTCATCTTTCATTCGATTTCTTACCATGCCAGATACTCCCTGAGGCAACTCTGCTTGACAGTCCACTTAATGACCCTGTCGGCGTCGAAGGTGATCTTGTTGCTATTGACACTCAGATTGTCGATCCCCTAGTTCAGCATATAACTGATGGTAAGGAAGTTATATGTTCAATTTATTTTCCCTGCAAAAACATGAGCTAAAAATCTTTTTTGATGTTTGTAGATGTTAATGTTGAGAGTCCAGAGCCGATTCAACCAGACATCACCGGTGCATCATCAGCTGTCCCTTCTCCTCAGAGAGAGGCTATCACGGAAAAGGTATCGCGTTCATCTCACCGTTCATTTCGTCATAAACTGATCCAATCCTCTTAATCAAGATTCTCTTAAATGTAGGCATTCAATCTTCCAGCCCTGAGCTACTCTTTCAATCTTGAGGAGTATCTTGATGAAGATGAAATCAGTTCGTTGGTCACTTCCTCTAAGGCAGCATTGTCAGAAGAGACTAGAAATCAGCTAAGAGACATATTATCAATGTTTGGGAAGAATATAGCCAATTTGGTCCAAGGCATTGATTCAATGCGGAGAGTCTTCCTGGCTATTAAGAGTAATCCATCCCCGGTTCTCTCCAGAGTCTTATCACCTCTATCTATTTTTGAAGATCAGGCCCTGAAGGGGAAAAAGGCTCAGAGAAATCTGTCCGACCGTGAAACTTTATTGGCCAAGGGGAACTCCAACAGGCAAGAGGCTAAAGAGCTGACACAGTTGATTGATCATTTGAAGAACTCCTCCCTCAGTATTGACCCAGAATTGTCTCAACTGGAAACCAGGCGTGCAGAACTCGAGAAGGAGCTAGATAATGTGAAGGCTGCCATTGATCGTCATAAGTCCACCCTAGCTCAAATACCCGATGCCATCAAGCAAAAGAAACAAGAGCTGCTGGTGAAGGTCAGAGAAGGCAGGGCTATCTGAAGTAGCCTCGAGAACATTCCTGGATCAGCCGAAGAAGACAGGCAACAAATCGCAGAGATTGACGCTATCCGGCTAGAAGTGTTGAAAGCAATCCAGGATGTTCTAGACTTGTAATTCGTGTATCAACTTCTATCTTGCGCAGAATCAAACATCCTCTCTGTCATCTAATTGTACTTCTTGTTTCGGCTAAAGAGCCGATTTAAAACAGCCGATTCCAGACTTCTAATCTTAATCCAATTAAGTCTAAAAACACGGCTTTTGTTAATAGAACCCCTCGATCTTCTGTCCTTAGTTGCCCAACGCTGTATTCTCTTTGGTATTAGTGAAGTGGTGCTTCACCTTCTATTAATTGTGGTTGCATTTTGCGTGTCCTGAGGCGTCCGCCTCTTTGCTCCATGGCTTCAAATACCAGCCGAGGGCTCCGGCCTCGAACACATCTATACTTGCAACCGCTCCTGCTTCTTTGCACTTCTCTGCCCTTGCAAAACTCCATAGCAGCCTCCCTCCCTTCCTGTAGATCTAATCAATTTCATGGCCAGCGAGGATAACCACGGCAAGTGCGCGGCGGAGGAGATCCCGGAGGAGAACACATCGGTGAACCAGCGCCTCCGACGCATGAGGTGAGATTGACATTTTTTGTTCATGACGATGAACTGTTCTAACTCGCCTATAGGTTTGTTGTGAATGACAGTCTTCGTCTTCTCCCTAGGGCCGGTGAGCCCTCTAATGCTGCATCTTCTACGCTAGCCTCATCGTCGGATTCTTTCGACTCCTACAACGGCGATGATGCCCGACGTTTTCTTTGAGAGTGGAGGGCGGCTCAGAACCGCTATGCCGAGGTGACTTGGGAAAATGGCCAACTCGAGATCCGCCTCGGGGTCTCTCAGGCTACCCTTCATGCGGCCGAGGAGGAGGCCAGTGCCATTTGAGCACGGCTGGCTGAGTCTGACACCGTGGTGGCGGGTAAGATGAGTTCCATGAATGCTTCTATTTTGATTTCCACTGCCTTTATCTTAATAGTTCTGTTTTCTATGATCGTCAGCCCTGACAGTGCAGTTTGAGTCCCTCCAACTAGAGGTGAATGCGACTGCGGACGCCGTCAATGTTCACGGTCCCCTCATCAACGCTCGCCTCCAAGACATATCAGCCCGTGTTCAGGAAATCGCCCTCCACGGTGTTTGTCATGGCGCGTCAGTAGCGCTGACCGTGGTGCAAGTCTAGACTAGGTATGAGCTCCACGCCATGGAGACTGAGCATGAGGATTTGCTTGAGGAGTTTGTCGTCACGGCTGAAGCCATTGTTGACATCACATCTGCTCAAGATGTGGTGAACAAGGTCTTCGATTAGCTTGTATCTAGGGCAAACTAATGAATGAAACCTTCTATTCTTTCATGAATGTATCTTAGTGCAATGCCCCTGTATGTGTCATGAATGTCTTTGTTTTTGTTTTTGCTCTGGAGGCGATACATATCGTATCGGCTTTCATATATTCGAAGATCTTTATTTTTTGAACTAGAGGCGATACCTTTCTGGTACCGGCTATTAGAGCCGATGACTAAATGAATCGACTATCAAGTGTTGATCAAATGCCAGGATAACATCCCTTTAAATATTTTTTATCGATCGCTATTGATAGGTTGCACCAGAACTTTTCAGACCAAAGGTTAAACGATTGATCGATCCAGGCCAAGCATCTCATTAAGCGAAACAAAACTTCCTTTAATAGATCTATCAACTCTAAATTGCACTCATGATTCGACTTAGCGTTCACATACATCGGCCTAAGCCTATCTCCAGGACTAATGCTTATTCTTCCTTAATCCAATGGCCAACGTGAAGCCGTGACTATTTACTAAAACAAACTCTCAGAGCCAATTGCTTAGATCGACTGTTGGCTTTCATTGCTAATTTTAATGAAGCCTCCTTCCCATAACTTGCTAGAAAAGCATTCGAAGTCTGCTAGCTCCCAAAAGACTGGATCGGCTGTTGCGATACTTACAAACTCATCAGCGCGAACCAGTTCAACATCATCTCCATGCCATTGAATCAAACACTGATGCATGGTCGATGGTATACAACAGTTCGCATGAATCCAATCACGACCAAGGAGCAAACTGTACGACCCTTTTACATCGATGACGAAGAATGTGGTGAGCAGAGTCTTACTCCCGATTGTTAGTTCAACATTCATTGCCCCTGGGTCTTAGACGCATTACCCCCAAAGTCCTTAAGTATCATGTCAGTCTCAATCAGATCTCCTAGTCCCTTGCCAAGTTTGCGAAAAGTGGTGTAAGGCATGAGATTGATAGAAGCACCTCCGTCAACCAACATCTTGTTCATCGGCTTCCCATCGACCAAACCTTTTATATATAAAGCCTTTAAGTGCCGATGCTTGATTGGTTTATCAGATATAGCCTGCTGTATAACCGTCAGCTTGGCAACTATCTCTTCATACTCCGATTCATCAAAATTTGAATAAGCTTCTTGATCTGCCAGAGCTCTGAACTCTGATGGCAACAGAAAAGCCATTTGAATATCGGTCGATGGTTGCCTTCTATCAGCTGTTTGCTTAGCACGTCATACTTGAGGTTTACCGGATGCCTGAGCCTATTCCAACTCTCTATTCCTTAGGCGTTGCACCTTTCTCTTCTGGCTTCTTGTCAAACCTTCTGGACACCATTGGCCTTCCTGCCAAATATATTCTCTCTCATTACTTTCTTCTTCATAATCAGCCTAGTTTTGATCAACAACTCTCTTTCCAAGCCGATTATGAACACTTCCATTTTTAAGCGCTGATCCATGTTATTATGATGATATGCATCTTGAGCATGGATAGACCGGCGGTTGGCTTGAGATTGCCTAAACTCCCAATACTGATTACTGCACTCTAGACAATTATTCCTGGTAGGCAACTTCAAACCTTTGTTCCAGCAATGTCTGAAGAAAGGACAATTCCAATGTGATTCAGTTTGCTTTCTTTCATACCTCTTTTTTTCCTATTGACGTTGGTATTCTTGCTCTTCTAACCAACGTTGATAATCCTTTTCCTTCTGTCGCTGCCATTTATTCAACAAAATTTGAGATGTAACCCGTGGCTTTGTCGCCCCATCTTTTGACTTTTCTTCCTGCTCATATCGGCTCTTTTGCTTGTCACGATGTCTTCTAATTTCTCTGTACGCGTCAACCGATATTTGCATCACGGGATCGACTGTTCTAGCTTCTCTTGATTTGGTTAATGTCAGGACCTTAGTCTTTCCTTTGAGCAGCCTAGCATCGACCATGTTTTGATCTCCTAGGAAAGGATTATCATCAACTTTCATTTTCCAAGACGTATCAAATTTGAGTCTTCCTTGCTGAATAGCCCTCTGTATATGCTGCTGAAAAATTCTTCATTCATTAGTGGAATGAGAAGTAGCTTTATGGAACTTGCAAAACTTCTTATTCTTCAACTGATCAGGGGGCAACATAACATGATTATCGGGCAACTTGATCTGTCCTTCTCAAGCAAGAAATCGAAAAGCTTGTCTGATTTTGTGACGTCAAAGTCATAGCTCTCCTCGACTCCTCTTCCCCAAGGATTTTGCACCAATACTATCTTTTTGCCCCAATTCCATTTAGCCGCGGCAACCTCTTCTTCTTCATCTTCATAGTCGTCATCGACTGAATATGGATTATAAGCTTCGGCCACTGTGGTACTCTTCTGGAATCGGGTATCTCTGCACATACTCTGGAATTGGCTATTGAGCGCTGCCACTCGTTGAGCCAATTGACCCAAGTTGTCAAATTCTTGTCCCAGCAGTTTTTCTTTCCATGTTGGCAGCATGCCTTGAATGGCCAAAGTGGCTAGCTGATCATCAGCCAAATTTAATGAGAAGCACAAATTCCTAGTCTCTCAGAACCTCTGAAGAAACTCAGTGCCCGATTCGTTAGTTTTTTACCTTATAGTTGTCAAATTGGTAATCTTCTTTTCTCCAGTCCCAGTATAAAAATATGTATGAAATTTCTTTTCTAGGTCAGCCCAGTTGGCAATGGAGTTGACTGGTAGTGATGAAAACCAAGTGAAGGCTGGCCCTGACAGGGACAAGGAGAAGAAACGAACTCGATGGGCCTCTTCAATGGATGCTTCGCCCAACTGTATAAGATACTGACTGACATGTTCTATTGTGCTTGTGCTGTCTTGGCTAGTGAACTTAGCAAACTCTGGGAGCCTATAATCTGTAGGAAGAGCGACCAAATCATACCATTCTGGATATGGGCATTTGTATGAGAAGGTCAGTCCTTTTGGCTTCAGACCGAACTGATTTTTGTCATCTCGGGCACCTTTAGCAACAACTCGTCAGCATGTGAATTTGGATTTCTCTACACTTGCTGACCCATCTGTGGATTGAAATCCCTTGTGCCTTGATACCCTGGATTTGGAATCATGTGAAGGGTGTTATAATCTATGCCATAATGATACCCCTATGGAATCTCTATCTGCTGGGTCCTTTGCTGGTTTGCCGCTTGAAGCCTCTGGTTATAGACATTAGGATCTATATCTCTACGGATCATTTGAATTGATGGTGCTATTTTTTGAGCTAACGACGGTATGTGGCCTGATGTGCCCAAATTAATCACCTGGTTTTGACCTTGCCCCGCTGAATGTTGCACATGCTGTACTGACGATCCAGGATTATACTGTATCTGATTTGTAGTAACACCTTGAGCTTGATCAGATGAACTCTGAACTGCCTGGACCTCACCATTACCAGCTAGTGTTGCTTCTTGATGGCTGGTACTAACTTGATTAGTCTCCTGGGTCGACGGATGTGGAATGTTGTAATAAGTCGGCCCAATCTGATCAATTGGAAAACCATAAAGTACCTCTTTCATGATGTTGTGGAATGTGTCCAAGAAAGCTTCATTATGGCTTGATATGGCATCACAAACAGATTTGTTTATAGCTTTCATGAAGAAATGCCTGTCTTCAGCCTCATCTGCATCTGTCTGCCCATGCAACAGAACTCTGGGTAGTGGATATTTCTAAACAATTGTATTGTCACGTGTTTTGGTGTAGGACATCAAACACTTGTTCTGAAATTCTTCTATAACTTTGCCGATGACATCTTTATCTCCATCAGGTAGGTCTTCATATGATACCATAAGGATGTCGTTGTTGTTGTAAGCCGCCATGATGATTGTGGGGTCCCACCAGGCGTGCTAGAACGTGTGTCGGCACGAAATTTCATCCCGTGCCGAGGGCACACGAGCAAGCCGGAAGGGTCTGCTCGATGGAGCTGGAGATCTGCCTAGCTTCAACGTAGGGATTATCAATCCTCGTGCCAGTCAATTTGACCCTGCAATTGACAAGGAGAGAAAGCTAATCAATAATTTAAGATGGAACATGCCGGTGTTGCCAGACAGTCTTGAATGTGTGGCTCTGAGAGCCGATATGGAAGGAGATCGACTAAATAGCCGATTCCAGCATACTCATAAGAATAAATCAGTTAAAAATCATGGAGTTATGGAAGGAAAATCAGTTATTATTCAGGATGAATATCGTTATTTAGACAAATACTGGTCAATAGCAATAGGATGTCAACAATAATCAGTTTATGCTAAGCCAATAACTGCAAGTAATCGAATCCCCTTTTTTATATAAAAGAAACAACTCATCATCATTTAACCATTTAATAGAGATAAATCTAATGAACATATTAGATCTCATCTATCATTATGACCAATGGGGCATGAGGCAGAATCATGCAGGCCATAGAAACAACGATAAATTTGACGACCCTAACTTATTACTAATATCAGTGGGGCATGAGGTAGAATCATGTAGGCCGTAATACAATAATAAGATCATGGGGCTAACGTATCTTTCAACCTATCTTTACTTCAACGGTCTCGTGACGTGAACTGCATATGTGAAAACACTCGATATCGGCTAAAACAGCTGATTCAGGCATAGCGCACAATTAAAGTCATGCCCTATCAAGAACAGATCTACCAAATAACGATCCCCACTCAACGGTGCTAACAGTGGGGTGTGAGGTAGAATCACACAGGCCATGGAACGGTTCTCGTTAGCCAATAGATCTATTCAATACCAGACATGCCTTAACCGCATGCTATGCACGATCAAGATTGACATAAAACAACCGATAAAACATAACTCATCGTTTAAGGTACAAATTAGATCAATTTAGATTAATAAATGATGGGTTAAACAGTATATAAGGCCGATCTAGATCAATCCCAATCGGGCAAAGTGATATTGCTGTAATTAAATAAATAATGAAAACAATAAGCAATATTGGTAACTTAATGAATCTATCCGAAGGACGCCACCCTTAGATAGAGCCGATAACTTGACCTTAATCTAGTTCGAGCAGTGGAGGTCAACCGGATCGATGCAGCCGTACTTGAACAAAACAAGAGTCGATAACTAGCTTATACCAGAGTCGCAATGGAGGTGGACCAGATCGATGCAGCCGTATGAATAGAAGTATAAGCCATGACGGTACTTACAAATAAGCCGGAGGTCCGATATTTATACCCGGAGCCTAAACATGAATCCTACTTGAGCACGACTCATTACAATCTTCGGCATAGAAGAAAACATTCCTAATTTAAGATAACTTGGACCATAATCTTTCCCTTTTTGTAGAGTCCGATATGTAGTTTCCTGGCGCCAATCGTAGCTCACCATCGCTATCTGCTGACATCATCCAAAGAGATCCAATTCCAGAGTCGTATCTAAATCAGCTGATATCGATCCTTATGCAATCGATTCATTAATTGGCATAATATTGGAAGCCTTCGAATTCCCGTATTCTTCTCCCAAATTTTGGTGCAAACAGGTTGTGATAGGTCTTTTTTGTACTTATTTCACTCCAATCCAAGCAGTCACGATAGTCGAGGGGTAGACTAATTGCTACGACACTCTACTGTCCTACAAGATCAAATACGTAGCGGCCAGACATTCTTACATTTGCATTAAAAGTCAACAGCTTTGGCTCCTCCGTTCTGCATTAGATCGAGGCGAGACTTGTTTAGATGAACTCCTCGCTACATGGTTCTTTCAAGTTCAACAAATTTTATCAAAGACACGAGTTGGCTTTAACAAAGATCGAAGGCACTCATGAATGTTTAGCAAATTAAGTTTTAGATCAAAGACAACTAGAAAGAAATATGTAGAAAAAAGAAACCAGCTACAAAATGACCAAATGACCTGAGCTACACCACGCTCAACAGAGTTTAACCCACCTAATACAAAGTGCAACAAAAGTTCACACAGACATGCATGCAAATAAGAGTTCACATATTCATAAGGACGTCCCACAGATTAAACCTAGTCATGACTACTAGTACTACTGATATGTCCCATGGATCAAGGGTTGAGGCGGGCGTGCAGGATCTCATGCACATCCACCTTCGCTAAGACTGTGTTGGCGGTCGGCTATAAACTCTCGACCAGATCAATGATGTCATCATCCTTCGATTCCGGTGGAAAACCTTGCTCCGCCACCTGGATGTTAAACGTTGCGCCAATCTAAAGTTGGGCAGCAGCCAGCACAGTGACAGCTCCCTAACGAATGGCTTTGGTCACCATGGCTCGAAGGTAGGCTATCAGGGCTCAAAACGGCTCCTCTACGGTGAACAGATTATCCACTGCTCGCATGGGGAAGCCCAAGTTAATGGCGGCTTGCACGCATAGGACGAGGGTCTCGACCCACGTCCTCAGATCTACAAGAAAGTTCATCATTTTTTGGCCCTTCTTTAGGTGGATCTCCTAGTTGACTAGCGCCTTGGAGACCTCAGTCATGGAAAAATGAAGTGTGTCGCGCGTAGCATCCACCTCAGCGCGTAGCATCTCGGCGTTCAGCCTGGTCGATGACAAATCTGCTTGGGCCTTATGGTAACCCTTCAATAATTGATGGTACTCTATGTCGTCTGAGGATTCACGCTCTTTTGACAATTTGCCCACTTCAAAACCAGAGGGTCGTGCAGGGACAGACGGGCTCGACGGTTGCAAGCGGCGACTAGACGACTCTCCGGCACCATTGGGGGAAAGCCCCACGTCCGAGGATGGTGCCACCATGAAGGAAGCGCTGCACAATGCAAGCCAAGTTCAAGCCCATATAGGATAATGGGGAGAGGGATCTGATTGAGAAGGCAAACAACTTTTACTGAACTGACCGGCGCAGCATGGCACGGAATCGGGGGTGGCTGCCTCCATCGGGGGATGCCTTGCGGGGCTGCTTTCTGAGCTAGACCATGAACAAAGAACTACGCTCCAGGGCCAACGAGGCTCAAGATGCCATCACACCCACGTCCTCCTATTGAGATAGTAGGCAAATTCCAAATACTAGTTAAATTAAACAGCATGAACATAAATACTAGTGTGAGCATTGCTCGCATATACTCTAGTTAAATGAAGATAAACAACATGAACAACGGTATGGTGATGATCCACCTCCAAAGGGGGAACTGGAGGGTGACAGACCATGCCGATGAGAGGTCCATCTGTCGGTGGAGGATTACCGGTGTGGAAGGCCTCCGGGGCCTCCCCATCGACAGATGACCTCGTTGGCTTGGCCATGGTCCTGGCAAGAGTGTCGGCGGCATAGTAGGGTGGAAGGCAAAAGCTTTGGGATGGAATCAGGAGCTCTAGAGAGAAGGCAGTAGGTGTATAACCTTCCCTCAAGCTCCTTGTCTCTGCTGCTATAGTTTGGGGGCCGTCGACCACCCCACGCCCGAGACATTTGCGTGGGTGGGCGGTGGGGCTTCGCCCCGTCACGTCAATGCGATACAACAAATGCGATGGTTCTTGCAAGTTCAACAAATCCTATCAAATACATGAAAATAAGATGAGTTGGGTTCAACACAGATCAAAGCCACTCATGACTACTACTACAACTGATACAAATTGACAGAGTGCACTCCGTAGGCAATAGTTTTACTCATAAATTTGTACTATATTGTGTTCAATGAGATGAAATGTGCTACATCAAACTTTCTTACGTGCGCAGTAAAATATTAGAGTGAAGCTAATGTGTCTGAAAAGCTAGACACAAAAAGTGAATCAAGAAAAAGAGCTTCTGACGGTCTTGAGACTTGAATGCCTAGTGCAGTTATGATAGGTCTTTTCTGTACTTATTTGATTCCAATCCATGTAGTCACAACATTCAAGGGCGGACTAAAGATTGAAGAGTGAGATGTGTCTGGCTCGGTCAAATTTTGGTCTATCGGCTCGGTCAGATTTGGTCTATCGGTGGTAAAGTCATCGTGAGTTAATTCCCAACTACTTGCATCACCACTACTTGCACTTCTCCATCTTCAGCTGGCCTATTTAACCCGGGTCTAGATGCATCTGTTGGGCTCAATCACACACTCTTGAATCCACACACTTGTGAGGCAATCATCTTTCTTCATCGCCTAGAGGTGCTTTGTCTTCCTTCTTGCACCTATCATGGCCTGGAGCCCATGAGAGGTTCAAGATGGAGATAAAGCACCTCATAGGGATGCTAGTGTTTGGAGAAGGCCTTCAAGATTGGGTGCTTTAGATTCCATAATCTTGTTGCATTTGAGCATTGAGATGCAGATCTGCATCCCTCGATCCTCAGAGGTAGCAAGATTATGGAGTATAAAGCACCTTATTGAGATGCTGGTGGAAGTTTTGCAAGGTGCTCCTTCTCCATCCTTTGCGAGGTCTCCTGTTAACAGGAGCTTGACCTTGATGATTGTAGATTTTCTTATAGATCTCATGTTAATAGAAGATCTATAATCATCTGGTTCTTTCTTGTTCTGGGGCTCCATACTCGATTGGGGGTGCTTCAAGTTTGCTAGGTGCTCGTTCTTCAAGATTAGGTGCTTAGAGCATCTCCAAGAGTACTCAATATTTTCTTCCCAAAAATATAAAGTTTTACAACTCCTAATAAAGTATTAGAAGGAATAAAGGCGACAATATCTAAGAGTTTCTAATAATTAGCCAATTAGTTGTGTTATTAGTCCATACCTGTTTGTGTGGTAGACGTAGCATCTTGCTAGAGTTCATCAACAGACCTTACTACCTTCCCTATGTTCCCTTATTCTTGGAAAATTAGCAGAGTAAACAAAGTCCATTTGATGTATGTCATGTTGCATTGTGCACTAAAGTCCGCCCATGTTGTTTCTCAGCGGCTGGACAATCCTGCGTGACCTAGATTTAAAAATAGGGTCCAAACTTAAAATTGTAAACGACACAGTAACAAGCATCACAGGAAAATGAGGAAAAACAAGACTTGCTGGTATGAACTTTGTAGAAAGAAATCTGCAGTGAAAAGCAACCAATAGGGGATAGACCATGCTCAATAGATTTAACCCAACTAATTCTTAAGTGCAGCAAAAGTTCACACAGACATGCAAATAAGAGTTCACATATTTGCAAGGACATCCCATAGATCAAACCTAGTCATGACTACTAGTACTACCGATATGCCCCACAAATCAAGGGTCGAGGCGGGCGTGTAGGAGCTGCTCCACATTTCAGCTTCGCTAAGATGCCATTGGCGGCTGGTAGGAGGCTCTCGATGAGATCATCGATCTCATTGTCGTCCGATCTCGGCGAAAAACCCTGCTCCACCACCCGGATGTTCACTGCTTTGACAAACTGAAGCTAGGCAATGGCTAGCGCCATGGCAGTCGCTTGATGAATGGCTTCAGATACCACAACCGCCTTGTCTTCTCATGCCTGGGCGGCTTCCTATAGGGCCATGACAAGTGTGGCGCGCGCGACCACCAAGTCACCGCGCAGCATGTTGGCATGCAGCCTGGATGCACACCGATGATGGGATGACTCTCTGGCACCACCGGTGGGAAGACCCACGATGGGGGCACCACCGCCATGGAGGAATCGCTACACAATGCAAGACAAGTTCAAGCCCAGATGATAAGGGGGAGAGCGATTAGATTTAGAAGGCCGGAGAGCGCTCAAACTTGTCCTCGGTGGCGTGGGCCAGCAATAATAGAGGAGTCCACATAGCCTGTGACGACGGTGAAGTGGAGCGCACCTAGAGTGGCATGGTGAGGGGACCATTGGTGCCACTAGTGCTAGCATCGGCGTTGAGGGCAACAGGGAGAGCAATGGTAGTCTAGGAGACGGCGAGCGGGAGCTCAAGAACATCAGTCTCCCGCAACTGGACGTCGACGCTGCCTCCACCAACATCGAAGCAGGGCACACCATCGGCCATGTCTCCTCAAAGAGAGGAGAGCATGTACACTAGAGGAAGTAGGGACTAGAGCGGGGTGACCCTTCCTCAAGTAGAACTTCATGGGCACAACCTTAGTTGCAAGCAACGGGAGGCGGAGTTTGGGACTTTGCGAGGCGAGGTGAGGGTTTTTGCGCAATGCAAGGTGGAATTAAACAATGGGAGCAAGGCTAGACTTTATATATACACAAGGTGGACCTTCTATATGCTATAAATAATGTCATCCAACTAGCACCAAGGCATACTAGTTCTAACTACAGATGATTAACATGACTTCATACTAGTTCTAACTACTGATACGTCCCATTGATCAAGGGTCGACGTGGGCGTGCAGGATCTGCTCCACGTTCAGCTTTGCTAAGATGCCATTGGCGGCTGGCCAGAGGCTCTCAATGAGATTATCGATCTCATTGTCGTCCGATCCTGGCGGAAAACCCTGCACCACCACTCGGAAGTTCACCGCCTTGCCAAATTGAAGCTGGGCAGCGACCAGCGCCATGGTAGTCGCTTGACGAATGGCTTTGGACACTACAACTGTCTTGTCTTCTCATGCCTGGGTGGCTTCCTGCTGGGCCATGACAAGTGCAGCGTGCGTGGCCACCAAGTCACCGTGCAACATGTTGGCGTGCAGCATGGACACAACACAACAACTCTTGGTCCACGTGGTAATGCTTGAATAACTTATGGTATTTTTTGTTGCCGCCCACTTCAGAACCAGAGGGCTGTGCGGGGACAGATGGGCTCGGTAGCAATGAATGGTGATGGGATGACTCTCGACACCACTAGTGCTAAAGCCCCATGATGGGGGGCAGCGCCGTCATGTGGGAATCTCTGCACAATGCAAGACAAGTTCAAGCCCATATGATTTGGGGGACAACGATGAGATTTAGAAGGCAAATGATTAACCAATCTAACCTGCACCCCATGGCACAGAATCATCGATGGCTACCCCCATCAGTGATCTAGCCCTAGTTACTCACCAACGCTTGATGCCAGGCAATCTTCATGTCGATGATGTACATCCCGTGTGGATGGTGGTTATCCCAATAGAGGACATGCTCCCTGACAACAAACTATGTCCAACCATGGGGCACTCTCTAGGCAAAGGGGGAAGACCAGCAAGATAGCGGCTGGCACGTATCATCAACTTCTGGCTCTCGGGGACGGGAGTTGCGTACCTATGCCGATGATCGTCCTCCAAGTCCGTCGTAATGCTCGCAACATGGGCCAGCAAGAACAAAGGAGGCCATGCAGCCTATGATGACGACAAAGTAGAGCACACCGGGAGTGGCGGTGGTGAGGGAACCAACAGTGCCTGTGGCGCTAGCATCATCGTCGAGGGTGATAGGGAGAGCAATGGTAGTCTAGGAAATGGTGGGTGAGAGCACAATGGGAACATCGGTCTCTTGTGACTGGACGTCGATGCCGCCTCCACCGATGAAGCAGGGCACACCATCGACCCCGCCTCCTCGGAAGCGAGGAGAGCCGGTACACTAGAGGAAGCAGGGACCAGAGTTAGATGACCCTTCCTCGAGCAGCGCTTCATGGGCATGGCCTTAGTGGGACGCGACAGGGAGGCAGAGTTCACCACTTTGTGAGGCGAGGCGAGGTTTTTTTTCACAATGCAAGGTGGAATCAAACAATGGGAGCGAGAAAAGGCTTTATGTATACATAGGGCGGACCTTCTGTATGCTATAAAGTTAGTCAAACTTAAAATTCTAAATGACAAAGTAACAATGCATCACAGGAAAAAGAGGAAAAACTATGGAGGATACTGTCCGATGCGTTCAAATGTACACATGGCCCGACTTTCTTACACGTGTAGGGGTGCATGTTCATATGGAAAAACTATGATCAACACTAGCAGACTTTGAACAATGAGATACATATATAGTTGATGTTGTTGCCAAATTTAAATAAAGTCCCCAACTAGATATATATATATATATATATAGATGTTTAACACAACTTAACATGCACTAATTTAGAATTAATCTACCACATTGATGTGAATAAGTTATAGCACTCCCGTGAGATCCTACACTCCTCGCTGCAGAAACTAGCCCACTTGTCCCATACTTCAAATCCGAGGGGCATGCCGCAGCCGACGCTTGTGCACTGATGCCCATCCTAGGGAAGAACGGGGGGAAGAAAGGGCACTACAAGCTATGGCACCATGCCTTGCAACAACCAGTGCATGTCTTAGCGGCACCGCGTATAGGTCTGGTTCTTCCATGGTAGTGCAGCTGGTCCCGCTTCGTCAGCACCTTTGAGCTGCTTCAACAGGCACGGCACAATGTCATCATTGCCGCCACCAGTATTGGACCTATAGAGCATGAGGGTGTAGACGTACATACCAAGTTTATGGCCTCCCTTGGCAGAGTGCTAAAGCCATTCCATGGTGGCGTCAATGACCTATGGGCTTCCATGAAGATAGGACGCAAGCCAGTGAGGAAGCAGGCGTCTAGGTTACCCATGCTGGCCAACTTGGTGGTGAGTAGGGCATGATAGTCATCATCATAGTAGTAGTGCTCCCAGAAACCTTGACAATGCAACACCCGGCGTAGTGGTATGCGTCGGCCGACTTCGGTGGTGCCGCGCACCCTGTGCATGAATGAGCAGGTTGCCCGTAGGCTGGGAAGGTCATCCATGGGGGCATATAACTATTCAACAACATGGCTGTGATGTCCGTGGCCAACTCCATCAGTAGCCAATCCTTCACGACGTAGCCAAGGAAGAAGCAGAGTCGAAGTGCGTGTGCGACGAACGACAATGGATGCGGCATCGAGCGGAGTACGAAGGCACGACTACGACAAGGCAGAGAAAGCGCTGGGTTAATAGGGTTGGCGGTTTATGTAGGTAGAGACTCGCATTCTTGAAGGATCGCGTATACCATGTAAACGTGTCTCGAGGAAGTGAATCATTCAATCCGATGGTTCTTTCTCGAGGAACCAAACGTCGGCTCGCTTGAGTTCTAGGTGTCCATGTAAACATGCCTCGGGAAAGTGAATCATAGCAAATCTTGTGTTAACAGAAGATATGTAATCATTTGGTTCTCTCTAGTTTAGGGGAACCATACTCGATTGGGGGTGCTTCAAGTTTGTGAGGTGCTCGTTCAGGAGTCCATGTTCCCTTGTTCTTGGAAAATTAGCAGAGGAGTAAACAAAGTTCCATTCGATGTATGTCACGTTGCATGGTGCACTAAAGTCTAGCCCGTGTTGTTTCTCAGTGGCCGGACAATCCTACGCATCGACCAGATTTAAAAACAGGGCCCAAACTTAAAATTGTAAACGACACGGTAACAAGCATCACAGGAAAACGAGGAAAAACAAGACTTGCTTGTATGAACTCGATCGCTGCATGGTTCTTGCAAGTTCAACAAATTTTATCTAATACATGCAAATAAGAGGAGAGCAGTGCAATCCCACTACTCAATGTCATCCAACTACTACCAATACATACTAGTTCTAACTACAGATGATTAACATGACTTCATACTTGAGAATAGGAGCTTTTGACCACCATGACATGCTTGAGACTTGAATGCCTAATGCGGTTGTGAAGGGTCTTTTCTGTACTTCTTTGACTCCAATCCAAGTAGACTTGTTGCTACGACATTCAAAACTGACGACCCTTTATACTGTGTTGTACGAGATCAAATTTAAAGTGTCCAGACTTTCTTGCGTTTGCAGTAAAATTCAATAGCAAAACGACCCTGTTGGTTGGTTTTGCCTACAGGTTTCTTTCTGGTTCTCTTTTTGATCTATAGTATGGTAAACATGCATAATGGAATTCACCTCGTAACTATCCCTGTTCATCCCACAACTAGTTAACATCGGGTTCCCTTTAAATCATTCTTGGTCCAACTCCAAACCAATTCAAATCATAGCTACAAACTAAGCCACTAGACCCATAGAGTAGCCATTGTCATAAGCTCCGCTAGAGATCCTGCTGCCCAGTTTTCCACTTTCAAACACCATGTCAAGTGTAGAACGACATCGAGGAACATCTTCACCATCAAGGATCCATTTGGTAGGAGCATCCTTGAAGCATCGTTCTCTGTGACCCTAGAATGCATGGTGACCAAGACCCTCAAAGCCAGCGGTCACTGGCAGCCGATGTACCTCCTGTACGAAGAAGGCAGTGCCACCAGGATCTTGAAGGTGAATCAAGCCGTGGGCATCTCGGCGATAAGGAAGGTGTCCGTGATGTCCTTCGCGGCTTGATGAGGACATTCATGTGGCTGCAGCAACTCAATCTCACCGACGAGGAGTGGGAGGACATCCTTCTTGAGCTCGAGGTTCCTGAACTCATGGCCCTAGCATGTGAGGCCTGCCAAGATGGCTGCATCGACCATGCCACGCTTGAGCTTTGGGTTGATGAACAATTGAAGTTGATCGCGTCCGAGGCGCTCTTGATGCTCTGTGCGGAGGCGGAGGTGGAGGCGGTGCCAGCGGGGTGTTGGGACTGCAACATCTGCCTGGAGGATGAAACATCTAATCCTGTGGCCAGCCATGCTGTGGAAATGCCCGACTGCGGCCACACATTCCACCACAAGTGCATCACCAAGTGGTTCGGCCGGAGATCCACCTGCCCGATGTATCTTCACCCAGAAGTGCAGAGATGCCTCTCGCACTTCACCGAAGAGGATTATTGATTAACCTCATTGTTTTATGTTGTATAAAATACTTACTATTACGTATCATACTCCTCTATATATATTTGGTCCAAATTTAGAATCTTTGAGTAAATCTCCGCTCCGTCGGTCTAACTGCCATGATCTCGTCAACTCTGCTTGTTTTATTTCCTACCTTCCGGAGCTCTCCCATTCCCTCTGCAGATCTAAACCCTGAGGAACGTGTGGTTACCTTCTTGTACATGTGCTCAACACATAAAATACATGACTTCGTGCCATCAGGCCAGACACCCAAGGCAACAAAAAAAGAAACTAAAACCAACTAAGGAAACTTCATCCACTACATCATGTTTGTCACAGAACCGACCAATTTATAAGAGCACAAGTACAAAAACAATCGCTGAAACGATCAAATTCTCGAACTTGAGCCCATATAAACCCGGTAGTCAACTAAAATCTCGAAGGATTTCAAACCAACTTGCATACAACCAAGATCACAGTAATTCAACATAACATATCGTACATTACAACATTTCACAGACGTTCGCAAATAGATTATATCATCACAGAGTCATCGTTATTACAAAACAAGTCTTGTAAAACATGCGGAAGCAAATAGTTTAACTTACACACCCGAGTTCAAATACACATACTGGTTCGCTAATCACAGCCCGCAAAAGCATTCAGATAAGAGAACAGAGATCATGCCCATGATCTAGTCTTCATCACCCACCGGGTGGAGACAATACTACAGAATCCACGATATAGAAGGTCATACGCAACAAGAGGAATAAACCACGAGTATGGGAATGTACTCAGCTAGACTTACCCGCCAAAAACCAAAATAAATGACACCAAGGATTATGCATAGCTTAATGTAGTGGATCTTCTTGACACTTTCTTTTTGCGAGAAACATAAGTAATAATGATCAACTCTTAGCACGACTAGCAAGTGACTTTTTAGCCATTAACTTTTGTCATCTATATTAGCACCTATACTAAGCAATCATTTTATTAGGGTGCAAACATTAATAACCATATCAGGTATTCATTGTGGCAACCTTATCATCATCATCCATTTAACCATATCGTTAAATTAATTGAATCTCACGTTGCATTTGCTCGGTCAAGTTCTCACTATCCGGGAGGCGGCGATTGAATCGATTCCTATCCAGCTGGAGGTTATTCCTAAACACAAACCCTGCTTCCCCCGTCGGAGTCGCAAACAAGTCACCTTTGGTACGATTCAGGAGTCGCGAGTCCGATCAGATCGACATTCTCAGAGAACCACTCTGCAAGGTTGTTCGGGACTCTAACCCGCCTTGGACTTATGCCAATGGCTCTCCGCACATCCTTACTACCTCCAGAATGCCGCCACTGCTCGCGTCCCCGGCCTGAGTCGAGCTACTAGGCTTCGCGGTCAGAACAACTTATCCGGCTAGCTAAGTGTTAGGTTGCGTTCAACATGACATGAGGACATACAGCGTATCGGTCCTTAAACAACTCAGACGGAGTCACTATGTTCAAACCTACACAAGACCTCGCCCGGTCTTAATTCATTATTCACATGGTTCTTTTCCACGATAGCAAATATAGCCAACCGTGATCCACCTCATCCTAAAGCTCGCAGGTGACAGGAAATCACCTGACTTCTACCGCACTAAGCATGGCTAAGCATTTAACCCGTTCCTGAACTTAAATAGGATTCCAGTGCGATATTTGGACAATGAAGGATATATAATGCAGCAATTGGTTCCAACCAATTCCTATACTTAATGCATCATCAACAATAAAAGGTACTCAAAGTATTTATAAAAACATGGGAGGCTTAATATGCTCCGGGGCTTACCTTTCAGGAACAAGGAAGGCTGGTGGTCAGGGCACTCGGGCAATTCCTCCACGGCGACTGCTTTGTCGGCTTCCTGCACCTCGGGTTCCTCCTCCTGGTTGGCTCCCTCAAACTCCAGCAACGTCACTCCCTCCGGCACACCTATTGC
Source organism: Miscanthus lutarioriparius (assembly GCA_904845875.1). Lineage (NCBI taxonomy): Eukaryota > Viridiplantae > Streptophyta > Magnoliopsida > Poales > Poaceae > Miscanthus > Miscanthus lutarioriparius. The sequence goes on from CAJGYO010000009.1 coordinate 66,996,422, forward strand.
ATGAATGCGCAAGATAAATATCATGGATGCACATGAACGAATGTCAGGGATGCTCGGGGAATGCACATGTTCGCTGTAGTTTGCATATTCCAACTTAAGCCCTATTCAAATCACTTTACTTACCAAGTTTATACAACCTAATGTATAATTGCTCATCTTCAGTTAATGACCTAGCACCTGCACCTAAGCATATTCTCAAGTTAGGCTAACCCCTAAACAATCAACGAGAACATTGCAACAACATACACTCAAGCATTTGTATTTCAGCAAAATGAAGACTATGTAGCGGTGCAGTAAACTAGCCATAACTGGAGATTTATAATTCCAAATGACATGCAACAAGACAATATAGAAATCTTATGAAATTGTCTACAATTCATTTTTATACCTCAAAGCATGATTCAACACTTTACCAAGTCGAATTCATAAATCAACAGAACTCTGTCCTCACAAGGCAGAGAGTAAGCAAAACTGGAACCTAACTTTAAACAGCTGTAGTTTCTAAACTACTAGGCCAAATGCCCTCAAATTTTGACAGGAGCTAGATACATAAAGTATCTACAACTTTTGTATTCATCACATTCACAGCAAATCAAAATATCATGGGGAACTTTCCAAAGTCCCCAGATCTGTCCAGAAGGACATAATGCAAACGAATAATTATTACTTATGATATAAACACATGATTGGACAAAACCAACCATACTGACATATCACACATATCATAAGAACACCAGAAAGTAGGGTATTCATCCCCAAAACATTTCTTTTAATACCTTTCTTAATTTATTTAATTAATTAGAGGAAATAGTAAACATATATGAAAACTACACCATTAAATCTACAAAAATTATAGTAGAGACTACATGCCCTAAGTAGACTACCATAAAAATTTTACACCATTTGAGTAAGTATAACAACCTACACAAAAATGGTAAGACAGAATGGCTTAAAATGGCATAATTAGGAAACCTTAGTGAAAAGTGTCAAGCAACAGATTTCATATTTTTCCTAGCATCCTTCAGGTACTAAGATACTACCTACCAAGTTTCATGACCATAGGATTCCTAGATAATTTACAAAAATTCACACAAGTATCTACCAATGATAAAAGGAAAATCTATAACTCAAAAACTACACATGCAATGACTCTCAAATTTTAACCAGAGCTTCTACTATACAAGACTAGCTTACCCCCAAAATTTCATAATTTTTGGATCACAGAAACTCCAGATGTGATTTAAACAAGTTTGCATGCATTCACAAACACATTTCAAGTTTCAATTTAATTCTTCCATAAACTCTACTACAAGTGCTCATATTATATTTTTCCTAAATACTAGACCTCACTGTGTTCCTAACAAAATTAGAAGTACTCAATTTGGATCTACCAATTTGGAGATACGAAATTTACAAAACAACATTCAAAACTGGAAATTTGAACTATCCTATGTAACAGGCAGTCACTGACGTGTGGGACCCGGTTGTTAGCTGGACCCACTGGTCAGCGAGACGAAACAGGGGAGGCGCATGAGACGGCGCGACACACGGCGAAGTTCGCCGACGGCGACTCCTCTAGCAAAATGGACAGCACCGGCGTGCTCCCCAAGGTCCCCCGCGACGATTGACCCCCTAAGCCTAGACCCTAGTGGCCCCTAAGCACGCTGGCCATGGCGCACGGCGGCTCTGCCGTGGCGCACGGCGGTGCGCGGCCACGTTCCGGCATGACTGGACCGGCTTGGGCGGTAGCGTCTTCACAGGAGCGACTACGCAAGCTGGGGAAGACGAGACGACAGCTAGGGATAGAAGAAGGGTGCGGTGGTGCGCTGGCCACGGTGAGCGCCAACTCCGGCGAGGCTCAGCCATGGCGGGCGGTGGTGGAATGGTCACAGCGACCTTACCAAAGCTCGAATGGATCGGCTAAGTGGTGGAGGACGTAAAGGCGAACACGGCGGAGCTATTGACGGGCTGGCCGACGTGTTTTTGCAGCGACGGGCAGGTGCGAGTGCGGCGAAGCTTGCACGGCAGCAATGGCGGAGCGGCTGCGCTTTGGCTGCTGCTGTGGCGAGCGGAGGAACGAGGAAATGAAATGTGGCATAGGGGGGCTCTCGGTGGCGTGCTGGGGCTTCAATTGCCGAGCTCAGGCCCGACGTGGCCTGGCCGATCAGGCCGTCGGCGACGCGCGGCGCCACGCGGCGGTGAAATCCTGAACCGGTCGAGTACTGTAGCGTCTGAATTTTTCGTTTCAGTGCTCAATGGTGCTGACTGACAGGCGAACTTTGACGGTGATTATCTCCTAATCCGCTCGGCCAAAATCTAATCCAGATGGACTACATGATAGAGCTAAGTGAGTACTCCAAATGACTCAACATGAGCTCGAGCTAATTCACCATGGATTTCCATCTACAAGGTTCCAAAGTTGCCTTCATGAAAACTGAAAAGCAGTTCCAATACTTAGAAAATTTCTAAGTGTTGAAACAACACTAATCTTAGGCTTGTGGGCCCTTTTTGAGCATGTTGTGCACATTTTCATGAGATGGTCATAAAATAACTTTTGTTCCTTATATAATTTTCTACAACTTTGCTTTAGGTGGCTCGGACATGCAAACATCCTAAGCTACACTTTTTAAACAGTCAAACACAGGAGCTCTAGGGGTCCAAATTGGTCAAACCATGACTTGGAAACCTAATTAGGCAAAATGATCAACATGAACCTTGTTCCTAATGACATTCTAAGTATAACTAAGTTGTTTAAGAGAATTATTAGTCACACCACACATTGGTCACACAAGAACCAAGCATCACAGGCATTGAAACATGGAAGAACAAGTGAAGTGTTACTTTTGTTTCAAGGCCATGTTTCATATGTTTCATGAGTGTGTTGCATAGTACTAACTAACCTTGTTTCACTAAGTGAGTGGCACATGTTGCACTTAAGTGTTGCACACTTTACATTTCATAAAAGAAACAATACACATGAAATATACAACATGTTGCAATGTTTCGAAATCATGTTTCATGTGATATAAGTTCACGAATGGATGCATGATGCTCATGTTCATGAAATGCAGTGCAAATGTGGAGGCCAAACACCTAGGGTGTTACAATCTTCACTGTTCGAGGCGTTCAAAAAATGGCAGGCGGACTTTCTTGCTTGTTCAGTAACATTTCAACACCAATGGCTCTTCTCTTTTGCATTAGATTAAGGACAGACTTGCTCCTCGGTTCAAGGTTCTAGCAAGTTTAACAAAGATTGACACAGACATGCAAATGACACAACATACTATATTAGCAAGGGTTCCTACTACATGAGCTCAACACATACACTACATGACTTTGTGCTATCCCACAGATCAAAGCCAATCATGGCTACTACTACTACTAGTAGTACTGCTGATACAAGACAACGAATACTACCTAGAGCACACAAAATCTCAATGTCGTCGAATCAGTTTGGTCTTGTTGAGATAGTTGAGGTCACAAGGACTTCCGATCAAGTTGAGACAGTGAACCATCTTGAAAATGACGCAGTCTCCACTGAAGTCGACACTGTAGTTAGAGAGTCGACGGGCATCCGCAACAGTGCTACAAAGCACAATGATTTCTCTAGAATCATGGTCTTCAACAACTCTAGTAATGCGTTGTTGCCCAACAACTGCACGAATAGGAGCTTCAATGATTAGGCATCGCGTAGCTCGGTCATGTACATGATGCCCCCAAGTCACAAGCAACCTATTCTATTCTCCTGGCTCCACACATAGCTGTGAATGCGGCAGGAAAGCTGGACATAAGAAGGAATCGAGAAAATGAGCTTTTGACCACCATGACACGCTTGAGACTTGAATGCCTGGTGTAGTTGTGATGGGTCTTTTCTATACTTTTTTGACTCCAATCCAAGCAGTGACAATAGTCGAGGGGCAGACTGGTTGCTACAACTTTCAAAACTGACGATCCTTTATACTGTGTCCTACGAGATCAAATATACAGCGGCCAGACTTTCTTATGTCCGCAGTAAAATTCAACAGCTATGTCTCATCCGTTATGCATTAGATATAAGGCGATACTTGTTGAGATGAACTCTTTGATGCATGGTTCTTGCAAGTTCAACAAATTTTATCGAAGACTACTGATACGTGTTTGGTTCTTGCAAGATCAAAGCCACTCATGACTACTAGTACTACTTATACATGTTTGGTTCAACAAACAGAGGCACAAAGCAACTCTTGCGTGAGTACGATGAATGAATTGAATGCATGAGGAAAGCCTCTGCAGTTATTTCACTCCAAGCATTCACAGTAGTCGAGGGGCAGACTGAAGAGTGAAGATGAGTTGCTCTTGCTTCCATAAGCAATTTCTCTTGCTTGGTTTTGTAGAGCAGCATGGCTACATGGTTCTGATCGTCTGCACTCGCTCGGCTGTGACTGAAGATGCCGCTTCAAATCCGACTACCTTACTAGTACTTCATGCATGTAGCCACTGCCGGTGCAGCTGTTCTTTGTAGCATAGCCCATCTGGCAAAAGTTCTAGTCATAGCTCAGTAGCAGAGTAAAATGTCCGGGCTACTCAAGTTTACACGAATCGGACTATGAGGCGTGCATACGATTTACAAGAAATAGATAAACATCATTTCGTCAATACTGTACTTGTCTATATATATTTGGTCAACAGAGTTTAACCCACCTAATACAAAGTTTAACAAAAGTCCATTTACACGGATATTATTACAACAAGATAAACTAAAGAACATCACAATTGTCTCTAGTGAACATTAAAAACACAAATCAGAACATCAGTGCTATGAGATACTAAACGTTAGCATCATCTAACCATGTTGCTACTGCTCAAATGAGAGGAACTGCATGAACTCCACCAATCTTTGGATCTCTCAGACGGATTGTAAGATAACAGATACGATGAGAAAATACTTCAGCACCATGGAACTCATAGCGGTATGAAAGCAAAGTCTGGAGATCTGCATTTGAACGAACCGCAACAAACACATAGGGTCCTAGATGATCCTCAGCAAGATGGTAGTTTCGATGGCCAAAAACTTGTTGAACAACTACAGAAGCAATGTACCACCTACTGTAAAAGTTAGAATGCACTGCAAGCACTACAACCTTTGTTTGTAGGCCATGGCGAACACGAAGCTCGTGGAAGACATAGCGATACATAGACGTGTCCCAAGAATGATCTGTGTAAAAAAGAAAACAATATGTAGAAAAAATGAAGAATAAAGATGCCTAGTAGTAGGGAGGAGGGCAAAAGCTTTGGGATGGAACTAAAGCAGGAGCTCTGGAGAGCCTTCCTCTCGCCCCTTGTCTCTGTTGTTATATAGTTCACGGGTCGTGGACCACCCCATGACCCACGTGCACGTGCTGAGCGCCCACGACCCCACATATACGGCGCAAGAGTTGACACGATCTGTATTTTATTGTTTCATCAAAACTATGATCCGACCTGCCAAGATTTCTTTAGTATCAGACTGTCTTAGGCCCTGTTTAGATGGACTGTGACTAGTTAGCCATGGCTAAAAGATAGCCAACTAAGAATCAACCAATTAGTTGTGTTATTAGTCCATACCTATTTGTATTCTCAACTAATTGTTGGGCTCTATAGATTAGAACTAGTTGTTAGCCCCTGGGAGTCGGGTTCTATGGACTACTTGGATGGCCCATGTATTTCGTAGTGATTCGGATGGTCTATATTTTGTAGGGTCGAACTATCTTAGGGTCCAAAAAATTTCAACATCTATACACCCACGTCCTCCGATCAGAAAGGACAAACACTGTTAGTATAACCAGTTATGAAATGACCAAAGGACCTGAGCTACACAACGCTCAACAGAGTTTAACCGACTTAATATAAAGTTCAACAAAAGTTAACACATACATGCATGCAAATAAGACTTCACATACGGTCGTCCCATAGACCAAGCCTAGTCATGACTTGTACTACCGATACATCCCATAGATCAAGGGTCGAGGCGGGCATGCAGGATGTTGTCGTCCATGTTCACCTTCGCTAAGACGGCGTTGGCGACCGGCTAGAGGCTCACGAACAATGGGGACATACTCGAGCGATGGAAAGTACAACACCGACTACGACTCTAGCAAGGAGGAGGACGATCCGGAGTACTGGCGAGTTAGCGAATCGCAAGAGCGCTAGCTAGGAGGAGGATGCTTTAATTTTTTCTCTTCTCTAGAAACTCAAAGCAGCTTAGAATCCATAACAACTTTTTCTAGGGTGGAAAATCCATGGGGATATCATTTGAATAACCCATTTAGTTTTTTTGGAGGGTTTTCCATCCCTGGGCGTGCCTTCCCCTTGCTTCCTAATTATATGCCTTAGTTCAAATAGCCACAGATGCAGTCACACACACAAAAAAAATCGCCAGTTGCAACGCAATAAGCTATAGCGAGCAGGTTTATTTTTTCTTTTTTTTGGTAATCTTTAGGTGTTAAATTCATGGATATTTTAATTATTTATATTATGAAAAAACCAAAAAGGCAACAACAAAGGCCGCCCAAAATTTCGGTCTCTGTTGAGCAGACGGGGCGGTCTGCCCGCTTGAAAATTTGATTTCGCACTGCACCGAGCAGTCCCGCCAACACGCACCGAAAATTAGATGTCTCTCTTTTGCCCTCTGCGCAGAAAATAGGTTTACCACTTCATCGATTTCAGACAAGAAAATTTGTGGTAATGTGATGGCCACATAAAAGTGCAAAGAGTCACCGTCTCCGCCTCCATCTCCATTCTTCACCGCACCGTTTCTCCTCCAACTTTAAATCCTAGTCACATGGCCTCTCTTTCCACTCTCTAGCCACCCCTCTGCCACCCCACTTTGGACCCTAGGCGCCATCAGAACAGCAGCTCGAATCCCTCTCCACTCTCTCCAGCCGCACCCTCTCTCATACATTTTTGAACACTAGCCAGAGCTGGATCCCCTTCGATTTGTTGACAGCAGGTCGATCAGCTGACGGCGGAAGGACCGCCTTGATGATGGTATAAGCCGGATCTAGATCCCCTACCTAGCTCGACACCTATCATGATCGATCGGATCTGATCCCTAGCTGGAGCTAGATCTGGTACCCCTTTGTCAATGCCGACCGCACCAGCTCCGCGACCGTGATGACAGGACGGTGGTGCCGACGACAAAGCAAAGCCAGGGAACACGGAGGAGGAGATACCCAAATTCCTTTTATGATGTGTGCTCTACTGTAGTGGCTGAACCAAGGATATGAAGATAGCGATGGGGTTACATATTTCCAATAGTTGAGTGTAGCTGACATGTGCTTTATTGGATTAATGACTTCTATATAAGCTATAGTTACTAGTTAGGCGCTTATTTGCATACTCTTGCTCTGCTGTGTTGACATTCTATAGAAGCTTTAGTTAATAAATGCCTTTGTAATCTAGATGAACATCCACTAACTGCTTATGAACGAGCACGTGATGTACAAATCGTAAGGAACCATAGAAAGATGGAAGACCTTAGAATACGACTTGTGGGCCCAAAACCTATGTCTCCAAAGGCAAAAAAGTCAAGCACAAAGGGTAGACACGGTGAAGATTTAGAATATATCCCTGCACCAGGGGAGGTAGTTGAGGGATTTTATGATACAGATGAAACAAATTCAGATTTAGAAGATGAACCAGTGCCCCTATCGATTGATGAGGTGCTTGTTCTATCTTGTATTTAGTTTGGAGGGGGGGGGGTAGGTAGTCATACAATGCTTTATCATTTGGATAGCAATGTAATTTGTATGTAATTTGTACATGCTTGCCACTTAAGTTTGCATCTCCAATTTCAGGGTCTGGGTCAAAGAAGCCATAGAGGAGGCTCTACCAGCCGGACAAAAGGCAGCGCTGCCATGAGTCCTGAGCGAAGGCCCTCCAAGCGAGTGAGGTCAACACCACCAGAAGAGGTTGCTCATCGAGTTTCTACTCGAAGGTCTACCACAGGCAAAGGGGTGGAGGTAGTAGCAGTAGGTGAACATAATTCTCCATCACAACCGACACCCGGTCCTAGGGATCAATTCCAAGTTCATCAATTGACTGGAGACATTGGTTGGGACGGCATCCTACCTAGCCATGAGAGAGACTCCTCATGGCTAGATGATGATAGCCCTATTGAAGAGGAGCCCTCTCAGCAAACTCCCATCTCCCCCCACTGCAGAACGATGAAAGTTGCCTAGATTGGTATTACCTTACAGATGTCTATCAATCAATTTGCACTAGCTATTTGATATCCATGTAACTTTTCAAACAATCTAAATGTATGAAAACTATGTAGTACCATTGCCGGGAAGAGCGAGGAAGCTGAGGCCTTGAACTCATGGAATTATGCTTGACAAAATGAGCAAATCACTAGGAGGAGCGAGGATGCGCATCTCTATTACCGAGGGGAACAGATGGCCACATGATCTAGTGCAGGCTGCAAAATTTGCCTTAGAGGCAGGTGTAGTAGTAAGGAAGGAAGTAACAATTTTGATGCATTGGAAAGAATACTAGGAAGTGCCAACTATGCAAGCAGAACATGTTGCTGATGGGCAGCAACCACTTACTAGTGCTGATGTTGTTTGCAAGGTCCTCTGTGTCCACCAGGGCAAGGCCCCCTCCCAGGGAAGTGGCAAAAACCTGTTTTTGAAGAATGCTGGTATCCAGACAAGCTCCACCAGAACAGAGACATCGATGGAGAGAATGCTTTGGGAACAACTTGCTAAATAGGAAAGTTTCGCTGCCCTCATCGATCAAATGGATGAACTGAAGAGGAAGACAGAAAAGACTGAAAGGGAGCTTGAGGAATACAAGAAATGGCAATAGGAGGAGTACAACAATCTCCGTGAGCTATGCACGTGCTTCAACTCTTCTGGTAACTCTCAGTCTTCAACTTCTATGGCTTGATGCAGTAAACATTTGTGGTTTGATGTGTGGACTTATGTGCCGGTTTGATGTGCGGACTCGTATGCCGGTTTAATATGGTGATACTCTGTCAGTGGTTTGCTGCTGACGTGTAAAATGTAAATTGTTGTTATTTGATTGCCAGGCTAAATAGTTATATAGTTAGTCTGTACTGTATAGTAGTGACGATCACAAATTATTTCTATGACGAATTAATTGTACTCCACGCGGTAGAACCAGGACAAGCCATGTGATCAAAAAAAATGCGACACATGGACGAACCAGTGCACGACACGTGAATTGGCTAGGGCACAACACGTGGGCTATTAAAAACCTGACACATGGAAGAAAATCATCAAGCCACGTGGACATATAAAAACATGGACAAATAAGAAACGAACACGTGGACCAATAAAAATACGACACGTGGTCCAATGAAGAAGTGACACGTGATCCAATGACAACACAACACGTGTGCTTGTAGAAAACTGACATGTGAAACAATAGAGAAACAAGACGTGGTCCAATAAAAACCTAAAATGTGCAAGAACCAGAGATGACCACGTTGTGCGATAAGAAGGTGACACGTACCCGAACCATCTCCAATGCAACCGGCTATAGCATGTACACGTGGGCTATAGCATGTACACGTGGAAAGCATCTCCAACGGAAGTGCCCGCCAAGCGTGGAAGCCCCCCTGCTACGCATGCCAAAGCAGTTCTATGACGATCTGTTTTTCGTCACAGATCAAGACACTTCTATGACGATTTTGTCATATTCGTCATAGATATGCAAGAGTGACGCGACTTCTATGACGAACCGGTTTTCGTCATAAATTCGTCATAAAACTGAAATTATGACCAATTTGGCTGCTTCAGTGAAGAAATCTATTTGTCATAGAAGTGGATATTTTTAGTAGTGTCTCCCTGGTTTATGAACATTCCCAGAAAGCAGCACTTATCTAGAATGATTTCAAGGAAAGGCTGGGCACCTCAACTTTGAAAGCATGCAGTCTGACTTGGACTCACTTTTAGAGCATGGAACTGATCTGAGCTCCATGAAACTTCCTTTCAGTATGAAGGAAATTGATGACATCATGAAGCAATTGCCTACAAACAAGTTCCCAGAACCAGATGGATTTAACAACTAGTTTATGAAGAAGTGCTGGCCCATAATTAAGCAGGACTTCTATAATCTTTGCTTTTCTTTCTACATTGGTGAAGTCTGCCTCTAGAGTATTAATGGTCTTACATTACCCTAATCCCAAAGGTGGATGTGCCAACAAGAATTAATGACTTCAGACCAATTTCGCTATTGACCTCCTCTGTCAAAATTCTTACTAAACTTGTTTCCAATCTGCTGTAGCCCTTTATCACGAAGTTAGTCCATGTGAATCAATATGGCCTCATCAAGTCCAGGTATATTCAAGATTGTTTGGCTAGGTCTTTTGAATATCTCCATCTTTATCAAAAATCAAGAAAGAAATTAGTTATTCTGAAGTTAGACTTTGAGAAAGATCTTGACATAATTGAACATTGGGCAATGCTGAACATTATGGAGAAAAAGAGTTCTGGAGCTAAGTGGATTGCTTGGATGAAGCTGAGCTTTAGCACTGGTACTTCTTTAGTTCTTCTAAATGGCAGTCTAGCCAAGGTGTTCCACTGTGGAAGAGTAGTTAGACAGGGTGACCCCTTATCCCCACTCTTATTTGTATTGGCTGTAGACCTCTTACAGTCTATCATCAACAGAGCAAAAGATCAAGGTTTGCTAAATCTCCCACTAGCATTGCACAACTCTAGTGATTTTCCCATTCTGCAGTATGCAGACAACACTCTCATCTTCATGGAAGGTTGTGGTAGACAGCTCTTTTTCCTAAAAAGCCTTCTAAACTCCTTTACCACTTGCAGGGCTCAAGGTCAATTTTCAGAAATCAATGATGGTTCCAATTAACCTGTAAAAAGAGAAATTGAACCACTTAGCAGCTACTTTTGGATGTTCAATTGGAAACCTTCCTTTATTTTACTTATTTAGGGCTTGCTTTGGGCCTAACTAAGCCAAAAGTTGAGGAGTTCTTGCCCCTGGTCACTAGGTGTGAAAGAAGACTTGTCAGTACATCGTTGTCCCCCTCTAAGGTAGGAAACTTCAGCTTACCAACTCAGTTTTTACTACCCTTCCAACCTTCTTTATGAGTACCTTTTCACTCTATGTTACTATAAGAGAGCAGATTAATAAATGCAGAAAGCACTATCTGTGGAGAGGCGTAGAGGAAAGCAATAGGATTAATGCAAAGGCTGCATGGCATTTAGTCACAAAGCCAAAGGGGAAGAGGCTCATTAGGGAGTTCTTGATCTCAAAACTCAGAATGAAGCTCTCTTAAATCAAGAATCTTCACAAGTTTTCAACAGAGCCGATATACCTTGGGTGCACCTCATTTGGGAGAAGTATTACAAAAATGTTAAACTTCCAGACCACATCAAAAAGGGTCTTTCTGGTGGAAAGACATCTTGAAGGTCCTAGATAAATTCAAAGGCATGGCTTCTGTCACAGTCTCAAATGGCTCAACCTGTTTCCTTTGGGATGACTGCTGGCATGGGCAACCTCTGAAGTTGACCTTTCCTGAACTTTGTCCTTCTGCCAAGAAGCCGAATATCTGACTTGTTGTGCCTCTTCTATTACTCCACCCTCTGCCCTTTTTAACCTCCCTTTGTCTGTTGAAGCCTTTGAGCAATACCAGCAGATTAAAATGTCCCTTCAGGGGCTTTAGACAATAGATGGTAGTGATGTCTGGTCTTATATCTAAGGAAGCTCCCTTCTTTCCTCCAAGAGAGCATATCGTCACCTTATAGGTACTAGCTGGACTCACCCGATCTTCAGATGGATTTGGACGTCCTCCTGTCAGCACAAATATAAGGTGTTTTCTGGCTGCTTGCTCAAGATAGGCTAAGTACTTGTAACATCCTGCGAAGAGAACTTCTAGTTGCCCTCTTTCAGTGTGTCCTCTGTGTTAGCAACACTGAAGAAACAGTGGGGCACCTTTTTCTAAGATGTGGCTTTGCCAAAGCTTGTTAGATCAGGACTGGGCTATCTGTTGATGACTCTCTTAGCCCCTTTCAAATTTTTGAAAGCTTAAGAAGTCAGCTGAATGTGCCATTCTTCATGGAGATCATTGTCATTATGAGCTGGAGTATTTGGACAGTCAGGAATGATGCCATCTTCCGAGGAATTTCTAAGAACATCTTGCATTGTTTGGAAATCTTCAAGTATGTCTTTGGTCTACTGCTGTGGCACGCAAAGAAAAAATAATTCCCTCAAATTGAAGCATAGCTAGAGTATCTTGTGTAATTGGGCTCATCTTTTTTGTCTCTTGAACCCTCCTTTTTGTTCCTGTTGTCCTGCTGTTCCTTCTGCTATTTGTTTGTTGCTGTCGTAACTGTCTTGGTTACGTTAACAAATTCCAGTAGGGGTCCCAACCCCACCTGTTCCTCAAAAAAAAAAAAAAAAAAGTAGAGCACTTAGGTGAATTCTATAAGAATTCAGTACATTAGATCAACTATTAATCTCTATTTTTGGGCTTATAACATATGGAAACATGCCATTTGAGCCAATTATGCATCAGTGCTGATTGGGTAATGAGGATACGAAAGAATATAGTTAACTAATTATTTTTTTGTTATGAAGGAAACCTATTAATCTGCATTTGGTTGCTTGAGTTATCTAGCTAACAGGGCTACAGTAGTATGGTGGCAATAACGGTGGCAGACGGTGGCAATCCCACCAAGCTGGTGCTGGGCTTAATTATGGACTAATTGGAACGGAGATTACAAATCAGTCTATGGCATGCATTGCATAGCCTAATTTGTTTATGTCTGATAACCAATGGCAGTACCATTGTGCTAGTCACTTAATGAAGCATGGCTTATCATATGCCATTTGCATAACAATGTTGCATGTATTTTGGTTGCTATGATTTTTGTAGTCACTTCTTTTGTTTACCAACATTGCCCAATTTATTATGCCATACATAAGTTTGTTCATGGCACATTTAATTTATTAGTTTCAATCATTGTAATTCTTTTGACAATTCTGCATATTATCCCCGCTATGCAGTTCCAAATAGGTTACTTGATGTGCCTACAAAGAGTTATGCTAATTTTTTTCTCTTTCCATTGCTCCAGATATACTCCTCCAGTGCTCCCATAATGTTAGAAAAAGGTAAAGAACAGGAGGTTCTTGATTCCAAATATGCCTTAAACTTCTAATGTATATGATGTGTCTGCATTAATAATGACAAGCCTGAACCACTCATCTAAGAATTTCTGCATTTGACAACACAGGAGCATGAACCATCATATTAGCCTTTGCACAATTCGCCTCTGCTCTGGATAAAACAAGTCAGAATCAATTGGCATTATTTTGGCAAAGGTGTGGGATAAAATGATTACAGACAGTACAAGTGATAACAAATGCAAGACAAAGAATGCTCATAAAAGACCAGACAGGGTGCTCATAGAAGACCAAATATTTTGTGAAACTGACACGGCGCCGCTGCAGGAGATTATTGGCAACGCCCACATGGATCTTCCACCCAACAATGGACACAAATTCAGTAACTAAGCTGAGGCGACATGAGTGGACTCCATTTGCGCGCAAACATGCCGCAACACAGGAGGGCCATTCTTCCTGTTCTATAGCTATTCTTCTGTTTCACGAGGGCCTTTGCTTATTGCTATTATTGCAGGGGAATCTGCACTCAAGTTTGAGCATGATTCACCGATGGAAGGTGCACTTTCCTGAATGTCTGAATGGAGGACGAACAACTATGAGAAAATGCACTTTTGAGCACCTGACGGCTGTTTGTAAGCATTAGATTGGCTACTGCACTTGTTACTGTTATAAAGTACCAAGCAACGTCTGGATGCAGAATTTTTTAATGTTGGTTTGCACTAATTGCCATGTATTGATGCTTGAAAAATTCATATAGAACTTAAGTCCGAAAGTCTTACAAGAACTAAGTATGAATGTCTTTTGGCAAGACAATTGGACCATGGAGGTCCCCTTGGAAATTGCTTATGCAGATCTCTACAGCTTGGCTGATAATATTGAGTGTAGTGTGGCTGACTGCTGGATTAATGATGATTGGTATGTGGATTTCAAGAGATCTTTATCTACTCATGAGTAGAGATGGCTGAACCTGAAAGCAGAGTTATCTGAAGTTTCTTTATCAGACAGATTGGACTCCATTTCTTGGGCCTTAGAGCATCTCCAGCAGTTCCCTAATACCTTCTCATATCCCCATAAAACTGTCATATTGGAGACAACTAAGTTTTTTTCTTGCTCCAGCAGTTCCCCAATACCTCACCCTTTTTTTGGTGGCCACCAATATTTCTCTCATCTCCCCTGAAAGAAAGGGGGAGATACAACTCTCCCAATACCATGCGGACCATCCCATCTACCACTTTTCAGCCATATTTTCTCTTACACTTCTGTGGGACCCACCTTTCATATGGGTATTGGGGAAGATATATTTGGATACTGTTGCATCAACAAAATCTAGAAAATGATATTGGGCTACCCCAATACCATCTTATGTGGGGAGTTGTATTGAGGGAACTGCTGGAGATGATCTTAGACAAGTCTAGAATTTTCTCCACCAAATCATTATATAGATTTATGACTGATAGAGGGGCGGCCAGCAAGGTGGCTGGGCTTATATGGAAATGCAAAGTCCCACTGAAGATTTTTTTTTTTCTCTGGCAAGTTTTTAACAATAAGCTTCAAGTGGGTCAAAGTTTGCTTAAGAGAGGTTGGAGAGGTTCTGGAAATTGTTGTGTTTGTTGTTGCCCAGAAACTGTTGATCACATTTTCTTTAGATGTCATCTTGCCAAGCTTATTTGGAGTGTTATCAAGGAAATCTGGCAGTTGGGTAGACTACCTAGCTCCTTATCTGATCTGTGTTGTGAATGGCTACAAGGCAAGGGGCCTTTGCTTGCTCATGTTCATTTTTGCAGGTTTTGGGTGGGCTCTCTAGACTTATAGGAACAAGATGGCAATCGAGAAAAGCTTCCCTAAGACGCCAACTGATGTTTATAATGCAATTTCATTGATGCAGAAGTGGAAGCGCTCTTCTTAAGGAGGAGGACAAGGAATGATATCTTCAAGTGAAGGAGCAGATTCTGGGATGGCTGAAAGCCTTTAGGCCTAGCAGTGTAGTAACTACGGATGTCATTGACATAAGTGCTAGGAGCTTGTTCTACGTTTTGAACATTCATGTAGCTGGCAACCCCAGGAGATGGTTGTATCAAACTATGCTTTCTTAAAAGCAGAGGTAAAACTCGTTTTAAAAAAAAAAGTATGAATGTCTTTAGATGGGAAAGGTACCTGCACGCGAAAGGTCTGGACTCTGGAGTCATTGGATAAAGAAGAGATGACCCGGATGGAGGCTACGTTGCGTTGTGACTTATAGGAGGTGAATCTGTGACTCTATCCCCAACCAAGAGGACGCACTCCAGTTGTGCAAATCCACAAAGGTTGGCTTGCGTGTCTGTTGACCTCGACTATGTCTGTGGATCGCCATAGCAGTCCACACTAAGGTGATGGGACATTATTTTGTTCTTGTTGGAACGCGCAGAATTGATCTCAACATAAAAATACGTAATCTTATAGAATCTTTTCCCACCCGATAGAAACACGGCTTATAAGTCAACCCTACCAATTATAACCAACATGAATATTGATGTACTCTTATTTTTTAGAGGCTGTTTTGTGTATATTTGTCCATTGTTTATACCGTGTAGTCCTTAACAACTGTTTCACCATGATGAATTCATACTGTGTAGTTCTTAATAAATTCTCGCATAATCAAGTGTGATATGACGATAGTCACATCTTTCCATGCAAGATGGTTTTTGCAATCGCTACACGGACAAATAATTTCAATATTGAATCAGAAAAAAAAAATTAAGTATTATTCTGCGTCCACATTGCATGCTTCTTTGCGGCTTCAAGAAATTTATCCACTTCAATACAGAAACCTAGCTCCCACCTTTTTGTACCATCCATCCAAGAATTCTTGTAGTCCATCTTTTAGGACAACAATCAAAGAAAAAAAGTTAAAGGACAAATTATTCAGATATATATACAAGAATGTTGATCTCTCCACTTTGTTGATTACAATAAACAATTTTGATTATAACAACAATTAATATTTTACCCACTATCCTTCATGCAAACTTAATCCCTTTTGTCAAACAAAAATTAACAAGAATGTAATTAGTAAAAAAACAAACCCTAGTTCTAGATCTAGATGTAGATCAAATATCCATAAAACTAACTAATACTTCACTAAAATCAAGGAAGGACTAAATAAGGGTACCATTTGCTTCATAAATGGCTCAAGCACCATAGAAAGAGAGAGAAAAGCAAAACTCTAATTAAGCACCAACCCACCACTAAAACTTCAAAAAAATATTTGGAATAGTATTTTGTTACCTTCTACAACCTCTCCACCAAATGAATTGAAATCAAAACCTTCCACCCTTAAAAGAGCAATTTTTAGAAAGTGCCCGAGGCCTCCTTCCTTTTCTTCTCAGGTAAGAGTGACTTACCCAAGGAGGAAGAAGAGGACTGCAATCCTTATTGTAGGGGCGACTGGGGAGTGAGTTGCCCCTACAAATCGATCCATTTCTACCAGCCGCCTCTATTGATGGATTTCTAGGGGCAGTTGGTTTAGTGGGTGGGCGGCTGAGTGAGCCGCCCCCTACTAAAAAAGGGAGCCGTTGCTATAAATCATTCCTATAGTAGTGGAAGAAACTCATGATACTTCAACATACTCCTGGTACTGCATCTATGCAACTCCTATCTAGGAGCCTCACTTAATTATGTGAACCACAATAAGATTACCTTCAATATTTCACCACCATCTGATATGCACAGATTTAGTTTTGGAAACAAAAAAAGTTCACATCAGATGGCATCTATGCACAACTCCTATCTAGGAGCCTCACTTAATTGTTGTATACTTTGCTTCATGATTGGGCACTGCCATCTCTTTACCATCACTCTTTTTTTTTCTAAATGAGGGCAAGAGATTTGCCGTATTTTTATTAGAAGAGAAAAAGACAAATACAAAAGGTCATGAGGTGACCGCAACCCATACCACTTACAACCAATGAACACGATCATTTGTAAAAACAACTATCCGGTACAAACCTTAGCCCAAAGAAAATAAAACAAACCGAGGAGGAAACACTCAAAGAGCCAAAAAGAGATCAAAGCGACTAAGGAATTAAACATCGCTAGCTGAGGTCGACTTTGCAATGTGAAATTGTTCAATCGATTCTTTGATCAGCATTGCCACCTCTTCCGTAGCCTGCTCTTTTGCTGAAAAATTCTTCTATTTCGCTCATTCCAGACATTCCACTATAAGTAGATTACTAAGCCATCAGAGTCTTTACAAACTGATTTGTCCACTTAGCCCCAGAGCGCTTCTACCAAGAAAAAATGGAGCCACCAGAAGGGACAGTATGTAGGGCATGCAAGTCTCCCCGCATAATGATCTTATCCTAGTCCTGCTCGGTGAAAGCAATCTTTGCATAAGTATGTAGCTGTTGCAGGCTGCAGGTAACACAACCTGCACATGGAATTCTCTATCCATCCCTTCTTGTATAGGTTGTCCACGGTTAGGATTTTTTGTGGAGGAGGGTCCATGCAAAGAACCAGCATTTAGTCTCAGTTTTAGCTCTCTGGATTGGGTTGATCTTGAGCTTGTTTGTATCCCCAATAAATTGAATTAGATAATAAGCACTCTTATTTGTGTATTTTCCGTCTGAGGTCCAGCCCAAATGATTCCGTCTTCTCTCCCGGACTCTCTATGGGTATCAATGATTGCATAATATAGTTTGACAAATTTGTATGTCTCTGTCTGTGTTGTAATCAGGCAGACATGTCTAATCCATCTATTGTCAGTCAAAGCTTGTTGCACAGTCTAAGTTTTCCCTACGAACTTTGTGGAATAGAGCCGGAGCGATGATCCTAGGCTCTGAGCCCTCAATCCAGTTGGACTACCAAAACATGGTTTTACCCTTTTCCAGCTCTGATGATTTTTGATGCGTGAAACATGATCTCTGTCCGTTGTATTGCAAGGAATGTCGAGGCCCGACCATGCTCTATCCCCCGGAATCCCTCCTCCCCCTTTGGTTTGCAAGTAGTCATCCAACGCACCAAGCAATGGCCATAGCTAACCTTTTCTGGCTCATCTTCTTTCTAGAGGAATGCATGTCTTATCCTATCAATCTTGTTTATGACCCACTTTTGTGCTTGAAAAACAGTCAACTGGTAGATCGGTTGGGAATTAATTTTACCATCACTCTCAAAACTTACATATATATCAGGGTGATGTATGTCTCTGTCTGTGTTGTAATCGATGGGATCAATGGGTCTGATTACTTGATGGCCAGTCTAAGTTTTTTATTACTGGGAAAGTCAAATCTTCTGAGCCCTCAATCCAGTTTACATTCATTTGGTTTTACCCTTTTGGACTTGATGATTTTTGATGCGTGAAACATGATCTAGTCCGTTGATTTTCAGGAATGTCGAGGCCCGACCACGCTCTATCCCACCTCCCCCTCCCCAGCCCTTGGGCGCAAGTAGTCATCCAACTCACCAAGCAATGGCCATAGCTAACCTTTTCTGGCTCATCTTCTTTCTAGAGGAATGCATGTCTTGGACATCTTGTTTATGAGCCACTTTTGTGCTTGAAAAACAGTCAACTGGTAGATCGGTTGGGAATTAATTTTACCATCACCTCAAAACTTGCATCCCATCGTGCTGAACACCTAATCTACTTTTGAAATATCTACTTTTGAAATATCCAGATGCAACAGTTGCAGCAGCACACACAAAAAAAACATCACCGATGAATGCAATATAAAAAAAGTGCAAGATGAATCTACTTTTACTTGAAACAAGCATGTGCAAAAAAGACCGATGAATGGAACACGGATGAATACTTGAAACAACGTCTAAACAAAAATATTGAAAAAATATTTTAAAACCATTGCAAAATATGCAACATCCAGGTGAAACATTTATAAACATACGTATGAAACACCTGAAAACACTTGAAAACATATGCTTGCAACATGCATGCATATGCAACATTGAGATCTACTTTTGCAACATCCAGATAAAACACTTGCACAATGCATTTGGAACAGATGAAACATTTAGAACATACACTTGAAACATACGTGTATAGCCATTGCAACACGTGCAATATCCCAATCTATTTTTGCAACATCGATACACAACACTTGCAACATACCTCTGAAGCATCTGAAACACTTGAAACATACTCTTTCAATATGCGCTAGTGAAGGGAATGTCAACGGCCCAGCATACACCCAAGCGCAAGTCTCCCCTTCCTATCGATGTGCGAGGTTGATGGGGGCACAAGCACAGACCTCCTAGGCACAGGCGCATGCCTCCCTAGCCTCCCCTTGCGCGATGGGCGAGCTAGATGGAGGCACGGCACGGGATGGTGGCACGGACCACAGAGCATCCAGGGTTGGGGCGTGCGAGCATCCTTGGATGGGTGCGGGTGCAGCGCCGCCGCGCTAGAGAAGGCCGGGCGGGTGGGTGCGCTGCGGCGAGCGGCCCTGCGCAGCTGTGCTGGAGAAGACCAACAATTTTTTTATGGAGATACGGAGGTGTAGTGCGGGCGTGCTCTGAAGCATCGAGCGGAGTGCGGGTGCAGGACGAACGGCCGCATCCTATCATTGCCGTTTGGTTTTCTACCGAAGTTTGCCAACATCTCATATTTGGCTAATCACATATATTTAGCAAATATATTTATCCAAGTTTTAGCAATTTTGGCTTGCCAAATATATGGTAAAGCAAACTTTGGTAATAAATACAAGCAGGTCCCGAATATTCATATGTTTACGTCAAATTTTCTTGCCGTAGGATGACATCTACGAACTTAACTTTTTAAAAGAGTGAATATAAATTTTTTGATGTTCTTAATAGCAAATTAAGATGAACTCCGGCGAACATATATACGTTACGTGAAACAGGGCTTCCCGCTCATATATATGTCGCTTTTCCAGCCGTCGCATGGTGGTGGAGTCGTCTGGTTATTTGCTTCATCGGCAAGCTAAATCAAACGCTTTGCTTAATACTGCACACTTGCAGACTGTTGGTTGATTTGCCTGCTGAACTTGGTGGAAACCTGCCCATGCTACATACCCTTCATTTGACTCTGACTGGGCACGGATGTTCGTATTTTCTGTTAGGGAGTTTCATTTGGGTTTCTTATGCAATTTAATCGATTGGCACATATATGTATTTTTGAACATGTGTTAATGTTTTTAAAAAGAAAGAAGAATTGAGTTTCATGGGCTCGATTTCTGACTCTAGATGAATTATGAAATTAAATATTTATAAAATACTAGAATGAAACTATGCATTGGGTTGTTTCATTTATTTTTTATTTTTTTATCTAATATGGTATTTTTAAAACTCTTCTCTGAGAATGATCTAATTATTCTAGCGGAGTACTCCCTCTATTCTTTTTTTAAGTATTGTTCACACATATCGATGAGTCAAAAGTACCCAAGAGCAACCAAACTCCCAATGACACTATAAAAAGAAGATTACTCACATCAAATACATGCATGGAATATGAAATACTAATTGCACAGTTTGGTTGTACTTTTTTGAGACTTAACATTTTGAGCCTAAAGTCAACGGTTACAATTATACCAAATAGATTATTTTTAGATAAATACATTTATAATACACTATGAAACTCTGGCTGGTTTAGAGACTGTAGCGGCTGGTTGATGAATAGTGTTCGTGAGGGTGTTCAGCCAAAATTTGGTAAAAAATGTCATTAATTATTTTTAATAAATTTGATGTATATGTAGAGATATAAATGTCAAAATTAAAAAAATTTGATCAGCACCAATGCCTAGATGACATTTAAAAAGGGACAGGAGGAAGTACGTGACATGCATGTCATGTCAAAATAGCGTACCCTTTTGCTTGGTCAGTCTCAAAGACTAATGAATGGTTTATAGTACCTTAGAACGAGGCGCTAGTACAGTGCGCGCGTGTTTACAGGAGCGTCGAGTGTACGTACGTCTACACATATGAGCCCCTAATGCGTCTGTATCGTGTTTTGAAAGAAAGGTTAAGGTTTTTTTTTCCAAAAAAATTCATAATTAAAGTTAGTCAGCTAGTTAGCTCTCCTTATAAGCATAAAGACGACTAGTCGGATGCAAGCTTTTTACTATACAGCAGTGTATAACATGGTGGCGTGCAAAGTGTATTTCACGCTCGTTTAGGAAAAAGACAAGGCAACTTACTCCTTTGTTTCTCTCTACGCAGATAATTCTAACAAAGTACCATGTTAAAATATAGCAAACTTTAGAGACACGCTAAGGGCAGTCCCAACGAAAAAAACTAGTAATTTCTATAACATAGGATACCACACCAAAAAGTACTGCTTTCCAACCCATGGTTTCTACGCTGAAAATCTCTCTTATCTTCTTCCTCCAATGAGAGTCACGACACGAGCTCCCTAGAAACGAACATCTCCCCAATGATTGATGGTTTCTTGGTGCATTGGGTCAAGAGTCTGATTTTCAAAAAATATATATATAATTCTTCATTAAACGTTGCTAAGTGCCTATGTGGCAAATCATGAGGATAAAAATTATATCAATAAACTTTAGAGACACGCTAATAAGAAACGCACCTAAATTTGGATAGAGGTAATATTAATGTGCAACACATTATCTAAAAAAAAGTATTAATGCACAACAAGATGCCGTTCAATTCGCGTCAGTTCATTTGACCGAGATGGGTAGCTTGTGATGTGGAAAAACGCATTCATCAAGGTCATATTATTGGTTAGAGGGCCATGCATGATGCATGTATAGAGGGTCCTCTGGCATCAACTTGGCATGCGTTATAATTTGAGATCCAGATTGCATACACTAATACTTTTTTGGGGAAGAGCATGCAATAATAATTAAGCACTTCTCCTATATTTCAGGTGCTTGAATTTTAAGATGATTTCAGACAACACTCTTACACCACCAATTAGTATATGTAAAAAAGTTTTTTTTGTAGTACTGACTGATGCACGGGTGAAAAAGGAACAAGGACACAAGGAGAGTACCGACCGGCAAGCGCCATCTAATGCTGCCTGAATTGCTTCTTCAGAGCACCGACACTACAGTAGACGTGTGCTTTGCCGAGTGCAATTGCACTCGGCAAAGAAGGCTTTGCACTCGGCAAAGAGCTATCGGCATATCCCTTCACGGCAAAGGCTTCTTTGCCGAGTGCCGCATGTCGGACACTCGGCAAAGGATTTCCTGAGTGCCACGACGACACTCGGCAAAGAAAAGCCGCAATGACGGCCAGGTCACGGTGACGGCCCATTTGCCGAGTGTCACGCGTCGGCACTCGGCAAAAAAATGTGTTTTTTATTTTTTTTAAATGCTTTGGCACTCGGC
The DNA here is from genome assembly GCA_904845875.1 of Miscanthus lutarioriparius. Taxonomy (NCBI): domain Eukaryota; kingdom Viridiplantae; phylum Streptophyta; class Magnoliopsida; order Poales; family Poaceae; genus Miscanthus; species Miscanthus lutarioriparius. Next base: position 67,018,846 of record CAJGYO010000009.1, read on the forward strand.
AAAGCTTGTTTTCTTTCTTTTTTGGATTTTCTTTGCCGAGAGCTGTAGGTAGGCACTCGGCAAAGCAGTTTTTTTTAATTTTCTTTGTCGAGTGCCTTGATCATGGCACTCGGCAAAGCTAGGAAGCTTAGTGTCCTAGATTTCCAGCTTTGCCGAGTGATGGTCATGACACTCGGCAAAGAAGTGAAAAAATTCAATTTTTTTTTGGTTTTTAGTCTTCCATCGTTGCAAACAAGATATACATCATATATATATATAACATAACTATATATCACATAAATATATATATAATACAAATGTATATCACAATCAACCACAAACACAAACATAGCATACAAGTATCATAATCTCGACTCCCAAGTCCAAAGTCCAAACACACAAGCATAGTTCACAAAGTTCACAAGTGCATTATATCACAACGGCTGCCATTTGAAGCTCACGGCGACGGTCCGGGTTGGGATGGCCCAACGTGCGATCCCGGCGACCCTCCAAGGTGGTTTGACGCCGCCCCGATTGATGCTGCACAAAATAGAAGAGATTGCACGTGAGCGACAAGAGAAGAGATAAATATGCAAGATAAATATCCACCACTACCACCACCACCACCACATCACCAACACTTCACCACCAACACTTCACCACCACCACCACCACCACCACCACAACCACATCACCACCATGACCACCACCACGGTTGTTCTAGGGTTTTAGATCTAGAACGGTAAACGATTAGAAAAGGATAAGAAAGTTAGATCCAGTGCGGCTCTAACAAGAAGAGGGTTCGGTTGAACCCTAACCCTAACTGGGTTAAGCAAATGAGAAAAGAAGAGGGTTCGGTTGAACCCTAACCCTAACTGGGTTAAAGAAAGAAGCTGGAGGGCTCGGTTTCACGTCTATGCCAAACCCTAAAACGGTAGAGTCCCTTTGGAGAAGATAAACAATGGTATCCCGAAACCCTAACCCTAACACAGTTAAACCCTAATCCCATCCAAATCGGTCAAAACCGAGAAGAGCAACAAGAACCAAAGAAAGGGAAAAGGGGAAGAGGGAAACCCAGAGGGACTACCTCGCCGTTGTGCAGAAGGGCGCGTGGGGAAAAGAGGGCCGAGCCGGGGGCTCTGCTCGCCAGGCTCCGGCCAAAGGGGCGCCGCGGCTAGGCCACTCGACGGCGGCGCGCTCACCCGCTGGGGAGCGCGCTCACCCGCTGGGGAGCGCGCACACCGGCGAGGGGGGCGGCGACGGCGCCGTTGCTCCATTGCCTCTCCTGCTCGTCGCTCGGTGCTGCGGTACTGAGGAGAGAAGAGAGAGCGGAGTGAAGCGAAGAGGGCTGAAAGAATGAGGTTAGGGTTTCCTCGGGAGCGCGTGGCGGCGGGTTTTTATTCCGAGCGAAACGCGCAGGTCACCGTCGGATCTGGACGGATGGCCGAGATTGAACGGGCCAGCGTCGCGGCCCAGGCGGGCGCGCGGAGCTTTGCCGGCCTAGGCCCACGTTGCGGCCTGGGTGCGCGCGAAGAGGTGGGCCGAGCCGGCTTTTGCTGGTTTTTGGGCCAAGATTGTCACAATGAGCCCGCGAGCCGATTTTCGCATTTTTCTTTTTCCAGAAAATTGAAAAATGGAAATTGGCTCAAAAAGAAAATAGAAAAAAGTAATTTTCCCTATGGGTAAAATTCAAGAAAATAAGTTCTTTTTTCCGTTGCGAAGTTAAAGTTTATTATCTTCTCATTAAATTCGAACCAACCGGAGAATTTAATTTGAAGAACAGTTATAGTTATTCAGTAAATGATGAAAAGTTAATCCTTCAGTTAAAATTGGAACCAACGGAAAAATTTTAATTGGAGGAATAGTCGGTTGATAGTTAAAGTTAAATTATGGTATTGTTATTTTCTTACCAATGTTGATGATAACAATATTATAATTCTATGAGTTCTATGTTTAAAGTTTAAATCTCTGATGAATTTTGCATCAAAGTGACCAATTTTTCAGAGAATAGATAAAGATCAAGGAATGCTCTTAAACTAGAGAAATGTATTTTCATGTTTCCGCTGCAATGAAGTTGATTGTCTTCTAATTAAATTCGAACCAATGGGAGAATTTAATTTTGAGGAGCAGTTCTATGTTTTAAGATTATTGAATTTCTATACGTTAATTCCATTTCTACCCAACGGTGATGTGGAATTAATGTAGAAGAATGATGTTTTATTCTATTTCTGCCCAATGGTGATATAGAATAGAACATAAAGATTTTAAAGTTTAATGAGCATTATTGTTGAATATTTTTTTTTCAGACAAAAGATCTCCATGCTTTCATTCTTGAAGGCAGTAAGATAAATAAGCTGGGTACTTGTGACTCATATGATAAAATGTCTAAGGGCAAGTTATGTATGAAAGAATGCCATTGTTTAAGGGCCTGCCACGATGGGGCTTGTGCTTGCTGACTCTCTAGGTTTCTCTAACTAAAGTCATCATCCTGCGGAACTTATTTTTCAAAGCACCAATTCAGATTTTTTCGGTAGCTTGATCTGGAATCTTGGTGTGAGCAACGGCCATAAGATGAGCGAGTGTGCCGCTATGCTAGCATGCATGCCACTATTTCACTCACTACGCAGCTAGCGCGTGTAGCCAAGCTCGATTGGTCTTTGTCTTCGAGATGAAGACGAACACTTACGTTAAAAAAAAAGAGATGAAGATGAACACCACTGGGGTTTTCTTGACTTTCTTGTGCGGGGTAGCTACCGCCGCGGCCTGCTTCGGCCTGCTCCTGCTGCATGTTCCGTGCCCCCGCAGCCTCTTGCCGGCAGAGCAAGAGCTCATCTTGGGTAGGAGTATTAACAGAACACACGCTGATCCCAGCACCAAAAAACCTGCCACGGTATGTGCACATTTGTCTCCAAAATTTATTCCGACCTGTGTTACGTTCATCTCCAATTGGTCGATCATCTACACTGGATTCATTACCTTCATAGGTTTAATCAATTACCTTCTTTTATTTTTCTCTTAATAAACAGGCCTCTGCTCCAGCTCCAGGTGACGAGAAGCTCCTGGAGCTGCTGAGGCGAGCGTCCATGGACGACCTTGACAAGACCGTCATACTAACCTTCGCGAGCCAAGCATGGACGGCGCCGGGGTCGCTCCTGGACCTCCTCCTCGAGAGCTTCCGCCAGGGCGTGGGCACGGAGCCCCTGTTGAAGCACCTGGTCATCGTCGCCGACGGCGCCAAGGCATACGAGCAGTGCCAGCGCGTGCACCCGCTCTGCTACCACCTGCAACTGGAACCCGGCGGCGTCGACTACGTGGCGCAGCAGTCGTACATGGCCAAGGGCTACCTCGAGATCGTGTGGCGCAAGTTCCTGTCCCAGGCCCGGGTCCTCCAGCTCGGCTACAGCTTCGTCTTCACCGACATGGACATCATCTGGCTGCGGAACCCGCTGCTGCGCATCCCCATCGGCGTGGACCTGGCCATGTCGTGCGACAGGTACTACGGTAACCCCTACGACCTCGACAAGTGGGCCAACTCCGGGTTCATGTACATCAAGGCGAGCGCCAGGATGGTGGCGTTCTACGAGAGCTGGTACGCGGCGCGGCTGTCCTATCCGCGCACGCACGAGCAGTTCGTGTTCCAGAGGGTGAAGGACACGCTTTCGGCGAAGCACGGCATACGGGTGCAGTTCGTCGAAACGGCGTACCTCACCGGGTTCTGCCAGCTCAGAAAAGATTTTAACAAGGTGTGCACGGTGCATGCTAACTGCCTCGTGGGGCTCAAGTCCAAGCTGGAGAAGCTCACGGAAGTCTTCAACGAGTGGAAGGAGTTCAAGAAGAAGGCTGGTTTGCTAGGCAGCAACACTACCACTGCCCTAACTCACTGAACAATTAACACCTTCAGTGGCAGATTCATGAAAAATATAGCAGTTTAAGTACATTCTCGTTAATTAAAACATAGATGAATAATTTAAAATACAGCATGAGCATAAGATGTAATTTTTCAATACCAAACTAATAGTTCATATGTGTGACGCCACTTATTCTTCATGAGGAACAATGTAAACTACTAGATAGGCATGCAAGCTTCACTGCGCTGCTGTTCTGCCGGCTTTGCCGCACACGCTGATGATGACCGATAGCGGTGAGCTGCGTGTTGTGCCCGAGAGAGAATGGAAGAGAAGGCACGGACCAAATGGTCGGCTGATGATTTCACCAACAGGTAACGGGACCGCCTCATCCCCACGTGAAATAGAAGCAAGACCAACACCATATGTCCCTCTCCCATTCAGTTTTAGAGGTAGAGTGCTACGAAGACGCCGATCCTCCGGCAGTTATAGATTTACTAGAGGAGGTGGATATTTGGTTTGAACTAAAATCATAAACATTAGCTAAACTTATTAGTAACACAAGACAACTCTAATTTCTACTCTTGCTAAGCTAGGTGAAGGTTTACAACCCAGGGTGAGATGCTAAGGGCGTGTTTAGTTCCTTGTATCTGCCCCGGCCTGGCCCCCGGGATGCAGTTTTTGAGCGTTTGGATGCCTGGATGGGGCCGTCGGCTTGACCCTCGGCATGCAAGGTGCTCCCCCGAGCCTTGCTGCCGGGATACGAAAATGGATTCTGTTTCTTGGCGGCCTGGCTCACGCAGGACGCGAGTGAGGGCTGGATGACCAGAAAATTTGGCTCTCCGCATGGAGCGGGAGATGCGGCCACGTGAGAGAAGCTAGGATTACCGCCACCCCTTTCGCGCCATCCGTGTTATATCCTCACCGCCGCCCCTCTACCTATTCTATCCCTTGCACTCGCCCTCTAGCTCTCCCCGCTTCCTCGTGTCTTCCTTTTCCTGCTCGTCTAGGTCCTACTGGTGCTAGCAAGTGATGCATCCTCTCTTCCTCATGCTCTACATCCACGGTGTTTGAGACTCGATTCTATCGAAGGCTAACCTTTCTCTTCTCCCTCTCCATTTTCCGCAGGTTTGAGATTTGATTCGTCAGGGTTTTGTGGCAAAAGAGAGCAGGTAACCTGTAATCCCTCGCAGATCTGGTGTTGTTCCCTTTCCCCATCGGTTTTTTTGGGTCCTAATGTATATGAGCATTTGTAGGGTCCGATTTGTGCTCCCTTTCCCCATCGGCAGCAGTGCAAGCACGACACTGGTTGCTAGGCCAAGCTGGCCTGGGCATGGTGGATACTGTGTTGAGTCGGGTTTGATCTGGGCCAAAATCCATGCTTCGTACTAGATACCAACCACGGGCCTTATGTACAACTATACCCCACAAATCTGCTACCAATATATGCGTGGGCACCTAACCGGAGCTGCAAGCTGATGAAACATGGAGAGGAACTACTTAATTCCTGCACTAGGGAAGCCAAAAAGCCTACCTGCACCTTGGGCTTGTTTGGTTGAGGACTATCTAGAGGTGCCTAGCCTAGGCATCACTCCCAGACATTGGATTTATCATGCCTGGAGTTGAGATGGATGCCTGACCACATCTGCCTCGCTTAGGGTCCCAACCAAACACACCCTAATGTATAGAATGTGCTCCACCATTAGCCATGAGCATTATAGTCCACAAGATATTAATTGTCAACAGTGTAGTCTTAAGGTTTCCAATTTAGTTATTTCAAAGAAAACTGAGACTTATGTGGACAACGTCCACGGTTCGTTGGAAGAGATCAAGAGAGGCATCTTCCCGCTAGTTATAGAACTATAAGTTGCCAAAAATGTTATCAGCCCACATGTTCGGCTGTCATTAGCATATTTTTGTAAATATATACATTTGTAGCTAAAAATAGTTGTATATGTTGGTCTTCAAAACCAATTAATTGGCAAAGTCATTCCTAAGTAAAATGGTACTTATTTTGGTATGCATTAGTTGTCACACAGTACGATGGAATACAGCTGTCGCCCGCATTTTTTGACGAATACAGGTGAGTCTTTGATGGCATGGAAAGTAAGGCACTATGAATATTCACAGAGCATATAATTTTGTCACATAGCCATTGTTAACCTACCACTAGATAATAACCCTTGCCAAAGGCCCACTGTCAGTGATGCAACAGAAAACTACACCACTTACTATTTCCACGTTTCTCGGTATGCAAAGCATTTCCTCTACAGTAGTGACGGAAGGTAGTCAGCACCTTAGCTTGAAGATTCCACTTTGATTGCATGAAAGAAAGACGCTACCAATATTAACAAGATGTACATTTAATTTAACCTTGTCATCATTGGCAACCAATTGGTGTACTGTAACCTTTAGTCGAAGCCCTAGTGTGTTGGATTTCAAGATCACAAAATCACAGCAATGATCAAATTTGGCTAGCGTAGAAGAAGAATGCGCAAGAATAGACAGAGAAACAAACGGCAACTGCTGGATGGCAGTGCTATTTTTCACTGATGTAAGTTTTGAGTACAATGACGGATACAAATGAACCAAAGCGCTAACCTGTGCTATTACATCACAGCTACTTATACCAGCAGCTATTACACACAGTTGATTAAAAGAAAACTGCGAAACACGCGATACAAGACGCTCCGAAACACACATTCAGAAACTGACACCAAGTGGGCGCGGTCACCGCGAACTGCCGTTCCTGCTCAGGCTGTCTTCATTCAAACTTGTATTCTCCCGCCTGCTCCACTTCGCCACTTCACTGAATCAGCTCCCAGCATCAGCGTTGACAGGATTACACCAACATACTCCCCCTTAATCCTGACAAACACTAAGATCTCTAACCCCAAACAAGTGCCTCATCACTGTCAGCTTTCCTGCTGGTAGTGCCTTGGTCAGAGCATCTGCTTTCTGCTCATCTGTGCACACTCTCTTCACAATGATCTGACTCCACTCTACACACTCTCTCATGAAGTGATATTTAATATCAATATGTTTGCTTCTCCCATGAAACACATGGTTTTTCATCAAAGCAATTGCAGAGTTATTATCAACAAAGAGAGTCACTACTTTTGGTTTCTCTTTTGTGATCTCACTAATCAAAGTCCTCAACCACAATGCCTGCTTAGCTGCAGCAGTGGCTGCCATGAATTCTAACTCACAAGATGATAGAGCTACAGACTTCTATGTGTGAGAGCACCAAGTTATCAGATTTTCATTCAAGTAGAATGCCATCCAACCTGTGCTTCTCCTCTCCACCACATCTTCACCCAGATCACTATCTGTGTAACCCACCAACTCTCCAGCACTCCCACCCTGAACATACACCAGTCCAAAGTCAATTGTGCCTTTCAAGTACCTCATGATCTGTTTAACTGCATTGGCGTGCATCATTGTTGACTTCTCCAAGAATTTGCTAGCTAGCCCAACTGAGTAAGAGAGATCAGGTCTGGAATGTAGCAGGTATCTCAAACATCCAATTGCCTTCCTGTACTCAGTTGCATCCACTCTTTTGCCTCCCTTGTCAGCATTTAACTTGCATCCAGGTTCCATTGGCAACTTAGTTGAATTGCACTCACTAATGCCAAACTGCACTAGAACCTTCTTAGCATAGCCTGATTGCTTCACAGTGATAAAATCCTCCTTTTGATCTACCTCAATTCCAAGGTAGTAGTACAATAGACCAATATCTATCATCTCAAATTCAGTCATCATTTGCTTCTTGAAATGATCAATTTCTCCTAGATTGCCTCCTGTCACAATTAGATCATCTACATACACACGCAAGATGACTGCATTCTCTCCATCTCCTCTTGTGTAAACTGCTTGTTCACTCAAGCATCTCCTGAAATTTAGTTTCCTCAAACTTCTGTTAAGTCTGACATTCCATGCCCTTGGAGCTTGTCTAAGACCATAAAGAGCTTTGCTCAACTTGAGTACACACTGCTCTTTGCATTTCACTGTATAACCTTCTGGCTGTGAAACATACACTTCCTCCTCTAATTCACAATGCAAAAATGTAGACTTAACATCTAGGTGATGTATTTTCCAACTATGATTAGCTGCAAATCCCAACATTAATCTCACTATATCAAGTCTGGCAACAGGAGCAAAGACTTCTTCAAAGTCAACACCATGCTTCTACACATACCCCTTTGCAACCAATCAGGCTTTGTGCTTTATCACCTCTCCTTTTGAATTTCTTTTTAGTTTAAACACCCAATTTAAGAGAATGGGCTTTTTCCCAGCAGGTGGCTTAACCAGTTCCCAAGTCTTATTTTTCTCAATGGACTGCATCTCCTTGTACATTGCATCAATCCAGTCCTGATTCTCTGCTGCTTCTCTGAAACAGGATGGTTCCTCAATTTCTGCTTGAAAAGCTTCAACATTCTCATCCATCAACTCAACCTCCGCAGAATCATCATAGATCTCATTCAAGTTTCTAAACCTATGTGGTCCACTATCATGATCAATGGTGTCATCAACATCCATGTTAACATGATCCCAACCTGAATTCTGTGGTAAATTTTGTGGTGTTACAGACTCTGCCTTTGTTGCTGGATTCTAAACCGTAACTGACTATCAGTTGCTCCCATCCCGAGACTGCCTCCTGCTACAGATTGCATGCCACCACTAGCTGCTCCCACTATCTCTTGACTATCCTGAGGAGTGCTACCTTCACCAACATATCTCATAGCACTAGAGAAGAATTGACCATCCCCCTCTTCTTCGATTTCTAAAAAATCTCTATTTTCTGTAGCTTCCCAGCACCACTTCACTGATTGCTCAAACACAACATCTATACTTACAACAATTTTATTGCTAAGAGGGTTGTACATTCTGTTTGCTTTGCTGCGAGCAAGGTTGCATCGGTTAGGTTCAACCTCCGGTTTGTCTGTGAGCATCCATCATGACTTATACTTTGTTTGTAAGGCTGCATCGGTTAGGTTTGACCTCTTGCAAGCTTTGTATAAGTTAGTTATCGTCAGTTGATTGTAAGGCTACCCTCGGTTAAGTCTGATCTCTTGCAATTGCTGATAGTTATCCTCAATTCTTATCAAAATCCGCACGGCTACCCTCGGTTAAGTCTAATCTCATACGAGTTTTGATATAAATCCCCTGCTCGATTAAGATTGAGATGGATCGGCTTTGTATCCTTTTTCAATCGTTATTTGGTCACTTTACATTGTTTACATCTTGCTTTGATGATGGTTCTTGCTAGTCTAGTCGTTTTGTTCCAATCTTGATCGAAGATAGTGTGTGGTCAATGGCATGTTTAGCCCTAGGTAAGGCTTGCTAGTTGATGAGATCCAGTCTAGAAGTGCTCTTATGGCTGCATCAGTTAGGTTTGACCCCCACTGCTAGCATCATATATTGGAAATCATCAGGTAGTAAGCCTTGCTTATGGCCAAGCATAGTCTTCGGTTGCATGTTATGTCTGCATTGGCTATTTAGCGATCGCCTGAGCTCTCACGATCATAGCATGTTCCTACGATCTCGTTAAGCGATTATAGATCTATATGCTTTGAAGGTTTAATTTGTTATCCTTATTACGGCTGCATCAGTTAGGTCTGACCCTCACTGATAAAGATAGTAGATTGGATCTGATAGGCATACGGGTTTATACATGTTTAATGGTTGAGTGGTTGCATGCTATGACCCTTCTTTCACTGAAATTGGCTATTTAGCGGATAGCCTATCTTTTGAGAATATATATTGGTTGTTTACATGCGCTTTACTTATTTTTATCTTGGTTAAAAGCTAGTATGTTTCTTAATCAAATCATATGCTTTTACATCCATCTTTTTACATCTTTCGCATGATTTCATGATAATTGGCAGGTTAGATCTATGTAATTGAGTAACTGATGATTGCCGATATGCTTGTTTTACTTATCATACATCATGAACATGCTAGATATCAACTCTCTAGTGGATTGCCTTATCTTATTGGTCACTTGGCCGCACATTTGGAACTATCTGGACAAACGACCGGCATGTTCCACATTAAATTACTGACCAATCTTGCTCCCTTGTCAAATGTAGGTCAAATTGACTGGCACGCCCTCGAGGTCACGACCGTTCGGTCTGGTGGTGCCCTTCCAAAGCCCGGAGAGAAGCTCGGGATTTGCTCTAAGCGGGCCACTCACCGGCGTTGATCACTGTGTTCCTAGCATAGGATTTTTGGCATCGACACAGGTCTGACACATGCGATGGGATCACAATCGTTTGATTAGAAGTCAACCATAGTTGTCAACATAGAAAACAACAATGCCATCCTCAAGGTCAACCTTAAGGACTAGCCTGACGACCAGAAGGCGCTCATTGAGCAAGTAGCGGAAGAATTCAAAGAGAAGTGCCTACTGTCTTACAGAAGGACGCGCGAATCTGTCGTTCAGAAGACCCCGCCGCCAAGAGTTCTCTTGCATGGATAGAGCGATCTAGATGAATAAGCTGAAGCTAGACTTGCTGCCTAGATTATCAACAAGACTGTCAATGAAGTCATTACAAATCACAATCAGACGCTTGCCAATACGGTTGGCAATGTTATGAAATCAGTCTTCTTTGGGGCACTGGTTGATTAGACAGGATCGATATACTTCAGGGGCTTCAACACTTTGGCTATGGGAAGCAATGTGACTAGCTCTAGTCAACAGCCAAACAGTGGGCAGTATTAGCAGCCACCAGTGCAGCAGCCTTCAGGAGGACAAGCCCCAGACCATCAAGTTCAGCTAACCTAGGGGGGCAAGTACCAACCCCGCCAACAGCAGGGGGCAAGGTCAAGGACAAGTGATAGGAGGGCAACCAACGGCTCAGCAATCTCCAAGTGCCCCTATCACACAGACAAATCAGCTTCCAACTGGATGAGACCAAGCTTATTTAATCCAACAGCCAACCTCACCGATCAGCCAGCAGGTTGTGCAATGGTCGTCTCAAGGAAAGTTGACTACGTCCTATCAGACACCTCAGTCGGCCCATACAATTGCTTTGTTAGTACAATGGATCACCAAGGATGTCGGTCCTAAAACTTCTTCAATAGTCGGTAACAAGGGTATAGCACTCACAAGGCCTAGATCGACTATACAGAAGGTTATCATCTAGTTTTTGATGTCAGCACGTACGAGATGACATTACACCCTGGGTATCAGAACCCTTATAACTACAATGTTCAGCAGCTTTAAGCCTAGGAACAACAGTTACAAGTTGAAGGACAGCAGTCTTAGGCTCTAGGCTAACAAGCGCAAGCACAAGGATCCCAACCTAGGCCCAAGGGTAGCCGGGACAGGAAGCCGTTGGCATGGATGCTGATGAATTTGCCAACAAGATAGTTGCTATGATGTAGAGCTAGTTTGGTCTGAAGCCCAAAGGGCAAATTGGCTCCTACTAGCGCCCATACCCTGCTTGGTATGATATTGTGCACCTACCTCCATGCTACAGGGTCCTAGACTTCTCCAAATTTACCGGGGTAGACGAGATGACAACCATGGAACATATCAGTTACTACCTCATTCAGCTTGGAGGTGCATCTATTAAGGAGGCACACAAAGTTTGGTTCTTCCCTTTGTCCCTCTCCGGACTGGCCTTTAGTTGGTTTTCTTCAATTGAGCCAAACTCCATCATTGGGTGGGCCGATCTAGAAAACAAGTTCTATGCATACTTCTATAGTGGGATAGGAAAGAAGAAGCTTACAGATCTGACAAGCATGAGGTAGAGAAACAATGAGTCAAGCTCTGAGTTCATTCAGAGATTTAGAGAAGTAAGGAGCTATTGCTACTCATTAAACCTATCTGATGGGCAATTGGCTGGATTGGCCCTTCAAGGGATGTCTCCATTGATTAGAGAGAAGTTCAAATGCTAGGACTTTGAAAGCTTGGCCCATTTAGTTCAGAGAAGGTCTGCTTTTGAAAGATAGCACCGGACCCTATGCAAAGAGAAGTATTTGAAGAGGACCGTTGCTATGTCTATTCCCTATGATGCAGACTCTAATGAAGATGAAGAAGTTGCAACTAGTGAATGGACATGATGTAAGGCCCCAGTGTCATGTCCTTGGGTGAAGGAAAAGAAAGATGTTTACGACTTCGATGTCAAGAAAGCTAATAGGATCTATGACTTTCTGCTAGAGAAGAAGCAGTTGAGACTACCTACAAATCATGTGATCCCTTCGGCTAAGGAGCTAAAGGGGAAGAAATACTGCAAATTCCACAATGCCACCACTCATAATACTAGTGATTGCAGAATCTTTCGCATGCATATTCAGAAGGCCATAGATAAGGAAAGGTCAAGTTTGAGTCAGCCAAGAAACTAGAAATGGGCATAGATGGACATCCCTTCACAGGGGTGCATATGGTGGAGTTTTAGTTGGCTAAGGGAAAGACAAAGGTGTTAACATCAGCTAAGGCCAAGGAGAACGGGTCAGTTGACCCCAAAGTTCAGATATTGGCAAAAGAGTTCAAGAAGGATGATCAGCAAAAGAGCCTATACGAACAAGGTGAGACATCCAGAGCTGGTGCTTTACGTCCTCGGGTCACTTCTAGGATCTTGTTGAACAAGTGGCAACGCCAGAAGGAAAAGGACTATCAACGCCAGCTTAAAGAAGAAGAATATGAGCGTCGATGTGAAGAGGAAAGGTACAAAAGTGAACAAGCTGAGCTACATTAGAGTTATCCTTTCTTTAGACATTGTTGGAATGAATGATTGAAATTACCTACAAGACGTAACTGCCTAGAGTGCAGTAATCAGTATGCAAAATTCAGGCAATCTCAAGCCAACCGCCGTTCCATCCATGAACGTTTGAATTATCAATCTAACAACATGGATTGGTGCATAAAAAATAAAGGAGTTCATGATCGGTTAGGCAAGCGTGTCCATCATCAAAATTAGGCCGATCGTGATGAAGGGAAAGAGTATGTTTGGCAGGAGGGCCAATGGTGTCTAGGAGGTCTAACAAGGAGCCAGAAGAGAAGGGCTCAACGCCTAAGAAATAGAGAATTGGAAACTAAAAAATATAACAAACCTCGAACATGGTGCGTCAAGCAAACAACCGACAAGGGTAAGCCGTCGGCTAATATTGATATGGTCTTCATCCTACCGTGGAGTTCAAGGCTCCCTCCAAATACGAACAAGAAGAATCTGATGGGGAGGAGCATGATGAAGTATTGGGAGAAGCAATAGCTCAGTTAGCCCTCTAGTCCCAACAAGCTATATTTGACAAGCCATCTCAGCATTGGCACTTGAAAGCTTTATACATGAATGGATTTGTCGATGGAAAGCCGATGACTAGGATGTTAGTCGATGGAGGTGCTACTGTCGATTTGATGTGCTATACTACTTTCTGTAAGCTCAGGAAGGGCCCAGAAGATCTGCTTGAAATGGACATGTTGTTGAAAGACTTCAGTGGCAAGGCATCTAAGACCCAGGGGGCAGTTAACGTCGAATTGACGATTGGAAGTAAAACCCTGCTTACTACTTTCTTCGTCATCGATGGTAAACGAACATATAGTCTACTCTTGGGTCATGACTGGATCCACACCAATTGTTGCATCCCTTCAACAATGCACCAATGCCTCATTCAATGGCAAGGAGACAACGTCGAAGTCGTTCAAGCTGATGCATCCGTAAGCGTAGCAACAGCCGACCCAGCGTACTGGGAATTTGAAGACTGTGAATGCTTCTCTGGTAGACTCTAGGAAGGAGGCGTCATCAAAATCAACGATGAACGTCAACGGCTGATTCAAGCAATCGGCTCTGAGAGTTTATTTTAATGACTTATTTAGTTGGTTATTACAGATCGGCTAAACATTGCTCTTATGAGTTAGAATGTAGCCGTTCTATTTTAAAGAGTCAGATTTGGATTGCACAACACTTCGACAGAGCTTGATAGCCGATGATTATTAAGTTTTCATAAAGATTTAGTACTTGAATCATCATTGGCTATTTTGAAACAATTTTTGTTTATGAGATTTTTAAGTTCTAATGATTAAGGGTTAGAGCTTAAGTGCGGACCATCGCCAAGTTTGACAACCGATACCAGCAGAGTATCGCCTTTAAAACAAAAAATAAAAGATCCCAACTCATCCTAAGGAGGCAAAAGCCGATGCAGTATGCATCACCTATAGTGCAAATATAAAAGAAAAAATACAAATCATATAGAAAAGGGCGTCAGTGGCATTCACAGGGTCAGCCAGAGTATTCAACGTAGGGGGAACCAACTGTTTTTATTCATAATAAGTCCCTAAATACAAACTACAGGCCGGAGAAAACTTTGTTCACAATCATTCAGCCGAAGAAGCATCTGAGGCAGCATCTGCATGCCTAGTGAAGGCCTCCACCAGATCATGATGATCATCTCTGCTGGTGAAGCTAGGCTGAAGCCACCGAAGTTCATGCCTAGAGTTCACCTAGGCGGTCATTAGGGCCACCGTGGCCCCATGGCGGACACCGTGGAGGGTGATCTCCTCGGCGCGTACGGGGATATCATGAAGACGACTCACCACCAGGTCGCCTCGGGCATTCAGAGCTCCGGTAGCATTATTCACTGCCAGTTGAAGGGCCTCCAACTCCTCTGTCAGAGCTACAACAAGGAAAGGTTCATCAAGAAAAATCACAACGGAGTAGAGTGATAGGAACAAGGCTTCTCCAAAAAATCTTACCTATAACTCTGGCATCGGATTCTACCAATCGCGCCCGAGCGACACTAGTCTCCCCTTCCACGGCGGCAAGGGTAGTTTGGGAGGTAGTTAGAGCGGCCTTCAGATGCTCGGATTCTTGGGCCACCTCCCAACAACAACCTAAGGCTTTGTCCCACTCATTTAGATAATGCCGTGCATCGTCTCCGTTGTACAAATTAGAAGAGTCATTGGAGGAGGGCGATGACACCGCAGACTGAGCGCCTCGGGCCACGAATCTCACCAGCGTGCTATGAGTAGCGGCACAAGAGATGGTCCTATGAAGATACGGAATGAGTAAACCTCGAATGAAAAATCTTGTAGCACGACTAAACTTACCCTAGGACGTGAAGAGGCCGGCGCAGGGAAAGATCCTCTTCTAGGAGATCATCGGCGGGACGTTTACCGTCTGCCATTGTTCTTCGGGGCTGAGTTTTGAGATATGGGGATGAGGAAGAAAAGATTGTGCAGTAGCAAGAGCGGGGACGAGTGCAGATGTGACCTCTCGGCTATCCCCTGATGCATATATTTATAACTGAAGTTGACACGGGTAGGTTTATCTGGCCACATCAAAATAAAGAGCAGTTAATGAAAGATGAAGGTCGCTCCAAGAACCAAGGAGGCCACGCATGGCCGAATAAGAAAAACTGCAGTTGGACAAGAGGAGTTATCATTCCACATTTTCATTCGGTTCCAGGCTATAGATATGAAAATCCATTTACTGTGGTTGTGTTGCAACCCGGACCCAAAAACTGGTTCTAAGGGTTAATCAGTTGAAGACAATTATGAGAAGCCAGTTTTAAAGTCTTGAGGGATTATTGAAAGTCGATTGCTAAGCAATAGAGGGCTTACACAAGATAGAGAAGTGCATCGGCTAAATATTTACATCAAATGTCAAAGAACAGATATGCATAAGAATTGCAAGTCACAAGTCCAAGACCGCACGGGTTGCGTTCAGAGCATCTAGTGCCAGTTTTCGCAGCTGCATTGTCACTCAAAATTCTAGATCACGAGTTTAGAAGAGATCTGCTCGGTGCATTTGGAGGTGGCCCTGGGAGGTCTGACCACAGAAAACTAGTCGATTTGGTCCAATCACCTATTTCTGAATCAGCTAGAGGACCTAAGTTCAAAAGTTCTCTGATAGGATCTTTGGTTTATTAGTTCAAAGACTACCGCTGAAGGAAATTGGTGGCAATAGAAAGGAATATTCAAAACCAAAACACGAAGGACATATGCGAGAGGAAATTTTATTCATTTATAAACATAACCCCTAGGTACAAACTAAGGGCTAAGGAAGACGTTATTCACGATCTCCTCGGCCGAGGTTATGTTCGCCATGGCGACACCAGCCCCCTCAAAGTCATCTACCAGTTCCTGGTAGTCGTTGGGGTTCTCCTCCTCTGGGAAGCCGGGTTCCACAAACTGGAGATCGTGCCCCGAGCACACCTAAGCGATTGCCAGAGCCACGACAGCACCGCGACGGACGCCATGAAGGGCCACCTCCCTCGCGCGCACAGAGACATCATGGAGATGATACTCCAGGGTGTCGCCCCATGTGTTCAGGGCGCTGGTGGTGTCGTCCACCGCCAACTGGAGGGCTTCTAGTCACACCGTCAGGGCTGAAAACAAGAATAGCGCAATAAAACATTAGAAGATCAGCAAGGTGAAGTCATCAAAAGAAACGAGGATGTTGAAGATCTTACCGGTGACTCTGGCATCCGACTCCGCCAGTTGCGCCTGGACCACATTCGCCTCCGCCTCTATGGCAGAGAGAGCGGCTTGGGAGGCGTTCAGGGTGAACTCTAGTTGCCCATTCTGCCGGGTCGCCTCGGAATAGCGGTCGATCGCCGCATGCATTTCACGGTGAAAGCGCCGTGCATCATCTCCATTATAGGAGTCGGCGGAGTCAGAGGAAGAGCCTGCTTGTGCCGCCAAATGGGCGTCATGGATAGCACTAGGATGATCACCATTGCAAAATGAAAGAGAAGGGTCAGCAAGACAAGATAAGAAGATTAAAGTCAGATCCGATCTTTCCGTACCCCTAGAGCTAGAGACGCCGGTGCAGAGGAAGGTTCTCCTCTGGGAGATCACCAGCTATGCGCTTACCGTGATCCATTGATCTGTGGAGGACGGTTTGGGATCTGAGGAAGAAGAGAAGTTGCACAGCGGCAAAAGCAAAGGCATGGTGCAAATGTGGCTTCTATCTTCCCCAAGGGGAACATATTTATAGCCAAAAGTGGGGCGCCGATGGGTTTTCTCGACCAACACGGATTTAGAGTCAGTAAATGGAAGGTGAGAGGCCGTCCCAAAGATCGAGAAAACCACACAAGGCCTAATAGGAATGTGACGGTTGCAGGCTCCACGGACCTGAGATTTTATTTACTGGAGTTCTTTGCATGGTTGGTCGATTCCGAGTCGCGGACTTGAAAGTATATCCAACTCAACTTTGCATTTTCACGCGCGTCTAGAGGCAGGCCCTGGGATTAACTGGTTAAAGTTCAATCGACTAGAAGCTAAAGAAAGGCAATCAATCAAGAGAGTCGATCATTGGTGCAGCAGTCTGCAATGGTAAAAGGAGTTGTGTGCAATGGAACGTGATGTCAACCAGAGTATCAAAAGGTCAGCTATAGAGCACGAGTTGGAGGAAGGAAGGGTGGCTTGGAGAATTAAAGAGAGGGAAAGAGATGATCCGACCATCACCATCAGAAATTGGAAAGAATGAAAATCAGTGTAGACGATCAGAAGTGCAGCACAACGGTCACAAGTAATTTTGGAATAAAATCATTTTTATCCCAAAATTGAGGGGCATGTGTTGACACTGAAATTTGGTTCGAGATGAGTGGACTCTAAGGTCGAGATTTATCAAGGGAAGCCGAAATATTCATCGAAGTCGGCTAATCAAATTGCCATCGGAATCAACAGGATAAGGTGATGTCATCACCTCAAAGGAATGAGCCCAACTGGCAGGGATGATAGAATAAGAAGCAGGAAGACACGTTGGACTTTATAGAAGGGAAAGATTGAGGTCCAAGTTACAATAATTTAGAAAGTTTTGTTTTCCTTACCAACTTTGTAACCAGTCTTATTCGACCAGGACTCATAGTTAGGCCTTGGGTATAAATATTGAACCCCGGCCATTGTAATGAACATCTCCAACGATCAACACAAATCAGTACCTTTACTTTTCAGCTCATGCCACACCTTAGGAGTAGGAGTAGAGTAGATTTCGATGAGTTCTTTGGTGAGCAGGGCTGCATCGATTAGGTCCAACCTCGGTTTGTCTGTGAGTATCCAACACGACTTGTACTTTGTTTGTAAGGCTGCATCGGTTAGGTCTGACCTTTTGCAAGCTTTGTATAAGTTAGTTTTTGTTAGTTGATTGTAAGACTTCCCTCGATTAAGTTTGATCTCTTGCAAATGCTGATAGTTATCCTCAATTCTTATCAAAATCCACACGGCTGCCCTCGTTTAAGTCTAATCTTGTACGAGTTTTGATATGAATCCCCTCCCGGTTAAGATTGAGATAGATCGGCTTTGTATCCTTTTTGAATCATCATCTGGTCGCTTTACATTGTTTACATATTGCTTTGACGATGGTTCTTGCTAGTCTAGTCGTTCTATTCTGATCTTGATCGAAGATAGTGTGTGGTCAAAGGCATGTTTAGCCCTAAGTAAGGCTTGCTAGTTAATGAGATCCAGTCTAGAAGTGCTTTTATGGCTGCATCGGTTAGGTCTGACCCCTACTGCTAGCATCATAGATTGGAAATCATCAGGTAGTAAGTCTTGCTTATGGCCAAGCATAGTCTTCACGTCCATCTTTTATATCTTTCGCTTGCTTTCATGAAAATTGGCAGGTTAGATCCATGTAATTGAGTAACTGATTATTCTCGATATGCTTATTTTACTTATCATACATCATGAACATGCTGGATATCGACTCTCTAGTCAATAGCCTTGTCTTACTAGCCACTTGGCCGCACATTTGGAACTATCTGGACAAATGACCGGCATGTTCCACCTTAAATTACTGATCAATCTTGCTCCCTTATCAATTATAGATCAAATTGATTGGCACACCCTCGAGGTCACGACCGTCCGGTCTGGTGGTGCCCTTCCAAAGCCCGGAGAGAAGCTCAGGATCTGCTCTGCGTGGGCCTCTCGCTGGCGTTGATCACTGTGTTCCTGGGGTCAGATTTTCGGCGTCGACTGGCTCAGCACCGTAGGACTCATAAGCCCCGCAAAACTTACTCAAAGCAAGGAAGCCATAAGTAGTAAGATGATGGATCTACACGTCGAAATCCTCCAGCACTTCACAAAGAAATCAGACGGAGGGAAGGCGAAGGCCGTAGGAAAAGTAATCCTTGAAGACAATAGCGTAATCCTTACCGGGCGTTGGGATAGTCTCCCCTTCGAAAGCTTAGCCTGGCCTTTAGGGATGCAACCATCCTTCTCGAGTTGAAGGATCATCTTCTTGGTCATGAGCAATGGCCTGAAATCCCAAGTCTTGCCATCCATGGCCTTCGCTTCCTCAGCTCCAACCAAATCACCGATTCAGGCTTCAACACCAGCTAGATCTTCCTCAAGTTCCTGAGCCTCCACAATAGCAACCATACACTCCTCAAAGCGTGTGGCCCACCTGCTAGCCCTAATACCAAGGAGGTGGGAGTAGGGACCAGAGATGGTAACCTGGTGAGGAGGAGGGCTAACAGCAGAAGACATTTCTAAAGCACTAGAAAAAACTAAAGGAGAAGCGCAGGCAAGTCGCAACTAAGGAAAGGCTAAAACGAGAGAGATGGCAGGGAAAGCGAAAGGAGCGAAAGCTAAAGGAGCAAAAGTGATGGCTCAAGTGGCGTTGGGGGGGAGCCTTCACCTACCACCCCGTTATATAGGCCACAAACGGACACTTTAGCTTCTAGGCCCAACGGTCATGTCCGCCCAGCGTCACGTCGGTTCCAGAGCCACCGCAACCAATAAGCAAGCACCACCTCACACCTCCAACGGTCCAATCCGGGTGACCCAGGGGGAAAGGGGGGAAGCCTCCATGACTCAACGATAATAAAAAAACTTTGAGGTCGATGGCCCGCTTGCATCGGACCATGCCCTCAAGGGGGGATCTGTTGGGACATAGACATATGAGTAGCGGAGGCTTGTACATAATGGCAACCGTCTGCATGTGTAATGGTGTGCAGGTGGGTCAGAAGGAGCCTTCAGAACCGGCCAACGGCATGGCAAAGGCCAAAATGCAGGGCGTCAAGAAGTGATGTGCAGGGAAGCAGACCAGAGGCCTTCGCCCCTATGGCCCCGCCCGGGATGGCCAATGGAATGCGGCAAAGGCTCCGGCGGTGTCGGCAAAGGCAACGGATAGAGCGGTGAGACGGAGGCTCAGGCGAAGCCTTCTCAGGCCAAGAGCACAAGGAACCCTCGAAGGCCTCCACAGGCAAGGAAGAAAGTTCCCATAGAGATACGATACTGGGCCACAGGCCGCCCACAAGCATGCGGGCCCAGCTCAAGGCGGTTCAATAAGAGAATGACTAGGCTACCCTTAGCAGTTTGCATTAGCAGGAGGATATTCCTAGAATGTGCTCCAGCCATCAAGGGGCAAAGATGTAAAGTAGGAAGGCAGCAAAACAGTATTCTATAAAAGAGGGACTTGAGCCCTGTGTAAAAAGGAGGTTGTTGAACTCATTTATGAAACCCTAATTGTGTCTGATCCCACCAGTCTCTCCTTCAGCCTTCGTCTAGGGCCTCCGCCTAGGTAAACATTCCACCGTTACATACCTGCTGGAACTGGTTTTCCCAAAAAATTCATTGACCATTCAAAATGGTTTTCACTAGTCCATGTTATATTGACGATTGCAAGCAACTGAACTACTTACATATGACTTCACCATGTACTCTCTCTATAACGACTTTCTAAAGTATATCTACTCCTACCATCTTTAAAACTAAGAAGACACTACTGGTTTTTTTAGTAAAAGAAGACACTACTGGATGTGTACTATCTATCTACCAGCATCAAAACTCGACGAAACAATCTATGGTGACGCTGAGGGATGTGTAGTAGGCGTCATCGGCGGCTCAGCTGGCATAGGAAGCATTATCGGCGGCACCTGTTGCACTGTCAATCAAATATCAACAACAGATTAATCTCCTTTTTTGCGATGGAAGGATACATAAAATCTGGGGAATCTCATAAGGCATTGTAAAAAATATAGATGGGCAACGGGCCGGCCTGGCCCGGTACGGACCCGTGCCAGGCATGGCCCGACAAGGCACGGCCGACGTCGCCTCAGACGTATGTTGCATTAGTGTTTCATGTTGCAGTGTTTCATGTTTCTAAGATGTGTTCAGAGAGTCATGGAGGCACAGCCCAGGCGCCGGGGGATAGGGTGCAGTGAGCCAGGTGCCCACAGATGGGGTGCGCTGGGGGCCAGCAGTCAGGGTGTGTGGCGCGCCGTGGGCTTCGTGCCTGGCCGACGGCCCAAGCATGGCCTATTGGGCCCTTTTCTGTGCCGGGCTGGCCCAGAAAGCACGGTCTTTTTAGCAGCCGGGCTGGCCCGAGGCCCACCAAATACAAGAAGCAAGCCAGAGAGAGGGGGAAGGGGACGCAGCTGGATTGGACCGCGCGAGACGGCGGCCGCCCCATCGGCGTGCTCACAGCTAGCCCCATGGTGCTCGGGTCTGGATCCGCAGCGACGGACAGCGAGGTTGACGCCACCACGCTCGAGGCCGACGCGGTGGGGGAGCCGTGGAGGAGGTCGGGCGAAAGCCACGGGGGGCCGTGCTCTTCTACCGCCGTCTGTCGGGGGGCGTGGAGAGCGAAGCAGAGGGGGAGGACGTCGGCGATGCGAGAAGGGTAGGAGAACCGCGGTGCGCGCCTACTCACGCGTCGTGCGATACGAGGGAACGGGAGGAGCAACGTCGCTTTGAGAAGTTGTGATGAGAATCAATTAGGGTTAGAAAACAGAGAATGATATATATATACTCAACTATGATAGCGGGCCTTTACCGGGCCTTAGGCAAATTACCGGGCCGTGCCGTGCTGCTCGACGTGCCTGGGAGCGGCTGCCCTATACATCACGCCGTGCCAGCCCGGGCCCACTGCTCACCGGGCCGTGCCATGCTTGGGCCGGGCTAAAATGCCGTGCTTCGGCCCGGACCACCGGGCTGTGGGCTGCATGCCCATATTATATAGTAAAAAACTTACTATTGCACGCAAAGAGCGTTTGGAGCGGCAGCATGGTGCCGCAGGCGAGCGGGAGGATGAGCATGCGGATGGGGTCGACGGGCTTGGGCAAGAACTGGTTCATGTCGCCGTTCATGCCGTGGCAGTGGCAGATGGGCGCGTCCCTGATGATGGACTTGAGCCCGTCGCAGCACTCGCCGGGGGACGTCAGCACGGTGATGTTGGTCAGGTCGTCCGTGCACGGCAGCATGCCAGCCAGCGGCGTCATGCACTCCGCCGGTTGGGGTGGTTGGGGCGGCGGCGGAGGGGAGAACGACGTCAAGCTGGCAGTCGCACCCAGGTTGCCGGCGCCCTGGAGAGGCGGAGACGACCCCAGCGGCGGGAGTGGGATCAGTGGCTGCAACAGGCCGATAATGCCGCCCAGCTGCGGGAAAAGCAGACCCAGGATGGCGGCCAGGAGGTTTGGAGGTAGGCCAGTGGGGATGCCATTGCCAGCCGGAGGTGTCGATGGGCGTGGCACGCCGCCGGCTGCTTGGTTGTGGTCGGCCACCTTTTCTGCTGCATCTTGGCCTGCGGCCGCGGGCTTGTATGCTTGTTGGACTTGGAGCCTCGCCGCATCCGAGGGATGCAGCGCCGCCGCCACCATGGCAAAGGCGAAGAACAGGGCGATGAGCATGGGCGAAGCCATGTCGAGTTGCATTGGAGGCTTGGGATCTAGCTAGGACGATGCTATGGCGCTTTGCCTGGTTTGTGTGTTGGATTGATGTTGGATTGGATGCATGGCCACGTGGGTTTGGCCTTCAATTTATAGTCTGGATGGATAGCTTAGAGTTCAGGATAAAGAATTCGGACATTTCGTGTAACGAGATTGGATTCTTAATCTCTCATCCCTTATTGTTACTGCTTCGGATTAATTGGTCCTTCTCATGTCTGTAAGAGAAGAGAAACGATGAAGCCTGCATAGAGTCCTGCTGATCTTGCGCTCGTAAAAATTGCAATATTCTTTTAGTTTAGATAAAGTTGGACGCGATATATATGGATGGCCCTAGTCCAGATAATACTTTCTGCTTGAGTTGATCGGAAGTACGAAGAGTGCATCATCGCGCGCCGAGGAGTCCTGAACTGCTGGCTGGTTAGTTTTAGGTTCAACATTGCAGATTGCAAGAGTCCGACATTTCTGAAACTGAGAGTCGGGTTGGTGTTCTATTCTATCTAAATCCCTGTTGGCGTCGATCGGTAACAATTGAAGTTTGCTGTAACGAGATATGACTCGTTTCATCAGGACGTTGCATATACTGTAATTAGTTGTACATGTATGTTACAAGTGTCTTTCCCCAATATTTCATCTGTTTTTTTCGACATATCTTGCAAGTGTGTTTCATACAGATGTTGCATATGTTTCACATATTTGTTGTAAGTGTTTTATCTGAATGTTGCGTATGTTTTGCAATGATGACACACATGTTTTCCTGGTGTTTAGGACGTATATTGCAAGTGTTTCAATCGTTTCAGACGTATGTTGCAAGTGCTTCATCAAGATGTTGCAAAAGTATATTTTGGTATTGCACATGTTGTAGTAGGACCCATCTATAGCAGCCACCTGCTGCAGCAGCTAGACCCATCTGGATGCGCGTGGGTGTGGAGGGGGGCACCACGATGTGGGCGCAGGACACGAAGTGTGCACGCCACGGTGTGGGTGCGGGACATAGAGAGACGTGGGCCCCCATGTGAAGCAGTCGCAGCAGACACGGGTCCGGATGCTAGACATTCTGATATTAATTAGGTATAGATATAGATTAATATTAGTGTTGGGTATCGATATTAGGGATACCTGACTTCCCCGGATAGAGCAAGACATTAAAAGGTCTTGTCCGACCCCAAGGCCGTCGGGTCTCACCCAAGGCCGCGGGTTCCATCTCACCCGACCCCTTGGGTGCGGGCTCCGTCTCGTCCGACCCCAAGGACGCTGTTTCCATCTCGCCCAAGGCCACGGGCTCCGTCTCGCCCGACCCCTTGGGTGTGGGCTCTGTCTCACCCAACCCTTGGCCATGGGCTCAGTCTTGCCCGACCCCTTGGGTGTGGGCTCCGCTCGCATGACCCCAAGGGCGCGGTTTTCGTCTCGCCCGACTCCAAGGATGCGGTTTTCGTCTCGTCTGACGGGGACCCATACCACCGCCAACCACTCCAGATCCAAACGTATGGGCCTGGGTCAAAACTCTAACACCAGGGAAGAGACTAGCACGCCTCGATGTAACCCGTGGCCATGACGGGCCATGCCTAGGCATTCACATCAAGAACAATGTTGGGCGTACCGGTGCTGTTCTGCCTAAGCCTCGCACGAATGTTGACAGACGCGTTAGTTCACCACGACGTCCGCCGGGACGGAATGGAACGCCATGACTGGTAGATGACGCCTGCGCATGGCGCCAGTGACGAACAGGGCCACGACGTGGAGCCATCTCTGTTGACATCTACAGGATCGGTGGGACCCGCATAAAGGAGAAGGACCCGGCGATCCTAGAAGCCTTCTTCTCTCTCATTCTTCTCCTTTTCCTCCGCTGTAACCCGCGCTTTCCCTTTGCCTATAAAAGGAGAAGCAGGGTGCCCCTACTAGGAATGGAACCACGAGATAGAAACACAAGAGCATGACACGAACACACGGCTAAGGGGCGATCGAGCTCTCAACACCCGTTCACTCTTTCCATCAGAGACTTGGGATCCTTTTCCTCTCTCGCCTGTTTGTAACCCCTACTGCAAACTAAGTGTCGGTAACACGAGTAGCAGCAAACTAGATGTAGGGACATTCCACCCAAACCAGTATAAACCCTTGTGTCCTCCGAGCACACCATCCGAGCCAGACACGCAAATACAAATTAACTCGTCAGAGGTCCGAAAACACCGACAGTTGGCGCGCCAGGTAGGGGCTTTTTGCACGTCTCGACGTCCACATCAGGCCTCGGATGGCTAATCATGTCGTCAGCTGGGTCCCGGGCACGCACGTGCGCTTTGGGAACCTAGACTTCATCGTTACGACGGAGGGAGAGCTAGCGCAGATTCCCGCCGCCATCCAACCTCTCCACTCTGCCGGCCTCGACGCGATCGTTGAGGCGCTTGAGGAGTTGTAGCTGCACGCACTAGAGGCCCGCGTCCTCGGGAGCGACCAGCTCCTTGGCTTGGATTATAGCAGGCTAGAGCGCCAGCTCGGTGCCTTCCTGGGACCCCGACCATCCCGGGAGGACTTGGGCCGCCTCACGTTCTCGTTCACTAATGTTATGACGCAGTTTGCCAGAGGAGAGCCGCTCTCCCTGGAATACCTCATCCGGAGCGCACCGACAGCGCTCCCGTTTGGTCTGCGCAACACCAAAGAGACCGTTGGCCACCTCGCGTCGTAACGCACGCCCTCATCCCCTATGAACGATGAGTTCATGGGGATGACCGAATATGTTGTGGAGTCTTTCCACGACCTCCTCGCGGGAGAATCGGAGTCACCCTCCGACTCTAACTCCAACAGGGGGAGCCATCACCCCTCACATGAATGTTTCATGGCAGGCACCCCCGAGGGATACATCGAAAGCATCCACGAGGGAGAGGCTACCCCCAACAAATGACCTCGACCACGAGGTCGAGGGGGATGCAGGGGCCCCACCTCGCCTGCGGGTAGAGCAGCTGAGGGCCCTGCACCAAGAGATCGAGGAAGCACGACTCTAGCTCGAGTAGGAACACGCGGAGCTTGAGCGAGAGATCAAGCGCCATGGAGACGGTGGGCATACATGCGCCTTGGCCCGCGACGTGAACTGGAGGATCGTCGAGGACGACAAAGCCCTCCCACACTTCACCCGGGCAGGCCAGAACATCGCTGCTGCGGCGGCCTTGCTCCGGGGGCTTTCGGGGCCCGCGACACCCGAGGACCATCGGGCCCATCATGAGATTTGCACGTTACTTGAGCGTGCGGCGACGCAGCAGGGCGAGAGCTCACTGTCCCGATGACGTGAGCTCGACACCAGCCAGCGCACGCTGTTAGAGCGACACGACAAGCCTTTGGTAGGCATATCCTCAACGTCGTCTTCCCACCGCGGTACCGACTGCTGACCAACATCCCGAAATACTCCAGGGAAATGAACCCTGAACCGTGGCTCAAGGATTATTGGCTTACTTGCCAAGCCGGTGGAGCAGATAGTAACAATTTCATTATCCACAACATTCCATTATTCCTGGCCAATTCGGCGCGAACGTGGTTGGGACACCTTCCGCCTAACCGAATCCAAAGTTGTGCGGACCTAAAAGAGATATTCGTGGGAAACTTTCAGGACGCATACGCGCGCCCTAGGAACCCATGGGATCTCAAGAACTGCAGACAGAAGTCCACAGAAATTCTTCGTGGGTACATCCGGTGCTTCTCTCGGCAGTGCAATGAGCTGCCCAACGTTGTCGACACCGACGTCATAGGAGCTTTCCTGTCTAGGACCACCTGTCAGTCTCTAGTTCACAAGCTGGGACGTAAGGGCCCGGGAACCATCGAGGAGCTCCTTGACATCGCCACCAGCCACGCCTCGGGCGAGGAGGCAGTCGGGGCAATTTTTGACCGCCTCAAAGGCGAGGCAAAGTAGGACGAGGATGGCGGTGAAGGCGCCTCCAACTGCCCCAACAAGAAGAAGAACAAGCAGCGGTGTGAGGGCCCGCTTGTGGCCACTACCGACCGCCAGGGGGGTCAGAAGCCCGCCAAGGATACCCCAGACCACTTTGAGAAGATACTCGAAGGGCCATGCCTAAACCATGCTTTCCCCGTCAAGCACCTATACAAGGACTGCGTCCTCATGAAGCGGTTCTTGTCTGGAGGCTCCAACAAAGGGGAGCATAGGAAGGAGCCCAAGCCGGCCATAGACGATGCCAAGGGGAAGGATGGTGGATTTTCGGCACTGAATGGCTGCCTCATGATCTTTGGAGGGTCGGTGGCCTATGACTCTAGGCGCCGCTAGAAGCTTGCACGCCGCAAGGTCTATACGGCTGAGCCAGCCGTGCCTTCCTTCCTCCGATGGTCAGAGTCCGCCATAACCTTTGATCAAACCGACCACCCGGAATGCGTCCCACAGCCAGGAAGATATCCGCTCAGGGTCGACCCAATCATCGTCACGAAGCGGCTCACCAAGCTGCTGGTGGATGGAGGCAGCGGCCTCAACATCATGTACGCTGAAACGCTCGATGCTATGGGCATTGACCGAGCGCGCATTCGGTCGACTGGGGCACCTTTCCACGGCATTGTACCTGGAAAGCAGGACGTGCCACTTGGGCAGATCAATCTGCCCGTCACCTTTGGGAATCCAACCAATTATAGGACGGAGACCCTTACCTTCGAGGTGGTTCGGTTCCACAGAACCTACCATGCCATCCTAGGATGTCCATGCTACGTGAAGTTCATGGCCGTCCCCAACTACACCTATCTGAAGTTGAAGATGCCGGGTACATTCGGGGTCATCACCATCGGCACCTCCTTCCAGCGTGCCTATGAGTGCAAGGTCGAGTGCTGCGAACACGCCATGACAATTGTCGCATCCAAGGAGCCTGCGGCCATTAGGGAAGAGACCATCGAAGAAGCACCTAACCCCAAGCGATCGGCTGGGTCTTTCGAGCCTGTAGAAGGCGCCAAAGAGGTCCTCATAGACCCTAGTGGCTCTGAGGGCAAAGTGGTGCATATTGGCACCATGCTTTCCTCCGAATAGGAAAGCGCGCTTGTGGACTTCCTCCACGCCAACAGAGACATCTTTGCGTGGAGACCCTCAAACATGCCAAGCATTCCAAGTGAAGTCACCGAGCATGCCTTGAAGATTAGGCCAGGCTCCAAGCCAGTGAAGTAGCGCCCGCGTCGCTTCGACGAGGAGAAACATGGGGCGATCGGTGAAGATATTGTGAAGCTTTTGATGGTCAGTTTCATCTAGAAAGTATACCACCCCGAGTGGCTAGCCAATCCTGTTCTTGTATTAAAAAAGAGTGGGAAATGGAGAATGTGTGTTGACTACACGGGTCTCAACAAAGCGTGTCCAAAGGATCTGTTTCCTTTGCCACGCATAGACCAAGTAGTCAACCTGACCTCAGGGTGTGAAACCCTTTGCTTCCATAATGCGTACTCTGGGTACCATCAAATCATGATGAAAGAGTCCAACCAGCTCGCGACGTCTTTCATCACCCCATCATACTGCTACATCACGAATGTCGTTCGGCCTGAAGAACGCGGGGGCTACGTACCAACGCTGCATGCTCAAGTGTTTCAGGGATCTCATCAGGCGGACTGTTGAGGCCTATGTAGATGACATTGTGGTCAAGTCCAAACGGGCTGACTAGGTCATGGCTGACCTAGAGCAGACCTTCACAAAATTCGAGCAAACGGCATTAAGCTCAACCCTAAGAAGTGCATTTTTGGGGTACCAAGGGGTATGCTGCTGGGTTTTATCGTCTCCGAGCGTGGCATCAAAGCCAACCTAAAGAAGATCTCGGCCATCACAAGGATGGGCCCGATTCGGAACATAAAGGGGGTACAACGAATTACAGGATGCCTCGCCATGCTTAGCCGCTTTATCTCACGCCTGGGCGAACAAGGTCTCCCCCTCTATCGACTTCTAAAAAAGGCCGACCATTTTGAGTGGATGCCCGAGGCCCAGGAGGCACTTGACATGGTCAAGCAGCTCCTGACGAAGGCTCCAATCCTGGTCCCTCCGACCAATGGGGAACCACTTCTGCTCTACATTATGGCCACCACGCAAGTGGTCAGCGCCGCCCTAATGGTAGAGCAAGAAGAAGAGGGACACGCCCTCAAAGTGTAGTGTCCCATGTACTTCATTAGTGAGGTCTTGTCTGATTCTAAGACTCGCTACCCCCAAATCTTGAAACTCCTGTACGCCATCATTATCGCCAAGAGGAAGTTGTGTCACTACTTCGAGTCGCATCTGGTGACGATCGTGACGTCCTTCCCTCTCGGCGAGGTCATCCAAAACTAGGATGCCACAGGAAGAATCGCGAAGTGGACACTCGAGCTGATGGGTCAAGGCATTTCATATGCCCCCCGGACGGCCATCAAGTCCCAAGTGCTAGCTGATTTCGTTATAGAGTGGACCAAGATCCAAATGTCGCCAGCAGTCGTCGACCAAGAGTATTGGACGATGTACTTCGATGTATCACTGATGAAGAAAAGCGTCGGTGTGGGGCTGGTCTTCGTTTCGCCCCTCATGGTACGCATGAGGTGCATGGTTTGCATCCATTTCCCCTCCTTCAACAATGTGGCTGAGTAAGAGGCACTCATCAACAGCCTACGCATCGCCATCGAGTTGGGTATCTGACGGCTTGACATCTGGGGCGACTCCCAGCTGGTCATTGACCAAGTCATGAAGGAATCAAGCTGCCACAATACCAAGATGGCTGTGTATTGCCGAGAAGTCCACTAGCTTGAGGACAAGTTTGATGGTCTCAAGCACAATCACATCCCAAGGCGTCTCAACAAGGCGGCCGACGGGCTGGTGAAAATGGTGTCTGGCCAAGAGCCGGTGCCGACGGGCGTCTTTGCCAGCGATCAGTACAAGCCCTCGATCTGCTACGAGGAGCGGGAACAGACCGGTGGCGGTCCGCCTGCCCTAGGCTCGGGGGCTAACCAGCCATCGGCTCCATCTGACCCCGAAGTCATGGAGCTTGATAAGGATCCAGCAACAGAGCCCGATCCTCTGGCCGACTGAAGGATGCCTTACCTCGACTACCTCATCCGTGAGGTGCTGCCGACAGACAAAATGGAGGCTCAGTGGCTCGTGCTTCATGCCAAGTCCTTTGTCGTCATTAAGGGTGAGCTCTACAGGCAAAGCCACACCGGGATCCTACAGCGCTGCATCTCCATCGAACAAGGGAAGCATTTGCTGAGTGATATCCATGGTGGTGTCTGTGGGCACCATGCCGCACCTAGGACTCTGGTCGGAAACATGTTCCGACAAGGCTTCTATTGGCCAACCATAGTAGCCGACGCTGAACAGATTGTGCGCACCTGTGAAGGGTGTTAATACTATGCTCAGCAGACCCACCTGCCGGCCCAAGCACTCCAAACAATCCCCATCACATGGTCGTTCATGGTCCGGGGGCTCGATCTGATCAAACCTCTCAAGAGGGTGCCCGGGGGCTATATGCACTTGCTTGTCGCCGTAGACAAGTTTACAAAGTGGATAGAGACTCGACCGATCTCTATGATCAAGTCTGAGCAAGCCATGTTATTCTTCCTTGACATCGTCCATCGCTTTAGGGTCTCGAACTCCATCATCACGGACAATGGCACACAATTCACTGGGAAGAAGTTCCTCTGATTCTGCGATGAATACCACATCCGCGTCGATTGGGCCACCGTGGCGCACCCCCGCACGAACGAGCAGGTCGAGCACGCGAATGGCTTGGTCCTATAAGGCCTCAAGCCTAGGATCTTCAACCGGTTGAATAAGTTTGGCGAACGATGGGTCGCGGAGCTTCCCGCTGTGCTCTGGAGCATGAGGATGAGCCCTAGCCGGGCCACTGGCTACATGCCATTCTACATGGTCTATGGTTCCAAAGCTATCCTCCCGACCGACCTCGATTATGGAGCGCCAAGGGTCAGGGCGTACGACGAACAGGAGCCAAAGCATCCCTCGAGAATGCCATGGACCAGCTAGATGAAGCGCGATGTGGCCCTCCTCCGCTCGGCCAAGTACCAACAAGTGTTGCACCAGTACCACATCCGTTGAGTGTGGGGTTGGGCCTTCAACGACGGGGACCTGGTGCTACGCCTCATCCAAAGCAACAAGAACCGCCACAAGCTCGCTCCACCATGGGAGGGACCATACATCATCGTGGAGGTCCTCTGACCAGGCACCTATAAGCTCAAGACCATCGACGGCGAAGTCTTCATCAACGCCTAGAACATCGAATAGCTACGTCGCTTTTACCCTTAATTTACACACGCTTTCTATTATCGATTTTCGCTATCAACTCCTCCATCTTTTGTGACACCCGACCCCAGCAACGACAAGAGGTCAGGCCTCCCTCATGGGCTAATAAGAGTATATCCTCCTAGGCAAATATTCTCTATGCCCGCCCCTCTCTCATGTTAATATCTTGAAGCAAGGGTTGTGGAAATGAACGCTGAGTAAAACTGGTCAAACCATAAGAAACCTACGCCCCAGTGGCTACGGCGTTTTTGCTCACCAGCGTGATCAGAGTTTTTCCCGCACCCCGAGCTTTTTAACCTTAACTATGAAAAGAGTCAAAATGCATTTAAGAGTATATCCACCTAGTAGACATTCTCTATGCTCAACCCTTTCTCACGTTGAGATCTAGAAGCAAGGGTTGCGGAGACGAACGCTGAGTAAAACTGGTTGGACTGCAAGAAACCTACGCCCCAGTGGCTACGACGTTTTTGCTCACCAGCATGTTCAGAGTTTGTCCACCCACACCCTAAGCTTTACAGCCTTAACTATAGAAAGGGTCGGAATGCATTAACCTTTTTTATATAAAAAGGGGAGAAGGGCTAAAAATCTGTTTGGCCATAACAAAATCTAAGCACTTGTCCACTTATTACGAGTTTGCCACTTGGCTTATCTGCCTAACTAATTTCTTTGGGGATGATCTCATCCTCTATCTCCGTAGGTAAGTCCTATGCTAGTGGGTCACCCAAGTTGATCGGACGGCTAAGGCCGCTACCGAGAGATAGGTAAAGAGCAGTAGGATGCCCCATGCGGGTTATGCCGACTCTGTCATGAACGACAAACCCGGATTCCACTTGGACATATCCGGTAGGAGCTCCCCGAACCCATCACTTGAGCCATCGAGGTAAGTCATGTGCCAGCGGGTCACCCAAGTCGATCGGACGACTCAGGCCGCTGCCGAGAGATGGGTAAGGAGCAGTAAGATGCCCCATGTGGGTTATGCCTACTCCATCATGAATGGCGGACCTAGATTCCACTCGAACATATCTGGTAAGAGCTCCCCAAACCCGTCACTTGAGCCATCGAGGTAACTTTACCAACCCCACTTTACTTTTCTAGTGCATGAGCATTCATTCATCCATTCTCATACATCCAAGCATCACATATGCAATTATTGCATCACTACACTTCGCGTCATGACATGAAGCGACAGTCATATCATTCAACATGAGCGACAATTGATCGGGGTTCAAAGGTCGGCTGCGAAGGGCTCGATGCCACCTCACGTCAAACAGAGCTAGGGAGAAAACGCAGATGAGCCCCATCGGCCTTTGCCTAACCCGCTCAAAAGCGGATAGGGTCATCTCGACCTTTTTGTTCGATCCTAACCTCGAGCCATGCCCATAGAATCTCCATTGAGGAGAGGCCAATGGGCCACCTAAATCGATCTCCGGAATGACTCGGGTATCTGCTAGGAGGCGGGTTAAGGAGCAGTGGAATGCCACATGAGGGCTATGCCGACCCCGTTATGAATGACGGACCCGAATTCCACTCGGACATGCATGTTAGCGAGCTCACCGAGCATGACACTTGAGCCATCGAGGCAAGTGATGTTAGCTCAACCCCTCCGATTGTGGAAACCACGGATGGGTTGACAATCACAAAGATGAGCCGACCCCTTGATCGGATGCCTACAATGCGCAGGGGCACGAGGGAAGTTGGACTCACAAGGAGACCGAATGCATGGTCACAGAATGATGGCTCGGATCCTAGGGAGGGGATACGTACGAAAACTAAGAATAACGTTTCTGAAACAAAAAACGCTTTTCCCTACCAGTTTCGCTATCGTCTCCTCAATCTTTAGTGAAACCCAACCTCGGCAATGGCAAGGGGTTGGGTCACACTAAGGGGCTAATAAGGGTATACATATAACCTTTTTGAAATAGTCGCCATGCCCAACCCTTTCTCATGTTAAAAAACTAGAGGCAAGGTTTTGCAGAAACAAACGCCGAGAAAAACTGGTCGGACTGCAAGAAACCTATGCCCCAGTGGCTACAGCATTCTTGCTTACCAGCATGACCAGAGTTTCCTACCCACACCTCGAGCTCTATGGTCTTAGCAATAGGAAGGGTCGAACGCATTACCCCCTTTTTACACATAAAAAGGGAGAAAAAACAAATTTGTTCAAACGAAAAACAAGCTTGTTTAGACAAAATAGAAGGGTTGGAAGTTGTTCGCTTATTACATGTGCACCGCCTGACCTATATAACTAAACTAGCCCCTTGAGGGGATGATCTCATCCTCTATCTTGGTGGAAAGGTCATGCACGGAGGGGCACCTCCTTCTCGATGTCATCTAGCTCGGCATCGGTATAGATATCGCGAAGCCTTAGCTCATCGTCGCTAGATCGATGTTCTCGTAATGAGAAAGGGCGATGGCGAATGATCCGTGAACACCAAAGCAAAGCATGCTCCTTGCCATATCACATGCCCGATCCATGATTTGGGTAGCGTGAATCACGAGCGAGCTTGTCTCCTGCTCCAGGGACAGCTTGAGCTCGTCGTCAGACCAGCTAAATGGCAATGCGCAGGTTGTCATGTTCATCGCTCTTCTTCTAGAGGTTGTCCTTCACCTCGCTGAGCTCCTTCTCTAGGCCACGACTCTTCACCACCTTCGCCTTGAGCTTGTCGTCGAGACCTGCCCAAGTCATGTACCAACCATGTTAAAAGGCTTACCACAGATTCTAGGGAGAAAGGCAGCAAGGGAAACCGGGGACTTACCATCCACATCTGCCTAAAGCTTGCGCACTTCATCGCGCTATTGGGTCACCTTGGCCTCCAGGCACCGGACCACTTTTTGGCACTGCCAGACCTCCATGGCGAGCCCAGTGGACACGCCCTCGGCTGTAACCTTCAAGTCCCTCTCCCTCTGGAGCTCATTCTTGAGGTGGCCGATCCACTACTGAGTGATGGCACGCTCCTGGTGAGCTAGCTTAGTCCTCGTGCGGAGCTCCTCCATGGCCTAGAGCAAATCATCCCGCTCCTTCCATAGTCATTTAGCCTCCACGATGTCCGTGCGTGCCCTCTCGATTAGGGCCGTGAGCTTCTCCTTGGCCTCATGGGCATCATTGCGAGCGTCCTTCTCCCAGACTCGGAGGCCGGCCACCTCCTGACGGGTGGCAGTGAGCTGTGCGGCTAGCCCCTCAGTCCACCGCATCTCCTCAACCTAGAACTGGGACTTCTCTCGGCTGTGGGCCATAAGGATCTACAAAGAAGACAAGACTTAGAGCCGCGGAAGGAGAACATAAGGGTTGGAAGCATGGTCATATCATACCTGGCCAACCGGGGCGACAATGTCACGCATCAAGTTCATCATTGTGGTCAGGGCGCGAACTACGTCCCCAACCTCCGTGTGGATGCTCCCCCATTTCCTCTCCTTTGTCACTTCATCAATGGCAGCCACCCGGACTAGAGACCGGGACGTCCCCGCGCCGACCTCAAGCGGCGTAGACCTCTCTAGCGGCGGTAGCACCTCTAGAGCGGCTCCTCTAGCGATGGAGGGGGCGGGTGATGTGGACATGGATGCCTGCCCTATCGCCACATTCGTAAAGGATGACTCAGGTGTGCCCCCTTCCGTCCGCCCCATCGAGAACATGGCCACCTGCATGGACAACGGCTC
This sequence comes from Miscanthus lutarioriparius, assembly GCA_904845875.1. Lineage (NCBI taxonomy): Eukaryota > Viridiplantae > Streptophyta > Magnoliopsida > Poales > Poaceae > Miscanthus > Miscanthus lutarioriparius. The sequence continues at coordinate 67,053,166 of CAJGYO010000009.1, forward strand.
CGGACATGTCGCCTCTGCCTGCGACGTCGAGGATACGACCGCCGTGCCGCGCCCGCCACGGGCGCCTCGGACGCACCCTCTCCCAACACAGCCATCTGCTGCACCTCCCCGGTCGACACCATGGCCGCCCCAATGCCACTCACACTCACCACTAGTGCGGCACCAATCGACTCCTGGCGCGTTTTTGCGGAGGAGGATCTTTTTGGAGCGAGCCAAAGGAGAGTCCCATGACCTCCAATGCTGCAAGGGACATGGCGGTCAGTTCATAGCAAAAATTTGTTAGGACAAAAGGATGACAAAAACTCTTGACTCACCTTGATGCCATCATATGAGGATGTTTTGGGGCCAGCTTGCCCGACCTCGGCTGCTCCTTGTCGACACGTTACCGCTTTGAGCCCTCCCTCGGCTCGGAGGGCTCGAGACGAATCAAAACAGACGCCTCCGTCGACTTTGGAGGCATTGTTGAGGGCTCGGATGGAGCGGGGTGACCTATTTCCACCGGCTCCAAGGCCACCGTCGAAGGCCTAGACGAGGCAAGGCGGCCTGGCTCCATCGGTTCCAAGGCTGCCGTCGAAGGTCCATACACGGTGGGGCGGTTCATTTCGCCAGCTCCGGGGTGCGTCCTCCCCCTCCTGCCTCGCGACATGCCATGGGAAGGGACCCGCCTACGGCGAAGGCGAGTCCTTGTCCTCGGTGGCCAGATCATCCCATGGGATGGGCGACATGGAGCCGTCATCCTCCTCCTCTTCTTCTTCCTCCTCTTTTTTCGGCGAGCCTTGACACCACTTCCCTTGCTGTAGATTCAATCACTGCTTCAACCATTGTTTCTTCTCCTCGTCATCCTTCTTCTTCCATTGTTCATCCATGGCATGATTCGCCACCCTCATGGCCGCGTGCTCTGGTAGCGGCACGGTGGAGTCCTGGAAGACAAGCCCTGCCGGTAGCTCGATGAAGCCCGCGTCCGGACGCATCACGGATGCCTAGGATCATGAACATGGCGTCGGCCTCCCCCATGGCCTCCTTGATGCGCTGCACAACCTCGCTGTCATAGAGCAACCCCTGGGCAAGCGTCGTCCCAATGAGTTGTGCGCTGGGCGTCATCCCTTACAGCGGGAGGACGCGAGCCATCAGGGGTGCCAACCTCCTTGCATGATACCCCCCCAATGATGCCAGCCCCGCGGAGGCCGTGGGTCTTTAGGAAAGCGATGGCATCAAGGAGATCACGCATCATCTTCTTCTCCTTGACAGGTGGCCCCCACGGCCATGACGGCGGAACCTCTTCGATCAAACGCCCGGAGAAGACAGGCAAAGGTGTGGCAGGGTCATCCTTTAGGTAGAACTAATGCGAGTGCCACCCCTTGTTGGATCCAGACAGCTGGCAGGGCATGTCCTCGGCCGCCCGCTGCCCTCGGAGGCGGATGCCCGCGCATCCCATCGACACTGGGGTCTCCCGACCTCTCTCCTTCTTCATCAAGGAGATGGAGAAGAAATATCTCTAGGGCTCGAAGTGGGGCCCGATCCCCAAGTATCCCTCGCACATCGATGTGATGGATCCCATTGGGGTTCAAGTGCTGCAGCTCGATCTGATAATGGTGCAGCAGACCCCGAAAGAATGGGTGAGGAGGAATCACGAGTCCGCGCTCATGGAAGAGCACGAAGGAGATGACGTAGCCGTCAGGTGGCGCCGATGCCTCCTCGCGGCCGGGCACAAGCCACTCCACCGCATCGGTCCTCCCACGGAGAAGACCACGCTTAACGTGGCCCTCCATGCATGCATAGGTAACATTGGAGCGATGCCACGAATCCATGGAGGATGGAGGAGGCTGAGCAAAAGCGGCGACGGAGGAAGCAAAGGCGAACTAGCAAGCGGAGAAGTGGTGGGCTGCAGATCTAGCGGTTTTGTGTGTAGAAACTGAAGCAAGCTATTTATAAAGGCGGAGCGGGCGAGAGAGGCAAAATGGAGGCGGTGGAGAAACATAGAAGGTAAGACGTAATCTCTATCCGCGCCCTCAAAGGACAATTTTGGTGTATAGAAACAAGAATGAAAGGAGGCGCTGAGCTGAAAATCCTATATAAGGCGGAGCTCGGACCAAGCCCAAGGAGAATGGGCCCACTAGTACAGTACGACATGAGTCACATCCCGACCCATGTTTGAGTGTTGGTTGGTTCACGGTCCATGGTCTTTTCGATCGGATCCTTGGAACCGGTCGAACGGACCAGGGATATGGAATCAAGAAAAAATCTTTCCGACCTCCCGAACCCCCATGAATGGGAAGTCGGGGCCCCATGCCCCAAGAAGACCATGTTTTGTCCATCGAAAAAAGAGAACAGCCATCCCTCCGTTTTATTGACATGCGTTTGAGGGGCTACGATCAAAAAAGGCCACCTTTGACGAGTCCTCCGTCGTGGGGACTCAAGGAAAAGCCTTCAAACCGAGTATTCTACCTCTGCTCCGGGCTCGAGGGCTACTATCGATCGGATATTAGGGGGACGGAAAGTAAGGAAGTTCTTTCCACCTAACTTCTCCAGATGGAGCAAGATGCCCCAAAAAGGTCTCGTCCGCCCCAAGGCCGTGGGGTCTCATCCCCAAGGACATGCGGGCTCAAGTCAGGCCAAGTCCTCCGTTCTCCCTTCAAAGGAGTATTCCTTCAAAGGAGTATTCTACCTTGCAGAGGCTTGAGGGCTACTATCGGGTATCGATATTAGGGATACACAAAGTAAGGGCTCCATCGGTCTCATCCGACCCCAAGGCCGTGGGGGTCTCACCCAAGGCCGCGGGCTCCGTCTCGCCCAACCCCTTGCGTGCAGGCTCCATCTTGCCTGACCCTAAGGACACGGTTTCTGTCTCACCCAAGGCCGCGGGCTCCGTCTCGCCCGATCCCTTGGGTGCAGGTTCCGTCTCGCCCAACCCCTTGGCCGTGGGCTCCGTCTCGCCCGACCCCTTGGGTGCGGGCTCCATCTCGCCCGACCCCAAGAGCGTGGTTTCCGTCTCACCCAAGGGCGCGAGCTCTGTCTCGCCCGACCCCTTGGGTGCGAGCTTCGTCTCGCCCGACCCCAAAGATGCGGTTTCCATCTCGTCCGACGGGGACCCATATCACCGCCAACCACTTCAAGTCCAAGCGTATGGGCCTGGGTCAAAACTCTGACACCAGGAAAGAGACTAGCACACCTCGATGTAACACGTGGCCATGACGGGCCATGCCTAGGTATTCACATCAATAACAGTGTCGGGTGTGCGGTGCTATTCTACCTAACCCTCGCACGAACGCTGACAGGCGTGTCAGTTCACCACGACGTCCGCCAGGACGTAATGGAACGCCGTGACCGGCAAATGATGCCTACGCATGACGCCAGTGACGAATAGGGCCGTGACGTGGAGCCGTCCCTGTTGACATCTACAGGATCGGCGGGACCCGCATGAAGAAGAAGAAGGACCCGACAATCCTAGAAGCCTTCTTCTCTCTCATTCTTCTCATTTTCCTCCGCTATAATCCGCGTTTTCCCTTCGCCTATAAAAGGGGAAGCAGCGCCCCTACCGGGAACGGAACCATGAGATAAAAACACAAAAGCACGACACGAACACACGGCTGAGGCGATCGAGCTCTCAGCACCCGTTCACTCCTTCCATCAGATACTTGGGATCATTTCCCTCTCTCGCATGTTTGTAACTCCTACCGTAAACCAAGTGCCGGTAATACGAGCAGCAGTAAACTGGACGTAGGGACGTTCCGCCCGAACCAGTATAAACCCTTGTATCCTCCGAGCACGCTATCCAAGCCAGACGCGAAAATACAAATTTACTCGTCGGTGATCCGAAAGCACCGACAATTAGGTATACATATATAGAAGATATAGATATATATTAGCTAGCGGTATTGCACTCCTTTTTGTTTTGTTTTGTTTTGTTTTCCTCTCCTAGACGGTTGGGGTTGGAGAATTGCACAAAGTCTGGAGGAAGATATTTTTGCGTGGGATGTGGGATGCGGCAATTGCGACCTATGTTTTGATGAAATTGAATGATCAAAACGAAAGGAACGTGCAACGAAAAAAAAACGGGAGGTAATTGGTGGACTTGTGTAATAATCTGTATAGAGCGCAACTGCGCAAGCCGAAGCCAACGCGGGTCCGGGGAGATGACACAACAATTTGTTTTGATTTTCGCGCCCGGTTGGGAAGGGAGGGGGAGCGATGTAGTGGGCCGGGCCCGTTTCCACTTCCATATACATGAATGATCCATATACGGCCGGCGTCCGCGGCTCTACCGCGCTACGCGCCTCGAGATGGGAAATCCCCAAATCCACAGCCCTGCGGCGGCGATCAAACCATTGATCGAGGAGCACACCAGGCGCGAGATGTCCGATTCCTCCACCTCGGCGACAGATTACTCGCCGGGAATGGCGGCCGTGGCTGGGGAAAAGGGTGAGAAGAAGGGGAAGAACAGAGTCGGGTCAGAGCTGGCGGCGGCGGCGGCAGAGGAGGTGGACGGCCTAGCCGTTGCCAAGAAGAAGTGGAGGGTACCGCAGGATCTGATCGACTTCATCCTCGCATGGGACGTTTCCGACTACGTCTTCGCGACGCCCGACGACATGCCCATCTCCGACGAGCACAAGGCGCAGTACCGCGCCGAGAGGAAGCAGGCCGTCGCGGTCATGCAGCGGAGTCGCCGCACGAGGAGGAAGATGCAGGAGTGGGTCAGGGCTGAGTTGGAGAAGAACGGCTGTGTCGAGGTTGAAACCACAGCCGAGATGCTTGAAAAGCATCATCAGCTTGAGGAATACATCGATGGCCAAATTGCTTAAATATTTGCTGTCGTAGCAACAGTGGGATTGCTGGCATTGGACCATCTACCATCCTTGGTAGTACAGTACATCATATGTTCTGTCGATTTGAAGTTTAATCTTTCTCTGTGTCGATTGAAGTTTAATCTGTCCATTGAGTCTGTTTATTGACAGTAGAGAATTGCGTTTACAAACATGCACGCGTGATCTTTTTGATGACGCAGATAAACTGTGTCATGGTTAATGCATGGCTATTAATGAGACCAGGGAATTCTCTGTCACCTTCCATATACTGTGTGAACATTGCATCTACTGTCTATCTTTCAGTTATTTTTCTTTTGTACCGATGGTTGGATTCGTGACTTTGGGACGGTTTTTATGTTTGTTCTGAAATTTCTAGATACAGATAAACGGAGCACTTCTGCAGATCTTTATGATTGGTTAAGCTTGCCTTAACACTGGTGTCAGACATGATACCACTTAAATGATGTTTGCTATTATGTTCATGAAAGTGCGCCAATTTGCTTTGCTTACCATGCTTATGGTTCCTATACTATCTTTTAGACCAAGCCGTAGAGAGTGGTCTCTTGTTTTCTCTAGAATTGTAGGATAGCAGTGTTTTATCACACTAGTAGATGCCAATTTCTGTTGACACCTGTGTTTTTTTCACTGACGGTTCATAATGAATAGGTGCCAGTAGAAACAAACATGTGGATCTATTGCTATTACCCGCTAGTAGACATACATGTATACTAGCGGTGGTCTTAAAAACACAATTAGTGTATAGGTCCCGTTTGGTTGACGACCGCATTGTGCCACAACTCAGCATGCTAAGCTTTGGCGTTCTTGGCCCTGTTTGATCCCTCCAGTTTTTACTAGTTTTTCATAATATGGCTTTTGGAAACCAGGTGGGATCCAAACAAGCCAGTTTTTACCGTCAGGTTTTGCCAGATTTCTTAAAAAACAGGAAGTTGTTCATATCTAGCTTTTGTCAGTTTTTTGTGATCCATAGAGCAATAAATAAAGTCAGATTCTTAAAAATTGGGATCCAAACATCCACCAAATTTTAGAAACTAGAGACAAAAACCGGTTTTTAAGAATCCAAAACTAATTCTAAACAAGGCATTAGCCACCGTTTGGTTGCTGACGCAACTCTGGCGTGCCGCAGAAAGCTGCTGCTTCTGTTTATTTTGCTGCAACTTCTCGCCAAAAGTTGGCCGCACAAAATCAGCGGCGCAACTTGCCGAACCATAGACGCGCCATAGTTCAGTTGTGGTAGGTTGTGGCATCCAACTAAATAGGGCCTTACAGTGTAAATCTAGTGCTCTTAAGCCAACCATTAGTGTAAGTTAAGTCCATTCATGTGGTTTTTTTATACCCACCGCCAATATAGAAATGTTTACAGATGTTCTTACTGAGGTCACTCATTACATATATAACTTTGGTTTCAACATCTACAATTTTAAATAAATGGTCTCTGAAATGGAGGATTCAACTAAACAAATTTGATGTTACTGCTGCATTTTTTTTTCATAATTTGATTAGATTTAAATAGTTTTATTTAGAACAAACCGACACTAAAAAATAGTTAATTTATGTGGTAGTGACAGGCTAGAGAGTAGTGCCGTGACTTGACACGCTAGGCAGATAGTAGTATACTCAGCACTCGTCCTATCGAGCGCCAGCACTCAGCTGCAGCCTTTATCTTGCACGCATTGCCATTTGCCAACGTGGTTTCCGTCAGGTCAAGCTCAGGTTTGGTTGGCCAACGTCTCCAACGAACGCGACGACGTGCCGGCGGCAGTCGGCCAGTGGCCAACCCCCAACAGATCGAACCCTGCGCGAGCGCGACCTCCCATCACTGCCGGTCGTCGCCGTCGGGATACGGAACGCAGACGCGCATACACGCTGACTGGTGGGCCCAGTTGGCCACTTCTATAGTTGTAGCAGTGCCGTGCTACGCGGGGAACTCTCCTGGACCTGGAGTGTTCACGTTAGCAGCCAACTCTCCTGGAATGTTCACAGAAGCAGCCTCAGCGGGACTCTCATCGCCTTGACTTAACTTTGACGATAGCACGGCTAGTCCAGCTTCGAGCCGGCTGCTGGAGGGCCAACGGTATCTTTTAGTTTATATATATGGTTTTTTTATGTTATATCCTACGAAATCAACATGGCTTCATTTGTTTTAACTAAGAAAATATTAAAATTTACAATGAATTACAACCTCCGGCCAAATATTCCAATATTTCAATGTGAAATTCGCATTGGTGTCTTGTGTTCGACCTTGCATATAGTCTAGCTTTGGTTTTCCAAATCGCCTTGAATGTGCTGGGCTTAGACCACTTTTGAAGTTGTGGCCTTTTTTCGGATATGTTGCCTGTTTGGTTTATTAGGATGTACGAGGATGACATAAGACCAATTTAAGTCGAGATTTTATATCCCACCTTTCAAGACTCTCGGAGCTCTTCGCCTCTAATCCTATGAGAGAAATGATTGATCTAAAGGAGTCATCATGTGTTGGAAATAGAGCAAAAAAATCCTAGCGACCCCATCGGGCAGCTAGACGCGCTCACTATCACAAATCACAAGTCATGCGATTTTTCACACGTTCAAACCCACAAACTCCGGTCTCGTGCGTATCTCCCTGAACTACTCCACCAATAAATCACTTGTGTTCATAAGATATTTGTCCTTCTAAGTTTATCCTCATCCGATTTTGAAATGAGTATTTGGGACCCTAAGCGAATTCAAATGAAAATATTGTCAACTAAAAAGTTGTATAATTTTTTAGATCTACAACTTTCGTTTTGGTAGTTTCTCCATCCCAGATAGTTTGAAAAAAATGAATTTTAAATATGAGAAATTCAAACTTAATTTTCTTTAGATAGGTGATTTTGAATGAAAATGTTGTCAACTACAAAGTTATATAACTTTTCAATATCTACAACTTTTGTTTTGGTCATTTTCCATCCGAGAATGTTTGAAAAAAAAATCAAATTTCAATATGACAGGACTTATGAATTTTACTGTTCGGCGCTCATATTTAGAGGTGGCTCAGCCATCTATAGAATTGATTTATAGGGCTGTCTTTGAAAATAGAGCTATTTGTAGAGGCGGCTGAAGCAGCTGCTCATATAAATGCATTTCTAGAGGTGACTTGTTTCGGGAACCATATTTTGAAGCGGTTTTAGATTGGGCAATCCTTAATGAAAAGGAGGTGTCTCTATAAATGCTTTTTTAATAGTTCCAGTCTCAAATAAAAGAATTTTAAAGGCACAATTCCCTTAAAAATCTCTATCTACAATTCTATATATAATATTCAAAGAAAAAATTTCTCTCCCCACTATTTCATCTATGAGCCATTCCGCACCTCATGTCACTCTTCTTCGTCTGCATCTCACCCTTGCGGGCTACACATTTTCGGCTGATATCCAACATGAGACTACATTTTCAATCCAAAACTAGCACGATCTTAAAAGTTAAATCCAACATGAGACCACATTTGGATTTCAAAACCAGCACGATCTAAATCCAACACGAGATCATATTTTGAACAGGGCACTTTAACCATATTACGAAGTTCGGTTTCAAAACAAATTAGAAGAGATAATAAGATGATATAATTGTTGCTCAAATCTCCAAGTGATAAGTCGTCCAAATAACATGCATGCTAGTTCGTCAACGTTTTATTATTTTACGTGGAGTCGGTACCTACAGTACAAATAAATTAGCAATGTCGTTGTCACGGATTTGGTGTTTTTAAAATATTTTGTTATACTCTCCCTTTCTGCAGATTCTCCGGTACGTACAAAATCTGAGACAGAGCAACATTGGTAGTTATGCAACCCCTCCAAACCCCAACAGTTTTGCATCGGCCCCTCCGACCTAGCTTGACGTACTCCTTCAAGTTCAACTGTTCAAGCAAGCCGCCATTGCTATATAAACACTGCCTCACAGAACCCCTATACTCAAATCACAAACTCCACTCTCTCTCTCTCTCTCTCTCTCTCTCTTCGTCTCATTCTCTCTCTAGTCTCTACGAGATCATCCCACACATACAGACACTATCTGTCTCTCCGACCCACGCACATCGTCAACTATGGTGAGTGACATGCATGCCTATAGTAACAATCATACAGTATGTTGCAAACATGCATGTCGATCTGTGACGCTTCCATTTGTTGCCATGTCACCTTTCTCTTCGCGTGACGAACGCAGGTTGTGGAGATGAAGGAGAACGGCGGCGCGATGGTGGCAGCGGCAGGCGAGAAGCAGCAGCAGGCGCCGCAGCTGATGAGCGTGAAGCGCGGGAAGGCGACGCTGGTGCCGCCGGCGGAGGCGACGCCGACGGGCGGGCAGTACTACCTGTCGAACCTGGACCAGAACATCGCGGTGATCGTGCAGACGGTGTACTGCTACAAGCCGGGCGACGGCAAGGGCGACGTGGCGGGCGCGCTCCGCGACGCGCTGGCGCGCGTGCTGGTGCACTATCACCCGCTGGCGGGGCGGCTGGGGATCAGCCCGGAGATGAAGCTGACGGTGGAGCTCACCGGCGAGGGCGCCGTCTTCGTGGAGGCCGACGCCGCCTGCGACCTCGCGGACGTCGGCGACCTCACCAAGCCCGACCCGGCCGCGCTCGGCCAGCTCGTCTACTCCGTCCCCGGGGCCAAGCACATCCTCGAGATGCCCCCCATGACCGCGCAGGTAGGTACCTAGTGCAGTCCTACTACGCCAGACACGTCATTAACTGCTCCTTGCACATCTGCGGTTGGGTATCCGGCCTCCGGCGGCCGAGGTGGCCAGCCCGGGTTTCCATGCCTGTGCCACCAATGAGCCGTGCCGTGCCGTTAAAATGGCGAAAGGGATCGGAGAGGAGGGAGGTGAAGAGCTGCTGGCTCGTCCGCGCATGGCGGCATGGGAGCAGGTGGACGTGTTGCTTTTAGTGCGACCGCGTGAATTCATGGGCTAGAGTTGTTGGTCAGTTGGAGATGTATTCAATGAGATGAGATGCCTCTTTGGTTTTATAGCTAGAAAAACAAAAGAGCGGAAATAGAAACTTATCCGTCGTACCATTTCAGCAAAATAACAGTATTTTTCTTTCACAACAAATCAATATTACCATCAACATCAGCTATTTTTTTAGCAAGCCGAACAGGGCCTTTCACTCCCACTTTGGGACTTGCATTGGCCTCGTCTGGAGCACGGGCAAGTCCATCGATTTGTTTCAATTCCTTGCGTGGACACACCTGTCTATGCATGACGACTCTAGTACTCATTTTAAGTTTGTAACCTGATCATGCAAAAGCTACAACCTTTCTAAGAATCTGGTTATTGAAAACTAGGTGGGATCCAAACAGACTAGTTTTTGCTTAGTTTTTTTTGTCCGTTTTTTACAGATTCTTAGAAACTAAGAAGTAATTGATACCTAGCTTTTACAAGTTTTTTGTGACCATGTGAGCAATAAATGAAGCTAGATTCTAAAAACTGGAGGATCCAAACACCCCCACCATTTTTTTCTCAGAATCTAGATTTTAGAAAGTAGAGACAAAAACTGGTTTTTAAGAATTTAAAACTCATCAAACAGGCCCTATATGGGTTAGCGTTTGTTAAAAGTTTTTTTGTCAATAAATTGGTTGATCTGAACTCTAAAGGTAGGGGTGGTTATACTCGTAGAGTACCACCACAACTCTGATTGCATTTTCCTGTTAGAATGAGACAGCTCAAGCACTTTTGTTGCCTGACTTTGTTGTTTTTTTTTGGTACAATGTTAAATGACCAACCTTTACCTAATTACCTACAAATCAAGTAATCAATCAAACCACAATACGTGTGTTAGATGTGCTGCAATGTCACAAAACGACACACAATGGTATGACCAATGTCATACAAGTTCCGACATGTGGGCTTAATATATGATGATGTCAATAAAAGTAATCAACGCGTGATCAATTATTCACCAACTCATGGGTCAAAATGATACTACAGATTAATACTCCTTGTAACTGGGTTCAGATCATGCACTGTTTGCTCATCAGTCAAAAGTACTAGCGGTAGAACTATTCCAAGTCATCCGACATGTGCTCCAGATTTTGCTCAAATTTGCCAGTAACCAGCTGTGGTGGCAAACTACCACACTGCAATAATGTTTTTTTTTACCATGGGTCAACTGATGTGCAGGTGACGAGGTTCAGGTGCGGCGGCTTCGCGCTCGGCCTGGCCATGAACCACTGCATGTTCGACGGCATCGGCGCCATGGAGTTCGTCAACTCGTGGGCCGAGACGGCGCGCGGCGTGGCCGAGCTCACTGTGCCGCCGTTCCTTGACCGCAGCGTCCTCAGGGCGCGCGACCCGCCCGTGCACAGCTTCCCGCATCACGAGTTCGCCGAGATCCCCGACGTGTCCGACACGGCGGCGCTCTACGGCGCGCAGGAGCTGCGGTACAGCTCCTTCTGCTTCGACCCGGACCGGCTGGAGCGCGTCCGGGGGCTCGTGCTCGCCGACGGCGCCCTGGAGGGCCGCTGCACCACCTTCGAGGCGCTGTCGGGGCTCGTGTGGTGCGCCCGCACCGCGGCGCTCGGGCTTGCGCCCGACCAGCGCACCAAGCTGTTGTTCGCCGTGGACGGGCGGCGCCGGTTCGCGCCGCCGCTCCCGCGGGGCTACTTCGGGAACGGCATCGTGCTGACCAACGCGCTGGCCACGGCGGGCGAGCTGCTGTCGGCGCCCGTGTCGCGCGCGGCGGGGCTCGTTCAGGACGCCGTGCGGATGGTCACCGACGAGTACATGCGGTCGGCGGTGGACTACTTCGAGGCGACGCGGGCGCGGCCGTCGCTGGCGTCCACGCTGCTCATCACCACGTGGTCGCGCCTCGAGTTCCACGGCGCCGACTTCGGGTGGGGCGAGCCCGTCATGTCGGGCCCCGTCACGCTGCCGGAGAAGGAGGTCATCCTCTTCCTGGCGCACGGAAAGGAGAGGAAGAGCATCAACGTGCTGCTCGGCCTGCCGGCCACAGCCATGGACGCCTTCCAAGAGCTCATGGACGACATATGATTGATCGGTCCGTGATGACTGGTGAGGAGCAGCTCTCTCCGTACGTGGACACGGCAGCGCAGCAATGGCGGACAAGGATGGGAGCTACTATTATATACAGAAATATATAATGCAGGGTGCTTTTATTCTTGATGATGGACTGCTCGGGTTTATATACTTTATATAGTACGACTGTGTTCGTTACGGGTGTGTGTTAATTTTCGTTATATGTTGGTGTTTAATAAGGAAATAGTACTATGTATAGAATTTGTTGTCCGATGTAGTGGTTCTATTAAAAATGGTTCACGTTATTAAATGAGAAAATAGTAAAGGTTGTTTTTATTATAGTCCATAGAATGGTTTTATTTTTTTATGTTTTTATGAAAATTATAAAATATATACAATATATTATGTACTAATTTTTAAAAATAATATGATGTCATCTTTTGCTGGAACAATTTTTAAAAATTACCCACAGGAAAGCGACCTTTATGAAAATCATCCACAGGAAAACAATTTTACTTAAAATATGTTTTTTTGTAAAAATCATTTGTGGAAAATTATTATTTTAAAAAATAGTTTTCAATAAAAACCGTCAAGGGCGGATGACTTTCTAAAAGACGGGAGAACACTCATCTCACGGTGTTTTTTATGTTAGTTTTTCCTTAACAATTTTGTGAATCTAAAACAAAAAAAAACTAAGATCTCCAAAAGACATATAATTGTCTACATCAATGCGAAAAATCAAGCTTGCTTCATGTTGTTTGTATTGTGACATCTTAAGCTTTTTTTTGTCCCTATAAATGTATTTCAAAAATTAAAAAAATCTAAATTTATGGTTCGGAAATTATTATGTTTCCATTTTATTCTTAGCTTACAAGCTAAGTGAAACCTGAAGTTTATTAACAAAGCCAATGATTAAAAATTAAAACTACATTTGCATATCTTTTTCATCGGTCGTGTAAGAGACTCGATGTGCGTCAGGATCGGTCAACCCATAGGATCCAATGGAGGCCTTGCATGGGTTGATGAATAATTCCTGCAACCCTCCAGGTTTGCTCCATAGAGGAACCACCCCTATATATGTACCGCTGAGCTGAACTTAATTGACCCAAAATCCAAGATGGTCATCATTGAGGACATGGACCCTGCACGAAAGAGCTGAGACGACCATGGCTAAGGAAGAGAGTTAGAGCATCTCCGACAGCCCCTCAATTTCCACCCCTAATAAGAAAAAGATGTAATTTGAGAGCTCTAGCAATACTCCAATCTCACACCAATGAACAAAAGTTTTTTCTCAGTCGTTCAAAATCTAGCCTCCAACCACACAAAGATGAGGGGTCTGGACACGCCCCCGATACAAAGTAGTAGCATGCAGCTGGCTGCCTTCCAAGTCGACGACGGTCTCAGGGTCTTCTATCCATTGGTGGTGATGACAAGCAGCACCAAGCATAGATTAGCCATGGGGCTTGGCGATGTGGCCAGCAAACAAGATGATGACGGTGCAAAGGAGGAAAGATGGTCGAGGAGGAGCAGTATGGGAAGAGGAGTGAAGGAAGAGAGGGAGTGATGGCTACGGAGGAGCGATGGAGGGAGAGGAACAATGGAGTGGGATGCGGTGTCGGAGTCAGTGAGAGAAAGCAATGGGCGGGGAGAGAAAAATAGAACAGAGGGCCTTGTGCATGATAAATGGATCTCACATATCACAGGGGATACTGGGGGTGAGATTTCCTCATTGTATTGGTGAGGAGGCCTTTTAAAGCCCTCAAAAAATTATAGCTTTTCCGATAACTAGTTTTTAGGTTGAGATTTTCTCCGACTGCTGAAGATACTATGAGGAGAGCACTCATGTCTGAGAAGAACCGCAAACCACGGACAATGTCCTATCCATGTTATTCCATCTGTCCACAAAAGAATGCAACAATGGGATCTATGCCGGTCAAACTAGCTCAAATTTGACCAAGTTTATGGTAAATAGTATTAGTATTTATGTCTCTAAATAAATTTATTATAAAAATATATTTTATAACTAATCTAATGATACTTCTTCTGTATCATGAATATTAGTACCTTTTTATCCCTCCGTCCCTAAATAAATCAATGTCTGGAATCTGTACAAGTCACACTATAGTTTGACTAATTTTATAGAAAAGTGTAACAACATCTATGATATAAAATGAGTATATTATAAAAATATATTCTATGGTATATCTAATGATACTAATTTTGATGTCATAAGTCCTTACAAGTTTTTTTTATAAATTTGGTCAAAGTCTAAAAAGTTTGATTTAAGACAACTTTATGAATCTATTTATTCAGAGACAGAGAGTATATAACTTTAGTCGAAGTTTTTGACTCTTGGAAAAATGAGAATTGTGTTTTTGTAGACGGAAGGAGTGTTATGGTATATAAATATGATTTATGCTATTTTTCTGTCAACAATTTTTCCCCCTTTGTATCTGTTGAATTTTGGACCGTTGATTTCCTTCTAGATTCGTGTAGCCTATCGGGTGTATTGGTTGAAACTCGTGAACCCATATAGTTTTTCCCTAATCCTTTCTTGTCGGCATAGTTTTTCCGCATCGGCATCTCCACGCGCGGGTGGGGAGCCGCAGGCCCGGGAGGGGCAAGGTCTCGCCGCCGCTTTTTTGCTTGCGTCGCGCCAGCCGGTGGCTGCAGCGGAGCCTCCGGCAGCTGTCCCGTGAAGTTGTGGCGAGCTGTAGGTGGGTTGCTGTCCTCGCACGCCGCTTCCCCCTGTCCCAGCGGGCTGTGGTTGGAGAATCCTCGCGAGCCGCTTTCCCTGTGTCGCGGCAGACGGAGGGTGTGGTTGTGCCACGGCGGGCTGAGCTGCTGCGAGCTGTGGGTGTGCCGTGGCAGCCGGTGGTTGGAGCAGCTACTGCGCTTAGCTGTGGCGGGCTGTGGGTGGGGCGCCGGCGAGCGGTGATCGGACTTCGGCGGCTGTTCCACCGAGCTATGCTGAGCTGTTGGTGAGGCGCTGTCTTCGCGCGCCACAAACCCTGTGCCGCTGCGAGCGGTGGTCGCCTGGTCGGAGCTGGATCCTCGGGCACCGCTTCCCCAGTGTCAACGGTGATTTTTTTTAACATTTTTAGACTAATTTTAAATCTAACACTGTTTTTTTTTTCTTCCAAAACTAACACTTTTGGCCGCGCCTATTGCCATGGCGCGACGAAACGCTTGTGCCGCGCCATGTATGGTGGCACGGCGGGAGTATGACGTGGCGAAGACCGAGGGTGCTAACCGGTGATGTGGCAGGGTCTGTCGCGCCACCAATCTTGGCGCAGCAGTGACGTGCCCTGATCGGTGGCGCGGCAGACCCGGCTAAAAGGCCCGCGGCCCAATCCCGCCTACCTGCCGTGCCCACCGCGTCCACCCGCCTGCCCGCCGCGCCTTCGCTCTGTCTGCCCACCGCATCCACCCGCCTGCCCGCTGCGCCGCGCCCTCCCGCCACTCCCAAGTGCTGTCGGCGCCCGACCCTCCGTTGCCGCCTCCCTCCCTCCCTTCCCTTTCATTCTTTGATCGCCTCCCTCCCTCCTCAGCCTCGTTCAAGGTAATGACGCACTTTTTATTTTCGTTTGAATGGTGGATTAAAATATTATGAATGGGAGTTAAGGTTTGGAGGAAAATTATGTTTGAGAACTATGGGCTATGGTTTGATTTTGTCGATGTTAAGGTTAATTATTTAGTTAGAAGTATGTTTACCATGTATATTTTTGTTGCTATAAGTGTTGGTTATATTATTTGAGTTGCAATGCAAATGATTATATTTTACATTAATTTGTGTTGTTTTAATTGATGTTTAATTTGAACCATTTTATTAGATGGAAGACATGTTTCAGGAGCAGTTGTGGCGAAAACGGAATCGTCCTAGAGAATTGTACCCCGACGAGTCTAGCAAATATGCCCCCGTCCCTCCTGACCTCCCTGTCCCTAACTGTGACTATGGTCGTCCGGCCGACGTGTTTCAATCGAGACATCCGGACACAGCGGCTCGTTGCTTCTACACATGCAGTCGTTTTAATGTAAGTAATTGTTTTCATATGTTTTTTTCTTCATTTGTATTATTAGGTTACTAAGATTATGTTGGAATTTTGTTGTGTAGGCCCATGAGATGTGCTTTTTTTTAGTGGATCAACGGTGCAGACAAGTTTGACCCTAGGTACCTCCTTTTCGACAATTGGTGGAGACGGCGACATCCATGAGAGCACTTTGAGCAGTGGGTTCCACCTCCCCTAAGCCCCCCTGCAATGACGGCTAAGGAGAAGCACTTAGCCGCAGTTAGACGACTCGAGGAACCTCCTCCGTGAGATTGCGAAGATTGGGCTGTGATAAACCCTAAGAATACGTTGGAGTTTATGTGTCCAAACAAGCATGAAGTAAGTGCAAAGTGTATGTGTTCAAATGTTGAGCTATATGTGTTCATGTATTAATATCACCTTATTTAGGTGTTTTCAATGGTGAAGTGTCGTTTTAAGGAGTGGTTGTATGGTCCTAAGAACCAATGGCTGGAAGAACCACCAAGTCCTAAGAACCAATGGCTGGAAGAACCACCAAAGGTTAAGGAAAAGAAGAAAAAAGGGTAATTTACAAAGCACATCCTATCATGTGCGAATGTGGTGTTAAATCCAACTATGGTCTAGTCCATTCGAAGCTTAGAATAGGCCATTATTGTGGCCATATGGTTGACTATGATGAGGTTGGTTATTTTTGTGGTAAACATGAAATTGTATTTTGTTTCTTTTGCTAAGACATATATGATATAATTTTTCATTTGAATAGAGCACTAGGAAATGCAGGTGGAATGTTATGATGGTCAAGCTAAGTTCTTGGATTAACTGATGGGGAGGCAAGTAATTGCATGAAAGAGGGGATATGGACCTAACTACGTCAACCTATTCGTTAAACATCACAAAGACAAGATGCATGAGTTTGCTAGATAGCGCGGTATTCGTAACCCGATCGATGTTGGGCTTGACAAATGAGGATTGGAGAGACGGAGGATGTTAAAGGAGGAGAGAGCAAGCAAGGAGGCAAGGGAGGAGACAAGAGTATAGATGCAGGTCTTGAACGAGCATGTTATTGCATTATGTGCCAGTGAGTGTTTGAAGGCCATATTTGTCGTTGCCTGATTTTAAATGTAATATAATCGCTTTGCTAACTGATTGCATTTTATATATGAAGGGATTAGATGCAGCGAGGACCATGACGAAGAGGTGGCTCATGCAAGGTATGAGGAAAAGAAGTTAGATGAGCACAGAACGTGAGCTGGTCGCACCGTTCAATCACCGATTTTGTTGTCTGATGAGGGGGGCGAGGATGAGGACGACATTGCCAGACTGAGCGAGCTCATCGCTCTAGCAGAGGCAGGCTTGCAAGCAGAGGAGGCTGAGGACGACACTAGCAGACTTAGCGAGCTCATCGCTCTAGCAGAGGCCGGCTTGCAGGCGGAGGAGGATGACGACACGTTCTTCACTCAGGCCGCAGAGGCCGCAGATGAAGCGGAGGCCGCTTACTATAGGCGAAAGGCAGATCAGGGCAATGCAAGTGACCCTAGCCACATCAACAGGGTTGTGGCAGAGGATTGGTACTCTAACGATGAGTTGCTTACTCAGTATGTTTCTGACTGAGGGTTTTTATTGCGCCGTCTGGTAGTTCCATGCTTTATTAATGATCAATGTAGCTATGTACTAGAACTTTCATTGTGTTGTCTTGTTTTCCTTTTGAACTATTGATGTATTGTACCTATGTATCATGTACTCGGATTACCCATGGTCGATCTTAAGTGATCCCATCCGTTTTCACCCTCTGACCCATCCGTTTGTCGCTCTCCGATGCATCCAAAGTTTTTTTAATAATAGCGAATGCTTTGAGAATTTCTAAAACGAAAAAATCGAGTGAAATTATTTCGAATACGGTTGGCTAGCATATATATCTTGCATGTTTCTCATGTATTTTAAAATAGTATCATATAATTTATATTATTAGCATCAGATCAATGTAAAATAATAAGGCCCACAGCGCGGCTCGTTTGGCATGTCGATGTTCTCGTTTGGCGCACAACCCTAAGCCCAGGTTCTGCCGCGCCATAGCCAATGGCGCGGCAGTGATGCGCTAAGGCCCACACCGCGATAGGACCTAGATGCAGACAGCAGCTGACTAGCCTCAATTCCAATTGAACGGGAGCTGCTGTCGGTGCTGTAAACAACTACAAGTGCTGCTGCGATGCATTGAAACAAATATGAAGCAAATAAATGGAGTCCGTGCACAAGTTGACAAGTTGCCACATAAAATTTTCATTGGTTCATGAGTCTGCAAGTTTTGGACAACAATATTTGTTTGACATAAGTTTGACATAACCAACGAAGTCCTAGGAGTGTAAGGATCTCTCTGTCTCTTCGGATTTGTAGGCAACACAGTGGGAGTGTAGCCAATGTCGGTGTGGGGCAAGGGCACCTCTGCGTCGGTGTCAGTCAAGAAGTGTGCTCAGTGCGGGTCGTTGTACTCCACATCAAGAAGGGGGTACAACTGGTGTTGCGTGGGAGGGGCCATCCTGTTACAAATTGATAAACAAAGGGTTAGAGTATTTAAATTAGCAATATTCAAATTAACATTATGTAGCATTGCAAAATTTGAAGTACTTGTTATGCAATACGAACACAATATGAAAGCACATGTATATATTCAAAGTAACATTAACATTATGAAAGCACCTACTGCCCTCGTCTTCTATGCATGCTAGCCTTGTGACCAGGGACTTTGCAAACGGAGCAAAGATTCTTGCCACGGGTCTCGTTGAAGTCTCCCCCTCCATACATGTCTTTGCCATACCCTCTCATAGCATCCATGTCCCTCTTGAGTCGCTTCTTTTTCCTCCTACCCTTCCCTACATTCATTAGATCCGGATGCAGCACATAGTCATAACCATTATAAGGTGGCCACTGTGTCGGGTCAAGGTATGGCTCGAAGCTCATCTCCCAAATACTAATGGTGTTCGAACGTAGATACAAGGGTGACATATATGGCAGATCCTCATAGTTGTACCCGCGAACCCTGCAGGCTATGATCATATGAGAGCAAGGGGCATGCATGATCTGAGGGACGTTGCAACTGCACTCTACCTTTTCAAGATCAAATCAGTAGTTTCATCCACCATAACGTTCACCACCCAAGCTTGTGCCACCCTTGCCCCGTACACTAAAGATATGGCGGTGGGGTCCATACGGCTCGGCGGTGTGCTGCTTGGCCAATTCCTTGGTCTCCTTCAAATGTTCTGCTCTGGCCTTTCCAAAACACCCCTACTCAGATATATTCCTCTACGCAAGTTACCACCTCTTGACAAAATATTCGTTGCACTTATGAAAGGAGAACTCAACAATTCCAGACATAGGCAACGATCGAACTCTAGTGAATACACGGTTGAAGGACTCTGAGGAGTTAGTGGTCATGATGCCATACCTAAAACCCTCCTCGTCATATGCTAATGCCCACTGAGCCTTCTGTTCCATCTGTGTCTCTAACCAGGCCTTTCTCACTTCATTTATCATCTTGTCTAGTTCTCTCTTTGTCTCCTTGAACTGGTGCTCTGTACGTACACAACATAGAGCCTTTACCTTGTCACATACCTCCTGCTTCCTCTGACGCCGCCAGAAATTAGCGGCAAAGTGTCTCATGCACCATCTATGCACTAGAGGTGGGAACCCATCTATATGCTCAGCTACAGCATTAAGAAGCCCTGGGTGATGGTCCGAGATCAAACATATAGTGCGAGATGGGCCAAGCACTTGTACACGTAGAAGCCGCATGAACCATGACCATGATTCATTGTTCTCTCCCTCTACCAAAGCAAATGCCATGGGTACTATCTAGTCCTCAGGATCAACAGCAGCAGCCATCATCAAGGTGCCCCTGTACTTTCCTGTCAGGAAAGTGCCATCAACAAGTACAACTAGCCGACAAAACTAGAATGCATGTTCCGTTTGCGCGAACAACCAGAACACATGATAGAGGACATGCCTCAACAGGTCCTGAAAACACATCCCTCCGGTGTCCATGAACCATTTTAAGCCAGGGTTGTTGTAATGCATTGCACATAAGATGTAGGGCACCCTGTTGTACGCTTCCTCCCAACTATCCCAACAAATCGCCAGGGCAATTTGCTTAGCACGCCAAGCCTTTCTGTACTTCACATCGTACTTAACAAATCCAGATATGGACTATTGTAAAGAAGACACCGAAATGTCGTTATTGTCATCAACGAGCCCCAATATACGATGGAAAAGGTAACGTGCAGTGAGCTGCTGATGATTTTCCTTCCCCCTATTAGTTAGGCAAGTGTGGGGTTCGACAACTTTACTTATCCTCCACTTGCCATCACTCTGTTTCTTTCATGCATTTAACCTCCACATACAACCATTTTTGCATATCACGTGGTACCTCAAGTCCTGGTCCAAATGAGTGACTCTATACGATCTATGGTGATACACAACATAGTCCTAAAGGAAGAGCTTCATCTCTAACATTGTATTGAATATCATCCCCTTCTTAAGCGTTTCTTTCTCATGGTCATACAATGATTTCCTACACATCTAGAGACCGGTGTCATAAACTGTCATATCCGTCATGCTGACATCCCTATAGTTTGAAATGCCCCTGAAAGGTACGTTCATCGACCTTAGTTGCTCAAACTCAGTCGCTGTGTAAGGTGGTGGTGGAACATACTGCTACACTTCGCTAATTCTGCCCCATGAATCATAGGGGGTATCATCTGCTGGCAAATCTATGACTAGTCTACCCTGAGCCTGGATAGCATGCAAAACCTCAGTTGGTACTGGTGATGGCATACCATGAACAGGTACTGGCATGGCATCAACCGGTATGGGCATAGCATGTCTTTCTCCAGAGTAGGTTATATTCACGCGCGGTCACCATCCATCCGAATCCATGCGAATCATTCATCGCTAACTACATCACCGATCCTGTCCTCCTCCTCCTGCTCCTCCTCTTCTAGTTCGAACTCGTTCACATCAAAATCATTGCTTATACAACCTACTTGACTTGAATGAAACTGCTCCTGCGTCAACTGACCGTCTAAATCCATGTTAGCCTGAGCTGCTTCCCTTCGACCCCCAATTCTTGCTCATTGCATCCAACACCATCAATGGACGACCCGTCCTAGACACCCTGCATCCTTTACCCATTCTCCACCACCACCTCAGCCATGGGTACATTAGAACCTTGGAGCACCCTAGTGTGGCGGGACCAGTGAGCAGGGTCGCGCAAGGGCATGAGGACATAGTGTGCCCTAGTCTTCCCAGTATCAAACCTCCCCTTCAGTGTGAAATCACTGCCAAACTTTGCATTCAAACGGACACAAAGGTCGTTGAAGCTAGGAGGTTCATCAAATCATTCCAATTCTTCTTCCATATCCTCAAACATACCATCTTCTCTCCTAACACTTCATCCGTATAAAACTCTAACACAACAATCCATCTACAAAAGCATTTCAAGAAACTTCATCAATTCATTGAAATCATCGTACGTAATGTCCATAGTAATATCCTATTCTAACTATAACTATACTAACTAATCTAATATTAACATCTATACAAGGATAACTACAACAACTAATGTATAACTAGACTCACTAAGGCGCGATTCACCTCAATGAGTGAAACTCGTCCTCATGACAATGCTAAGTGGCGGGTGGACACGGGATAGAGAGAAGGGCATGCAGCAGTTGGGAGCGGTGTGGCGTGGCGGTGAGGGGGTGGCGGCGGTGTGGCGGCGGTGAGGGTAGCGTCCATGGCGGCGGCGCGCCGCCATGCGTGGCGAGGAGGGCGGGGCGAAGAGCCGGTGGCATGGCGCAAAGGTGGTAGGATGGCACGGCGAGCGCAGCTGGCAGCCAGGCGTGAGTGGCAGGTGGCTTGCGGCGGGAACGGCCGGCGGCATGCGTGGCTGGTGGCGTGGTGGGAGCGGCGGGCGGCGGCGTGGCGCGCCGGCGGCAGTATGCGCGGCGAAGGCGCTGCCGCCGGCGGGCGGACTAAAGCGCGGCAAGCGGCGAGGCGGCGCGTGGCGCCGGGCAGCCCGGCGGTGAAAGGTAGTGGAGGAGAGGAGGCGGCGGCGAGTAGGTGGACAGGCGGGCCTTTTAGCTAGGTCTGCCGCACCACTGATCAGGGCGTGTCACTACCGCGCTAAGATCGGTGGCGCGACAGACCCTGCCACGTCACCGGTCAGTACCCCTGGTCTTCGCCACGTCATCCTTCCGCCGCGCCACCATGCATGGCACGTCACATGCGTTTCGCCGCACCATGGCAATAGGTGCGGCCGAAAGTGGTAGTTTTGGGGAAAAACGGTGTTAGATTTAAAATTAGTTTACAAAAAGTGTTAAAAATAAAAAAAATTCCCGCAAAGAAGTCGGTCGATTTGTGTAAGTGTATTTTGTTCTTCGCATGATAGTTCGTTGATTTTTTGCTTTTTTTGTTTGATGGGCTACTGGTTTGTGCGCGCGCTGAAATGGTCGCGGTTGTTTCTGTCTGCGTAGTAGATATGGCACGAGATGTAGAGGTCTAGGAAGGGGCGGCAATTTTTTTGTGGTGGCTTTGCATAGTAGATCTGGGTTCGAGTAGATTATTTTGTAGTTAATACAGTAATACACTGTTTTTGTATCGCTAAAGTCAGCTGTCTGCAGTTGGCTGTGATTATACACGGCCATTCTATTGCTTTAAGTAGTAGTTTAAAGAATATGGACTAGGAGGGTAGTGGAGAAAATAACCAAAGAAACAATATCTATCAATTGTTTACCCAATTGGATCAATTGGCGAAAAAGGCAGTTTTGGTTGATTCGGTTATCAACTTTGTTGATGGTTGTTAACAACCATTATAAACCGTTAATATAACATGTATAAAGGCATAAATATAATCACCAACGAAGGTCTAGGGGTTTAAACTAACAAATTCCATGAGTTTTGGTGAATCTGTATTTTCTGCAGGGTTTATCTAGAAAACCGTCAAGATGGACCTACATGTCAGATTTAATCGCGCTTATCCGCAGCGAAACAGACATCAGAAGACTCTAAAAGACTTGAGAGGACTCTGCGCCGAGGCAGAGAGGTAGAGACGACCGGCCCTACCTGTAGGCCGCCTGGCCCCTTGGGCCCACATGTTGGTCCCTTCTTCGAATGTCGGTTCTCCACCGCCTCCTAGGTTGCATCTACGCCGTCCTTTAAGTCGGTTTGATGTAAGGGCTCACGTTGGACGCTCCGGCCTATATATACCAGCCCTTGCCACCCTAGGCATAACTCCAGTAATCAAGTCATTTGAGAAGACAGAAACCCTAATCATCCTCAGAGCTCCTCCATATTCTAGGGCATAGCTAGTTAGGCTAGGTCTGGAGAGAGACAAGTAGGCTTCGCTTGGATTCCTGATCGTGCCAAGAGCGTGGTTTGGTATAATCTTTGTAAGCCCTCTCTTTTGTACCTCCATTATTTTTATATGCTAGTTATAATTGTTATGACAATATTAGTATACATCTTATTCATGTTCTTCATTATAATATTTATCGTCTACTTTGATTATATGCTCAGTATAGTTAGATTATCATCTTGTTCATGCATAAGTTCGTATGGCGCTCACTCTAAGGTACCATGGGTGAGTGGTCGATATTGTGTAAGCGTAGTGCTTATACGTTGTTTACCTGTGGATACACCCTATATTCTGGGTCATGTGGTAGATCACGGATGTGACACTCCCGTTAAGTCCTTTTTATTCCATTCTCCAAATATAGGCGCATGTAGGGTCCGGTTACGAAGGAAGAACAAGCTCTGTTCTTAATCTTCGTTAGTAATATCCCTTATGTGTAGATATGACAATGATCTTAACAATGATTACTCGGTATAATTACACTAATCAATATATGCTTTGACTTGTAATTAAGAATGACTAAGGAATTATTCCACTAACATTCTACCTGACCATGCTAATGTCATAGAAATGAGTACTGAAAGCATCTAGGCCCCTAGTTGGGTTTCGGTGATTAATGAAAATACAAGATTACTATGACTAACGTGTGTTTTGCAGAGGCAATTAAGTTAGGTCATGGTAATGGAGATCGATTGGGCAATCATGGTGGTCATGCCCCTATGATGGAAATCGTTTTGGTTTTCAAAGGATGGACGACAAGGTTAAGGATGGACTAGTTCTAAGTGTCGATTGGAGTTGGAGAGACACTTAGAGTAGTTTAGGACTTTGTTTTTCCTTTGGCCGTATTATTAAGGGGGGTATGGATGGGTAGCTTGACCTAGGTGAGTCTAGTGAGTTAGGTGTGGTGCACACTTGTTAAAACTAGCACTAGGTAGCTCCAAAATAGCCCTTAGATCCAATGGAGCAAACTTCATTCATATATGATCGAGAGTTGAAAGTGAATGGAGGGTCAAATACTGACCAGACGCTGGTTCCGGTTTGACCAGACGCTGGCGCAGAGTCCGGTCAGTTCATTGGACCAATGTGAAAACATTCGGTGCGACCGGACGCTGAGAGCCAGCGTCCGGTCGACTCCAGTAAGGTTCTAGAGAGGGAAAATCACGACCGGACACGTCCGGTCAGTGCTGACCGGATACTGGCTAGCGTCCGATCACACTGTAAACACTGGAGTTTGGGGTGTACTGACCGGAGCGTCCGGTCACCCCGTAGAGGCACATAACGGTTCATTTTTTAGCCCATGTTATAAATACTCCCTCCACTCGTGTGTGGGGGCACTTTTGCTCATTCCAACAGCTGAGAAACACCTTAGAGAGCGCCAAGAAGAACGAGGTCCTAGTGAGGTGATTGAGATTTTAGAATCCCAAAGAGAGCCCTCATTAGTGAGATCAAGAGTAGCAAAGTGTGCATCCACCCATCTCATTAGGCTTGTCGTGGTTAAGTGAGAGTTCGTGCTTGTTACTCTTGGTGATCACCATCACCTAGACGGCTTGGTGGTGATTGGGAGCTTGGTGATCATCCGGAGAGCTTGTGGATGACCCAACTCAAGTTGTGAGCGGTTGTGGGTGATTCACCATGATGGAGTGTCGAAGAATCAACCCATAGAGAGCACTTGATCCTTGCGCGGATCAAGGGGGAGCTACACCCTTGCGCGGGTGCTCCAACGAGGACTAGTGGGGAGTGGCGACTCTCCGATACCTCGGCAAAACATCACCATGTTTCCTCTCTTCTCCATTTACTTTGAGCAATTAAATTCTTGTTCTTACATTCATAGAATTGCCATGCTAGAGTAGGATTGGAACTTAGGTTGAATGTCTTTTGTGCGTTAGTTCAAATAGAAACACTTTCTAGGCACAAGGAGTTAATTAGGCTAACCGTAGGACTTAATTATTGCAAAGAAATTTAGAATTAGCCTAATTCACCCCCCCTCTTAGGCATCTTGATCCTTTTAATTGGTATCAGAGCCTCGTGCTCACATATTTAGGCTTAACCGCCTAGTGAAAGATGTCTCACGGGGATGGACCTCCTCCTATCTTTGAGGGGGATTATTTTCCATATTGGAAAATTCACATGGTGGCGTATCAAGAAGCTTTAGATGTTGGAATTCTTAGAGCCGCCTCACAAGGTTTCACAAAACCTCGGGATGCCGCACACCCACGAGGCAATGAGTTGAACTATGAAAAATGGAATGCAAAGGCTAGAAACATCATATTTAGAGGCCTTTGTAAAGATGTGTTCAACCGGGTGAGGAACCACAAAGATGCCCATGCACTATGGTCGGACGTTTGTGCGCTCCATGAGGGAATAAAGAGTGAGCGTGAGGAACGCTATCATCTTGTCATGAAAAAGCTCAACTCTTTTGAAATGCTTCCTAAAGAATGTGCTAATGAGATGTATTGACGTTTGAATGTTCTTGTAGAGGAAGTTAATGGGCTTGGACTCACTTAAATGCAACCATCCGATGTTGTAAGAAAGATGTTGAGTGTCCTCCCCATTGACAAATATGGGCATATTGTGACCATGCTACATCAAGGTGATCTTTCCACCGCTACTGACACAAATCTTGGGAAAGATTAATGCTCATGAGATGTACATGCACATCACACCTCAAGATGGCTCATCCTCTATAAAGAAGAAAGAAAAAGACTTATCATTCAAAGCTAGCCAAGAGAAGGGCAAAGCAAGGCTTGAGTATGAGAGCTCAAGTGATGATGAAGTTGATGATGAAAGCCTTGCTCTCATGGTGAAGAAAACCGCCAAGATGCTAAAGAAGCTCAACAAGAGTGGCATCAAGTTTGATGGCAAGAAGAAGAAGTTCTTCACAAGCTCTAGAAGGAAGCCAATCTCCGAGATGGATTGCTACAATTGTAGAGAACTTGGTCATCTAGCTCACCAATACACAAAGCCCAAGAAAGACAAGTTCAAGAACAAGAACAAGGGCAAGAAAGATGACTCAAGCAATGAAGATGAAGATGAGAAGAAAAAGAACAAGCCATACAAGAAGAGAGATGGCAAGAAGAAGGACTTCCACAAGAAGAAGAAGAGTGGAAAGGCTTACATCGTCGGTGATTGGCTCACGAACATTGATTCATCTAGTGGATCATCCGATGATGATAGTGACGACGAGAAGGTGGCCGCTATTGTTATTGATTCTTCATCATCTTCACCGCCACCACCACCATCATCCTCTACACACCTATGCCTTATGGCCAAAGGTGAACGAAAGGTATCACATGATGATGATAGTAGTGGTGATGATCATGCTTGTAATGATGATAGTGATAGTGATAGCGATGATGATGAATATGAGTCACCTACTTATGATCTTGCTAAATTTCTAAATAAATACACTAAGATCATTATAAAGACTAGAGCTAAAAATGAAAAGCTTGAGATTAAGAATGATTCTCTCTTAGCTAAATGTGACATAGCCAAAAAGGCTAGTGTTGAGCTTAGAGAAGCAAATGATGCTATGTCATCTAAACTCAAGTAGCTCAAATCTTCTAAGAAAGAGCTTAAAGATAAACATGATAAACTTGAGTGGGTGCACAAAGAGCTCATCACTAGCCATAACAAGCTAAAAGATAAATATACTACTCTCAAGATTAATCATGACAATCTTGTTATTTCTCAAGAATTTTTACCCAATGAGCCACATGATGCTACTAACGATGTTGTTAAGATTGATATAGCTACATCATGTGATGATTTAATTGATGAGAGCATTGAGCAAGGATCTAGTGGCAAAGGCAAGCAAGTGGTTGAGTGTAATGATTATGATGAGTATGTCAAGCTCAAGCAAGAGAATGAAAAGCTTAAGAAAGAGTTTGAAGTGTTCAAAACCCACAACACCATTGTGCTAGAAACCCTTGATCATGATGGTGATTTGGTCCTTGAGAATGAGAAGCTAAAAGAAGAAAACAAGAAACTCAAGGAAGAGAGGAACAAGGTTGCACTCAAGGAAGATAAAAGTAGTGATGCACTCAAGGAAGAAAACAAAAAGCTCAAGTTGGAAAAAGAGCACCTTAAGATTGGATTGAGCAAGTTCACAAGAGGCAAGCACCTTCAAAGTGAGCTCTTAATGAACACCGTCATGAAGATGGATAGAAGTGTGATTGGATATGTGGCAAATGTAGAGAAGAAGAAGGCTCAAGCTCAACAACAACAATCAAAGCCAAAGCCAAAGCCAAAGAGATGCTTTGAGTGTGGACAAGAAGGCCACTTTGCTCATGAGTGCCGAACTCCACCACCACAACCCTTGCCCAAGCATGCTAGACCCTTTGCCTTCAATGCTCACTACATGCTTAGAAATGATTCTAGTTGAAAGATGAAAGTGATGTTATTAGGACCACCTAATAAGAATAGGCCTAAAAAATTTGGGTTGCAAAGTCACTTGTTGAGAAGGTGAAGGGCCCTCAACAAGTTTGGGTTCCTAAAGCTTGATCTCTTGTGTGTAGGTGAACTACAAGACTAGTGGAAGTCATTGGGTTATTGATAGTGGTTACACACAACATATGACTGGTGATCCTCGTATGTTCACCTCATGTAACAGAACCGACCAATTATACGAAATTAAATAAGAAAATCATCCGCCAGAGCAGACGATTTAGCAAACTTAAGCCCGTATAACCCGATAGTCCGTGAAATCATGAAGGATTTCAAATCAACTTACATCCCAGCCAAGATCGTAATAAGTTTAGCGGTCACCATCACATATTACATAAAAGTTCGCATCTCAGATACATCAGAGTTTAAAACATATTTATTACAAAACGAGTTTGAATAAAAGTAGCGGAAGCCATTTGTTTAAAACCACACACACTCACACGGAGTTCAAATACAGTGCCAGCTGATGATCATCTCCAACAAAAGCATTAGACGAGACGTACGGAATGACCATGCCCATGGTCCTAAGCATCACCCATCGCAGGATAAAGGCAGTTGATACAGTAGCCGTAATACATCTGCCCATCTGCAACAAGTGGGAATAAAACCCTGAGTACGAGAAGGTACTCAGCTAGACTTACCCGACATAACCGAAAATAAAGTGACACCAAGGATTATGAAGGGCTTTATAGTAGGGTAGCTGACTCATTTGCAAAAAGGCATTTTTAGCATTTCAAGAACCTTTCCAAAACATTATTGTCAAGTTAATTATTATTAACCTGTCGACTACATTTGCACCTATACTAGGGCAAGCATGTGATTAAGAAATAATGATAACCAATGATCATTAACAACTTCCATAATGTCATATTCATTATAACTGTCCAAGTGTACCATCAACATTACTACGATGAAGTCACTCAAGTCAAGTGCTCACTATCCAGGAGCGATGGCGATTCGAATCGATTCCTAACCAGCTGGTGATTTATTCCTTACACAAACCTCACTCACCCGCTAAAGTGAGGTATTGATCATCGAGTCAACTATCCAGGAGTCTCGAGTTTGCCAGGAACCACATGTACCCGGGGGCCGACCGACTGCACTTTGGTCTTATCATCTCGCCCCCGTGTCCTACCACACCTACTCCGGCACAGTGCGCTGCGGGCAATCTACTCGTCCCGAATAATCTCCCAGCTTCATGGTCGGAAGGTACTTTATCCGGCCAGCTAAATGTAAGGCATGCGTTCGACATGACTCGAGGCCCAACAACGGTCGGTCCTTAATCGACACAGATGGAAAGCACTACAGTTCAAAACTCTGT
This sequence comes from Miscanthus lutarioriparius, assembly GCA_904845875.1. Classification (NCBI taxonomy): domain Eukaryota; kingdom Viridiplantae; phylum Streptophyta; class Magnoliopsida; order Poales; family Poaceae; genus Miscanthus; species Miscanthus lutarioriparius. The sequence goes on from CAJGYO010000009.1 coordinate 67,082,170, forward strand.
AAGTCTCCGTCCGGTCTCAACTTCATTTAACACTTAGTTATACCATGACTACATAGTTATCCAAGCAGATCCAGGTAACCACCTATAGCTCGCAGGTGATAGGAAATCACCCGACTTCTACCGGTCTAAGCCAGCTAAGCATTGACTCGACTATGGATACCAGGGTAACAAGAATATGGTATAACAAAGGTAGACAAGGTATAATGCAGCAATGGTTGCAAACAACTCCTGAACGTAATGCATCAATTAAAGTAAAGCAGTTAATTAATAGTTGCAAACCGGGGAGAAAATGCTTCGGGGCTTGCCTCTCTCGAAGGAGCTCGGGCGGAGATTGGGGCACTCCGGAAGTTCCTCAACGTCCTCCTCGTCGGCTTCGGGCACCTCCTGCGGCTGCACCTTGAGCTGCTCCTCGGGCTCCTCGGGTATGACGACTGGATTCTCGGTTTGCGATCCTATATGATGCAATGTACGTAAGTGCTTATGCAATCAGTGCATCGGATGAGATGAATACAATGGATATGCTTGAATGCAAGGTAGTCAACATCATCCAAAAACATATACTACAAGCACATGTCATCTACTGCCCTCTCTTCTACTACTAATATGCTAAGTCAACACATCTTATTAAATTCTTCAAAGATACACCAAAGCTTCACTAAGTTCTTAATCACACATAAAGCAACACTTGATTAAACCCTAACTAATAATAATAGGTTTGAATAGCAACATGTATTTTTATTGCTTAGAAAAATCTTAGAAAATTACCATAGCACAGTACTACCCTAAGTAGTCTACCATAAGATTTTCATGGTATTTGAATGAGTGGATTAGCCTACATAAAAATAACAAGCTATGGCATGATTATGAACATGAAAATACTTTGTACTGTGAAAAGTGTCAAAGAACAAAGGAAATATTTTTCCTATGTTCTACACAGTAAATAATCACTGTACAAAAATTATCACATGCATGTTTTATAAAAATTTTGCTCTCTAGCAAAATTAACAGAAATCAGCCATTAAAGGCACTTGAACTACACCTCAAAAATTTTCTACAGCACATGCATGACACATATTTTTCCTAGGAGGCACATTACATAAGAAGATTAACAAACTTGGAATCATATTTTTCTAAAGCCTATAGGTTTTTCTACACATTTTTCAAGATATCAGCAATATCAAGAATTAAATAAAGCTCTATAGAAAAGTATCTCAAAAATGACATGCAATATTTTTATCATGTAGATCTGGTGACAAGGAACACAACAAAATTTGTTTCAACAAATTTGGAGCCAAAATGAGTACACAAACATTTTCCAAAGTATTTCTCTTCCAAAAATAATAAAGAAAACCGAAAACGTTTTTCCTATTACTGGGCCGCCCATTGGCCCATGGCGGCCCTTTCTGCGCCAAGCGGAGGGGAAGGCGATGGTTCTGCCCAGCTCGCCGAGGCGAGACGGCCACGCCACGCGCACGCTCCTGCGACGGCCCATGCCACTACTGGCCGCTTTGGCCTGCTTTCGCACCACGACCGGCAAACAAAGGCGTGCCGGGGCAAGAAGATGGCGACCTGAGTGGGTTACCCAAGGGGATGGAGAAGGCCGGAGAAGCCCTTCCCACGAGGCGAGGCCAAGCTGGCAAGCGGCACCATGACCGACGACGGCGGCTAAAACGCCGCAGGCCGCTATACCTTGCTCAAATGGTGTCCCTCACACGAGCACCGGTGTTGGGGAGCGCGGCGGACAACGTGTGCTCGATTGCGGGCAATGGTGGACCACCGACGACCAATTTTTGCCGGGCAAGTCTGAAGGTGGCTTGAGCGAGCGAGCTCGAGGCAAGGCGAGGCGAGAGGCGCAGCGTGGGAGAGAGGGAAAATGAGGGAGTTCGGGAGAAGCGAGCAGCTGCGGTGGCTTGAAAACGGCGAGGCGCGCTTGCTTGCTGCGGGGGCCTGGGCCACGCCACCCGCCGGCGCTGCGGCATCGCCGCCACAGCGTCTCTGGCTGGGAGAGAAGGAAGACAAGGTGGGTGGGGTGGGCCGAGAGTGAAGAAGGTGGTGGGGAGGATTTTGGCTGGCTGGCTGGGCCGATGGGATGGAAGGGAGGAGGCTGACCATGAAAGAGATAAACAATTTTTCTAATTATATTTTCAATGAATTTTCAAATATCAGTTTTCAAGTACCATTTTGAGAAAGAAAATGACTTCTTTTGAAAATAGCCCAAAAATAAAAGTTGCTTAGAATTTAGTCCTATACAACTTTGCTTTAGGGACCAACTAAAAATTTTGCATAGATTTTGAATTGGGAAGCAAAAGCTAAATAGAGAGGATTTTTGACCCTTTCCAATAATAATTTCAAAAGCATATTTTGTCAAAAGTTTGAATACAAACCTTGCTCCAAAAATTGTGCTAAATAATTCTAGATGACTTACAATTATAGCCAAACATGTTTTACTAACCTAGATGCATAATCATGGCAATACAAACTTTGCTCCAAAAATTGCGCTAAATAATTCTAGATGACTTACAATTATAGCCAAACATGTTTTGCTAACCTAGCAAGCATAATCATGGCAAAACAACTCTAAACAAGTGTATGCAACATTCATGTTTCATGAGCATGTTTTGTATGTTTCAAAGCAGGGTTTCAGTTATTATTTACATGATTAGGCATGTATGATTAGGATGTTTGATGATGCATGATATGTATGATTTACAGTGCCTAAATGCTGGCATAACATCGGGGTGTTACACCTCACTAGATAAAGAAGTAGATGGACAAGAAAGAATCACATTTGGAGATAACTCAAAGGGCAAGGTTAAAGGTTTGGGCAAAGTGGCAATATCAAATGATCATTTAATCTCCAATGTGCTATATGTTGCTTCATTGAGCTTCAACTTGATATCCGTTGGGCAATTGTGTGACCTTGGCTTCCAATGCTTGTTTTCTGAGAATGAAGTTGTTGTATCCAAGAAGGATGATGATCAAGTTATATTCAAAGGATTTAGATACAACAACTTATATCTAGTGGACTTCACCTCCGAAGATGCAAACTTGAAGACTTGCCTATTCACCAAAACAACACCTGGATGGTTATGGCATAGAAGACTTGCTCATGTTGGGATGAGCTCACTCAAGAAGCTATTGAAAAATGATTTGGTGAGAGGGTTGAAGGATGTGAAGTTTGAGAAGGACAAGCTTTGTAGTGCATGTCAAGCCAGCAAGCAAGTTGCAAATACTCATCCAACCAAAGCTTTCATGTCAACCACAAGAGTGCTAGAACTCCTTCACATGGATTTATTTGGACCAACAACATACAAGAGTTTTGGAGAAAATCTTTATTGTCTTGTGATTGTTGATGATTATTCAAGGTATACATGGGTATTCTTCATTCATGACAAATCTGAAGTTGCATCTTGCTTCAAGAAGTTTGCCAAGAGAGCACAAAATGAATTTGAAGTGAAGCTCAAGAAGATAAGAAGTGACAACGACAAAGAATTTGACAACACAAACATAGAAGTCTATTGTGATGAAGTTGGAATCAAACATGAGGTCTCCGCAACATATACTCCTCAACCAAAATGGTGTAGTTGAGAGGAAGAACCGGACATTGATCACTCTTGCAAGAACAATGCTTGATGAGTACAACACCCCCGAAGCTCTATGGGCGGAAGCAATCAACACCGCATGCTATGCATCCAACCGCCTATTTCTTCAAAAGTTCCTTAGCAAGACACCTTATGAGTTGCTCAATGGGAAGAAGCCGGACGTCTCCTTCTTTAGGGTGTTTGGTTGCAAATGCTACATCTACAAGAAGCGGCAACACCTAGGGAAGTTTCAAAGATGTTGTGATATTGGTTTTCTTGTTGGTTACTCATCAAAGTCCAAAGCATATAGAGTATTTAATCATGCCACCGGCTTGGTTGAAGAAACATATGATATGGAATTTGATGAATCTAAAGGCTCTCAAGGAGCACATGAGAATCCTGATGATGTAGGTGATGAACCATTGAGAGAGGCTATGAAGAACATTCTAGTTGGAGACATCAAGCTTAAAGATGATGAAGATGATGTACAAGTGATTGATCCACCTTCTTCATCAATTGTGCCACAAGATGGTAAAAAAGATGGGAGAGTAGAAAATGAAGATACTCATGTCTCCCATAAGCAAATGGTGGTACAAGCACAAGATGTTGATGCTCCATAACCTCCCCCTCAAGTGGTCAATAGAAGAAATACACCTCTACTACAAGATCATCCACAAGATCTCATCATAGGGAGTCCATCAAAGGGTGTAATGACTCGTTCACAAAAGCTTGCTTCATTTATTGCTCATCACTCTTTTGTCTCTTGTTTTGAGCCTACTAAGGTTGAAGAAGCCCTTCAAGATCCGGATTGGATAAATGCCATGCATGAAGAGTTGAACAACTTCACCCGCAATGAAGTGTGGACTCTTGAAGAGCGGCCAAAAGGTGCAAGAGTCATTGGAACAAAGTGGGTGTTCCGAAACAAGTAAGATGATCAAGGTGTTGTTGTGAGGAACAAGGCAAGACTAGTTGCAAAGGGGTTCTCTCAAGTTGAAGGTTTGGATTTTGGAGAGACCTTTGCACCGGTTTCAAGACTAGAAGCCATTCATATCCTCCTTGCATATGCATCACATCATGAAATGAAACTATATCAAATGGATGTGAAAAATATATTTTTAAATGGCTTTATTAATGAACTAGTCTATGTTGATCAACCTCCCGGGTTTGAAGACCCTAGATATCCTAATCATGTTTATAGGTTGTCCAAGGCATTATATGGGCTTAAGCAAGCCCCAAGAGCTTGGTATGAGCGCCTTTGGGACTTCCTCATTGAGAAGGGCTTCACCATTGGGAAGGTCGACACCACACTATTCACCAAGAAGTTTGATGGGCATATCTTCATTTGTCAAGTGTATGTTGATGATATCATCTTTGGGTCATCAAATGAAGATTCTTGCAAAGAATTTGATGAATTGATGTCGAAGGAGTTCGAGATGTCCATGATTGGTGAGCTTACATTCTTTCTTGGTTTTCAAGTCAAGCAAATGAGAGAAGGGATCTTCATCTCACAAGAGAAATATACAAAAGATCTTCTCAAGAGATTCAAGATGGATGAATATAAGCCAATCAAGACACCAATGCCAATTAATGGACATCTCGACCTAGATGAGGGAGGTAACAAGGTTGATCAAACTCTCTACCATTCTATGATTGGTAGCTTGTTATATTTAACCACATCTAGGCCCGACATCATGTTTAGTGTGTGTATGTGCTAGATTTCAAGCTAATCCTAAGAAAACTCATTTAATTCCGTAAAAAGAATCCTTAGGTATTTTAAACACACACCAAGCATTGGCCTTTGGTATCCCAAAGGAGTTATATTTGAATTAGTTGGCTATTCTGATTCGATCGGATTATGCCGGCTGCAAAGTTGATAGAAAAAGCACATCCGGAGGGTGCCATTTGCTTGGTAGATCACTTGTGTCTTGGTCCTCCAAGAAACAAAATAGTGTGGCTTTGTCCACCGCCGAAGCGGAATACATTGCCTCGGGTGCTTGTTGTGCACAAATACTTTACATGAAACAAACTTTGCTAGACTATGGTGTAGTTCTAGAAAAAGTTCCTTTTTTGTGCGACAATGAAAGCGTGGTAAAACTTGCAAATAATCCGGTTCGACACTCTCGCACCAAGCACATAGATATCCGCCATCACTTTCTTAGAGATCATGTTGCTAAAAATGATATATCTTTAGAAGGTGTAAGGACCGAGGATCAATTGGCGGATATCTTCACTAAACCGCTAGATGAGGCTACATTTTGTAGATTGCGGAATGAGCTCAATGTGCTTGATTTTAGCAACTTCACTAAAAGATGAGCTTGTATTGTCCCTTGCATTGTATTGTAATATACAACATATTTAAATCTTCGGTAATGCATATAGGGCTTGTCTAACATGGTTAAGATAACCGCCGAAAAGCGTGTGAAGAAGCTTAACCTTGGATCAAACTTGACAAGCAACTAGATTTACTATCAAGTATTGCATATGCATGAATGTTGTTTTGTCGTTTATCTTAATTTGCCCTCTTATTTGCCTATTTTCTTAAAAATAATTATAGCCTAAGGCAAAATTATTTTGAAAAATATGAGGGTTTGAGAGGGGTCACTCACATCAGTCCCAATTGGTGTTTATTTGGATCTTATTGGAGTTGGGACTTGATTGGGAATAGGCAGCACGAAGAACTTTGAAGATTTGCTGGAAAAGGAGTGACCGGACGCTGCACCAGACTATGATGTCTAGCGTCCAGTCAGTTCACAGGAGCTAAACAGCTGCTGAGCAGGAGTGACCGGACGCTGAAACAGTGTTTTCCCAGTGTCCGGTTTGAAGGAGCTTCAGCGTCCGATCGATCATGAAGACGTCAAGGTAAGGTGACCGGACTCTGGCTGCGTCTGGTCGGTGTCCACCAAACATGTCTGGTCACGATTCCAAAGGATTTGGACCACTCTGGAATCGATCGGACACTAGGTGGTAGCGTCCGGTCGCTACCACCAGAGCGTCCAGTCAATGGGAAACATGCGTGACTTAGTTTCTTTTCCCATTTCCTTTTCTGACACGTCGGGGGCCACCATAAATCAGCCGCACACCGTTGACCTAACCCTATCCCACCTCCATCGCCGCAAGCCCTAGCCGCCATCCTTCGTGCCAGCGACCGCGCGCCACCACAGCCGCCATGCCTTGCTCCACGCCGCGCCTCTCTTCCCTCGCCAGCCTCGTGCGCCACCACACGGTCCCATGCCCTAGCACCGCCACAAGCCCCGCGCCTGCGCCACCCAAGCCGAGCCACCACACTCCAGCTCCGCCATGCTAAAAGCTCTAGTTTGGTTGTGGTGAATTGATGAAACCCTAAGTGCTAACCTAGTTTATCAAGTGATCATGATATAGGTAGCACACTCCAAGTGGTGAAGCAAATGAAGATCATAACATGATGATGGTGTTGCCATGGTGAAGATCAAGTGCTTGAACTTGGAAAGAAGAAAGAGAAAAACAAAAGGCTCAAGGCAAAGGTATAAATTGTAGGAGCCATTTTGTTTTGGTGATCAAGACACTTAGTGAGTGTGATCACATTTAGGATCGATAGCCATACTATGAAGAGGGGTGAAACTCATATCGGAATGTGGTTATCAAAGTGCCACTAGATGCCTTAACTCATTGCATATGCATTTAGGATCTAGTGGAGTGCTAACACCCTTGAAAATGTTTGTGAAAATATGCTAACACATGTGCACAAGGTGATACACTTGGTGGTTGGCACATTTGATCAAGGGTGGTGAAGTTTGGGAGCAAGGGTAAGAAACTCCACCGGCGGAGTGTTCGCCCATATAGTGCGGACAGTTCGAACGGTGGCACCAACACCCTAGACAGAAAAGACGGAGGTCACTAGGAGTGACTGGACGGTGGCCTCGGTTGGACCGGCGCGTCCGGTCAGGTGTAACAGCGAAGACGCTGGCATCGATCAAATGACCGGACGATGGGTCACTCTGCGACCAGACGCTGGCAGGGTGCGTCCGGCCAGTGCTGACGTACGCTGACGTAAGGCGGATAGAGGAGACATTGAGTGACCGGATGCTGGGTGAGTCCGGTCGGGAATGACCGGACGTGTCCGGTCGTGAAAATTCGTGTTTGGAACCTTACTGGAAACGATCGGACGCTGAGGTTCAGCGTTCGGTCACTTTCTAACTAACGCGTCCGGTCATCTCTTGACCGTTGGGATCAGGCGAATAGTATTTGAAGCAGGGGACACGTGGCGAGAATCACGTGACCGGACGCTGAAGCAGGGGTACAACGGCTCTATTTCGTGGGGGCTTCTATTTAAGCCCCATGGCTGGTTCAAGCTCATTCTCTTGGCCATTTGCATTGATATAGCAACCTTGTGAGCTTAGCCAAAGCCCTCCCACTCATCTCCATCAATGATTCATCATCTTTGTGAGATTAGGAGAGAATCCAAGTGCATTGCTTGAGTGTGTGCATCTAGAGGCACTTGGTGTTCGTGTTTCGCTGCGGGATTCACTTGTTACTCTTGGTGGTTGCCGCCACCTAGACAGCTTGGAGCAACGAGGATCATCGAGCGGAGGGTGGTGATTGTCTCTAGCTCCGATCGTGGTGATTGTGAGGGGTTCTTGACCTTTTCCCCGGTGAAGCGCCAAAAGGTACTCTAGTGGATTGCTCGTGGCTTGTGTGATCCTCATCTTATGTTGGTTGTGCGGCACCCTCTTGAGGGTTTGGCGTGTGAAGCCAATTAGTGCGTGAACCTCCAAGTGAGTGAATCGCCACAACGAGGACTAGTTTGCCGGCAAGCAAGTGAACCTCGGTAAAAAATCATTGTGTTCATCATTGATTCCGAGGTGATTGGTCTTCATTGTTATTCATCCTTGTGTTTGATTGGTTCCTTCATCTACATGGTGGTATAACTTTCTTGATCACTCTCTTTACATTACCACAAACTAGTTGTCAAGATCTTTAGTGTAGTTAGTTGTGAGAGCTTGCTTGCTTGGTTGGTGTGGCTCTTTAGTTAGCTTTTGAGAGCACACTAACATAGGGTAGTGTTATAGCTATTGTGTGAATAGATACTATCTAAACTAGAATTGTGGTAGATGGCTTGCATTTTGAGTAGGCTAGCGCAACATTTGCTTCACCTCTTAATTGTCTAACCGTGTTGTTAAGTGTTGTTGTAGAAATTTTTATTAGGCTATTCACCCCCCTCTAGTCATTAGGACCTTTCAAGTGGTATTAGAGCCAAGGTCACCGTGATTTGAGGCTTAACAACCTTCGGTGTAAAAATGGGTCAAATCAACAACATCAAGAAGCCACCCCTAATTTGATGGCATAAATTATCCTTATTGGAAGTCAAAGATGACTACACATATCAAGTGAATCAATAGAAAGGTGTGGAAGGTGGTAGAAACCAAAATTGAGATTGAAGATCCGGAGAATCTCACCGCGGCCGAAGAAGTGCTTCTCTAAAACAATGATATTGCTCTAAGTGCTATTCATGATGCAATTGATGAGCAAACATTTGAGCAAATCAAGAATATTGAGATGGCTTATGAGGCTTGGAAGAAGTTGGAAGAATCATTTGAGGGCACTCAAGCCATGAAGGGTGCAAAGGCATACATTCTCAAAGAGAAGTTTGCAAGCTTCAAGATGAAGGAGGATGAGAGTGTGCCGGAGATTTTCCATAGGCTTCAAGTGCTTGTCAATGATCTCAAAGCACTTGGAGAAGAGGTGAAGGACAAGGACTTCTCCCACAAGTTCTTGAGATACTTGCCATCAAGATTTGGCACATTGGTCACTATTCTAGTGAGGAGTGGTTTGGACATCATGACACCAAACCAAGTGTTGGGAGATATAATGACCGATGACACATATAGAGATGATGATGAGAAGGAAGAAAAGAAGGAGAAGAAAGATGAGAAGAAGGATGAGAAGAAGAAGAGAGTGGCATTCAAAGCCACATCATCCAAGGGCAAAGCCAAGCAAGAAACATCAAGTGAAGAAGATGATTCATGGGATGATGATGATGATGAGAAGATGGCTCTCTTTGTCAAGAGATTTGGCAAGTTCATGGTGAAGAAGGGCTATCATGCTAGAAGAAAGAAGTCTTCATCCAAGAACAAGGAAGAGTCAAGAAGATGTTTCAAGTGTGGAAGCAAAGATCATCTTGTTGCTCAATGTCCATACAATAGCGACAATGATGATGACAACAAAAAGAACAAGAAGAAGGACAAGAAGGAAAAGAAAGAGAAGAAGGAAAAGGTGGCCTTCAAGAAGAAGAAGGGTGATTCATATGTGGTCACTTGAGATAGTAATGCTTCCTCAAGTGATGATGATGATGATAGTGATGATCACAAGACCACCAAGAAGAAGGTTATAGCAAGCATTGCCGTCAATGAAAAGCCTTCTCTCTTTGACTCTTCATCATGCTTCATGACTAAGGCCACTAAGGTACAAACTTGTGATGATGAAAGTGATGAAGAACATGATGATGATAATGAAAATGAAAATAAAAATGATAGTGATAGTGATAATGATGAACCTACTAAGGATGAATTATTCGACATGCTAGAAGATGCTAGAGAACACTTTGACATCAAGAGAAGGGAATGCAAAAGCTTGCGTAAGGAACTAAAAGCCCTTCAGCAAGCCTTTGATGAACTCAATGCATCTCATGAGAGGCTAGAGGAAGCCAATGAGAAGCTTGGCAAAGCTCACAAAAAGCTTGAAAAGGCTCATTCCTCTTTGCTTGATGAGCAAAATAAAAAGAAGCATGTTGATACTTGTGATGTAGGTTTAACTTGTGACATAATTGATGAATCACTATCTATGCCTATCATTGCTCCTTATACTAACCCTTCTTGTAGTACTTCCACTTCCACCTCATCTAGTGGTGATGGTCTCACTTGTGATGCCTCACTAGTGGTTGAGAATGAGAATCTCAAGAAGGAGGTTAACAAGCTCACTCACATTTTGGCTAAGGCCTATGGTGGTGAGGACCGCTTGCTTATGTGCTTGGGTAGCCAAAGAGCTTCTCTCTACAAAGAGGGATTGGGCTATACCCCCAAGAAAGGCAAGATGGCCTTTGCTCCTCACAAGACTTGTTTTGTGAAGAACAATGGTCGGTTTTGCATTAGTTGCAAGCAAGTGGGTCATAAAGAGCATGAATGCACCAACAAGAGCAAAAATGCTAATGTATCCTCCCGTAAGCTTGATTCATGCTATATGCTTACTAAGGGTACAAATGGTGTGAAGGCTAAGTTCATTGGTAAACCATGGATGGACTCAAAGAAGAAAGCCATTTGGGTACCAAAGAGCTTAGTGACTAACCTTCAAGGACCCAAGCAAGTTTGGGTACCTAAAAAATTGATCTTCTTTTGTAGGTCAATTATAAAGCCGGAGGAAGGCATTGGGTTCTTGATAGTGGGTGCACTCAACACATGACCGGTGATGCAAGAATGTTCAACTCAATCAACACCAATGGCAATGATGGTTATGATAGTATCACATTTGGTGACAATGGCAAAGGCAAGGTCAAAGGACTTGGTAAGATTGCAATATCCAATGACATGAGCATATCCAATGTGTTGCTAGTAGAGAGCTTGAACTTTAATTTGCTATCCGTGGCTCAATTGTGTGATCTTGGATTCAAATGCATATTTGGAGTAGATGATGTAGAGATCATAAGTGTAGATGGCTCTAACTTGATCTTCAAAGGCTTTAGATATGAGAATCTATACTTGGTTGATTTCAATGCTAGTGAAGCTAAATTATCTACATGCTTGTTCACTAAGTCTAGCATGGGTTGGTTATGGCATAGAAGGCTTAGTCATGTTGGAATAAAACAATTGAATATATTGGTTAATCATGACTTGGTTAGAGGCTTGAAAGATGTTGTGTTTGAAAAGGATAAGCTTTGTAGCTCTTGTCAAGCCGACAAACAAGTTGGAAACACCAATCCTAAGAAAAGCATGATGAGTACTAGTAAAGCATTTAAGTTATTGCACATGGATTTGTTTAGGCCAACTCAATACACTAGCATTGGTGGTAACAAATATGGCTTTGTGATAGTGGATGATTATACTAGATACACATGGGTATTCTTTCTAGTGGACAAAAGTGATGTATTTGCAACATTCAAATTATTTGTCAAAGGCATTCACAATGAGTTTGAAACAACCATCAAGAGAGTTAGAAGTGACAATGGTAGTGAGTTCAAGAACACTAGAATTGATGAGTTGTGTGATGAATTTGGAATTAGACATCAATTCTCGGCCAAGTACACTCCACAATCAAATGGCCTTGTTGAGAGGAAAAATAGAACACTCATTGATATGGCAAGGTCTATGCTTAGTGAGTACAATATGAGTCAATCCTTTTGGGCCGAAGCTATCAATACGGCTTGCTATTGTAGCAACCGCCTCTATTGTCACCGATTGAAAGAGAAGACACCATATGAGCTCTTGAATGATAGAAAACCCAACATTGCATATTTTTGGGTCTTTGGTTGCAAATGCTATATCTTGAAGAAAGGCACTAGATTGGGCAAGTTTGACAAGAAATATGATGAAGGATTCCTACTTGGTTACTCCACTACAACCAAAGCATATAGAGTTTGGAATTTGGATAGTGGTACTCTTGAGGAAGTTCATGATGTTAAATTTGATGAAACTAAGGGTTCACAAGAAGAGAATGAGAACTTGAAAGATGTTAGAGGCATTCAACTTTCAAATGCCATGAAGAACATGGATATTGGTGAATTGAGGCCTAGGCAAGTGAATGATGATGAAGATGATCAAGTGCAAGTGATCTCCAACTCAAATGTGCAAGATGATACAAATCAAGCTAGTACAAGTGGCTCTCATGACAATGAACAAGATCAAGTGGCTAGTACATCATCTCAACCCAATGATCAAGCAAGTGCAAGCAATCAAGTTCCAATCCTCCAACCAACCAATGTTGCAAGAGATCATCCATTGGACACTATCATTGGTGATATTTCAAGAGGTGTGCAAACAAGATCAAGATTGGCATCCTTTTGTGAGCATTTCTCTTTTGTGTCATCCATTGAACCAAAAAATATAGATGAAGCATTGAAGGATGTTGATTGGGTGAATGCTATGCATGAAGAATTGAATAACTTCACAAGAAATCAAGTTTGAGAATTAGTAGAGAGACCAAAGGGACACAATGTGATTGGAACCAAATGGGTCTTTAGAAACAAGCAAGATTAAGATGGGAAAGTAGTATGGAACAAAGTAAGATTGGTAGCACAAGGCTATACACAAGTTGAAGGTCTTGACTTTGGAGAAACATATGCCCCGGTTGCTAGATTGGAAGCAATTAGAATCTTGCTAGCCTATGCTTATGCCCACAACATCAAACTCTATCAAATAGATGTCAAGAGTGCATTTCTCAATGGGTACATCAATGAAGAAGTATATGTTGAGCAACCTCCTGGTTTTGAAGATGACAAGAAACCCGACCATGTGTACAAGTTGAAGAAGGCATTGTATGGCTTGAAGCAAGCACCTAGAGCATGGTATGAGAGATTGAGAGACTTCTTACTCTCTAAAGGGTTCATGATGGGCAAGGTTGACACCACTCTTTTCATCAAAAGATTGGAAAAGATCTATTTGTATTGCAAATCTATGTTGATGGCATCATATTTGGATCAACCAATCAAGATTTTTGTGATGAGTTTGGAAAGATGATGGCTAAAGAGTTTGAAATGTACATGATTGGAGAATTAAGTTACTTCCTTGGTCTTCAAATCAAGCAATTAAAGAATGGTACTTTTGTGAGTCAAGGCAAGTATATCAAGGACATGATCAAGAAGTTTGGCATGAATGATAGTAAGGCCATTAGCACACCAATGGGAACAAATGGCAACTTGGATAGTGATGCAAGTGGAAATATGGTGGATCAAAAATTGTATCGGTCTATGATTGGAAGCCTACTCTATGTGACCGCATCAAGGCCGGATGTCATGTTTAGTGTATGCATGTGTGCAAGATTTCAAGCCTCACCAAGAGAAAGTCATTTGAAGGCTACAAAGAGAATATTGAGGTACTTGAAGCATACACCAAATGTTGGTTTGTGGTATCCCAAAGGAGCAAAGTTTGAGCTAGTTGGTTATTCCGACTGGGATTATGCGGGATGCAAGGTTGAAAGGAAGAGCACCTCGGGCACATGTCAATTGTTGGGAAGATCACTTGTTTCATGGTCATCAAAGAAGCAAAATAGTGTTGCATTATCAACCACCGAAGCCGAATATATATCCACCGGTAGTTGTTGTGCACAAGTACTTTGGATGAAGGCCACTTTGAGTGACTTTGGAATCAAGTTCAAGAAAGTGCCATTGCTATGTGACAATGAGAGTGCAATTAAGTTAACCAATAATCCGGTTCAACATGCAAGAACAAAGCACATTGATGTCCGCCACCATTTCATAAGAGATCACCAACAAAAAGAGGACATTTGCATTGAGAGTGTAGGCACCGAAGATCAACTTGCCGATATATTCACCAAGCCATTGGATGAGAAAAGGTTTTGCAAGCTAAGGAATGAGTTGAACATATTGGATTTCTCAAATATGTGTTGATGCACCCCCCACTTATATGACATGCCTCTTCTTCGAGCAATCCAAGGTAAAAGTTGATTGGTATGGCTTACATCCTTGCTAAGGATATGTTTAGTGCATCTAGTCATCTCTCCATTTTATTAGGCTCATTCATGAAAATCAAATGAATTTGATGTTTATATGGTATTACTATTGCTTCTATGTTTGACTTGATCTAGTGATAGCATATGACATGTTTGTGGGCTTGTAAACCTAGTGTTTAATCTAAAAAATGAGCTCTAAATATTTAACTCAACATGGTACAAGATAACCCTTATTAGGAGGTGTGAAGAAGCTTGTCCTTGGATCAAACCGAGTTAAATATCTTTGGCAAATATTCTAGTTTGAACCAAATTTGGGACAATGATCCTCACCCCATTGATTGACATTGATAATCTCAACCTATCTACCTTTTAAACCTTTATGGTCATTGATGACAAAGGGGGAGAGAAACAAAATATATTAGTGTACTAAGATGGTTTAAAAACAACAAAGGGGGAGAACTTGACATAGGGGGAGAGATATGACAAAGGAAAGGGTTCAATTAAAATCTTGACCACACAAGTAGGGGAGCAAGCTCATGAACTTGTATGGTGCATTTCATATGTTTGCTTGCATGGCACAAGTTTTAATGATTTCCATGCTTGTGTGGTGTATGCTAGTTGTAGGTTTGAATGATGAAATAAAAAACTAGCACGCATAGGATATCTAATGATTTCATTTTCAAGTGTTTTCTAAGTGGTATCAAGCAAACCATGATGCTAAGGATGATATAATGGTGCACTCCGATTGGTATCACGCTTCAAAGGTCCATCTTTTATACCTTAGCATCACTTGGTAGACATTGTCTCCTATATTTCCTATCTAAGCATATGTGCAAGCTTCAATCCAAACTCTTAGCACATATGTAGGGGGAGCAATTGCTACCATTTGGGGTTCATGAAACTTGTCCATATCCTTTTACACATAGTAAATATGCTTGGACAAGCAACATGGATTCAATTGAATTTCAATTCATATCTTTGTGAAAGGGTTGTCATCAATTACCAAAAAGGGGGAGATTGAAAGCTCTAGTTTGGTTTTGGTGAATTGATGAAACCCTAAGTGCTAACCTAGTTTATCAAGTGATCATGATATAGGTAGCACACTCCAAGTGGTGAAGCAAATGAAGATCATAACATGATGATGGTGATGCCATGGTGAAGATCAAGTGCTCGGACTTGGAAAGAAGAAAGAGAAAAACAAAAGGCTCAAGGCAAAGGTATAAATTGTAGGAGCCATTTTGTTTTGGTGATCAAGACACTTAGTGAGTGTGATCACATTTAGGATCGATAGCCGTACTATGAAGAGGAGTGAAACTCGTATCGGAATAAGGTTATCAAAGTGCCACTAGATGCCCTAACTCATTGCATATGCATTTAGGATCTAGTGGAGTGCTAACACCCTTGAAAATGTTTGTGAAAATATGCTAACACATGTGCACAAGGTGATACACTTGGTGGTTGGCACATTTGATCAAGGGTGGTGAAGTTTAGGAGCAAGGGTAAGAAATTCCACTGGCAGAGTGTCCGCCCGTAGGGTGCGGACAGTCCGAACGGTGCCACCGGCGCCCTAGACAGAAAAGACGGAGGTCACTGGAAGTGACCGGGCGCTGTCCTAGGTTGGACCGGCGCGTCCGGTCAGGTGTAATAGCGAAGACGCTGGCGTCGATCAAATGACCGGACGATGGGTCGCTCGCGACCGACGACTGGCAGTGCGTCCGGTCGATCTTTGACATCTGTTGACGTAAAGGCGCCTGAGAGGAGGCGTTGAGTGACCGGATATTTGGGTGAGTGAGTCGGGCATGACCGGACGCGTCGGTCATGAAAATTCACGTTTGGAACCTTACTGGAAACGATCGGACGCAGAGGTCCAGCGTCGGTCACTTTCTAAATGACGCATCCGGTCATCTCTTGACCATTGGGATCGGGCAAACAGTATTTGAATCAGGGGACACGTGGCGAGAATCACGTGACCGGACGCTGAAGGCCAGCGTCTGGTTGATCGGACTGGAGCATCCGGTCACCTCGTGTTATACCCAATGAAGGGGTACAATGGCTCTATTTCGTGGGGGCTTCTATTTAAGCCCCATGGCTGGTTCAAGCTCACTCTCTTGGCCATTTGCATTGATATAGCAACCTTGTGAGCTTAGCCAAAGCCCTCCCACTCATCTCCATCATTGATTCATCATCTTTGTGAGATTGGGAGAGAATCCAAGTGCATTGCTTGAGTGTGTGCATCTAGAGGCACTTGGTGTTCATGTTTCGCTGCAGGATTCGCTTGTTACTCTTGGTGGTTGCCGCCACCTAGACAGCTTGGAGCAGCGAGGATCATCGAGTGGAGGGTGGTGATTGTGAGGGGTTCTTGACCTTTTCCCCAGCGGAGCACCAAAAGGTACTCTAGTGGATTGCTCGTGGCTTGTGTTATCCTCATCTTATGTTGGTTGTGCGGCACCCTCTTGAGGGTTTGGCGTGTGAAGCCAATTAGTGCGTGAACCTCCAAGTGAGTGAATCGCCACAACGAGGACTAGCTTGCTGGCAAGCAAGTGAACCTCAGTAAAAAATCATTGTGTTCATCATTGATTTCGAGGTGTTCATCCTAGTGATTGATTGGTTCCTTCATCTACATGGCGGTATAACTTTCTTGATCACTTTCTTTACATTACCGCAAACTAGTTGTTAAGCTCTTTAGTGTAGTTAGTTGTGAGAGCTTGCTTGCTTGGTTGGTGTGGCTCTTTAGTTAGCTTTTGAGAGCACACTAACATAGGGTAGTGTTATAGCTATTGTGTGAATAGATACTATCTAAACTAGAATTGTAGTAGGTGGCTTGCATTTTGAGTAGGCTAGCGCAACATTTGCTTCACCTCTTAATTGTCTAACCATGTTGTTAAGTGTTGTAGAAATTTTTATTAGGCTATTCACCCCCCTCTAGCCATTAGGACCTTTCACGTGCTCTAGTGCCACCATTGCCTCGCCATTGCTCCATGCCGATGCCTCCACTGCCAACCCTAGTCATCGATTCATCATTGCATCCTTGCCAGTGATTTCAATCGCAATCCAGTGTCGTGGATCCTCGCCGATCAGCAAACCGTAGCTTCGTTGCCGATTCGGTGGTTCTCCGCGTGTCGCTTCTCTTTTCCTCAGATTACCGGTTCGTCAGGTAGGAAGCCAGTCGTTTCAAGTTCATATCTAAATTGCTTGCTTCCTAGGATTTCACATCTATTAGATATGTTATATTTATTTGTATATCCTATCTATTCCATCGTGCAGCGAGTCGGTGCCGTTGAGGTGTCAGTGACAGTTGTCAGTTAACTCGGGGCCAAGCTCGCGAGTATGTGTCGAGGCCAAGCCTTGGAAGTGACAGATTGATAGTTGTTTCTTGTCAGCGGCAGTTGATTCTCTTCAGATTCATCAGATGGCTCACACAAAGAATGTCGGTGGTGGTCCTGGTGATGAGGATCGGAGGCCCCCACCTCGCCAGCCTGCAGATCCTAAAGGCAAGGCAACAAAGAAGCTAGCAACCAGAAAGCACAAATTTCCAGATGCAGAGATAGTGAGAGCAGCTGCAATTGCTGAGGCTGCAGATCATGCCGAGAGAGGAGGTGCTCGCAGTGGAGTTGTTATTGCAGATCCACTTCCACCAGGAGCGATGGAGGGAATCGAGCATGTTGAGCGCCTTCATGGTGGTCCACCTAGGACTGTCATGATTGCAGGACGACATCATGCTATTGATGAGGTTCAGCCTCAGGGGGAGTCACAGCAGCAGGCACCGCCAGTAGAGTAGACTCAGGAGGGTCAGGAGGGACAGTAGGTAGAGGAGACAGAGCAGGCACCACAGTCATAGCTACGCCGCTCTGGTCGTACCCATGTTCCAGTTACACCTAGGCCGGACACACAGTGGAGGGGTTCTCGTCCACCGCCTAGACCACAGGGTTCGCCTCTAGTGACCCATCTTGACTTGAGGGCCACCACGGCCAAGCAGGTACAACAGCTGAGGTTCATGGACTTTGAGGTGTGGTTCCCATCGAGGAGAGATGACAGAGCATCTGAGGGTTTCTACACGCCTCTGCAGGAAGACTTCTACAATGCATATCTCAACAGTGGGGTAGTTTTCAGATCTCAGAGAATATGTCACATTCATTCTATAGTTGCAGCAGCTAGAGAGCACATTCGCCCCTACCTTGCATATCTACCGGGGCTGATAGATTTGATTGGACGGACCGGATTATATGTTCCATCTTGGGTTCGTCAGTTCTATTATTCTCTCTTCATTGACTCGCACCATAACTTTATTCACTTTGCATTCAGAGGTAGAGATTACCGGCTGACGAGCACTAGGGTTAGGGAGATACTCAGGCTTCAGGAGCAACCTGTCAGGCTACATGAGGTTTGCTATGGACAGACAACGCCTCCCAGACTCCCTCATGGTGGTAATGTGCCCCCTACTGACTTGGTCCATCACTGTTTCACAGAGCCTTTTGGCGAAGGGTCGAGGAGGAACCCTAGTGACCTCAATCCCATTGCTCGCGTGCTTGAGGCTATTATGAGGAGGACACTGCTTCCCAGGATGGGATATAGAGAGGGCTTGACTCGTATACAGCTATGGCTTATCAACTCTCTGATGCAGCTGATAGTTTTTGATATTTGGGATCTTCTTTTGTCAGAGATGGAAGACACTATAGCTGAGGGCTTCAGAGGTCGCAGGCAGCTGCCCTATGCTCACTGGATCACATTCCTTATCCATAGAGCAGTCACAGTGAGGCCACCAGAGATGCTTGCTGAGTATAGTGGTGCTACGACAGAGTTCCCTGCCTATAACATGACATAGATGATTCGGCATAGTACACCTACAGCACCTAGTCAGCCACGCCATTGTCCTGAGGTGCCCGAGACTATAGCCCAGCAGGATGATATTATCAGGGGTATTGTAGCTACTGAGGAGGAGTAGCTTGCTCAGTAGGAGGGAGTGGTCGTGAGTGACCCTAGTGATAGTTCTGATGATGACTACCAGCCCATCCCTGGATGCCTCCTCAACGACATGATTATGAGGCCGGCAGCTCTAGTTCAGCACCACCTGCCCTACAGATAGACCCCGCTCTCCTTGCTATACTTGAGCGGATAGGGGGGAGATCAGGCTCACCAGGCACAGGAGACAACTGCTACATTTGCTCAGTTCCAGACTCGGCAGGATGAGTTCCAGCGCCAGCAGCAGGTGATCCAGCAGCAGCAGCTAGCTATACATCAGCAGACGCAGGCTCTATAGCAGCAGCAGCAGGCCATGCATTAGCAGCAGATCCTCATGCATCAGCAACTTCTCGGATTTATGCAGCATGTTGTGACAGCTATTGGGGCTCCACGCCATAGCCTTCGCCCCAGCTTGGTCAGCCTGCCACCACATCCACGACTCCAGCGTTACAGCCTAGTGGGCTTCAGAGTCAAGGACAGCCACTAGCATAGTTTTCTTCTCCTACAGAGCAGGTGTCCAAGTGGTTTGCTATGTCACTGCCAGCCCCGCAGTTCACACCATTTCGTACGGGCTTCACACCGGTAGAGACGTCCTCGCTGCTAGTGCCAGAGACCTCAGTGTCTAGGAGCCTTGGTGCATCCTTCAGTGAGTTGATAGGGCACCCTACACCGCCAGACCTACATGTCCATGTACCTACCACCATTGCTCCAGTGACAGGCACGACAGAGATGCTCCCTTCCTTAGTGGCATTATCAGAGCCAGCTGCTTCAGTCATACCAGCACAGCCTTCAGCAGCTCTAGTCCCTGATCCGACCCAGACTGCTTCAGCATCACTTCCAGCTTCAGAGGGTCTGACAGCTCAGAGCTCAGGGTTAGATGATGATGACACTCAGTTCCAGCTCGCTCCTCGTACCTCAGCGCCCGGCTCATCTGCTGCAGCCCCGCCGACCGAGCCTTAGGTTTTGGTGTTTGACACCAAAGGGGAGAGGGTTTGAGTATGTTAGCCTTAGGGGGAGCAACATATCTAGGGGGAGCTTAGTTATTATATTATCTTATGTATTACATTTGGAGTTTTTATGTGTGATACACTATTATGCATTCGTCGTGTGTTTACTCTTATGCATTAAAACCATATTTATGTGATAGTGATATCTACGTGATTGTGATATATGACATGTGTGCTCTCTACTTTGAATGTTTTCTATGTCATATCACTATGCTCATTTGCCTTTGGTTCGCATTTTACTCCAATGCAAATGAGCTTTATTACTTGTACTCATGCTTACTTCATATCTTTTGAGTACATCATGTTGGCTTGGGTCATATAAGCTTGCCTAACACTTTTGTTCTTATTGACAAAAGCTTATATGATCCAAGCATGTTAAAAACCTCAACTCTTTTACATACTCGAGGTGTATTGTCATCAATCACCAAAAAGGGGGAGATTAAAAGCATCTAGGCCCCTAGTTGGGTTTTGGTGATTAATGACAATACAAGATTACTATGACTAACATGTGGTTTGCAGAGGCAATTAAGTTAGGTCATGGTAATGGAGATCGATTGGGCAATCATGGTGGTCATGCCCCTAAAATGAAAATTGTTCGGTTTTCAAAGGATGGACGACAAGGTTAAGGATGGACTAGTTCTAATTGTCGATTGGAGTTGGAGAGACACTTAGAGTAGTTTAGGACTTTGTTTTTCCTTTGGCCGTACTATTAAGGGGGGTATGGACGGGTAGCTTGACCTAGGTGAGTGTAGTGAGTTAGGTATGGTGCACACTTGTTAAAACTAGCACTAGGTCGCTCCAAAATAGCCCTTAGATCTAATGGAGCAAACTTTATTCACATATGATCGAGAGTTAGAAGTGAATGGAAGGTCAAATACTGACCGGACGCTGGTTCGGTTTGACCGGACGCTGGCGTAGAGTCCGATCAGTTCATTTGACCAAGGTGAAAATGTTCGGTGCGACCGGACGCTGAGAGGTGAAGTGACCGGACACTAAGAGCCAGCGTCCGGTCGACTCCAGTAAGGTTCCAGAGAGGGAAAATCATGACCGGACATGTCCGGTCGGTGCTGACCGGACGCTGGCTAGCGTCTGGTCACACTGTAAACACTGGAGTTCGGGGTGTACTAACCGAGCGTCCGGTCAACATGACCGGAGCGTCCGGTCACCCCGCAGAGGCACATAACGGTTCGTTTTTCAGCCCATGTTATAAATACTCCCTCCACTCGTGTATGGGGGCACTTTTGCTCATTCCAACAGCTGAGAAACACCTTAGAGAGTGGCAAGAAGAGCAAGGTCCTAGTAAGGTGATTGAGATTTGAGAATCCCAAAGAGAGCCCTCATTAGTGAGATCAAGAGTAGCAAAGTGTGCATCCACCCATCTCATTAGGCTTGTCGTGGTCAAGTCAGAGTTCGTGCTTGTTACTCTTGGTGATCGCCATCACCTAGACGGCTTGGTGGTGATTGGGAGCTTGGTGATCATTCGGAGAGCTTGTGGATGACCCAACTCAAGTTGTGAGTGGTTGTGGGTGATTCACTGCGACGGAGTGTCGAAGAATCAACCCGTAGAGAGCACTTGATCCTTACGCGGATCAAGGGGGAGCTACACCCTTGCGCGGGTGCTCCAACGAGGACTAGTGGGGAGTGGTGACTCTCCAATACCTCGGCAAAACATCGCCGCGTTTCCTCTCTTCTCCATTTACTTTGAGCAATTCAATTCTTGTTCTTACATTCATAGAATTACCATGCTAGAGTAGGATTGAAACTTAGGTTGCAAGTCTTTTGTGCGTTAGTTCAAATAGAAATACTTTCTAGGTACAAGGGGTTAATTGGGCTAACCGTAGGACTTAATTATTGCAAAGAAATTTAGAATTAGCCCAATTCACCCCCCCTCTTGGGTATCTTGATCCTTTCAAGTACTCTAAGTGATTTATCATTATCATTGATCAATACTTATCATATATCTTATCCTATGACTTACCCCTGTTATGAGTATAATATTGGTTATGGTTTACTTCTTCATCAATAGTATAAGTTATCAATACATGTCCATGCTAGACCTTTCTTACGATAAAAATATAAATAATGATACCTGGAATACTCCCGGGTGAAGTGTTACAATGTTATAATTATTTGTGCGCTTGTAGATTCCTTTCATATATTCATATATATTCTTCCTAGTCACATAAATTAATAAAGAACTGCTTAGTATTATTCTAGCAGTAATGCTAGGTATTACCAACAAGCATCTCTGGCATCATCAGTAGGGATGACAACCTAGTAAAATAATGTTAGAATATGTAGGTAAGCAATAGGTGGCTATGTAAAACAAGTGACAAGTTAATAAATACCAACAAGCATTTTTGGCGCCGTTACTGGGGACTAGATTTGACTCTGTTCTTAGTAGCGACGCTAAGAAATGTCAACAAACATTTTTGGCGTCATTGTCAGGGAAGGTAGCTAGACAAAGAAAGTATTGATAAATTTATACTTTTTGATGTGATCGAAGATAACCATTGACCTCTGCTCAAACAGGTTTACCCTTGTTTTGTCTATTTGTGTATCTTATGCAGGGTAATGTATGGACGGTTTTGACCTTCTGACAAACTACGTTGAAGATCCAGAAGCATTAATCAGGAGGACTAGCGCTAAACTCAAAAAAGTTCTAGCTTTAAAGTCGGAAAATAACCATATAAGGCGAAGCTTAACACCTGAATTTGAAGCCATGGCTAACAGGACTCTCCATGAATTCTCTGCTCCAACTACGACCAACATCCGTACTGGACCGATAGTTAATGTCGGAGATAATGTATTCGAGCTCAAACCAGCCCTCATCAACATGGTGCAAGCAAGCCTGTTTTATGGAAAGGCACATGAAGATATGAGTGCACATCTCTAACATTTCCTGGAGATCTATAACATTTTCATCATCAAAGGAGTAACCTAAGATGCCATATTACTTTGTCTTTTCCCATTCTCACTCTTGGGAAAGGCGAAGCAATGGTTCTACGCCAACAAAGATAGAAATATTATATGGGATAACTGCTCCACTGCCTTTCTAGCAAAGTTCTTTCCTACAGGCAAGACCAATACTCTGCGTGAGAGAATCTCAAGCTTTCAGCAATAACATGATGAATCTGTCCCTGAGGCATATGAACGCTTTCAAGATTATTCCTCTAATATTCTACCTGACCTTGCTAATGCCATAGAAAAGAGTACTCTGAGTTATTTATCATTATCATTGTTCAATACTTATCATATATCTTATCCTATGACTTACCTTTGTTATGAGTAGAATATTAGTTATGGTTTACTTCTCCATCAATAGTATAAGTTATCAATACATGTTCATGCTAGACCTTCCCTGCAGTAAAAATATAAATAACGATCACTAAATACTCCCGAGTGAAGTGCTATAGTGGTATAAATATCTATGCGCATGCAAATTCCTTTCATATATTCATATCTATTCTTCTTAGCCACATAAATTAATAAAGAACTGCTTAGTATTATTTTAGTAGTAATGCTAGGTATTACCAACAAATATCTCTAGCATCATTACTAAGGTTGACAACCTAGTAAAGTAATGTTAGGAGATGTAGGTAAGCAATAGGTGGCTATTTAAAACAAGTGACAAGTTAATAAATACCAACAAGTATTTCTGACGCTGTTGCTGGGACTAGATTCAACTCTGTTCTTAGTAGCGACGCTAAAAAATGTCAACAAACTCTGTACATAGTTGTGCTATCAGGTGTGGTAGTTTCAGAGATCATCCAAAATTTTTATGCCATCTATCGGTGACAATTATGGAGCATTACAGCATGGGCTTGCAGATGTTTTTATATATATGCATTTCAGTAGGCATGTTGAGTGCCTGAATGTGCATTTCTGTTAAAAATCTGTTGATTTTTTTTTTTTGAGTGTGGCTCATTTGCCTCAAAGGTGCATGATGTTAATTAATAGTGTGTGACTTTACATATAATTGTTTGTTTTCCCTATTTTCTGGCACACACAACTTCCCCCTACATTGAATGATATATGTGTGTTCTCTTCATTTGGCACCTGATTCCATCTTTAGTGGTCTTAGTCTCTTGCTGTTATTCTGTGAGTGATTACTTTGGTTGATGGTAGTACGCTTTGCAAGTTTTGCATTTTGATAATATATTATTGATTGGATCTATCACCTGTCAGCTGGAAACCTTTTATAAATTGGGTAAATAATCTGTCCGCTGATCTTTTGATAGTGATCTTTTTGGGTGTCTCTGTTTTTTTGGTTGCCTGTGTTAGTACAGACCAACAGATAAACTCAAGATACTCTGCTTTTATGTATGATTTGGCTAAATTTTTAGGGACAATAGAATCATAGACATTTTTGCTGTTTTTGTCTATTTAATAACTTCATTGCTTCATGAATTTTATTGCTATACGAACATTCAAAACCCCGTTGACCTTGTTTGAGTATGAGTTTGGTTCTTTTCAACACTTAAGGGGAGTGTAGCTTCTTTTCATTTGTGACTGGTTTGAATTTGTGTGGAGGAACTGCTTCAGTATGCTTTTGATTTCTAATAGTTTTAGCATTCAACTGAAAAGTGATAGGCTGTGATGTTCTTCGAGTGCAAATTCAACTGGAATGCCCTTTGCCACTAAATTAATTTTTTTTCCATTTCTCTTAGAGATTTTAGGGACCCTGTTAATTGATTGGAAAATTGATGGAAGTTTCTATGCTGAGATTTAGGTTGTTCATGGACGAAACAATAAGAGAGTAGCAATTTGGGCCGGGATATTAGAGAAATTTCTTTGTAGGTAGGATGGATAAGAAATGCAAAGCCTTCGTGCAAAGGTGCCTTTTGTGATCTGGTTTGGTGGTTGCTGCTTCTTTCTTTGTCAGACCTCTCGCTATTCATGACCGTGTCCAGAGACAGGATTCATCTTTGTTTTGCATCCTTTTGTAAGAACTATGTGTTTGTTTTGTTCTTTGTACGTCCTTGCATCTTAATACTAGTACCAGACTGGATAAAAAATTCAGTACCCCCTCCGCAGGATCTCCTGCTTTTTGTTTGCTGCAATTCTTGTTATTATTAGGAGTAATTCCTCTTTATTCTCGCTGGATTTATCAGGTATCATCCCGGCACGCTGATTTAAGATGTATCTCCAGTACTACATCAACGAGAAGGGGGATAAGGTCTACACCAAGGTCTGTGTATCAGCCTGCGCTTAAGTTTCTCTGAATGGCTAATGATTTTGGGTGTTACTTGTTAGGCTCTGTTACTTTGGGTATCTTTGTCCTTGCTTTGCAGGAGTCGCCTCTTGGGGTGCCGACGCAGTCTGCTCACCCAGGTACACTGCCTTTGTTCACTAGAGTTTACTTTTGTTTCTGCTGTTATAACTTGCCTGTCATGATATAATAGCTGGATAGTCTTGTTTTGTTGGGTATAAAGATGCAGAGTCATGGTTGTCTAATTATGAGAAGTTGGCATGTTTGTAAACTTGGACCCCTGACCGATCTGTGTCGTTCGTCCAATAGTATGTTGTATCTTCAATTTCTTCTGAGTTTAGATTTTGGATATGTGGAGCAGACAAATAAAAAATTGCTTGCACAACTTTTAAGAATGGAGTTAAGAGTACCGGTACCTGTCAAAGCTGCAGATCATTCTTTCTTTTCATGTGACAATTCCTGTGCTTTATGTGATCAATATGAACTCACTAGGCATTCACATAATCTAGAGTTCTGGTCAATCATGAATGGCTTTACCATGAGCACAGTCTGCCAGATTAAAGCTTCATCTGTTGTGTCATTGGACTAGATGTAAATAAACTGTAGAGAGATAGAACCTATCTTACTTTACCTGAGGTGAACACTTGTATTGTGGATGTGTAGGACCAAACAAAGATGTAACCTGCAGAACTGAAACATGTGTAATTTGTTCTTTTCCATTTGCTGATGCATTGGGATTCTGTTTCAGTATTCTATTTTTGCTTGCAATTTTGAGGGTTTCTTGGTGCTCTGCAGGTTATTTGAGTTTTTTTTTTAAATTCAGCTAGTAGTGAATGTTGCAATTGTTTTTTTTTTAGTTTTTTAGTTTTTATTTGCAAGTTTTTGATCAGGTTTTCCATGTTGTGTTTATTTGGTTGTGGGATGGGGATGAGCAGCGTTTTATGGTTGTTTTTCATCTGCTGATGCTTGGGATTCTATTTCAGTATTCTAATTTTGCTTGCAACTTTGAGGTTTTCTTGGTTCGTTATTTTGAGTTTTTTTTAATTTTTCAGCTAGTAGTGAATGTGTCAATTATTTTTTTGGTTGTTTGAGTTCTTTCTTTGCAAGTTTTTGAGCAGGTTCACCTCGTTGTGTATTTGTGGGTGTGGGAGGGGGATGAGCAGCATTTTTTGGATGGTTTTCATTTGTTGTTGTTTGGGATTCTTTTTCAGCTCCTGTTATGGATACACTTATAGCTACAGAAGAGAAGTAGTGCTTCCTTGACACAGTTGGGCGCTCATCCAGAAAATATTTTTGGCAAAGAGCATTAACGACAAAAGTGCAGACTTCATTTCCAGCAGCCATAGATTCCCCAAGTGAGAAGTATCTCAGAATGCATCCTCCTATATCAACAACAGTAGACCTAAAAACAAAAAAAGGGGGTGGGGGGTAGCTGCAAAAAGTGTGTGTGTCTGTTTTGTGGTTCTGTGTGAGTGTGAGTGTGTGTGTCTGTTTTGTGCACTTCAGATGTGTGTGTCTCTCTCTCCCTCTTTGTGTGTGTGTCTTTTTCTGTCTGTGTGTGTGGTTGAGGGTGCAGTGCCTTTGATAGCTATTGGTGTATGTGTGTTTCTCTCTCTGTCTCTCTCTCTGTTTGCTAGCTTTGATGTGAGTGTGAGTGTGTACATGGTGTGTGTGTGGGTTTGTGATTGTGTTTTTTGGCGCTTCTGGTGTGTCTGTTTGTGTGTGTGTCTCTCTCCCTCTGTTTGTGTGTGAGTCTGTGTGTGTGTCGCTGATGAAGGTGCTAGAGGTGCTACTACTAGAGTTGCTTCTGCTACTGGAAAGCGAGTGTGAGTGTGTGTATGTGTTTTCGTGTGTGTGGGGGCGTCTGTGTGTTTGTGTTTGTTTTTGTGGGCCTTTTCTTTTTCTTTTTTTTTCTTTTTTAGTTTAGTTTTTTTGTATATTTGTATGCTAGCTTTGGGGTCAGTTTGTCAGTGTGAGTGTGAGTGTGAGTGCGAGTGTGACTGTGTCTGTTTGTGTGGATGTCTTTGTTTGTGTCGGTGCTAGCTTTGGTTTGTGTGTGTGCCTCTGATTTGTGCACTTCAGATGGCTGTGCTTGAAACAACAGTTTAGCAGGGCACCTCTCATGGGTGTCAAGTTGTTCGCCAATCCCTGGGTGCTTTAGAGATTGTTGTTGTAGTTCACGATTAGAGAATTTGTTGTCCCTTAGTCTGGGAATGCTGAAGGGAGCATTATTACTGAACTGAATCCACATAAGGTGACTGGCAAGTAGACTGAGACAGGAACAATGGCATCATAGGTTCTTATATATTTTCTTTCTTAATGACCAAGGTATAGTTAAGCTCTATCCTTGCTGTTCTACTGTCATTTCCGATGTCCACATGATGTCTTCTATCTAGATGTTGTACTCGTTGCAGGGAGCTATCTTGAGTACATTGCTAACAAGTTTTGGTATCTCTTCGGTCTGGCAACAGCAAATCAGAGAGACACCACTGGAATAACAACCGAGAATAGTGAGTTGAAGATTTGCCTGCAGACCATGGAACAGCAAGTCCACTTACAAGATGGTAATATTCATCCGACCCTTATGATTGATGGATTTTACCTTGTCCAACATTTTAGTTATTAGGTCTACTGTAGTAACAGTTAATTTTTGCACGCTACTACTTTTCCTATGCATGATGCCAGGCCTGTGTGCATGCAAAATATATGAGCATAGTCAGCGGGAGGAGAGGAGCAGGACTGCAGCGCAGGAGCCAGGGTGCAGCCGCCATTCGGCACCGGCAGAACCGCAGAAGGCCCTAGCGGCCTGGGCAGGCAGGCAGGCGGCCAGCTGGGCGTGGGCTGCGGCCGCTGGGCGCCGGCCAATGGCGCAGCCGTGGAGGCCGGACCGCCGAAGGACGGGGCGCGCCGGTGGAGGGCGGAGCCGCGAAGGAAGTGAGGCCAGCTGGAGGCCTGGACGCCAGGCGCCAGCTCGAGACCTGGCCGACCGGCGACCGCGGCTTGCAGGAGGCCGGCGGCGGCTGGGACCGGGAGGCCGGCAAGCAAGCAGCAGGTGTGTGTGTGTCTCTGGTGTCAGCGCGTGTGTTCAGGCGCTGCTGCTTTGTTAATTACTTTTATTCAGGCGCTACTTTTCGTTAACGGGTTTTGGATCTTATTTGGTTTTGTGTGTTTTAAAAATCTGACAGCAGTTTTTTCCCTGTAGACGTGTCATCTTGTGATTTGTCAAAAATTTGACTGATTTTGGGTTCACAAATCTGTTGACAGATGTCTAGACAGACCTATAAATATTGGGCGAGTAATCAGTGTAGAGTTATTGTATATAAATATAATTGGATGAGTAATAAGTGTAGAGATGCGGTGGCCTTGCCATTTACTGGCATACATTTTATTACTGCCCCTTCCAAATCATCTACGTACCTCTTATCTCCTATATGCCCATATATAAACATGTGGGAAGCCGGGGAAATGCATCCACCACCGGCTACGTGTTGTTCCAAGTTCCCTCGTCGTCGTGCCGGGCGGTGCAGGTGGAGCTGCAATCAGCTCCAAAAATGGTGGCTGGACCGGCGACTGTCGCCGCCGTGCTGGTGATGATAGCCTCGGTAGTCGTCCTGCTCGTCGCGCCGGCGGCGGACAGCCAATGCGACCCCCTGAGGGACGTCGTGGTCAAAGAGAGCGCCGGCGACATCCAGTTGGACGGCGCTAAGAAGTACGGCGTGACGGTGTCCAACCAGGCCGGAGCCGCCGTCTCCGCGGTCCACCTCGCATGCGCCTACGACTTCCGCCACGTGGACGACGACGTCGACCCGCGCGTGCTCGTCCAGGTCGCCCACGGCGACTGCCTCCTCGTCCGCGGCCGCGCCATCGCTCACATGCACGTCATCGCTGCCACCTGCGCCACGGTCATCACATAATAATCCCCGTATCATGCCTAGGAGTATGGTTTAGCAGTGGTACCTTACACGCATCTAATAATTCCAGATTTCAGAAACTTTAAATCTTGGATAAGCTACGATAAGAGCATCTCCAAAAGCCTTTGTAAAATCTATTCTCTACCTTTCAACAACTTTTCTATATCTTGTGTATAGTCTAGAGAGTCATCCTCGCTCTCTATATTTAGTTAGCGAAAAATCCAGAATAAAAGATGTTTATATTAGGATATCCAATTGGAGACTCTTGGAGAGTAATTTTTCACCAAAATCTCTATTCATGTGAATTAGGAAAGATATAAAGAGTCTTCCGGAGATGCTCTAATGCTTGGTTTGAGGGCGCCTGTCCCAGACGGACGGACGGACCCGCCTGCCCGCGTTGCGCGCCGCGCGCCCTGCCCGCTCGAATTCACGGCCTCCACCGCGTCTCCCGGTTGGACTTGCGCCTCCTGCCGTGGCCATGTACTCCTTCCGTCTACCGAGGCCACTGCCGAGGTTCGTGCAGCCGATGATGAGCTCCGCACTGGCGACATCTATGCCACTCCGTGGCATTGAGCTCCATGCTAGCGTCGAGCTTCATATGTTTCATGCATTTTAGATATATATTTGATATGTTTTATTTAGATGTTGCATGTGTTTCATTTGGATGTTGTAAAGTAGATCTTATATTGCATATGTTACAATGGTTATACACATATGTTGCAAGTGTATGTTTTAAATGTTTTAGCTGTTTCAGACGTATATTGCAATTGTTTTATCTAGATGATGCATATGTTACAGTGTCTATACAAATATGTTGCAAGCGTATATATGTTTCAAATGTTTCATCTGTTTGAGATGTATGTTGCAATAAGTGCTTCATGTGGTAAGTGTTTCATGAATAGGCGCTAGAGACGCAGGCGGTCTCCATGTGTCCACGGGAAGGAAGGTGGACGTGGGCGGTCCCCAAGGAGTAGCGTAGGGGCGCAACAGCAGGCGCGGGCGAATAAGCAAGCGGGCAGGTGAGGAGGCTAGCAAGCGCGGGCGTCCAGACGTGGGCATGTGGGCACTAGCCACGCCCCTAACTTGGGCTGGTTTCTCAATAAAAAAAGATATAGTAGCTTGAGATAAGCTAAGGTTACTCTATGCATTTACAAGATGCGTTATAAAAAGAAGTCCTGAAATTGGTTGAAGCCATTGGATTATAATCCCAAAGGCTAAGCATGCAGGCTCTCGAATTCAAGCTACTGGTTTAATTCCTGTGTATTATTAGTTGAAAGACAGGGGCAATGGACCTAATATTCCCGTATATTGCTACGTTATTTTAAAAAAGATTAATGCAAAACTTGGTGAATAATACTATAAAAAGCAAATGGTGATAAATGTTTGGAACTTATTAATAGAGAAAAACCATTGTACTCCCTCCATCACAAATTATTTTGTTCCAACTTTTTGGAGAGTCAAACATCTCAATTTTGAGTAAATTTATATAATAAAATAATAACATTTATGATATCAAATAAGTGTCATTAAATTCTTCATTAATTATATTTTCGTATTATACCCATTTGATGTTATTAATCTTTGTGATTTTCTCTATAATTTTGGTCAAACTTTAGATGCTTTGACTTTCCAAAAAAGTTGAAATGATTTGTAATTTGGAACGGAGGGAGTAACATTTAAGAGGCAGGCCTCTCTTACAGCTAGAGAGTAATGCTTTCTGTAAACTAATCTAGCTGGATGTATAACTCATCTCTATCAATGAAAATGGCTTTTGTGTGCCATTCCTACAAAAAGATATATATAAGAAAAATTATTCCATAAGGCTATGAACTTTGGATACTGATGTCACATTTGTTTACTGAGAGTACGATCAAGTGAAGTGAATGGGCATACATAGTAACTAATAACTTTACAGGAGCCTAAAAAGAATTAACAGTTGATGTGGTGAGCCATGGTCGTAGGAGATTATACGTGCTTGAGTATAAAGGTTGCGCATTGCATGGCGTCTTAAATTATAACCTCTATAAATCCTCATAAGATAATGAGAAAAATTAATTTGTCACAAATCAAGGTTCATAATTCATCATTTTTAGTGACAACAAAGGTTACACTACTACATAAACATTTTTAAGGGTGTCTTGCTTTTTCTAGCTGCGATTGTAGAAAAAAAGTTTCTAAAAATGGTTCTAGAGACGAGTTGACTGTAGAAATATATTTCTAGAGGTGGCTGGTGTTTCTAGCCGCCTCTTGAAATTAATTCTCTATGTTTTGAAAGACCGTTGGTAACACTAATCGTCTCTATGAATGCTATTTCTAGAAATAGTGCATTTTTAGAGTGATTGGAACTTGGAAACATCAACTACCTCTAGAAATCAATTTTCAGCTACCATGATAATCTGATCCGCCCTAAATATAGGTGCAGCACAAAAATATCGTAATTTTTCTAAACGAAGTTATAAACTTTGAAGAGATCTAGAACTTTGTAGTTACAATTTTTCATTTAAAATCATTTAGGTCCATGCATGTTTTATGTTCTTAGATTTAAATAGTTATTTTTCTAAAGTTTTAATAACCTCGGATAGAGAGACGCCTTATACTAAAGTTGTAATGCTTGACGAGATTTTAAAACCTTATAGGGGTGCTATATTTGAATCAAGATTTGTTAAAAAGGATAGAATTGTAGTCACAAGTTATAGTGTAGTGGTAGGGGAGTCTCATGAGAGAGACAAGAGGTCTTGATTTTCAACTGACTAGGATCAATGTGTATTTCACATGAAAAATCGTGGAGTCGTCACTAGTGTGCGTCTCCTTGGATTTTTTTTTTCTATTTTTACAGTCAATTTTATTTTCTAAAAAATAATTTTTAGTGGTGGGTCATACGGTGCGATCTCCTTTTTTAAGTTTTGTTATAGGAACCTAAAAATTGGTAATCGATGGAGGAAGGCAAAACGATTATCCTTCCTCGTGCTACTAATGTATTTCTTTTTGGTGTTTGATTTCAAGAGGGAGAATTTGAAGGACCAAAAGCAAACCTAACCCCTAATAAATACCAAATTGACAAATTTATGTTTTCAAGTTTTCAGTTGGTATTAAATGGGGGGGGGGGATTAATTAAGGGGAGTTGGTCTGAGAAAGCGAGGAAGTGGATTATGGAGGTATGGGGAGGCTTAAGTCTATAATGCCACATAAGAGAACATGTATACAATGGCAAGGGCAAGATAAGTATTCTAAATTTTCCTCATTTCGAATCTTTTAGTGTCTAATGATCTTGCTCTTGCATTGCATCCAAGCAAGTAGATGATGTTTATTTTCAATTGGCATCTATTATTTGCTTGCTTTGATCGTGTTGTCATCAAGCACCAAAAAGGGGGAGATTGTATGGAAAATGGACCCTATGGTCCATTATGTTTGGATTTTAGTGTTTGATCACTACTAGACTCAGGACAATTCCTAACGACTCTAATTATTCCTGACGACTTTCTAAAAACCGACAGGATATAGTGTAGTTCTTGTCGACAGGATATTGTTTGATCAACAAGACCATTTGGACTAACGACATTTGGTATACATAGTATAGTTCAAATGGATGCAAGGTGGGCTTGGACTTAGGCAAAGTGTTGATCCAGATGATCAACATCTCAAGCAATACATTAGAAGTTATGTTGAAGACCTACAAGACATGCTAGAAGTCTAATACACCTTGAAATAGAAGCCTAGATGTGAAGAAACAAATAAAATTGAAGTCAAGTCAAAGAAAAGAATGAATTGGTCTTGTCTCGTGATTTTGGATTTGCTCAAATTAATCTGATATTAGTTTAAGCCATAGAGCTCTCCATTAGCTTTCGAAAAAGTACACGATCATCAAAATCGGAGTTCGGAGCTAAAAGTTATGCTAAAAATACTAAAGCATGAAGAAGATGGAAGAAAGGAGTTTGGGATGCTGATGGCAACCTCACAGTTGTATCACCACTATACACTAGTTGGACCGCGATGCACAATGGTTGAACCGCCATGCATTGACACTACTACAGAAAGCTCATCACCGCCGGCTCCAGAACCCCCATTACCGACGGTTTTGGCCCCCGTTGGTGTAAGTCGGCAGTGATTGGCGAACTTTACCTCCGCCTATTGTGCGCTGGCGGTGATGGTATTTTACCACCATCGGTCCGGCATACCATATGGCGGTGACGGTATCTTACCCCCGCTGGCCCAGTGTACCATCTGGCAATGATAATGCGTCCTTCAACGCTGGCCCGGCGTACCATCCAGTGGTGATGATGCGTGCATCGACATCGGCCTAGCGTACCATCCAGCCTAGCGTTCAATCCAGCGGTGATGACACCTCCATCGGCGCTGGCCCGGCATTCCGTCTGGCGGTGTTGATGCCTCCATTGACGCCGGCTCGGCGTACGATCCAGCAATGATGATGTAACCATCAACGCCGGCCTGATGTACCATCTAGCGATGAAGATGCAGCCATCGACGCCGGGCCAGCATGCCATCCGGCGGTGATGAGGTACCTATCATCGCTGAGTTAGCGTTGCAACCGGTGGTGATGATGGACCTATCAACGCTGGACCAGCGTACCATCTGATTGTGACGACGAGAACATCAATGTCGAACCAGCATACCATCCGGTTGTGATGACGAGAACATCAATGGTGGTCCAGCGTCCATCCGCCGGTGATGTAGGTGCTAGTGCACGCGGTTAGTGTTCCCTCCGGAGGTAATGAGGGGCAGCGTCACCGCCGCCATTTTGTTTGTTCCGACAGTAATGTTTTGTCCATTACTGTCGGCGTTACCACTGTGCATCATTATTTTTCACAATACATTATAACACCAACAATACAGAAATTTCATGGCTTACGCATCGCCATCAACATATATTTTTTTCAGAACACCACTAACACAAATATCCATACAAAACGACAGCAACATACATAGTTTTCAACCACTGCGATATAACATCCAAATCCAACCACAGCGAATATATAGTTTTCAGAACACAAACATATGTCCAAAATGAAACCGGCATTTCAAGGTCAGGAACTGTAGCACCTTGATTAGATAAGGTGATGGTCTCCATAATGAAACCACCAAAATCTTCTTGCAGCCCAGATATCTCCAAAATGGTCAGCTCCACTAAAGATGACACTACTGTCTACGACACAGGAAAAAAGTGAAACACAGTTAAGACAAGCTTTGCTGCACAATCTAAGTAGGTCGCTAGGTTGTTAATTGACTGAAGGGCTTTAGGGGCCAACCTCTAAGTCGAAGGAGAGATCATAGATGAGGATGCATGCGCATCAGATTCATCCCACTCACGAAATCACTCCAATACTCTTGCTGATGTGGGTATTCACTCCATTCTGGCTCGATGCCCTTCCTTACATATTCGGGTGTTTAGGTATTACCTAAAATACTTTAATGAGTTGCCCATGATAAAGAATCCCTGATCCTCTACCACCTCTTCATCAAACCCATCAGGAAAAACAAATAGGTCCTTCAGCGTCTCCCAGCAAAGATTCTTCAGACTGGATGGAACCGCCCATTCGCTGCCTAGTTGTTTCCAGTACCTGTACTTGATGGGTATGTTGTCCTTCAGTAACGCCTTGATGGCTGTCTTGTAAGGCCCCATGACACCAAATGGCACCACGGGTTCTTCGGGCGGATCCAACTCGGTGATAAACTGTTTACCGGTGCGCAATTGCTCTGCCCTCACCTAGCCTGGCGCCTAGGAGGCCTATCTGATGTGGTTGTGTTACTCTCAGTGAGAGCTTGCTCCCGCACATATTGATCAAATACTCTAGCTGTAAGATTGTTCTACATATAACAGAGTAATTTAATCAGCCACGAATATACGTAGATGGATTACCCCACGGATTCCCCAAAGGTCGAGATACCATGAAGGGGATGGCTCCATAGGTTCTCCAGCTAGATCCAACTCGGTGATAACCTGGTGCCTAGTAGGCCTATCTGTTGTGGTTGTGTCACTCTTGGTGGGAGCTTGCTCCTGCACATATAGATCAAATACTCAGGCTATAAGATTGTACTATATATAACAGAGTAATTGTCTCAGCTACGGAAATATGCAGATGGATTACCCCGCTGATTCCCCCAAGGTCAAGGTATGAGGAAGGGGACGGCGGGCAGACACCCTCAGGCATTGGTACTTCATGAGCAATGAGCCTTGCTTTTTTTTTCTGCGTAAAACAGGAGGGGCTCCCCCTTAATGGGATTTTTTAAAATGAGCTGTGCATATACTCCCGCCATCCTTTTAAATGTCCTAATAGAACATAATGTTGTCAAGCCATTCAATTCAAAAGTCAAAACATAGCGAAAAAATGACTTGATGCTAACTAGCAAGCTCCCACCGAGAACATTCAAATATGTGTACAAATAACCAAACTAAGAACTTCATAGGTGATGACGAACCTTACGAGGAAGGTGCTATATAAGTCATTTTGGACCTGCACAAATAAAGCAAGCCTTGTTCAACACTAGATGCATGCCCAAGCTCCAGATGAGTACATATTAATGCTGTGAACTCAATAAAATATGAGCAAACCGATTGTTCTAGCCATGCCTGGCACTCGATTGCATTTACAATGTCTTTTTACATATTTATAATGCCTTATTACTACATTTACAATGAATTCTTCACTATAATTTATTGGACAAGTGATGTAATTTGGAGATAACACAACTTCTATTTCTATGGATTGTAGATCTTAGAGAAATATATGCCAAATTATTCAGCAAAAAAATTACAAATTATTTATATGGATTGGAGATCTCAAAGAAATATATGCCAAATTATTCAGCAAAAAAATTACAAATTATTTATATGGATTGGAGATCTTAGAGAAATATATGCCAAATTGTTCACAAATGTGACAGACAGAACATACCAAAACGAAGATAGGTTAAACTCAAAGGGGAGTTGTTCTGCAATAGGGTGGAGGATAGGTTAGACTCAAAGGGGACCAAGGCCAATCCAAAGTTTGTTTACCTCATATGTGCAGGAAATGATAGCCGGAGAGATGGATTTGGACGGCCAACAAAATGGATAGCGGGCTCGACTGCCGCCGGCGAAAGGTGGAGCGAGGTGGGGGGATTTGGCGAACGTGTGGAGAGGGGTGGGGGAGCCGGCGAACGACACTGCGAACCGAATTTATGGAGGAGAGAGGGTGGAATGGTAGGGCAACGGTGAGAGAGAAGCGGCTCTTGCGAACGGTGGAGCGGGGTGGGGGAGCCGGCGAACGGCGATGAAACTGGATTTATGGCGGAGAGCAAGGGAATGGCAGCAAAAGGCACCGATTGCGAACGGGGAGCAGCTCCATTCTAAGCAGGGCTAGAATGGAAAATTTGGGGAAAATTTTTTGCTGCGTGCACTTATATAATGAGTTCATTTTACACAGCCAGTCGGAAACCGTAGGACGGCGGTGCTACGTCAAACGTCACCGTCGGTCCCACCGTGGACTGCGAACAAACAAATAGAAGCGGACACTCAGCCAAAACCGTAGCAGTAGTGATGTTTTCCACTCAGCCAGATTAGGGAGGGGAACGACCGTATCAAACGATGAGACCCAATTGCAATGTTTTCAAGGCACTTTAGAATATAAGATCAGTGCCATCCCACTGATTGAAGTCATGATTACTAATTACATATACATAGCTCCCGTGTGAATTGGCACACGTCGAGCAGGTACATAGAACTCCTGGCGACGATGAATGGCACCCTCATTACTCGCCAGCCCTCATTTCTCGCCAGGCAACGATGGTGGCTCTTCTTCTTATCGTCCTGGGCATTGGGGTTCATGATCCCCAGGACATGGTTCTTGGCGGCGTCCAAGGTCCACTGCCTATTTGCCAGACCAGGCAGATAGGGCAGCTCACCTGCCTATCGATGTTGATGATGTGTAGCTGGTGACCCCGTTTGACGGGCGTCATGTACCCATGGTGTAACGACCCAAAAATTGCTACAATAGTTCACAAGCACCTTGAGCATAAAAATGCATCTAACAATTCCTTTAATAAAAAATCTTGCAGAGCATCATGTGCATCTTAGTCTAAACTAGAATTCGACGTGTGCTTAGACTAACCAAAACCGAGAACTGCTAGTTTTTGCGGATCATCCGACATCACCACCGGATAGTCCATCAAGACATCTCACAGACTTAGGATAATCTTGGCCAACCCGTGCACTGATGGAGTGTCTGCCGTCACGGTGGAGTGTCTGTCGAAACCCCTGCACAGCTAGTCAGTCTGTAAGACACGATCAGGCACTGGCAGATCGTTCGACTCCTCCGGTGAACTATCCATCAAATTCGACCGACACATGTAACATGCAAATGTTGCGGTGTCACACACACACACACACACCCCACTCGGCCCCACATGTTAGCACTCCATCTCACAAAACTCATCAGCCCTCTCTCTCCCTCATCCTGTTTGCTATTCATGTTGGAAACCAGAGAACAAGAGAGGAAAGGAGAAGAGAAAGGAGGAGAAGAGGAAGGAAGAAGAGGAGAGGAGGAGGACGCCCCCTGCTGTAGCCATGATGGAGGTCGTCGCCGGCAAGCTTCCCCATGCCACCACCTCATTGGAGTTGGAAGAGATGGCCCCAAGCTTCGTCATCTTCTTCCTCGAGCCATGGAGCAAGCCCGATGTCGATCTCCCTCCACAAGGCATTCCGGTCCAAACTGCTGTAGATGGAGCTTCCCCAAGGCATGGTGAGCACATACCCGAAGTCTCCAACCATTTTCCCCAACCACACATGGCCATCCCATTGAGCTCCTTGGCCTCCAAGGGTGGCATTGATAGGGGCAAGCTCACCACAGCCCATGCATGTCACATCTAGCACTTAGAGAAGCTTCCCTACATCAATAGAAAGCCATAGGAATAAATTGCACTCGATTCGGAGTCCAGATGTCCCAGGAATCGATCCCAACATGTTGGCACAACTGCTGTTCGTCGTTTATCGGATGGTCCGTCATTTTTGGACGTTCCAATCTTAGTTCGGAGTGTCCTATAATCTCTGCACGTGCGCACAACCTACACTTGTAAAATCCATAGAAGGTGCATTTGACCTCAAAAATGGTGAAACGAGTTTCATTGTGCTCCATAGAATATCCTCTATTAGCTGGACATAACTTTGGCACCAAAGGGCATATCTCATTTTTGACCACCGGAAGAGGCTAAGCCCTTATAATTTACCAGAGGCTCCACCACATGCACCGGAGTGTCCGATAAGTTATAAATCATAGACATAGGAGTTTTCCGAGAGCACATACTTCATACCGGAGAGTCCGATCTTAGTTCAGAAAGTCCAATGTTCCTAGTATGTCCTTTTCCCACTAAGTCCCAGAACCACCGGACTGTCCGACATTCACGCCGGACTACCTGATGACACAAACCAACAACCCTTCAATGTATACGTGAACACTCCCTCTTGCATGTTTAATATTATGTCATGCATGCATAAGTATCTCATACATGGACATATATATAGGTACGTGATATCGGAGAGACGCAAAGTGATGGTCCAAGCTATGGGATCCCTACTCATCCAACAGGCAGGCACCCCACTATTATGAACCCTACTTTGGATAATTATCAAGTCGTATTATGAGTTATGCATTACATGTAGTCTTGGATAATGATCTCTTCATACTACACCTAGAGTAGCTTAATAATATGTTAGAAGCCTCTCACCTCAACAATGGGAATGGGAATGCTTAATGCTTATTGCTTAGTTGCTTGGGCAATGGTAGAAGTCAAGCATGACAAGGGAACTCATACTCGCAAGTGTAGGATGTTACACCTAGATAATTAACTACTAAAATCAATGAGGGTACAACTTGACTTATCTAACTAATCTGGCTAAGGACTAATATCCCTAATATGATAATCTTGATGACAACTTGGATATCTTTCTCATGCGAGGGGTAGGTCATCGTGAGTGTGGGATCTTAGGTGACATAGCTCGTGGAGTAGTAAGGACCGTGTATGGGATACGTAAGTCCAAGTAATCACCCATACAGACCACATGTCGCGGATGGGGTCGACAAGCCAAGTAACTAATTCTGGCCTGTCTATCCATGAAACTAGCAAGGGGATGGCACTGGGAAGATGGTGTACGTAACGAACCGAGCTAGACCCGAGGAACTAGGAAGATAGTGGAAACCTGACCAAGGCATCCAGTCAAACCTTTCATGTGACATTCGGGCCGGATTAGGGAAAGGTTGGATGGCGTGAGGCAACCCTTACTCTTGTGCATGAGGTATGTTGGTTAGTCTCGTCCTTCCGTGTGGGTATAGTTGTACACCTCTGTAGAGTCTTGAAAGCCTAAAGTCCCTCAAGACGGAATCATTCGGTTGTTCTTTCTTTCTATACCCATGGTAGCATGGATGATGGACTATGAGCACTTCTGTTATAATGCTAAACACCTATACTTCTATGTTGAGCATACCATGTCATACTCTTAATGAACATCATTGCTTTCCGCACTTATACAAATGCCAGATAATCACCCTATGCATCCACCAAATATAATGTGTTGGAATTAAGTCCTGCGAGTACGCAATGTACTCACGGTGCTGCTGTTAAGTTATTTTGCAAGTATAGGACAATGGTGGCCATCTCGCCCTATCGTTGGTGGCAAAGTGGGTGAATGGCGTGTGTCATCCAAGTTATGGTGGCGACGCCCTTGGGCAAGGTGACCACTAGTTATTAGCTATATGAGTGATCCGTAGCATAGCGATGTTGGTAAGAGAGTTGTTTAGTTCACACTACATTTCATCTTATGTTGTATAATTAATTTGTTATATTCAACAAGACTTGTAATATATGTTTTCGCTGAATTATTATGTGCTCCGATGATGGGATGTAATCTTGAGTTGTGGAGGACATTGTGGTATGATAGTCAACCAGATCCTGGCGAGGAGTTGCCAAGGAGAGCTCCTGGGGAATAACCGATGTTGGTTTGCTTAAATTGGGTCAGTCAAGTGGATGACACTCGATTTAGGCAAATTGATGCGGTGGGTCCCCACACATGGAGGTGGTCCTCCTCGGAGTCAGTGCTGACGTAGTCCGGGGAGTGTAGAAATGGCAACTGTGGGGAGGGGGAGCACACCGGCGAGGGCGGACGAGAGGGTGGTGCCAAGACCGGCGAGGGCCAATGTGAGGGCGGTGCTGGGACCAGCGAGGGCAAATGGGAGCGTGCCAGGACCATTGGTGATGGCGAGGGTGAACAGGAGCGCACCGAGACCATTGATGCTAGCGAGGTTGATGGTGCTGGAGATGCTAGAGCACCGTAGAGCATGTGGGAGCGCGACAGAGGGAGCTACGAGCAGGGAGAGTGGAAGGGTGATGGAGGAACTGCGAGTAGGGAGAGCAGGAGGGCGACAGAGGCATCGGAGAACAGCGAGAATGGTTCGGAGGTGAATGAGAATGGGAGTGGGAGGTCGACATGGCGAGGCAATGGGGATTGTGGAGGGCATGGGTGGCGGAGTTGTAGTAGAGGGTGAGGAGAATGAGGTTTCCCCACTAGGGCTGGCGTGTGCAGGTGGAGAAATCGATACTAGGCATTTTAATAATGGGAGCGGCCCCCCGCTTCAATGTGAAATGACGTGGAGCGTTGGAGCGGCGCCTTAGGAGCCACAACCGGCCGTTGCGGCCTTGGCGTGGGTTAGCTCAGGAACCGAACCATGTTGTTTTGGGCTAAGCAGTCCAGATCGTGTGCAATGTCCAAGATTAAGTGCCACGGTGCAATTCATGTCCGGATGATATGCCTCCCACTAGATACCCACACCGGATCACTATGACAATTCAATCTGAGGCAGCATGACACATGGGAGGCATATGCCTAGATCAAGCATCTTAACTGCTCCTCTCCGCTTCTCCATCTTCAAGGTTGGCCTATTTAAGATGGGTTTGGGTGTACCACTTAGCCTCATTCCACACACTTTTCCTCCTTTAATCCTCTAGGGTACATACACTCTTCCTCGTCCTTGCTTTCCCGGGCTACGGCCTAGTACTGGTGGTGCAAGGTGCTGAACAGGAGAGGACCTAGATGATTGCACATCTTCTTTCCATATCTTCTCTTAACAGATGATGTGCAATCATCAGGATGCTCATTTGCTCAGCGCCTCCGTACTCCATAACGGCATTGGGAGAAGTACTTCAATACTGTGTGCTTTATGTTCCATATTGAATCTTTCACGTAGTCAAGAAATAGATCTGCATCCCTTGACTATGTGAGGGTTGCAAGATGGAAGGTAGATCACCTCACTGAGGGTGAAGTTTTTTGCGTGGTGCTGTGTCATTCTTGTCCTCCAAGATTAGGTGCTTTATTTTTCTTCTTGCTCCTCTCATGGTTGAGATGTAGATCTGCAACCATCGACCATGAGAGCTGCGAGATGGAAAGTAAAGCACCTATGCTAGTGCAAGTTTGCGAGGTGCTCCTTCTCCATCTCCTCCGGTGGCAGCAAAGCGGCATTGGGAGAAGTACTTCAAGGTTGGGTCCTTTGTATTCCATCTTGGATCTCTCACAATCAAGAAGCAGATCTGCATCCCTTGACCGTGAGGGTTCCAAGATCGAAGCTAGAGCACCTCACTGAGGGTGAAGTTTTGCGAGGTGCTGCAATGTTCTTTGCCTTCAAGGGAAGAATGAGATTCATGCGTCGATACAATTTTGGGCGCACAAAGAGGAAAACTAAAATGATAATAAAGCCTGATAATGAAACAATTTGTCACTGTCATAATAATGAACATAACATTAATTATATATTTTACATATCTGCTACTGTGGTGGAGTAAATTTTCTCCGTCCTACTTCCAAGGCTGCTTCAATGTGAAATGACGGTGAGCATTTGGGCAGTGCGTCGGGAACCACAACCAGGCCAGCGCGGCCTTGCCATGGGTCA
Source organism: Miscanthus lutarioriparius (assembly GCA_904845875.1). NCBI lineage: Eukaryota > Viridiplantae > Streptophyta > Magnoliopsida > Poales > Poaceae > Miscanthus > Miscanthus lutarioriparius. Next base: position 67,124,422 of record CAJGYO010000009.1, read on the forward strand.
CCTCAGGAACAGAGCCACGTTGTTTTGGGATGAGTCATCCAAATCGTGTGCAACATCCAAGATCAAGTGCCACAATGCGATTCATGGCCAAATGATACACCTCTCACTAGATAACCGCACCATATCGTATGCCTATCCTGCTATAAAAGCAGAGGCTAAGAAGGGGAAGCAAGTACGATTCCTTTCTAAACTCGTTACAGTTACCTTCCTTGTCATTATCTTCTAATTCATTCGGCACTCCACCAAGACACCCCATCTTCCAAATCTCCAATGGCTGAGCGGCAGAAGCGCCTAAGGGAAGAATCGATGAAGGAACATGTGTGAAGAATTCCTCCCCTGCTTCGTGACATGATGCGATGGTAGTACGGGTAAGTACGGATCTTGCATTTCATCTTACTCTGGTGGTCTTGATGCTTCCCCTTTGTACAATGCTATCTCCATGGTGCATCCGGCGTCGTACTTCCCCACTGATGGGGTAGGCACCTTGGCGTCGCTGTAACCGTTGCCCTGATCCACCCTCAGGGAGGAAAGCCAGGAGGTGGATTGGCTACAGCTGTGCCTCAACGCCGTGGAGATGGTGCTTTTCGTGTTGGAACAAGAAATGGCCGCAGCGGCGGCTGCAGCCGCTGAGGCCCATGCATGGCTCGCTGGTAAGGCATTGGCCATAATGTTTCTCTTTCACTTCGTGCGGCATTGTTTGCTTAGTTGTAGGGTTTTCTTATCACCCTTTTTAGGTGTCGAGGAGCAGCTGAATGCCACGCAGGGCGAGGCGGTGGAGTTGCATCGGGCCAATGATGAACTAGTCCGGTAGACGGTGGAGTTGCGTTGGGCAAATGATGACCTGCTTCGGTAGATAGCGGAGCAACAACGCCCGTGTTGCCACCCAGTTGTCAGCGGAAAATAGGCGCTGCATTGACGCCCTTAACGACGCAGCAGTCGCCACCATCTATGCGGTGGCGCCTACGGGGGCGACCGTGGAGCAGTGTCCCTGTGCTTTACCAGCGCAGGTCACGGAGGTGACCAACTATGACATTCACCAAGGGGCTGCTAGGGCTCTAGCCACCATGTAGGTTTGATGTGGGGGCCTGCGCAGGCTGGAGCCAGGGTTCCTGCCACGGTCATCCTTTCACGAGCGAGAGGAGCTCGTCGTCTACTTTTAGCCTGCGGGTGAGGCCGTCTCTGCCATGATGGATGTATGGAACATCATTCTTAACACTCCCCATGAGTAGTTGGATTGTAACCTACCTCTGCATCATCCTGTACAAAAAGTGTTCATAGTACTAGATAAGTACTTTGAGTTTGATCTTTGAACATCTCTGTGTTTCCTGTTGCCTAGAACGTTCCATTTGTGCGTCTTTGACACTTTTGACTGTATGACACGTCCATAGTTAGGTGCCAACATCTTTGTTATGACAAGTCAGTCTGAGGCAGCATAGCACGTGCACCGGATCATATGAGTGAACAAAATGTGAAACTGTGAATACGAAAGAGTAATTAGATAGCAACCACGACATGCATGCGATCCATATCATCTACGATCCCACTAACTATTCATGTCATCTTTCATTAATAGCCACATCATCCTACTAATTTCCAAATTCTTAATACAAGCTATTCATGCCATCTCCACTAGTAAACACAATTAATTTCAATATAAGAAATATAAAAGGCGTACGGTCGCCAACATGGAGGATACGCTGGACCGCCAGCAGGAGGGCATTCAGGTACCACTGATGATCTAATTGCGCACATGTATACCATATGATGCTCCTATGGTACTAAATAGATCACCTTTATTTACATTGGTAGTGCTTGCAGCTTGATGAAATAACACACATGTACACCGTATCATCCACCTAAAAGACTTGAACAAGGCGAACATTACACAATAATAAAGTGATGCAAGGAACTCTTTATTGATAAACTCCATTACATTAAACAGGTTTACAATAATAAAGACCTATCAAACAAGAGATGTACAATGACAAAGACATAATGAGTATGGGGTTAACCTATCCCGACTATGGCTTGCGCTTGTGCATGAGAAACTAGTCACTTGTACCAAGTGGACACTAAACCCCTTCAAGCGCTCTCCGCCGTGTACCCGATGAATTCTGGTGCGGAGAAGGAGCCCCGCGAGGAGGAGAAGAAGCTCCACGTGGAGACCAACTCGAACAGGAAACCAAGCGGAAGAGAGGAACACCATTCGATGGTTGCATTCCTCTCAATCTTCACAAAACTTCCACTAACACCCAGGATGAACGGATATATAGCCGCGTGAAGGTGGTGGCAGAAGCTAATCTTGAAGGCCGTCTCCCAGCGGCGCGGGAGTCGATACAGGATGAGGGAGGCCATGGCGATGTGAGACTACGTGCAACTCAAGGTTTTGTCTGGTTTTTCTGGGAGGCACAAGGATTGGAGTTTGCTAGAGAGGCTCCCCTTACCTTTGCTTAAATAGCGGGGAAGGCAACAGTCAAGGTGGGGGACTTCCACGACCACCCACGCGAGTCATGGACAACTCGACGTAGAACACGATGCAGTTCAGATTCCCTACCACATTTCATCCTCATCTTAAACATGACTTAATGATGCACAATACCAGGTGGACCAATCGACACGTGCATGCGTACATGGGAAATCGGAGTCCATGGGGAAGATTCAAATACCCTCGCACGTGTATGACATATGATATGACAATTTTTCAAATCAAATCACTGTTATTTACTACAAGAACCAGTGCCGTTTGACTTAATAGCGTACAAGTACCGTATTATATGCTCATGTACGTAAACTTTGCAAAGTTAAAGAGGAAACCAGTGCCACAAAGTAGTATGATAATACATGCAAATAATCGAACACACAGTGCCACAAAGTAGCACGATAATTAAGCAATCTCACTTTGTCTCATGATTCACCATTGACACAAGTCATTGAACAAATAACAAATAACAAATCACCTCTACTCCTCGTCGTCAGAATCACCATCCTCATCCTCATCGTTGGTATCAACGTTGTCATCCTCGTCAGTGGCGATGCGATTGGCCACTATCAGTGTTTGATGACCGACAACTCATCATGGGGTTACCTAGGATGATGGTTGGTGGGCTTAGATGTATGTGAAACCTGACGGTGAACATAAAGAGATGAAGGATTTATACTGGTTTGGGCCCTCATGATCGAGTAATAGCCTTTACGTCCTAGTCGGCATGTAGCCTTTTACATTGCATTGATTGGCATGATTGTCTATACAAGGCGGTGCACTATACCCCTCTTTATATAGGGGAGAGGGTAAGCGCACGTATCTAGTCCTAGTCGGTTACAATAGAAGAGTCCTAGTCCTATTACAGAATCTAGCTTTCTTAATAAGCCAACTAAGCTGATCTTGTATAGCTTGAAGTCCATGCCACCTTGTATCGTGTCTTCCAGTAGATCGTGGGCTAGCCTAGGGCCCATCCAAGTAGTAAACCCTATGGGGAACCCCTAGGACCCTAGTTCGTCAAGCCCCTGAGCATGTCTTGGTTGAACTTGGAAGCCTTCTTGTTCCTCTAGGTCTTGCCGAGTAGAAACAAGTATTGTTCGAGTGCTTTCATGAGTGAAGACATGAGGTGCTATTGAAGTATTCAAGTGGTGTGCGCTTTTTAGAAAAAGTGCACTCACTAAGTGTATCCCCTAAGCCTCTTGCTGTTTGGAACAACGAGTTAGAGGGTCTAAAAGAAAAAGCTTCCATAGAGGATATGTACCCTGCAGCCCCGAGCCTGTGATCGAGTACTTGTACTCAAGACAAGGATCTTAAAAAGAATATACTTGAGGATGCGAGTGTGAGCAATAATTGTAGTCCTGTCTACATTTGAAAAAGCAGGTAAGACTTGTTAAAGTCTCATGCAAAGTAGTTACAGCCAGGCCAAAGATGTAGAGAATTTTTGGTCGAATATGCAATCAAAGATGCCTCCCATTGTACTGTTGCTTCACATATGCTGAAAGGAGGCTATCTGGCACACTAAAAAGGTGTAGTGGGTTGCACTGTACCCTTGTAGTGTGGCATGCGAGCCTATACCCAAGTCAGGAACTTGTCTGCTCCCTACCCCATGAACATAGTCCATGTACCCCACCATAGAGCCTATAAAAACTAGCCTGGCGAGCACTTGAACTTCAGTTATAGAAGCAATAAAGTAGTTTTGAGTTTGTAGCTTGCAAATATGGTGGTGAGCAAAGTCGACTAGCCCCCAGGAGTACTCGGTATGCATAGTGAAATGTTTTAGTGATTAGAAGAATTCTTGTGACGGCTGGTAGAGTGGCACATCCAGCAGTCCCATGTTAGTTCTTCTAGCATGCCTGTTGACACCTGTCATTGAAGGGTCGCACCCTGACCCGAATGTGCTCAGATGTCGTTGTCTAGGTAGCAAGATGTGCATGGAGCTCATCCTACATACTAGCCGGCAGGCTGCCTCCTATAGTAGCTCAGCATCGGCACGAACTAGGTTGCGTCAGTGCTTCTCAGTGTTGCTAGCAGTGCTGATTCCCTACATCATGACACTAGTGTCGAATCCATCTATCCAACTCCGGTAGCAAGCGATGATGTACTCCACGTTGTCTACGTGACTCTTGTTTAGGTAGGCTAGTAGTTCTTCCATGACATCGGTGAGTTGGTGAAAAATGAAGACCTAACTGCTCACCTTTTCCTCCTAAGGCGGGTTGAGGGTGCCTAGACTAGTGTTCTGTAGCACACACTTGATCTTCAAGAAAACCTTACTCATGATACCAATGGCCCAATCGTCTCTATCTCCAAAGGGATCCACTAGAGCTTCATCTTAATTCACCACGGGCACGACATCATCCTCCTTCACTATGGGCATGGCTTCACACTACTACATTCGGACCAATCACAAGCGGTTCGTAAAGCCCATCACTAGCGATTTTTGGTCTCAGCAGTAAGTTGTCGGTGGTGATGACATTCTCATCACAGGTGGTTTGCAACCAGCGATGATAATAGCTTATCATAATCGGTTCGTATTACCAGCCGACGGTGATTTGAATTTTCAGAATTCCCAAAAATGGGCTAAGAAATAGAAATTTTTTTTGTTTCAATCCTGGGAAGCCCCCCAACTAGCTCTAGCTTCATGGTACCAGGAAGCTGCTCTAGCTCTAACTCCACGCTAAGTTTCATGGTACATGGTGCTGGGATTCGAACCTAAGACCTTTGTCCTTTGCTCCTCTAACCACTCTCCTCTAACCACTCCACCCCTAAGTCACTTGTGTATAGCATATCTATTCCCCTAGTATTCACTTTTCAAGATTTAAAATAAATATTTAGAACCCTAAATGGCTTCAGATAAAAAAGTCATAAACTACAAATTTGTTGTTCTAATCGAGTTCAACAACTTTGATTTTGGTTGTTTGGCCATCCGAGGCCGTTTAACAAATTTGAGTTTCAAAACGTCAAAACTTCAGCCAGACTTTTGGGACCTCAAATGATTTCAAATGAAAAACTCATCGACTAAAAAGTTGTTGTTCTCATCGAGATCTACAACTTTGGTTTTGGTCGATTTTCTATCCAAGGTTGTTTGAAAATTTTGGTTTTTAAAATTTTAAAAATTCAGATACAAATTTAAGACTATAAATGATTTCTAATGAAATAGTTGTCAACTACAAAGTTGTATATCTCATCGAGATCAATAACTTTGGTTTTGGTCATTTTTCCATCTAAGGTCATTTATACAATTTGAAAAATTTGAATTTCAAAATTTGAGTGCTTCAAATAGAATTCTGGGACCATAAATGGTTTCAAATGAAAAAGTCATCAACTACAAAGTTGTTGATCTCACTAAGATCTACAACTTTTATATAAAGTTTGTTTTTGTCTAACTTTATTTGAAAAAGTTATGAATTTATTTATACTGCAGCATGGTTATCACCGCCGTATCATACAACAAACCGACAGTGAAAATGTCTTCACCGCTTGTTCATATGGCGAGGCGGTAGTGATGAGGAGCACATTATCACCACCGGTTCATGGTGCAAAGCAGCTATGATGATGGACTATCACCACCGGTTGGTAAGATGGAGCGGCGGTGATAGTTGTCAACCCGCACGTTCTTAGGAACCAGCGGTGATACTCTCATCACCAACAGTTCATATTACGAACCTTTGGTGATAACTATCACCAATGTTTTAATGATACCAGCGGTGATAAAGGTGTTGGTGATAGGTCAATCTGCAGTAGTGTCATCCCCCTCCCATGCGTGCTTCGCTGAAGGCTCGCCCTTCACCATGGCGGTGGCTAAGAGAGAAGTAGGTTTGGAGAAGGCAACCGCACGTTCCTGTCGATTTTAGATCTGCTATGGGAATGGGGAGAGCTCCGGGAAGGAAGGAATACAAGTGAAGTTGCGTACGAGATCATGTCGCTACTACAGAGTGATGGATTAGAGGACACAATGCAGTTCAGATTCCCTTGCACATGTTACCGTTACTTACTAATAAGAGAACCAGTGCTATTGGATCTAATAGCACACATGTCCACCATTTGATATGGCCGTTTTCATAAACTGATCACTATTAGTTACTTCGAAAACCAGTGTCATCTGATCTAACAGAGTTGAACATACAACAATAAAGTTGGTAAATGAACTTTGTATTGATAAACTCCATTGGTTTTGACAGGTGTATAAAGACCTATCGAATACTTCTAGATGTACAATAACAAATACCTTTCAAGTATGGGGTTTACCCATACCCGACTACTTAGGACACCTATTCCCTCAGCCGATTACTCCACATAGAGAGGATCACCGAGTGCCGACGGATGACCAAGCTAGGCCTTCTTTGGATGTTGTTGGATTCACCTCAATTCACATGTGTTAGGGTGTATTGGGGTGGAATTTAGTTCACGTTCGACTCCAATCCACCCAAACACATATGGGTTGATGCAAATCCGACTATATCCAAACAAGGCCCAAGTCATCGAATCAATACACGGGGCCACACGGGGCATGGGTTTATGATCTTTTAGAACCCCATGGACTGCCCCACTTGTTGAGCATTACTACACTCGAACCTTTCATAGCCATGACGCAACCCCCATCGTAGTCCAATTTTAGCCTCGATAGTAAGCTGTCGGTAGTGATGATCATAGCCCTCACCGTCGCTATCTGAGACAATCTATGGTCTACACTAACACCGTCGCATGGGCTTATGATCCGTCCATGTTAAGGTTCTTACTTCCGTCGCATTGGAGCATGACCCGCCTATGTGGGTTTGCACTAACACCACCGCATGGCTTATAATCCGTCCATGATCAGATCCTTATTCCGTCGCATTGGAGCATGACCCGCCTGTGTCGAGGTGAACATCATTGTCACTTTAGTGTATGAACCATCTGGTCATAGGGCATGGTCACTATCGTGTTGTAGTACAATCCACCCATGATGATCCTTTAGTCGGTGTCGGGTTACTAAATGATTCGGCGGTGATATACTATTGACCCCTGCCACATCAGACAAATAGCGGCGGTGATGGCATCTGGTTTTCACAATGTATTTACTAATTCAGCTAGGCCTTAATAACTTACTAAACACACACCATATAGATTTAATCATTACACGTCATTCATCATATCCACAACGAAGAGTACTTGTTATAATAATAGTGCTTGACACTAACATAACAACTGTGTCAACTGATGAATTAACACAAGTGGTACAAAGATAGGATAATAAAGGTTCTGCTCCCTACTGACTTACGTAACTAAAATGAGGTAGATGTGCTCTGCTCCTTCAGATTGGCACTCCTTGATTAGCTTGGTAGCCAATGCAGCATAGAACCCCTCTTGTTCCTCCCATAGCCATTGCAGGAAAATCGTTCAAAAGCACTGACACTCCAAAAACTGCACAATGCAAAGCTTTACTGCTCTATCCAAATATAAATTGGACTATATATATAGACTCAAAACAACTACCTACCTAAACAAAGACATGTCCTAACAACAAAATACAATATATGCACCTTCACTGCTCTACTAATGACTCCATGAACAAGGGAACATAAGGCAAATTGTGGTCCATTCAAATAAATACTCTAGGTACTTATAAGATAGCAGACGATCCGGGCATGGAGGACATGAACTTCGGATTGGTAGCCAATGCACCATGGAACCCCTCTTGTTCCTCCCTTCGCCAATGTAGGAAAATTGTTCAAAAGCACTCAGACTCAACCTACACAAAGAAGCAGAATTAATGATCTTGAACACACTATTCCTTTAGTTACCAAGCCCAAATTGGCCTAAACAAACAAAATACAACAAATGCACCTTTACTGCTCTGCTAATGACTCCATGAACAAGGGAACATAAGGAAGATAGTGAGGTCTATTGATACATAGACTCTAGGTAGGTCTAGGACAATGGATGACCCATGTACGGAGGACATGAACTTTTCTATGGTTCATGTCATATGCAAGCAGTGTTCTGTCCTCCCCAACAAGAAAAATCAAATTCCATTCAAGGTGAACTGCAATCACTATGTACTCCACATCACAAACCTCGTAACCAAATTCAATATTGTTCTATCCAAATATCTCCAACATGGTCACCATATGCTTGAGTGTCCATCTATTACTACCATAGTCTTTAAGGATCTAGATTGAAAGCTGAGTTATAGTGTAAATATTAGCAATACATAAACACAACTGACCCTAGGCTTCATAGATGGAGATTGCATCACCACATGGCTTCTGTATCTTCGTCCATGTCTTTTTGTCCATATCAATAGAAACAATCTGGGAGAACTTGAGCCAGTTCATAAAACCATTAAGAAACACACTTCTCGCATTTGTGGATACTATAATACCGTTGCCCCATTCAGATTGTTTAGATCCAAGCTGCACTCTTAGATGAGTAGATGCTCACACCTATGGACTCACCCTCCCTTATCTTCCCATATTCAAACACATGGAAGTGCGAGGATACTATTGGATCGAATCCCAAGCGAGCCTCGCCACAAGAACAGAAGTTTTCTGGTAGTAGCAACCATTTGTTAGTCATCGGATTGCAGACAACATAGCGACACCCAAAACACCAGTAGAGGATGAGGCTGCTGCAGCAATCTGAGATGACGACATTGTGAATGGGGAAGGGAAAAAGGACAAGGAGGGGTGTTCACCGGTGACACTGGCGAAGTGGCATTTGCCTTTCCAGGTGCGATAGAAGAATCCAGCAAAAATCTAGGGCAACTCCTTTTGGTAGTCGACATCCGAGATGAGGTGGTTCTAGGAGCGGTAGACACACTTGTAGCTGCACAAGGAGCGGGTGGTGAGGCAGCGGAGGATGAGGACCAATACATGGTTTGTGAGGATGCCCACTCCCTTCATCTTGTTGGGGACCTCCTCCATCTTGACAAGGGTCTACTAGAGCAGCAGGCACACACTAATCAGATGGAAGCTTGCTTCATACTTATACTTACATGAGTGAAGAGGGTAATAAAAATCCAAGAAACATGGATAAGGTAAGTGCGAAAGCATTACCCTTGCGTCTGGATCTTGCAGTAGTGAGCTCGAGCGGGCACGGCGGTGAGTACCACCTTGGTCACTGGTGGATCTATGTGGGGTGATGAGGCATACCAGCACTGTAGCACGTAGCACTAGACTGTGGGCGGTGAGTGGCGGTGATGGGGAATAGTAGCACTAAGGAGGAGGTACACGGTGGGTGAAGTGGCGATCTTTGTAAGCTAAAGTAGGAGCCGCATGAATGCAAATTTGAGCGAAACTTTATAAATATGCACGGGAGACTTGGGCGGTCTTGGAAATTGATGATAGCGGTGCTATCCTGAGTTCCTGACCATCTGGAAGCGGCGGTGAAGGCTACCGTTGGTGGTGGTTGTGTGTTACGAATATAATCTAACGATGGACGTGATATATGGTCGTGAAATCTAAGGTGCTGGAGGGCTACCATCACACTACCGGTCGTAGAAGACCGCTTCCCCATCACACAAAATAAACATCACTGCAAAGATAAGGAAGATCCAGGAAAATACATAAGTTAAGAACATTTCATATTTCATCTAAATAAAACATACATATTCAACACAAAAAATTCAGTACATAAAATAAAAATCCTACTACAAGACTAGCTTCAGTGAGATGCGGATGACCCTCCGTCGGGCCTTCTGCCAGGCTTGTAGTAGGGGCCCTTTACCATGTGGCACTCGGTCTGATGTGTTAATTAAAATATAGTTAGTTTCAATTGGTGACAGGAACTACGTAGTAACTTAAAAAATTGAAAGATGGTTGATCATGAAAAACATCATCACACAGAGTTATTTCTTCAGTACCTTCTCTTTGCGTGCTTCCTTGTCGGCCCTATTGTTCACATGGCGCTTGTCCCTATGAGCCTTCACCGCATGATTGCCACCGCAGTCCCCAACTCCACCAAGCTCGTGATCGAGGGCCATGGCGTCGTTGCTCAGGATATACTTGGCCAAAGCACTATGCTCTGGCCCAGAGATCCCCTCGCCTCTATGAGACTTCCCATTAGCGGGCTGCAGCAACTCGCAAAGACTCCATGATGGCACTTTCTTGCCACGACAAAAAGGACACACAAAGGTGCCCTCGCCATGACCACAAAACCTGACACCTCCATTGGAGAGGCCGAGTAGGATCTCACTCTCCTCTTTAAATTCAGCCCTGTTTGAATATGAGTTTTCGCTCTCGGAGTCACTATGGCCTACCATGCTTGTGGAGGAAGTGGAAGAAAGAAAGAGAAAGATCAACTACAAAATTTTGCAAGTTCAGAGTGGAGAAAGAAACACACCGCACCCCCTTCTTACATGAAGCAATGGTGATGATTAGCATGGCAACGTCAACTTCCCTTGGCACATATTTCCCATAGCCTCGCCTCATAGCGTACCCAACGTGTCCATTCAATGGCGACCATTCGCATGGCAGCGCCGAGTTCCTAAGGCACGTATTTCACATCGCTTGGCCTAGTAGGGTACCCAAAGCGTTCAAAAACATTAGAAAAGCAACCGCCACATTGGTCATCAATTAGGAGTGCGATTCACATGTAAGAACATGTTGTACCCAACAATGATGTTGTGGGCTACATGCCATTGAGATCGCGTCCAATGTCCAAGATCAAGTGGCATAGTGCACTGTGTGGCTGTACGATACTCTTTAAATAATTGGAAAACAAAGTTTCATCACAATAACTCCTCCTCAATCAACGTACACCGAGCCATCCACACGTCGTACCTCCATCCATGCCGGCAATAATGGCGGTGAGGCGGCAGCCCATGTCGCTGATGGCGCTCCCTACTGAGGTGCAAATTGAGATCATCAGCCACCTTGCTACGACCTTGGAGCAGCCCATGGACGACCTCCATAGCCTACGAGCGATGTGCTCATCCATGTGCCGCATCTGCGATTACCCCATCATCGGTCGGCGTGTGGTAGTGGATCAGTGAAGACGCGGGACGAGGTCATCGAACGACCACGTCAACTACTTCACCCTCCGTGCTTGGCTGACCAAAGTCGACAACCCGGAGGCTTGCTTGCTCACCAGGATACAAACCGTATTCACGAAAAACCACAGCCCCTGGCCATACCTCGAATATCTCACCCATGCCGCCAATGGCGGGCACAATGTGGTGGCCTATCTAGTTGCCATATTCCTCTATAGGCACAATGGCAATGCCGGCGATGACAACACTATGAGGCGGTACATAAGATGGGTCAAGGGCGAGGAAGAATCACGGCGGCGGCGGTGGGCAGCGGCGACGAACCAATGAGTAGACGGTTAAGCAACAAAGGGTGTCGGTTGTGTCACGATGCGTCCGCGAACGTGATCCATGAAACAACATGGTGGTATAACAAGTGGCCACCGCCACCGCCAACATAGGTGCGCGGCGATCTTCCATGAGCAGGCGACGTCTGCGGCATTCAAAAGGATGGGAATGAAGGACTCTATTTTGCAGCGAGGACTATAGCTTCACCGTGAAATTAGTTTGTTCGAAAAGACAATTGGAATAGAAAACTAATTCACTCTTTACGTGCGAGAGTGAATTAGTTATGTTTTGATTTTCTATATAAGTGTTCTACTATGGTACTTTTTAGTATAAGTGTTCTACTATAGTACTCCATAATTCAATATGTTCTAGTACGAATTAGTTAGGAAACTACTCCATAATTCAATATAAGTGTTCTACTATAGTACTCTTTGCGCTACTAACGTTGAATCATCGTATGAAACGGCGATGGGAGTTGTCACACCACCAAGAATTGATGTCTAATTTCAGATTGTACACCAGAGATGCTGGTGAAGTTTCGATTGCCATTCTCACTGTTGTAGAAGAAGCCAGCCATAGTCTAGGGCAGCACCTGATGGTTGTCAGAGATAAGGCGCTTCCAGGAGCGAAAGACACATTTGTAGGAGAACAAGGAGTGGGCGGGGAGGCAGCAGAGGATCTCTAGAACAACATCCTCTGTGAGGCTGGCTAGTGCATTCCTATTGTTGGGGGCTAGCTCCATTTCGAAGAGCCTATGATCGTCATTGTGTAGTAGGATGAGAGCTTTCTTATTAATGAGATTACTAAAGATAAAAATAATCTAACAAAGATCCATCAGTGAAGTGCGAAAGCATACCCTTGCCCTTGGATCTGGCGATGGCGTGGCGTGAGGCGTGCAAAGGTTCACACAAATTGTGAGACAAACAATGCACCAACCTTGAAGATGGATAAGTGGAAGTACTATGGAGTAATATTGGTGATGCAACTATGTTGTGGGTTGTTGGGAAATCAGGAAAATAACTCACGCTGAATTTACTACTGCTGGTAGACCAAACGGTTGTGTAGGGCTAGCAGCCAAAACACATATCCTAGTCGGTTCGACTTTTCATGTGACGGAGAAAATACCACTGCCACATCTATTGTTAACCCGTGGATGGTAGAAGTTTCAACGGTTGGTTTCCTTCGCTACGAGGCCTCTCTATCGATCCAACCAGCGGTGGAACTATGACACCGTCGCTTCTATCGCTATGGCTGTGAAAGCGGCTGTAAGGAACCATGACGCCTAAGAGGGGGGTGTATTAGGCAACTTAAAACTCTAACTCTAAACTATGGCCACTTTTTCTACCCTTAGCAAAACCTTTGCAAAAGATAAACTATCTAAATGTGCAACTATGATTTTGCTAGTATGTTGCTATCTCTACCGCAAAAGGAGTTATGCAACCTAGGTTCCAAAATTATCAACTAGCCTATCACTAGGCGAGGAAAGTAAAGCACACACCAAGATTGCAATGTAAATGTGGAAGCTAAAGAGTAAGGTAGAGATATGCAAACTTCTGGCAAGCTTCCCCCTAGTCCTCATTAGATCCCCTCGCAAGGAATCCCTCTCAAGGGCCAAGCTCCTGGTCGGGTAACTCCATGGATAGCCTCGGGCCTTCCCCACATGCAAGTGCATCTCCGACGTGCCTTTCGGCAAGACTCTCCCGGATGCTCCTTGCCGTCTTCACTATCAAGCTTTCAGCCAAAACGCCACGGCCCTTGTTCCCTCTGGTACATGGTGGCGGCCACACCACAAATGTAGTTGGTGTGATCTCAAAAGACTACAAGCCCCTCCAATGTACAACAATGTGTGCGCAAGCACCGATTGATAATAGGTGTGCAAACCTCACTAAACACTAGGCCTAAACCTAGAGCAAGCGCATAAGCGGTGGTCTAATCAACCTAAGCACTTCACAAAGCACCTACGCTAATCACCTAATGAATCACTAAGCACTATGCAAGTGGAGATCACTAAAATGGTGTATCAACACCCTTGATATGTTTCCTCACTTCTCCACATATCAAATGGCTAGTTGGGGGGTATATTTATAAGCCACATAGAGAAAGTAGCCGTTGGGGGTGAAACCCAACTTTCTGCTACTGATCGGACGCTGCTGTCGTCCTAATCGGACGCGTTCGGTCGTCCCAACCGTTGAAGCTAGCACGTTGATTGGACTCGGCGACTGAGTCCGGTCACTTGCCACCGGACGCGTCCAATCACGTTTGTGCCTCTCTAGAACCGATTAGACGCTGCTGCCTGGTGCGTCCGGTCATCCATCTGCCGCGTCCGGTCACGCTAAAGGTGTTGCCCAAATGATGAACAATGATATCATCGCATCCGGTCATGTTTCTTCTTTAGCATCCAGTCGCATGTTGACACTTGCCGCTGTCTCGGACTACCCATTAGACGCATCTGGTCCTTATGAAGGGCGCGTCCGGTCACCTCTGCCATGCTTGTTTCTTCGTGGTCTTGCGTACGGCTTGGTTCCCATCTTCGTGCTTGGACTTTGCTTGATATCTTGGGTCTTCTCTTGTGCTTCTAGGGTCTTGCTTATGGTGTTGATCGTGGGATCATCATGTCGCCTTCATCCAAGTCACGTCTTGCACCCTATTGAACTACAAAACAATTACTTGCAAATTCATTAGTCTAATTTGGTTGTGTTGGTCATCAAACACCAAAATCCAAATTAAATGGGCCAAGGGTCCATTTTCCTTACAATCTCCCCCTTTTTGGTGATTGTTGACAACACGACCAAAGCAAGCAAATAATAAAATTTTTGAAATTTAAAAATTATTTACTTGCTAGGATGCAATGCAAAGGGCAAGGTTATATGATGCTAAAAGATACCACATGTAAACATCTTTTGAAACTTATCTTGCCCTTGCAAATTTCCCCATGTGGCATTATGGATTTAAGCCTCCCCCTAACTCCATAATCCACTATCCTTCCTTTCTCAGACCATTTGCACTTGTAAATTATTATGATCGGTCTTGCTTTTGGTCCTACAAATTCTCCCCCTTTGGAATCAAACACCAAAAAGGAAGACATTAGTAGCACAAGGGAGGGTCAAACTTTGTGATCCTCTATATGTGGAGTGGAATAGGTCACAAAATTTGATTCTCACATTACATAGACTAAGCTCCCCCAAAATATATGCATACATATGATGGAGAATGTAGTTTATGCATAATTGGCAAATTAATTCTCAAGGGAGTTTAATCTATATAATGCATAGAGAAAGCATATAAATACCAAAGTGAAATCAACATGATGATATCAGTTTAGAAATACCACATGTGGAAACCAATTTGATTTATACCATTTGCAATAGGTGGTGGATATTTGAAGTATGATGCTTAACTCTGGGGACTCCATTTTCCTTGCAATGAGACTAATACACACATGATAAGCTTGAAAAGGTGTTAGTCTCAAAGCATCCAACTTGTAGAGTAACCTTCCCTAAGTTTGTGCACACAAGTATGGAATACTTGTAGGAGACATGCACATTGATTTTAGAATAAAAAATACCACTTGAAAGATGACATCACATGAATGTGAGAATCATTTTTGAAAGTAATATTTGGGAGAAATTATCTACAATTTGGACTTTGGCACATATTAGATGAACAATTGTAAAACAAGCTATGTGCTGTGCTCCTAAATAATTTAAAACATGTAGGTTTGCTCCAAGGGTTAAGAGTGAAACCGAGCAAGCCTACCATAAGATATACCTAGTGTATGCAAGACAAAAGATTAAACATGCAAATGCAAACCTAGGCATGAAAAGGAACTAGATGCTAATTGAAATTGCAAGAAATTAAATCTAGTTACATAACATGGGAAGGGGAATTTGGGTCCATAGTATTCACTAACCCACTTGGCAATTACCTTGTCCATAATGATGTACCCCATGAAATGCACCAATTCTTTGCCAAGTCTCCAAATTCTCCGAAGTCCATCGGACTTCTCACTTCCCTTTTGGGATCCAAACCTTCTTGGTGCTCTTCATATTGGAAATGATCTCCTTTGGCACCCAAATGCGTTTGTCTCCATTGTTGGCTTGTTTGTTCACCTTGATAGCCACCACCTTGTCATTTTTCTTCTTCTTCAAGAGATAAGGTGTGGAGGCCTTTTTGTCCACCTTGTTGGTGTAGGTGTTGGAGAGCTTGCTTGTTTCCTTTTTGTTTTTCTCTTTCTTCTTAGCTCCTCCCCCATTTTTCACCTTGCACTGATAGTACTTGTGACCTTCCTTGTAGCACACGTAGCAAACCATAGTTTGTCCTTCATCAAGCTTCTTCACTCCCTTGACGGTGTTATCTTGATGAAGTTGGGCTTGCTCCATTTTGCCTTTTACTTGAGTCAAGTCCTTGGTAAGGCGAGCCACTTCTTGCTTGAGTTGCTCATTCTCCATTGCAACCTCTTGTGTGCATGTATCTACAACAATTTTCTCAACACAAACTTGGTTGCACAAGGGTGAGTCTAAATATAAATCATTGCAAGAAGTAGAAGCATCCTTTTTAGGCATGTCAAAGATAGAACTTTTCTTTTTAGGTGCCTTGGTGAGGGTTGTACTGATGGCTTCAAGATTAGCAACTTTATTGGTTAGCTCATCACAATGTTTGCAGATGATTTCCATTTTAGCAAGCAAACTTTTATAAGCATCTTGTGAGCTTGCTAAGTTTTCTTTTAATTTTTTATTTTTCTTTACAAGTTGCTCATCATTGATTGTGCATGCATTTGTTGTTCCACTAGCCTCAAGTTGCTCAATTTTAGTAGATAGTTCAATATTGAGATTAGCAAATGTCTCATATTGTTCAAGCAAGATTTTATATGCATCTTGTGAACTATCTAGCTTTTCTTGCATCATTTTTAGCTTCTTTTGTTGGCTAGTGCAAGCTTTAGCATATTTAAGATTTTCTTGCACAAGTTCATTAAGAGAAGGCATTTCATCATCACTATCACTCTCACTAGAGGATGAGCTTTCGTTACCTCGTGCCATAAGGCACACACGAGAAGAGCTTGATGATGAGTGCTTGTGACCTCGCCTCTTGTGATGGTCTTCTTCTTCACTTGAAGAATCATCCCATGACCTTATTGATGTGAGGGCTTTGTCCTTGCATGCCTTCTTCTTTGTCTTGGGTGTGGACTTGTTTGGACAAACTTCCACAAAGTGCCCCAACTCACCGTATCCATAGCATCCTTTCTTTCTTTGCTCATTTCTTTGATTGGTGAAGATGAGATCTTGAATTTGGATGGGCACACCCTTGACATTGAGCCTTTGGATCATCTTCTCCGCCTTATTGATAAGTTTGATTGATTCTTCATCAAGGTCAAAGGTGGAGGAGGAAGATTGATCATCATCACTTGAATCTTCTTCTTCTTCATCTTCACTTGAGGAGCTTGAGCTTGAGCTTGTCTCAACTTGCTTGCCCTTCATCTTCTTTTTCTCACTACATGCGAGAGCTTTGCCTTTGCTTGATGATGAGGTTTCTTCTTGACCCATCTTCCATGACATTTCAAATGCCACTATCTTGCCAATGACTATGGCGGGGGTCATGGTGCTCAAGTCCTCCATGTTGTGAAGGATGGTGATGATGCTTGCATATTTCTTTTGTGGTAGCACAGAGATGATATTCCTCACGATGTCCGCATCATCTAGCTTCGTTAATCCTATTGAATGGAGCTCATTGATAATTAGATTCAAACGAGAATACATGTCATGAACAAGCTCATCATCATTCATTTTAAAGGAATCATAATTTTGTTTAGCTAGACAATGTTTTTGCTCACAAACATTAGTTGTGCCATCATGGAGCTCTTGGAGTTTTAACCAAATTTCATGTGCCGTATTTAAAGTGAACACTTGGTTAAACACATCCATGCTAAAAGATTCAAATAAGCAATTTTTAGCTCTAGCATTGAAATGAATTTCTTTTTCTTCACTCTTTATGGGTTTATCGGGATTCTTAATGGGTTTCATCC
The DNA here is from genome assembly GCA_904845875.1 of Miscanthus lutarioriparius. Taxonomy (NCBI): domain Eukaryota; kingdom Viridiplantae; phylum Streptophyta; class Magnoliopsida; order Poales; family Poaceae; genus Miscanthus; species Miscanthus lutarioriparius. Next base: position 67,142,212 of record CAJGYO010000009.1, read on the forward strand.
CATCATGAGTGACTCTCCAAACACCCAAATCTACCACCTCAAGGTGACAAGCCATTCTAGCTTTATAGTAGGGGAATTTAGTGCCATCAAAGTGCGGAGGCCTAGAGGTATCCTTCCCAACCACTCTAAATAGCGTCGGCTCAACGGTGGTGAAGCCAAAGGTCCAAATTGAGCCAACCGGCTCTGATACCACTTGTAAGGGACCGTTATGCCTAAGAGAGGGGGTGAATTAGGAAACTTAAAACTCTAACTCTAAACTATGGCCACTCTTTCTACCCTTAGCAAAACCTATGCAAAAGATAAACTATCTAAATATGCAACTATGGTTTTGCTAGTATGTTGCTATCTCTACCACAAAAGGAGTTATGCAACCTAGGTTCCAAAACTATCAACTAGCCAATCACTAAGATAGGAAAGTAAAGCACACACCAAGATTGCAATGTAAATGCGAAAGCTAAAGAGTAAGGTAGAGATATGCAAACTCCCATTGACGACTCCAGTATTTTTACCGAGGTATCGAGAAGCGAGCAAGCTTCCCCCTTGTCCTCATTGGAGCCCCTCGCAAGAAATCCCTCTCAAGGGCCAAGCTCCCGGATGACTAACTCCGTGGATAGCCTTGGGCCTTCCCCACGCGCAAGTGGGTCTCTGACATGCCTTCCGGCAAGCCTCTCCCGGATGCTCCCTGCCGTCTTCACTATCAAGCTTCCGGCTAAAATGCCATGGGCCTTGTTCCCTCCAGTACACGATGGTGGCCACACCACAAACACGGTTGGTGTGATCTCGCAAGACTACAAGCCCCTTCGATGTACAATAATGGTGCGCGCAAGCACCGAGTGATAACAGGTGTGCAAACCTCTCTAAACACTAGGCCTAAACCTAGAGCAAGCGCATAAGCGATGGTCTAATCAACCTAAGCACTTCACAAAGCACCTACGCTAACCACCTAATGAATCACTAAGCACTATGCAAGTGGAGATCACTAAAATGGTGTATCAACACCCTTGATATGTTTCCTCACTTCTCCACATATCAAATGGCTGGTTGGGGGGTCTATTTATAAGCCCCATAGAGAAAGTAGCCGTTGGGGGCGAAACCTAGCTTTAAATCTTTGTCATCTTACCACGCATCTGGTCGAACCATTGAAGAGCGATGACTATCATCTTGACCGGACACGCCCAGTCATGTTTTCGCGCATCTGGTCGTCCTAACCATTGAAGCTCCATCTGCGCGTCCGGTCCACAGCGCGTTGATCGAGATGATCAGCATCGCTGAGTCGGTCATGTTTCTTCTTCGTCGATCGCTTGTTGACTTGCCATCGGACACGATCTTCTGCGCGTCATGTTTTCGCCTCTTGTTTCTGGAACCTTTACTTGGACATTCAAGGTCCATGACATCTTGGGTCTTCTCTTGTGCTTTTTAGGGTCTTGCTTATGGTGTTGATCGTGGGATCATCATGTTGCCTTTGCAAGTCACACCACCCAAATTCATTAGTCTAATTTGGTTGTGTTGGTCATCAAACACCAAAATTCAAAGTAAAGTCCATGGAGCGATAGGGTCCATTGGGCCTAGGGTCCATTTTCCTTCTACACATGACGGTGAAGGTAGTGGAGGCGAGTTGGAGGAGGAGCTTACGATGCCACATTTGATTCCCTATCACATTTGATTCCTATCTTTGCACTTTTGATTCCTGTCACATTTCATCCTCATCTATAATAGTACTCCTAATGATCTTGGAATATCTAGGAAGTCGGAGGTGTGATGGGGTATAACCCAAATACCCTAGCACATGAGAAATGTATGATACGCTTATTGTTCAAATTAAATCAAATTTTTGATGAGGATAAGAGACCAAACTGAGATCGAGGCCATGGTGATGAGAGACTTGTTTGGCAGAACTCATAGGGTGCCATTTGATCTAAGAGCGTGAGAAGTGCTTGTGGTTGTCCTCTTATCCTCATGACGAGTTTATTAGCACAATAATCTCACATTGGTGCAAACTTCACATGAGGATTAGACCATTGAGGCCATGGTGATTATTAACTATTCTATAAGACAAAAACTTTATATAAACAACATAGTAACATTCGTCACAACAATTTCATTGATAACTTTAGTTACATTCCTGGCACAGTTGATACAATAACATCCTCATCTATAATAGGACGCCCTATAGAAGACTACTGGGTGTACAATAATAAAGACCTATATATACCCAAATACCCTCGCACAATAACAATACGCCTAGTATATTTGGGTACATCCTCACAGCCCATTCGGTTATTAACTATTCTAGAGATAAACAACATAGTGCAAGCTGATAACTTCAGTTAGACAGTTGTACTAACAAAGACCTATAGAAACTTCCACTAGCATCTCAGTGAGGTGCTTTACCTTCCCTGTTGCACCTCTCACGGTTGCAAGCGTGGGAGAGATAGAGGCAAGAAGAGGAGGCATGGAAGAGAAGCGCCGCCATCGTCGCTGCTACTCTAGAGGAAGGAGGATCGCTAGGGCGTTGGGACTGACGAATCGGTGGTAGTACAAGAAATGCGCAGGGCAGAAAGGTGGCAACAGTACATATAGAAATATCACCTTCCTAGTGGCCCTACGCATATCGGATACCAAAGTGAATTCAGTACCCCTTGGCTATTGACATCAGGGGTGGCACACACAGAAAATACCACAAGCTCACGGTTGTCAGAGTAGCTTTTCACCAAGGAGTAATCCTGAGTATCGAATCCACAAGGAACAAGAAGTGATCGAATTCTAGAACTAATAGATTTCTATGGATGTTGGGGAGGAAAGAAGTGGAATACTATGGGTTATTCTATAACTATTACTTGAACAAGGAATGGTAAATAACGGCTGTTTACTTCGGGGCACAACCTACCTACCAACCAGGAGGGTTAACTAGACAAGGTCTGCCATGAGCCCTACGATTTAATAACTAAGCCTATCATGGTGGAATAAAGAGGATGGACAAAGCTGTCATCACTTGCCACCTAACATAATATATCCAGAGACTTAGCCGCAAACATCGGTAAGGTATAGCCTAAGCACCATGCTTAATATATGCGCTTACTACTCTAATCTAGATCCTGATGAAATAAGACTAGAGCACTCTAACCAACCGGTGAAACCCGTAAACAACAAAAATGTAACAAAACATAATGCAAGAATGGGAACAAAATTACCATAGAAGAGCCATGGAGCTACAAGAAGAGGTCGCTGACATGCCTGGCTCCTCCTCTAGCTTCTCCTCACCTTGTCTCTCTCTCTACTCTAGAGACTAGCTATCCTAAGCTAAGCTACTCTCTTGAGAGCTCTTTCTTCACTTGTGTGTCTTACGAATGAGCTCATGACCTCTATTTATAGCTGAAATGAAGCAAGGGGTATTTGTAGGCAGTCACTAAGGCGGTGGTGGAAACTTGGGTGTCGGGTGGCCTCAAGGGGGCACCAGCCGACCCTTGATTCCATCACCTCTACATCATAGGGTGCTGGATGGCTCTCCAAGGCGGTGGCAAAGATAGCACGTGTCGAAACTTCTAGGCTAAGTTAGTGCTTAAATCGGTTGGAGGCCTCTCTTTGTATGACAATGGGCCCTTCAATCCAAGGGAAGTGAATCTCGGCCATTGAGTGAACTGACCATGGATCAACGCTCCTTAGCACTTTAGGACACCTTCCCATGGATCAGTGATGTGGCAGGGCACCAGGTGGGTCCGAGCGGCGCCATGTTGTCACCGTGCGGCGTCCCCCTATGGGGCCTACCTCTCCTGGCCACGTGGATGGCTTCTTGGAGGCTTGTTTTTGCTCCTTTTTGACTATTTTGTCCCTGCAAGCACAATTCTCCAAATACATGTGGAACCAAGTGAAATCTAAACATAAAATGTTATTTCATGCTTGATTTTATGCATTTCATGGCTATTTGTTGATGGCAAAAGAGGGTGTTAAGAGCCATCAACACTGGCTTGCCAAGAGCTTTGTCTATATATATGGTTGGCTCAAGAGCTTTGTCTGTATCTATCTGTAGCTAAGGAGGATGGAGTGTGTGGATTGCCAAGAAGCACATGCAGCCCTACTTAAATAGGCCACCTTTGAAGATAGAGAAGTGGAGAGGAGCAGTTAAGATCCGCACGATCTATGGAAGACGCTGGGTCCCGTGGAAAGTGGTGAGATGGTGTTGGAAGTTGGGACATTCATTACTCAAACACTGAGTTCGCGTTCCATACAATGCGGTTCATATTCCCCGGCATTATAACTTAATGACGCCAATATCTGGCAGACTAAAGGGACGAGTGCAGAGATCAAAAAAAGGGACGAGCGCACGCGTACATGGGAACTCAAAGTTGATACACCGACGTACACGATATGAATGCGTATTGATAAGAGCGGTGTAGATGAGGGATCATTGTACTCGTAGATAACCACTTCTTCGTAAATCCTTCTATAAAAGAGGAAGCAGAACGAACAAGGGTACATGGCAGCATGTGTATACACAAGATAGAAAATTATTCGAGCCATCCAACTAGCACTGTTCACTCTTTACATGCGTGAGTGAATTAGTTTGCTTTTGATTTTACTTTTCTGTTGTTTTGTTTAAATTCTATTTGTAGTGTCCCATAATTTAAGATGACTTAATGGACTATATGTACAATGGTTGTCCTTTTAAGTTGTCTCATAGTAACTCACAATTCCTTAATGCATAGAATAAACACAAGAATGTGAGTTGCATAACAATAGCAACTTATACAATGGTACAACATATGATACGACACGAGTGGGGAAGGCAGTAGTCCATCAAAGAAATAATATGTCAAAAAATGAAATGATATACAGTTAAAAGTACCACAACCACATGAGGCAACATTTTGTTAAAAAAGTAAATCTTTATTCATAAGTCCAGTAGGTTACATTCGAGAGGTGTACAATAACAAAGATGTTTTAAAGACTACTGGGTGTACAATAACAAAGACCTATCGAGTATAGAAAACAACCTATACTCGACTACGACATTGCAAAACTTCCAATAACATCACCCAAGAAGGGGCATGGAGCAGAGTTTGAAACAATAGAGTTGTAGTCGTAGGTGCTTCGATGAAGAGAGCCGATGCGACACCCACCTCGCAAAGCTTACACTTGCATCCCCCAGCCATAGGCAAGGGTTGCAGCGGAAAGCATGAGGAGACCTACCCATGAAAAACAGAAGAGAGGATCACCCCGATGCCCCAAGCCATCGAATTTTGATACACATGGCACCGGTAGCTCCACCAAGTATACCTCAGTGTGCCGTCTCCAAACACCCTAAGGCAACACACAGTCGCTGAGGGCCACCGAGGAAGCTATCTTCCATGGCAACACCTCAACACCGCGGTAGCCCGATGAAGCCCACCATGGGAATACCATGAGATCGACTATTACAAAGTGTAATCAGCACCCCCGGACATACCAAAGGCAGTGATGGCGGTCTTTACTGATCAATTCCGATCGCCAATTAAGACACATGATCACATATGCATTTACTACTAACCAAGTTCCACATGTATTTGGAGAACATTATTTTGCAGGTCACAAACACAAATACATGGAATAATTCACCGAAAGGTGCTTTTCGACACTGATTTGCGCAAAGGAACAAGGGAGACGCTCATCAAATCAATTCAAATGAGACAAAACCCCATGGGGAAGCAATCTTGGTCCAACCCACGGCCTGTTAGGCGAAGGCGGTGGCGAGAGGCCTCGGTCAAGGGGCGGTCCACCCCTAGGGGCGCCCGACCCCTTGCCAGCACTGCTTAGCCCCTCCTTAGACACGCGGTGGAATGCCACCATGCTAAGAAGGTGCAGCTTGGAGTTTCGCACTTGGAATAGATGAAGCACTATGGCAGAACCTCCTAAGAAATCGGGCCCACGTGCACCTATCGGTGTCTCAACAGACCTCAGATAGCGTACACAAGTTCCCAACAACTTAATAGATCTGTCGGGTGTCCTCGAGAAACCCGAATCATCCACGAATCTTTTCCAAACAGGATCCCAATCACAGTCATTGCAGATTACAACAGTTTTCAATATACATACCAGAGATTATAAAGCGGAAGACTTAAGTTTTGATATTACAAACCAGTGGTTTCAAACTTACAAAACCATAAGTGTCATACAACCATAGTAGCGGGGTAATATTACATTAACATTATTTATTTCACACAAACTAGTGCCTTGTCCAAAGGCCATTCATCATTCCTCATCCTCATAGACTTCAAACACTGACATGCAGCAAGGACCAAAACAAGCCTGCGCATGTGACTCACCTACAACAAGGGTTAACAAACCCTGAGTACAAAAGTACTCAACAAGACTGACCCGACGAAAAAGGGATGAAGGTCTTAGGGATGCAGGTGTTGGGTCAAGGTAAGGATGTAGCAAGATTCAAAAGTTCTTTGCCAAAAGCTTACTATTCTTGATCCTAGCTTCAAGTTTTACCCCTAAGTACTTTAGTTCAATATCTCAAACTCAGTGTTCATATCCCATGTTCCAATAATTCTCATTCCATTCCTTTTCTCAAGTTTTAGTAATTCACCAGTCCTACATTGCTTCTGTAATGAATCGAGTCTCCATATTCGCGGAGCACCGGCAATTCGAATTGATTCAAGTCCCAGTTGGGGTTTCCTTATCACACGACATATGTAGAACTTAATCTTGCATATATCAACCTCGCTACCGGATCCTCCCGTACTAAGCGGTCTCCACGCCACCCGAGAGCACAGCACGCCTCAAATCCGGCCACATTCAAGCCACGAGGGTACACGCTACTCCCGCCATCTCACCACTCCCAGTGCATGGCCATTTGTCTTAGTATCGGATTAGCCGAAGTAGGCTTACCGGAGTATGTGACCAGTACTACAAAGTGTCTCGTTCAGAAGATCCACAATGAGTGGCCTTTAAGCGACATAGTCGGCAACATTACCCAACATACAAGATAAGCCACCCAACTAGTCCCTAGTTCATTCTATCTTCTTTCTTTCTTTCTTTGGCCAGTATGCCATCTTTGATTGTGTCGAAACTTTTACTTTGAAAGCCTACCATAAAGCATACTAAGCAATTCTACACCTTTGTAAATGAAATCATCTTCAAGGATGGTAAACAAATAACAAGGTAGGCAATGCATCAAGTAGGCAACATTTGAAGTAAATCAACTTAATGCAATAAGTAACATAAGTGATAAACTTTTCAAAGTAAATAAGGTAATGGTTTAATGCATAAACCGGGGCTTGCCTTCGTTGACGATCTCAGGTTCCGGAGCAGTACCACAATTACCAAATCCCGCGACAACCGGGGATTCTTCCAGTACTTGCTCAACTAGAATCGTTTCACTCTCGGGTTCTACACAAAATGATAACATATGCTTTAACATGATGATAATGTAAACATGATGCTTTCACGGTACATAAAATGTAACAACACCCCAAATACGATTTTCCTTCACGGTACAGTTGCAAGCCAACAAAACCAACTTGCAATTCTACCGGCAAGAACCACACATGTGACTTGACCAAACTGATCTTGAAACCCTACTGGTCACACAACCTGACCTAAACAAAAATTAAACCATAACCCTAACAATTAGGGTTGCTTTTATTAATTTTTTAATTAATTTAAAATAAGCCCAAAAATAAACTTGTGCCAAATGACCTCAAAATTTTATGTAAGCTTCCTCATAACAAATTAGTGTACCAAAATAAATTTCATAATTTGTGGAGCTATACGGTGGCCTACAAAAATCATGGAAATTGCATTTATTAATTAATGGACTGAATATTTGAACATTAAACATTTATTCAAATTTCAAGTTTCCAATTTTTAAACCATACAAGAGCATATACGGAAGCTACATAAATTTTTTCAGAATTTTTGGAGCTATGATTATTTTCCTATAAATTTCCAAAGATTTAGCACTATTCAAAATCAGAAAATAACAAAAGTCACTATTCTCTCTCTTCCTCTCACTGACAGCCGGCCCCCACATGTCATCCCTAACCTCGGGCTTTGATCGTGGCCTCGATGGCGCTGACCGACGCTAGCTCACCGACGGTGAGCTCAACTGTGACGACCATGGTACCTAAACACTCACAAAGACTAGCCGCGTCGATCTATGGGATTTCAGAGGTGGATTTCGACACGGAACCAGGCTCACGCCGTCCATGGCGGACGTGGTGCCATGGCAGCGTTATGCCGGCGAAACAAGGCCAGTTGAGATCAAACAAAAGGCTCAGAAAGGATCAGCAGCTCACCCCGGACATGATGAAGCAAAGAACGAGACCGGAGGGCACTACGGTGATGCGGATCGACGGTAACAGTGCTCACGGCGGAGAAGACTTCGTCGGCGATGTAGTTCTGGCGACTGCAGTGGGCAAAATGACCAAGCAAGAGCGGAATAAGGACCACAGCATCAAGATGAAGCTATAGAACCTACAAACAAGGACAACGGCTCACCAGATGATGCTGGCTGCGATGAACCGGAACTTCGGTCAAGATCGCCGGCCGCGAGGAAGAAGAGTCGCAAGCCGAGGTTCTCGGCGATCCCAGACAACCATAGTGGTTGGGATGGGTTCAGAAGGACGAGACGGAGTTGTAACACCGCTTTTCCGAGGCTGGTTTGGGCTGAGGAAGCGAGGGGAACTCGCCCGAGTTGAGGCGGCGACGTCGGGAAACAGAGCAGGGAAAGAAAGGGCGACGATGGCGTTCCGGGCTTTATAGCGCGTCCAGGAGCGCGCGGAATCGACACGCAGCGTGCATGCAGTGCCAGCGCGAAGCCAAGGGCGGCCGAGGGCGAGCCTGGAAGGCCAGAGAAGGTACGTCGGCGGTGGGGCGGTGATCGTGACACTATTCATGAGAATTACAGAATTGACACTGAGTTTAATTTGCAAATTACTCACAAATATTCTAAAGAAGTTGAAAATCTCCAAAAATGAAAGTTGCTCAACTTTTCAAGCTCTACAACTTTGCTTCAAGGAACATTTTCAAATTCTGTCTCCATTTTGAAATTTGAATTTGGGGAGCATTTGAGTATTTGAATCATTTCAAAATTACTCCAAATTTTATATGTAAACTTTGAAAACTTTCAATACCAAAGTTGATCCTTATAAAATAAGCTCCAACTTTTCTTTTTGTCACAACCCTAAATTCCAAATGGATTTTGAAATATCCAAAAGGGGCAAAAAGGACTTTTATAATTTAAAGTTGAATTCAAATTTGATTTGTTTTCCTTTTGTCATAAATTTGAATTTTGACCAGTAACATGGCCCATTAGGGTTATTTGAGTCAAATGACACATGGTCTCACATGATCACATGAAATTTGACCCTTGTGGTCGTGATCTTTGTTTAACGTTTTGAATCACATTGCATCACATAAAATAACAACTTATGAAACAAATCTTATTTAGTGAATGCATTCCAAATTTTCTTCTTTATGAATGCTTTGCAATGCATATGATGACATGTTAGTTTTAGTTCTAGGTCAAAACACTAGAGGTGTTACAACCCTTCCCCCTTAAAGAAATCTCATCCCGAGATTTAAAACTTAAGGCTAAGTAATGGAAAAGGAAATGTGTCAAGCTAACACATCATAACTTTATTCAAAAGACTAGTGAGGGGGTTTTTCATTCTTTTGACAAAAGAAACAAGTTACAATATAGACGAGGTATTGCAACTAGAGAGAAGCAAAGAAGTCAGGAAAGTTGTCTTCTAAGTAATCCTCAGACTCCCAAGTAGCTTCTTCTTCAGTGTGCTGGTTCCATTGTACTTTGTAGAATTTGATTGTACGCCTTCGAGTGATTCGATCTTTCTGATCTAAGACTCTAATGGGGTACTCGGCATAAGTCAAATCAGGTGCTAGTTCTACATCACCAAAATCGATCACTTGGTCAGGTACTTGAAGACACTTCTTCAACTGGGATACATCAAAAATATCATGCACAGCTGACATGTGATCGGGTAGCTTGACGCGATAGGCGACTGGTCCACATCTTTGTTATATTTGAAACGGACCGACATAACAGGGCGCCAACTTTCCCCGAATCCCAAAACGATGAACTCCTTTCATTGGCGATACCTTGAGGTAGACATGATCTCCCACTATGAATTCTAGCGGTCGCCTTCTCTTATCAGCATAGCTTTTCTGTCGGGATTGAGCTACCTTCATATTAGCTTGTATGAGTTTAACTTTCTCTTCTGCTTCCTTGACCACATCCGGTCCAAAGAACCAACGTTCTCCAACATCTGACCAATGTAAAGGTGTCTGGCATCTACGACCATACAACGCTTCCAATGGTGCCATTTTAATACTCTCTTGATAGCTATTGTTATATGAGAATTTAGCTAAGGGAAGGCATTCATTCCATATAGCACCATAGGAGAGAACACATGCTCTTAACATATCTTCAAGAATTTGATTTACCCTTTCCGTCTATCCATCTGTTTGCGGATGATAAGTCGAACTACGGATAAGTCTAGTTCCCAAAGACTCATGTAGACTTTTCCAAAACTTGGATATGAACAATGACCCTCTGTCAGAGACAATGGTCTTGGGTGCCCCATGCAGACTAAAGATTCTATCCAGATAAAGCTTTGCATACTGCTCCGCTCAATATTTATCTCTGACTGGTAAGAAATCAGCTATCTTGGTTAGACGATCAACAATAACCCATATTGAATTGTAGCCTGCATATGTCCTAGGCAACCCTACTATGAAGTCCATACATATATCTTCCCACTTCCAAAATGGAACTGGCAAGGAATGTAATGGACCCGCAGTCTTCATATGAATCGCTTTGACTCTCTGACAAGTATCACATTTGGCCATATATTGAGCTATTTCTATTTTCATTTTGGTCCACCAATATCTCGTTCTCAGATCATGATACAGTTAGCAAGAATGGGATTGACATTACTTACCCAACCACTTTTAAGGGGAATTATTATGCAAGGTGTTCAAGCATGATACATGAATCGATCTTATGAATCCGAGTACAAAAGATTTATACAATCAAAAGTAATAGATTTTTAATACATAGGACAAACCTAATCATATTATCCGCCACAAACTTTCAAATAAGATAGGATTGAGGCTAGATTAGAGGGAAGAAGAAAGAAATTTGAACTTAAAAATATCAAGTTTACTTTCTTTGATCCAAATAAATTTGAAGGTTTTCCAAAGTAACCTACAATGATCTTAGATAGAACACGGCTCGACACGACTATATGGCAGAACCTCCTAAGAAATTAGGCCCACATGCACCTATCGGTGTCTCAACATACCTCAGATAGCGTACACAAGTTCCCAACAACTTAACAGATCTGTCGGGTGTCCTCGGGAAACCCGAATCATCCACGAATCCTTTCCAAACAGGATCCCAATCACAGTCATTGCAGATTACAACAGTTTTCAATATACATACCAGAGATTATAAAGTGGAAGACTTAAGTTTTGATATTACAAACCAGTGGTTTCAAACTTACAAAACCATAAGTGTCATACAACCATAGTAGCGAGGTAATATTACATTAACATTATTTATTTCACACAAACTAGTGCCTTGTCCAAAGGCCATTCATCATTCCTCATCATCATAGACTTCAAACACCGACATGCAAAGAGAGGACCAAAACAAGCTCTGCGCATGTGACTCACCTACAACAAGGGTTCACAAACCACGAGTACAAAAGTACTCAACAAGAAGGTGACCCGACGAAAAAGGGATGAAGGTCTTAGGGATGCGGTGTTGGGTCAAGGTAAGGATGTAACTAGATTCAAAAGTTCTTTGCCAAAAGCTTATTATTCTTGATCCTAGCTTTAAGTTTTACCCCTAAGTACTTTAGTTCAATATCTCAAACTAAGTGTTCATATCCCATGTTCCAATCCTTCTCATTCCATTCCTTTTCTCAAGTTTTAGTAATTCACCAGTCCTACATTGCTTCTGTAATGAATCGAGTCTCCATATCCGTGGAGCACCGGCAATTCGAATTGATTCAAGTCCCAGCTGGGGATTCCTTATCACACGACATATGTAGAACTTAGTCTTGCATATATCAACCTCGCTACTGGATCCTCCCGTACTAAGCCGTCTCCACGCCACTCGAGAGCACAGCACGCCTCAAATCCGGCCACATTCAAGCCACGAGGGTACACGCTACTACCGCCATCTCACCACTCCCAGTGCGTGGGCATTCGTCTTAGTATCGGATTAGCCGAAGTAGGCTTACCGGAGTATGTGACCAGTACTACAAAGTGTCTCGTTCAGAAGGTCCACAACGAGTGGCCTTTAAGCGACATAGTCGGCAACATTACCCAACATTCAAGATAAGCCACCCAACTAGTCCATAGTTCATTTTATCTTCTTTCTTTCTTTCTTTGGCTAGTATGCCATCTTTGATTGTGTCGAAACTTTTACTTTGAAAGCCTACCATAAAGCATACTAAGCAATTCTACGCCTTTGTAAATGAAATCATCTTCAAGGATGGTAAACAAATAACAAGGTAGGCAATGCATCAAGTAGGCAACATTTGAAGTAAATCAACTTAATGCAATAAGTAACATAAGTGATAAACTTTTCAAAGTAAACAAGGTAATGGTTTAATGCATAAACCGGGGCTTGCCTTCGTTGACGATCTCAGGTTCCGGAGCAGTACCACAATTACCAAATCCCGCGACAACCGGGGATTCTTCTAGTACTTGCTCAACTAGAATCGTTTCACTCTCGGGTTCTACACGAAATGATAACATATGCTTTAACATGATGATAATGTAAACATGATGCTTTCATGGTACATAAAATGTAACAACACCCCAAATACGATTTTCCTTCACAGTACAGTTGCAAGCCAACAAAACCAACTTGCAATTCTACCGGCAAGAACCACACATGTGACTTGACCAAACTGAGCTTGAAACCCTACTGGTCACACAACCTGACCTAAACAAAAATTAAACCATAACCCTAACAATTAGGGTTGCTTTTATTAATTTTTTAATTAATTTAAAATAAGCCCAAAAATAAACTTGTCCCCAATGACCTCAAAATTTTATGTAAGCTTCCTCATAACAAATTAGTGTACCAAAATAAATTTCATAATTTTTGGAGCTATACAGTGGCCTACAAAAATCATGGAAATTGCATTTATTAATTAATGGACTGAATATTTGAACATTAAAAATTTATTCAAATTTCAAGTTTCCAATTTTTAAACCATACAAGAGCATATACAGAAGCTACATAAAATTTTTCAGAATTTTTGGAGCTATGATTATTTTCCTACAAATTTCCAAAGATTCAGCACTATTCAAAATCAAAAAATAATAAAAGTCACTATTCTCTCTCTTCCTCTCACTGACAGCCGGCCCCCACATGTCATTCCTAACCTCGGGCTTTGACCGTGGCCTCGACGGCGCTGACCGACGCTAGCTCACCGACGGTGAGCTCAACTGCGACGACCATGGTACCTAAACACTCACAAAGACTAGCCGCGTCGATCTATGGGATTTCAGAGGTGGATTTCGACACGGAACCAAGCTCACGCCGTCCATGGCGAACGTGGTGCCATGGCAGCGTTACGCCGGCGAAACAAGGCCAGTTGAGATCAAACAAAAGGCTCAGAAAAGATCAGCAGCTCACCCCGGACGTGATGAAGCAAAGAACGACCGGAGGCACTACGGTGACACGGGTCGATGGTGACAGTGCTCACGGCGGAGAAGACTTCGTCGGCGACGTAGTTCCGGCGACTACAGTTGGCAAAATGACCAAGCAAGAGCGGAATAAGGACCACAGCATCAAGACAAAGCTATAGAACCTATAAACAAGGACAACGGCTCACCAAGATGATGCTGGCCGCGGTGAACCGGAGCTTCGGTCGAGCTCACCGGCCGCGAGGAAGAAGAGTCGCAAGCGGAGGTTCTCGGCGATCCCAGACAACCATAGTGGTTGGGATGGGTTCAGAAGGACGAGACGGAGTTGTAACACCGCTTTTCCGAGGCTGGTTTGGGCTGAGGAAGCGAGGGGAACTCGCCGGAGTTGAGGCGGTGACGTCGGGAAACAGAGCAGGGAAAGAAAGAAAGGCGACAGCGGCGTTTGGGATTTATAAGCGCATCCGAGAGCGCTTGAAATCGATACACGCAGCGTGCATGCGGAGTGCCAGTGAAGCCAAGGGCGGCCGAGGGCGAGCTGGAAGGCCGGAGAAGATACGTCGGCGGTGGGGCGGTGATCGTGACCTTTGTTCATGAGAATTCTGAGAATTGACACTTGAGTTTAATTTGGAAATTACTCACAAATATTCTAAAGAAGTTGAGAATCTCCAAAAATGAAAGTTGCTCAACTTTTCAAGCTCTACAACTTTGCTTCAAGGAACTTTTTCAAATTCTGCCTCCATTTTGAAATTTGAATTTGGGGTGCATTTGAGTATTTGAATCATTTCAAAATTACTCCAAATTTTATATGTAAACTTTGAAAACTTTCAATACCAAAGTTGATCCTTATAAAATAAGCTCCAAATTTTCTTTTTGTCACAACCCCAAATTCCAAATGGATTTTGAAATATCCAAAAGGGGCAAAAAGGACTTTTATAATTTAAAGTTGAATTCAAATTTGATTTGTTTTCCTTTTGTCTTAAATTTGAATTTTGACCAGTAACATGGCCCATTAGGGTTATTTGAGTCAAATGACACATGGCCTCACATGATCACATGAAATTTGACCCTTGTGGTCATGATCTTTGTTTAACGTTTTGAATCACATTACATCACATAAAATAACAACTTATGAAACAAATCTTATTTAGTGAATGCATTCCAAATTTTCTTCTTTATGAATGCTTTGCAATGCATATGATGACATGTTAGTTTTAGTTCTAGGTCAAAACACCAGAGGTGTTACAACCCTTCCCCCTTAAAGAAATCTCATCCCGAGATTTAAAACTTAAGGCTAAGTAATGGAAAAGGAAATGTGTCAAGCTAACACATCATAACTTTATTCAAAAGACTAGTGAGGGGGTTTTTCATTCTTTTGACAAAAGAAACAAGTTACAATATAGACGAGGTATTGCAACTAGAGAGAAGCAAAGAAGTCAGGAAAGTTGTCTTCTAAGTAATCCTCAGACTCCCAAGTAGCTTCTTCTTCAGTGTGCTGGTTCCATTGTACTTTGTAGAATTTGATTGTACGCCTTCGAGTGATTCGATCTTTCTGATCTAAGACTCTAATGGGGTACTCGGCATAAGTCAAATCAGGTGCTAGTTCTACATCACCAAAATCGATCACTTGGTCAGGTACTTGAAGACACTTCTTCAACTGGGATACATCGAAAATATCATGCACAGCTGACATGTGATCGGGTAGCTTGACGCGATAGGCGACTGGTCCACATCTTTGTTATATTTGAAACGGACCGACATAACAGGGCGCCAACTTTCCCCGAATCCCAAAACGATGAACTCCTTTCATTGGCGATACCTTGAGGTAGACATGATCTCCCACTATGAATTCTAGCGGTCGCCTTCTCTTATCAAAGATAGCTTTTTACGTCGGGATTGAGCTACCTTCATATTAGCTTGTATGAGTTTAACTTTCTCTTCGCTTCCTTGACCACATCGGTCCAAAGAACCAACGTTCTCCAACATCGACCAATGTAAAGGTGTCCGGCATCTACGACCATCTGGCGCTTCCAATGGTGCCATTTTAATACTCTCTTGATAGCTATTGTTATATGAGAATTTAGCTAAGGGAAGGCATTCATTCCATATAGCACCATAGGAGAGAACACATGCTCTTAACATATCTTCAAGAATTTGATTTACCCTTTCCGTCTATCCATCTGTTTGCGGATGATAAGTCGAACTACGGATAAGTCTAGTTCCCAAAGACTCATGTAGACTTTTCCAAAACTTGGATATGAACAATGACCCTCTGTCAGAGACAATGGTCTTGGGTGCCCCATGCAGACTAAAGATTCTATCCAGATAAAGCTTTGCATCTTTGCTCCGCTCAATATTTATCTACATTTGGTAAGAAATCAGCTATCTTGGTTAGACGATCAACAATAACCCATATTGAATTGTAGTACTGCATATGTCCTAGGCAACCCTACTATGAAGTCCATACAGATATCTTCCCACTTCCAAAATGGAACTGGCAAGGAATGTAATGGACCCGCAGTCTTCATATGAATCGCTTTGACTCTCTGACAAGTATCACATTTGGCCATATATTGAGCTATTTCTATTTTCATTTTGGTCCACCAATATCTCGTTCTCAGATCATGATACAGTTAGCAAGAATGGGATTGACATTACTTACCCAACCACTTTTAAGGGGAATTATTATGCAAGGTGTTCAAGCATGATACATGAATCGATCTTATGAATCCGAGTACAAAAGATTTATACAATCAAAAGTAATAGATTTTTAATACATAGGACAAACCTAATCATATTATCCGCCACAAACTTTCAAATAAGATAGGATTGAGGCTAGATTAGAGGGAAGAAGAAAGAAATTTGAACTTAAAAATATCAAGTTTACTTTCTTTGATCCAAATAAATTTGAAGGTTTTCCAAAGTAACCTACAATGATCTTAGATAGAACCTGGCTCTGACACCAGCTATGGCAGAACCTCCTAAGAAATTAGGCCCACATGCACCTATCGGTGTCTCAACATACCTCAGATAGCGTACACAAGTTCCCAACAACTTAACAGATCTGTCGGGTGTCCTCGGGAAACCCGAATCATCCACGAATCCTTTCCAAACAGGATCCCAATCACAGTCATTGCAGATTACAACAGTTTTCAATATACATACCAGAGATTATAAAGTGGAAGACTTAAGTTTTGATATTACAAACCAGTGGTTTCAAACTTACAAAACCATAAGTGTCATACAACCATAGTAGCGAGGTAATATTACATTAACATTATTTATTTCACACAAACTAGTGCCTTGTCCAAAGGCCATTCATCATTCCTCATCATCATAGACTTCAAACACTGACATGCAGCAGGGACCAAAACAAGCCTGCGCATGTGACTCACCTACAACAAGGGTTCACAAACCCTGAGTACAAAAGTACTCAACAAGACTGACCCGACGAAAAAGGGATGAAGGTCTTAGGGATGCAAGTGTTGGGTCAAGGTAAGGATGTAACTAGATTCAAAAGTTCTTTGCCAAAAGCTTATTATTCTTGATCCTAGCTTTAAGTTTTACCCCTAAGTACTTTAGTTCAATATCTCAAACTAAGTGTTCATATCCCATGTTCCAATCCTTCTCATTCCATTCCTTTTCTCAAGTTTTAGTAATTCACCAGTCCTACATTGCTTCTGTAATGAATCGAGTCTCCATATCCGTGGAGCACCGGCAATTCGAATTGATTCAAGTCCCAGCTGGGGATTCCTTATCACACGACATATGTAGAACTTAGTCTTGCATATATCAACCTCGCTACTGGATCCTCCCGTACTAAGCCGTCTCCACGCCACTCGAGAGCACAGCACGCCTCAAATCCGGCCACATTCAAGCCACGAGGGTACACGCTACTACCGCCATCTCACCACTCCCAGTGCGTGGGCATTCGTCTTAGTATCGGATTAGCCGAAGTAGGCTTACCGGAGTATGTGACCAGTACTACAAAGTGTCTTGTTCAGAAGATCCACAACGAGTGGCCTTTAAGCGACATAGTCGGCAACATTACCCAACATTCAAGATAAGCCACCCAACTAGTCCATAGTTCATTCTATCTTCTTTCTTTCTTTCTTTGGCTAGTATGCCATCTTTGATTGTGTCGAAACTTTTACTTTGAAAGCCTACCATAAAGCATACTAAGCAATTCTACGCCTTTGTAAATGAAATCATCTTCAAGGATGGTAAACAAATAACAAGGTAGGCAATGCATCAAGTAGGCAACATTTGAAGTAAATCAACTTAATGCAATAAGTAACATAAGTGATAAACTTTTCAAAGTAAACAAGGTAATGGTTTAATGCATAAACCGGGGCTTGCCTTCGTTGACGATCTCAGGTTCCGGAGCAGTACCACAATTACCAAATCCCGCGACAACCGGGGATTCTTCCAGTACTTGCTCAACTAGAATCGTTTCACTCTCAGGTTCTACACGAAATGATAACATATGCTTTAACATGATGATAATGTAAACATGATGCTTTCACGGTACATAAAATGTAACAACACCCCAAATACGATTTTCCTTCACAGTACAGTTGCAAGCCAACAAAACCAACTTGCAATTCTACCGGCAAGAACCACACATGTGACTTGACCAAACTGATCTTGAAACCCTACTGGTCACACAACCTGACCTAAACAAAAATTAAACCATAACCCTAACAATTAGGGTTGCTTTTATTAATTTTTTAATTAATTTAAAATAAGCCCAAAAATAAACTTGTCCCCAATGACCTCAAAATTTTATGTAAGCTTCCTCATAACAAATTAGTGTACCAAAATAAATTTCATAATTTTTGGAGCTATACAGTGGCCTACAAAAATCATGGAAATTGCATTTATTAATTAATGGACTGAATATTTGAACATTAAAAATTTATTCAAATTTCAAGTTTCCAATTTTTAAACCATACAAGAGCATATACAGAAGCTACATAAAATTTTTCAGAATTTTTGGAGCTATGATTATTTTCCTACAAATTTCCAAAGATTCAGCACTATTCAAAATCAAAAAATAATAAAAGTCACTATTCTCTCTTCCTCTCCTCACCGATGTACCGCCCCCACATGTCATTCCTAACCTCGGGCTTTGACCGTGGCCTCGACGCATGTTGACCGACGCTAGCTCACCGACGGTGAGCTCAACTGCGACGACCATGGTACCTAAACACTCACAAAGACTAGCTGGCGTCGATCTATGGGATTTCAGAGGTGGATTTCGACGGAACCAAGCTCACGCCGTCCATGGCGAACGTGGTGCCATGGGCGCGTTACGCCCGCGAAACAAGGCCGATTGAGATCAAACAAAAGGCTCGAGAAAAGATCAGCTGACTCACCCGGACGTGATGAAGCAAAGAACGACCGGAGGCACTACTGATGACACGGGTCGATGGTGACACGATGCTCACGGCGGAGAAGACTTCGTCGGCGACGTAGTTCCGGCGACTACAGTTGGCAAAATGACCAAGCAAGAGCGGAATAAGGACCACAGCATCAAGACAAAGCTATAGAACCTATAAACAAGGACAACGGCTCACCAAGATGATGCTGGCCGCGGTGAACCGGAGCTTCGGTCGAGCTCACCGGCCGCGAGGAAGAAGAGTCGCAAGCGGAGGTTCTCGGCGATCCCAGACAACCATAGTGGTTGGGATGGGTTCAGAAGGACGAGACGGAGTTGTAACACCGCTTTTCCGAGGCTGGTTTGGGCTGAGGAAGCGAGGGGAACTCGCCGGAGTTGAGGCGGTGACGTCGGGAAACAGAGCAGGGAAAGAAAGGGCGACGACGGCGTTTCGGGATTTATAGCGCATCCAGGAGCGCGCGAAATCGACACGCAGCGTGCATGCAGTGCCAGCGTGAAGCCAAGGGCGGCCGAGGGCGAGCCTGGAAGGCCGGAGAAGGTACGTCGGCGGTGGGGCGGTGATCGTGACACTGTTCATGAGAATTACAGAATTGACACTGAGTTTAATTTGGAAATTACTCACAAATATTCTAAAGAAGTTGAGAATCTCCAAAAATGAAAGTTGCTCAACTTTTCAAGCTCTACAACTTTGCTTCAAGGAACTTTTTCAAATTCTGCCTCCATTTTGAAATTTGAATTTGGGGTGCATTTGAGTATTTGAATCATTTCAAAATTACTCCAAATTTTATATGTAAACTTTGAAAACTTTCAATACCAAAGTTGATCCTTATAAAATAAGCTCCAAATTTTCTTTTTGTCACAACCCCAAATTCCAAATGGATTTTGAAATATCCAAAAGGGGCAAAAAGGACTTTTATAATTTAAAGTTGAATTCAAATTTGATTTGTTTTCCTTTTGTCTTAAATTTGAATTTTGACCAGTAACATGGCCCATTAGGGTTATTTGAGTCAAATGACACATGGCCTCACATGATCACATGAAATTTGACCCTTGTGGTCATGATCTTTGTTTAACGTTTTGAATCACATTGCATCACATAAAATAACAACTTATGAAACAAATCTTATTTAGTGAATGCATTCCAAATTTTCTTCTTTATGAATGCTTTGCAATGCATATGATGACATGTTAGTTTTAGTTCTAGGTCAAAACACCAGAGGTGTTACAACCCTTCCCCCTTAAAGAAATCTCATCCCGAGATTTAAAACTTAAGGCTAAGTAATGGAAAAGGAAATGTGTCAAGCTAACACATCATAACTTTATTCAAAAGACTAGTGAGGGGGTTTTTCATTCTTTTGACAAAAGAAACAAGTTACAATATAGACGAGGTATTGCAACTAGAGAGAAGCAAAGAAGTCAGGAAAGTTGTCTTCTAAGTAATCCTCAGACTCCCAAGTAGCTTCTTCTTCAGTGTGCTGGTTCCATTGTACTTTGTAGAATTTGATTGTACGCCTTCGAGTGATTCGATCTTTCTGATCTAAGACTCTAATGGGGTACTCAGCATAAGTCAAATCAGGTGCTAGTTCTACATCACCAAAATCGATCACTTGGTCAGGTACTTGAAGACACTTCTTCAACTAGGATACATGGAAAATATCATGCACAGCTGACATGTGATCGGGTAGCTTGACGCGATAGGCGACTGGTCCACATCTTTGTTGTATTTGAAACGGACCGACATAACGGGGCGCCAACTTTCCCCAAATCCCAAAACAATGAACTCCTTTCGTTGGTGATACCTTGAGGTAGACATGATCTCCCACTATGAATTCTAGCGGTCGCCTTCTCTTATCAGCATAGCTTTTCTATCGGGATTGAGCTACCTTCATATTAGCTTGTACGAGTTTAACTTTCTCTTCTGCTTCCTTGACCACATCCGTTCCAAAGAACCAACGTTCTCCAACATCTGACCAATGTAAAGGTGTCTGGCATCTATGACCATACAATGCTTCAAATGGTGCCATTTTAATACTCTCTTGATAGCTATTGTTATATGAGAATTCAGCTAAGGGAAGGCATTCATTCCATATAGCACCATAGGAGAGAACACATGCTCTTAACATATCTTCAAGAATTTGATTTACCCTTTCCGTCCATCCATCTGTTTGCGGATGATAAGCAGAACTACGGATAAGTCTAGTTCCCAAAGACTCATGTAGACTTTTCCAAAACTTGGATATAAACAATGACCCTCTATCAGAGACAATGGTCATGGGTGCCCCATGCAGACTGAAGATTCTATCCAGATAAAGCTTTGCATACTGCTCCGCTCGATATTTATCTCTGACTGGTAAGAAATGAGCTATCTTGGTTAGATGATCAACAATAACCCATATTGAATTGTAGCCTGTAGATGTCCTAGGCAACCCTACTATGAAGTCCATACAGATATCTTCCCACTTCCAAAATGGAACTGGCAAGGAATGTAATGGACCTGCAGTCTTCATGTGAATCGCTTTGACTCTCTGACAAGTATCACATTTGGCCACATATTGAGCTATTTCTATTTTCATTTTGGTCCACCAATATCTCGTTCTCAGATCATGATACGGTTAGCAAGAATGGGATTGACATTACTTACCCAACCACTTTTAAGGAGAATTATTATGCAAGGTGTTCAAGCATGATACATGAATCGATCTTACGAATCCGAGTACAAAAGATTTATACAATCAAAAGTACTAGATTTTTAATACATAGGACAAACCTAATCATATTATCCTCCACAAACTTTCAAATAAGATAGGATTGAGGCTAGATTAGAGGGAAGAAGAAAGAAATTTGAACTTTAAAATATCAAGTTTACTTTCTTTGATCCAAATCAATTTGAAGGTTTTCCAATGTAACCTACAATGATCTTAGATAGAACCTGGCTCTGATACCAGCTGTGGCAGAACCTCCTAAGAAATTGGGCACACGTGCACCTATCGGTGTCTCAACAGACCTCAGATAGCGTACACAAGTTCCCAACAACTTAACAGATCTGTCGGGTGTCCTCGGGAAACCCGAATCATCCACAAATCTTTTCCAAACAGGATCCCAATCACAGTCATTGCAGATTACAACAGTTTTCAATATACATACCAGAGATTATAAAGCGGAAGACTTAAGTTTTGATATTGCAAACTAGTGGTTTCAAACTTACAATACCATAAGTGTCATACAACCATAGTAGCGGGGTAATATTATATTAACATTATTTATTTCACACAAACTAGTGCCTTGTCCAAAGGCCATTCATCATTCCTCATCGTCATAGACTTCAAACACTGACATGCAGCAGGGACCAAAACAAGCCTACGCATGTGACTCACCTGCAACAAGGGTTAACAAACCCTGAGTACAAAAGTACTCAACAAGACTGACCCGACGAAAAAGGGATGAAGGTCTTAGGGATGCAGGTGTTGGGTCAAGGTAAAGATGTAGCAAGATTCAAAAGTTCTTTGCCAAAAGCTTACTATTCTTGATCCTAGCTTCAAGTTTTACCCCTAAGTCCTTTAGTTCAATATCTCAAACTAAGTGTTCATATCCCATGTTCCAATCCTTCTCATTCCATTCCTTTTCTCAAGTTTTAGTAATTCACCAATCCTACATTGCTTCTGTAATGAATCGAGTCTCCATATCCGCGGAGCACCGGCAATTCGAATTGATTCAAGTCCCAGCTGGGGATTCCTTATCACACGACATATGTAGCACTTAGTCTTGCATATATCAACCTCGCTACTGGATCCTCCCGTACTAAGCCGTCTCCACGCCACCCGAGAGCACAGCACGCCTCAAATCCGGCCACATTCAAGCCACGAGGGTACATGCTACTCCCGCCATCTCACCACTCCCAGTGCGTGGGCATTCGTCTTAGTATCGGATTAGCCGAAGTAGGCTTATCGGAGTATGTGACCAGTACTACAAAGTGTCTCGTTCAGAAGATCCACAATGAGTGGCCTTTAAGCGACATAGTCGGCAACATTACCCAACATTCAAGATAAGCCACCCAACTAGTCCCTAGTTCATTCTATCTTCTTTCTTTCTTTCTTTGGCCAGTATGCCATCTTTGATTGTGTTGAAACTTTTACTTTGAAAGCCTACCATAAAGCATACTAAGCAATTCTACGCCTTTGTAAATGAAATCATCTTCAAGGATGGTAAACAAATAACAAGGTAGGCAATGCATCAAGTAGGCAACATTTGAAGTAAATCAACTTAATGCAATAAGTAACATAAGTGATAAACTTTTCAAAGTAAACAAGGTAATGGTTTAATGCATAAACCGGGGCTTGCCTTCGTTGATGATCTCAGGTTCCGGAGTAGTACCACAATTACCAAATCCCGCGACAACCGGGGATTCTTCCAGTACTTGCTCAACTAGAATCGTTTCACTCTCGGGTTCTACACGAAATGATAACATATGCTTTAACATGATGATAATGTAAACATGATGCTTTCACGGTACATAAAATGTAACAACACCCCAAATACGATTTTCCTTCACAGTACAGTTGCAAGCCAACAAAACCAACTTGCAATTCTACCGGCAAGAACCACACATGTGACTTGACCAAACTGATCTTGAAACCCTACTGGTCACACAACCTTACCTAAACAAAAATTAAACCATAACCCTAACAATTAGGGTTGCTTTTTTTAATTTTTTAATTAATTTAAAATAAGCCCAAAAATAAACTTGTCCCAAATGACCTCAAAATTTTATTTAAGCTTCCTCATAACAAATTAGTGTACCAAAATAAATTTCATAATTTTTGGAGCTATACAGTGGCCTACAAAAATCATGGAAATTGCATTTATTAATTAATGGACTGAATATTTGAACATTAAAAATTTATTCAAATTTCAAGTTTCCAATTTTTAAACCATACAAGAGCATATACAGAAGCTACATAAATTTTTTCAGAATTTTTGGAGCTATGATTATTTTCCTATAAATTTCCAAAGATTTAGCACTATTCAAAATCAGAAAATAACAAAAGTCACTATTCTCTCTCTTCCTCTCACTGACAGCCGGCCCCCACATGTCATCCCTCACCTCGGGCTTTGACCGTGGCCTCGACGGCGCTGACCGACGCTAGCTCACCGACGGTGAGCTCAACTGCGACGACCGTGGTACCTAAACACTCACAAAGACTAGCCGCGTCGATCTATGGGATTTCAGAGGTGGATTTCAACACGGAACCAGGCTCACGTCGTCCATGGCAGACGTGGTGCCATGGCAGCGTTACGCCGGTGAAACAAAGCCAGTTGAGATCAAACAAAAGGCTCAGAAAGGATCAGCAGCTCACCCCGGACGTGATGAAGCAAAGAACGAGACCGGAGGCACTACGGTGACGCGGGTCGACGGTGACAGTGCTCACGGCGGAGAAGACTTCGTCGGCGACGTAGTTCCGGCGACTGCTGTGGGCAAAATTACCAAGCAAGAGTGGAATAAGGACCACAGCATCAAGACGAAGCTATAGAACCTACAAACAAGGACAATGGCTCACCAGATGATGCTGGCCGCGGTGAATCGGAGCTTCGGTCGAGATCGCCGGCCGCGAGGAAGAAGAGTCGCAAGCGGAGGTTCTCGGCGATCCCAGACAACCACAGTGGTTGGGATGGGTTCAGAAGGATGAGATGGAGTTGTAACACCGCTTTTCCGAGGCTGGTTTTTAATGAGGAAGCGAGGGGGGAACTCGCCGGAGTTGAGGCGGCGGCGACGGAAGCAGAGAGCGAGGAAAGAAAGAAGGCGACGACGGCGTTCCGGGCTTTATAGAGCGTCTAGGAGCGCGTGGAATCGACACGCAGCGTGCATGCGATTGCCGGTATGAAGCCAAGGGCGCGCCGAGGTGAACTGGAAGGCCGGAGAAGGTACGTCGGCGGTGGGGGCGGTGATCGTGACACTTATTCATGAGAATTACTGAATTGACATTGAGTTTAATTTGCAAATTACTCACAAATATTCTAAAGAAGTTGAAAATCTCCAAAAATGAAAGTTGCTCAACTTTTCAAGCTCTACAACTTTGCTTCAAGGAACATTTTCAAATTCTGCCTCCATTTTGAAATTTGAATTTGGGGTGCATTTGAGTATTTGAATCATTTCAAAATTACTCCAAATTTTATATGTAAACTTTGAAAACTTTGAATACCAAAGTTGATCCTTATAAAATAAGCTCCAACTTGCTTTTTTTTGTCACAACCCCAAATTCCAAATGGATTTTGAAATATCCAAAAGGGGCAAAAAGGACTTTTATAATTTAAAGTTGAATTCAAATTTGATTTGTTTTCCTTTTGTCTTAAATTTGAATTTTGACCAGTAATATGGCCCATTAGGGTTATTTGAGTCAAATGACACATGGTCTCACATGATCACATGAAATTTGACCCTTGTGGTCATGATCTTTGTTTAACGTTTTGAATCACATTGCATCACATAAAATAACAACTTATGAAACAAATCTTATTTAGTGAATGCATTCCAAATCTTCTTCTTTATGAATGCTTTGCAATGCATATGATGACATGTCCAGTTTTAGTTCTAGGTCAAAACACCAGAGGTGTTACAAGCACCACCTAAGCTCCTATATAAATAGAGGGGTACCCCCTCTCTCAACACACACTCACCTTGAGCATCACCTCACACACCTCACTCTCTAGTAGTAGTAGCTTTACATTTTAGTAGCTTTGGAGCAAGGCAAAGCTACCTTGGAGAGCTTGGCTCCTTGGAAGAAGAGACCTTTGGGTATGAATAGGGATATGAGTTCTTCCAAAGTTATGCTCTCATATTGAAAGGTCCTTGTGTGGTTTTGGTAATTGAGTGATAACCTAGGTGGACTAATTGTGTTTATGTGAGATAAACGAGTGATTAGTCCATAGATACATGTGTGTGAGCAACATATGCCATGGAGGTGGAAATGGCTTGGAGATGTTGCAAAGCTCACACATGTGATTATGAAGGAGCTCATTACACATGAGACATGATGTTGAGTCATGTGATCAAGGTGGAGAAGATCAAGACATGACTTGGCTTGATGGACCGGTTGCAAGCATGAAGGGCAATATGGAGGCTTTGGAGCAATGGACTGCGTGGTGGTGAAGCTTGAGCAAGATTTAGCACCGATGGACGAAGGCAACGGTGAAAAGAAAGTGAAGTCAAGATCGATGAACCAATATGATCATGTGATGATATGAAGTGAATTATATCATTGTTGATCGTGTTGGTGCATGTGTTGCATCGACATTGGAGGAGACAGAATGGAATACACAAGGCAAAGGTATAACCTAGGGCATTTCATTTCACCGGTCATAGGTGTGAAGAGAAGTTGATGACTAGGCTTAGGATAGATGGGTGTACTATCAAGAGGGGCAAACTTGTTTGCATATCGGTCATCTAGTGCGACTTGAGTAATCTAACTTTGCATCAAGAGGGGCAAACTTGTTTGCATATCGGTCATCTATCAAGAGGAATCGAGTGGTGTGGCAAGTTGAGTAGCTAATCCTTTGGAAAATGATTGTGAAAATGCTAACATACAACACATGGTGGTGTACACTTGGTGGTGTTGGCACATTTACAAAGGAGATGAAGTTGGAGTTGATGTGGATCAACTCAGTGATGAAACAGAGGCGAGAAGGGGTCACTGTGAGTGACCGAACACTAGCCTCGGTAGGACTAGCGCGTCCAGTTAGTGGCAGCAGTGAGCGTGTGGTCTCGGTCACGTGACTGGATGCTAGAGCGAAGAGTGACCGGACGCTCAGGACCTATGTCCGGTCAGTGCTGATGTACACTGATGTGGTGGTGTGATGAACAACAGTGATGCATGGTAGTCGGAGAATGACCAGACTCAGGTGCTGCGTCCGGTCGTGTAGGAGTGGGCGCGTCCGGTCGCAAAACAGAGGCTTGGAGATCTCTCCGGAAATGACCGGACTCAGGCGTTGCAGCGTCCGGTCATCCTCATGGTGCGTCTGGTTGCAACTTAACCGTTGAGATCGGGTGCTCAGTATTTGAAGCCAGGGATGATGTGGCAGCCATCTGTTGACTGGACACTGGCAGGGTGTGTCCGGTCGATCCGACCGATGCGTCCGGTCACCCCGAGTTTTGCCCAATGAAGGGGTAACGGCAAGTTTAGCTCATGGGGCTATACATAGAAGGCGATCTCAGCCATGGCTAGGGCTGAGCACCTTGAGGGACTTTGTGTCCATGCTTGAGAGTGATTAGGTGCCCTCCATCTCACACATGCTTGATAGTGATCATCCGATTGAGTCAGTGAGCAATTCTAGTGCGATTGCATCGTGAGGTTGCATCGAGTGGCACTAGGTGATCGAGTTGCAAGCCGGTGGTGCTTGTTACTCTTGGAGGTTGCCACCTCCTAGACGGTTTGGTGGTGGTCTCCATTGAAGCGCCGCAAGAAGCTTGTGTCATGCTCCGGAGAAGAGCTTTGTGAGGGGCATTGTGCTCGCCGCAAGGAGCCGCGAAGAGCAACTCTAGTTGAGCATGTCATTGAGCTACCCTCACTTTTGGGGTAGGTTCTTGCGGTGCACGACGTGCGGGCTTGGCGGATGATGCCAATTAGCCACCGAACCACCAAGTGAGCGGTCGACACAATGGGGATGTAGCGTGTTGGCAAGCACGTGAACCTCAGGAGAAAATTACCGTGTCAACATTGTTCTTCCCGTTGGTTTGCAATCCCCTTACACAAGCTTGTAATTACTTTCATATACATTGTGCTTGTGTAGTTGCTCTTGTAATTAGTTAGTTTGTGTAGCTCACTAGTTACCTTCTTGCTTGTGTGTCATAGAAGTAGATACCTTGCGTGGCTAATTTGGTTTGTGTAACCTTGTTAGTCACATTGCTTAGTTTGTGTAACTAAGTACTTGCGCTCTCTAATTTGGCATTGGTTGCCTTGTTATTGAGCATTGCTAGTGAACTTAGGAGCTTTGTGCTTTTGCTTACTAGAATTGTGTAGGAGCTCCCCGGTGTGTAAAATACTAGTGGCATAGGTTTGTGTGACCTTGCTCCTAGAATTGGATAGGTGAGCTCTAGCTAGCCTAGAACCTTTGTTGCCTAATTAGGATCTTTATAAGGTGTTTGTGAACTTCAATAGAGGGGTGTAGTCTTGGCTAGACCGATTGTTTTAATTCCGCATTTGTTTAGGTTAGCCGGCGTGATTAAATTTAGAAAGGACTATTCACCCCCTCTAGTCTGCCATCTCGACCCTACAAGTGGTATCAGAGTGAGGTCTCTCATTTGTGGTCTTCACCGACTTGAGAAGATGGTGGCTTATGGGCTAGATGTTGAGTGTTCATACACTTTTTATGGCACACACTTTGCACGGTGGAAAAATTGGATGACATGCAATTTTAAGTTCATTTCCCCCCAAATGTGGTGGATCATAGATGTGGGCTTTTCTCATGCGTTGGATGAAAAGAATGCAACTAAAGAACAAAAGAAATGCCTACATCTCGATTGCCAAGCTACTAACATTTTCTATCAATCCATGAAAGATAACATATTTGGGGAGATCATGTACATGAAGACCGCCCATGATATTTGGTTGTACATCGACTTAATATATGGGAGTGTCTCCAATGATGATGATAAGGGCACCAAGGAGGAGGCGCATGAGTGTGTCGAGCATGACCACAATTTGGTGATTGTGGAAGATTGCTCCACCTCATGGTCAAGTGGTGATAATGATCGATTCACTAGAAGTTCACTTGACAAGATTGACGATGATGCCACAAGTGATGCAAATGATAATGCTACCTCGTGCACACTTGATGGTGATAATGATGGATCATGCTTGGATGACGTTGCTACTACAAGCTCATCCACTACATCACATTGCTTCATGTCACAATGTGACACTAAGGTATCTAATGCAAATGTGAGTGATCTTGATTCATATGAGGAGCTTCTAGATAGATATGGTTACATGATCAAAGCTTTAGAAAAAGAGATGGATAAAACCAAGAAATTGAAAAATGAAAACACTTTTCTAAAGAACACATGTGAACAACAAAAGCATCTACTTTATGTCACTACTTGTTCACATGAGGAGCTAAAATTGGCTCATGAGGAACTAAGTGTTGCTCATGATAACTTGGTACAAGACCATGCTTTTCCCACTAAGGAACTTTCCAATGGAAAAACTAAAACTAGTGAAAGCTCATCACATGGGTCAATTGATCAATCACATATTGTTGCTAACCCTTGTGATGTAGGCAAGAAGCATGTATCCACCTCTTGTGATGATTTATTAGAAATGCCATGTTCTTCACATATTGATGCTTGTTGTACTTCTATGTCTTGTGAAACTAACCTTTTGAAGGAGAACAATGAGCTTAAAAATGAAGTGAAGAATTTGAGCAACAAGTTAGAGAGGTGCTACAAGTCAAAAGTCACCTTTGAGCACATGTTGAAGACTCAAAGAAACTATGGTGACAAGTGTGGCCTTGGCTTCAAGAAGAAGATGACAAAGGGAGAAAGAAAGAGAGAAAGAAAGATCAAGAAGCTACAACAAAGAAAGCTCTCTCATACCATGTGCTACCGGTGTCATGAAGTGGGACACCTTGCAAATGGTTGCCCAAACATTGAAAAGCTCAAGAAGATAAAAGAAGAAGAGAGGCTCATGTGAAGTGCTTTAAGTGCTGCACTTGGGGTCATCTTACCTCAATGTGCCCGACCAAGCAATTGGTGAAGCAACAAGTGAAGCCTCAATGAAAGCCACAAGTTGAGCAAGAGAAGACACCCCAAGAGCAAGTCAAGATCTATCATGAAGATGGTGGTGACTTGATGATGAAGAAGAAGAAAACTAGAAGGGGTAGAAAGGCAAGGCATCCAATGCAAACTCAAGATGCCAAGATGATGAGTAAGATTGAAGATGAGAAGAAAGATTATGCTCACATCAAGTGCTTCAAGTGTGGAAATAAGGGACACTTTGCCTCTAGGTGTCCTACCAAGCTTGAGAAAAAGGCTCAAGCAATCCATGAGAGGCAAGGCCAATGGGAAGCACCACATGAGCAAGGAAGAGAAGGCTCATTTAAAGAGAAAGTGCTACTCATGCCGGGAAAGAGTACACATGGCACATTCATGTCCCCTAGGTAACACTCCTAAGCCTATTTCAATTGATGATGATTCTATGCTTAGGAAGGATGGCAATGGTACCTCATTGGTTGCAATTGCAAAATATCCCGCTACTCATACTAAGGCTATGCCTAAGTATGTTGCTCTTAACTTGAGAGGACCCAAACTTATTTGGGTACCATCAAAAAGTGGATGATTGTTTGTAGGTGCCATCGGCATTGGAGACTTGATTAATTGATTTCATATTGATCATCATATGTTGAGTCAAGTTATGAAGCCTAGTGCACATCCAAACCCAATGCCATGATAATTGAGTGAAGTCCAAATGTGCTACATCATACAAGTGCTATAATTGAAGTTGTTGGTGATTCATTGGATTATTTGATGGCTTGCAAAATTATTTAAGTTGAAGCTTGCTAGTTGGATGATCATGAGCTAACCAAGACATATCTCTTATTGATCATTTCATTTGGGTGCATATGAGTTGATTGAATTGGATAAATATGCAATGTTGCTTGCTATGAGATGTTTCAATGGATAAATAGCTTAGTAATCAAGTTTGGATTGATTTATGTTGGATAAGTTAATAAGATGACATTTAGTAAGTGGATTGAATGGATTTATGTCTTGTGAAAGTATTCAAACAAGTTGATTTCAAGTTTGATTCACATTTGATGAAGTATAGCTCGAGTGATTGAAATCTGTCCTATATTGAAAATCTGAGTTGTGATCTTAGCCATGTTTGAGTGATCAAAACTTATTGGATTGACATAAAAATTAGTACACATGCTCTATACTTATGGTTTAAGATCCTGTACAAATTTCATGAGAATTGGATAAGAGATGCTTCGGTTTTGGAGTGGATCTTGTCAGCTATAGTGCAGCAGTTCTCAGCATGTAACAGTGGTGGAAGAATTGAAATCTGGTAGCAATCTAGAAGTCAAATGAAGCTCAAATTTTTATAGTTGCTAGATAACTTAGTAAAGCGCATCTCCACCAAATGTCATGGGCCCCGTTCGCTGGTCTGAAACTTGGCTGAAAAACACTGTTCCGGCTGGTTTGTTGTGAGAGAAAAACACTGTTCGGCTGGTTTGATGAACAGTAGATTGTGAGGGGGAGCCAGCCGGCTGGCTGGTCGCCTCAGACCAGTGAATGGCCCCATGGTATTTGGATCTGTACTTTGAGAGATATGCATTTTTCTTTGAAGAGTACAGAATCTGCCAAAAAAGTGACAATTATTAGATTTATTTGGAGTCACTTTGATTGAAAGGTCCTTAAGTTGGAAACTTATTTATAAGTGTTTGAGGTACCTAAATTTGGATTTGAGATGATCTAGAAGCATAACAAGCAAAGAGTACAAGGCCATTTGATTGTGGAGTGTACTTTGCACACATTTAGTACTCAAATTGGAAGATCAAGATCAAACTCAAGATGTAGATGAAGTTTAAGTTCTAGTGACTATTAGAAATCATTTGGTAGAAATAAAAGGACTTAAACAAGTAGAAAGGAAAGGACTTAAAGAAGAAATCAAGGTTACTCATCAAGTTAAGTCCATCACTTGGATCAATCAATCAAGTTATTTCAAGTGAGTGTCAAAAATGGTTCTTGGAGAGAGGTCACTTCTCCCTAGTGTAGGGGCTTACCGCCTATGTGTAGGTAAACCAAGTGTGGTACTTGGAAGGCTAACATGGAAGTGGTGATCCGAGGGACATTTGAGATGCTTAGTTGAAGCAATCAAAAGGGTTGATCAAGAAAAGCAAGCAACACCCAAAAGAGAGCTAGTCATGACAATTCAAGTGGTATTCCAAATAGTTCTCTCATGCAAGAATTGATCAAAAGATGAAGCAACCTAATCACAACAAGATAGTGCACTGGATCGTTTTAGTGGTTCTCAAATCATATGGGTGAAGAATGGATTTCATTATTCATGATTGGTCTTCACCAAGCTTATAATTGGACTTCATATTGCTATTGGAGTAATGAATTAGAATCTATGTGACTATCCTCTACTCCAATATAGCAAAGGTATCATTGTAATGTGCATGATCATTTCATTCATTACTAGTATGCGATTAGTGCATATAGTACATGCTTCATAGGATCATGCATAACAAATGAAATATATAAATTCATAGCCTACCACTATTGCTTGAATGATTAGTTGATCTAGTGGTTAGTATATGAATTTGTTCATGAGCTAGTGAACCCAAGTACTTGATTTAATTTGGATTACTACCAAGTGACAAGTACAACATTGGCAAGATAACCCTTGTAAGAGGTGTGAAGAAGCTTGTTATTGGTTCAAACCGGACTTGGAAGCTTAGACAAATCAATTTAAGTTCAAGTCAACTTAGAGGCTCATGATAAGTAACAAGAGTACAAGCACAAGACAACAATGCAAATGAATATCTAGTTTGTTTCTTTCAAGTGGTATCTAGACTCAAGTATTTCATCAAGAATTCACAAGTGATGTCTAGATCAACTCACAAGTGATATCCTATAAGTGGTACTCATGAAGAAAGCAAAGGTTCAAGAAATGGTTTTTATTGATAAATCCAACAAGTGGTTCCATACTAGAAAATTCTTTCAAGTGGTATCACATCTACACGTGGTATCAATCATGCAAGACGATGGTTCCACAAGTGATCCTCAACCTTAAGTGATCATCAAATAAAGAATGCATCCCTCACCTACATGAGCTCAAGTGTATCAAATGGATGACCCATGCTATCACATAGGGGGAGGTGTCCCACAAATTGGTATCAAGGTCAAAGATCCTATGTGTGGTATCTCAAGAAGCTATACAAGTGGTGTCATTCCAACAATCAAGTGATGTCCATAAAAAATGCAAGATTCAAGCCACAACCATATACCCCAAATGCAAATCTTTGCATCAATGAGAAGCACACCTTTTATAGAAATTGATGACAAAGGGGGAGAGATTGTACAATGATATGAAAGCTTTGGGAGAGATTGAGACAAAGAAGTAGAGTTTGGAAATGGACATGGACAAAGAGGGAGTAACATTGAGGAATTAAGAAGGATCAAAATTCTTGGACAAGAGAAGCACACAAGTAGGGGGAGCAAGCTCATGAACTTTGATTGGTTGCATTTGTTATGTGCATAGTCATGTGCTTGCTTGCATTGCATTAGCTTTTAAATTCAATATGCATGCTTGTGTGGTGTATGCTAGTTGAAGAATTTAATTTGATTGATGAAATGAAAACTAGCATGCATAGGATGATAGCTAGACACTTGGTATGCTTTTCAAGTAATGCTAGTACCTTGCTCATAATATTGATCTCACGGTCTCATGGGGTTTCTAGTATTTTTTATGTCTAGCTACTCATGGTGCTAAGGATGGTGTTAAAAGTGCAACTCCAATTGATATCACACTTTAAAGGTTTATTCTATACACCTTAGCATCATTTGGTAGTAATTACTCTCCCATAATTTCAATCTATGCATATGTGCGAGCTTCAAACCAAACACTCTAGCACATATGTAGGGGGAGCTAATACTACCATTTTGGGTTTGTGGTACTTGTCCAAAATCATTTACACATGGTAAAATTGCTTGGGCAAGCAACATGAATCCAAAAGATCTTAATTTCCATATCTTTGTAAAGGTGTCATCAATTAACAAAAACGGGGAGATTGAAAGGTCCTTATGTGGTTTTGGTAATTGAGTGACAACCTAGGTGGACTAATTGTGTTTATGTGAGATACATAGGTGATTAGTCCACAGATACATGTGTGTGAGCAACATATGCCATGGTGGTGGAAATGGCTCAGAGATGTTGTAAAACTCACACATGTGATGATGAAGGAGATCATTGCACATGAGACATGACATTGAGTCATGTGATCAAGGTGGAGAAGATCAAGACATGACTTGGCTTGATGGACCGGTTGCAAGCGTGAAGGGCAAGTTGGAGGCTTTGGAGTGATGGACCGCGTGGTGGTGAAGCTTATGCAAGACTTGGCGCCGATGGACGAAGGCAACGGTAAAAAGCAAGTGAAGTCAAGATCGATGAACCAATATAATCATGTGATGATATGAAGTGGATCATATCATTGTTGATCGCGTTGGTGCATGTGTTGCATCGACATTGGAGGAGACGAAATGGAATGCGCAAGGCAAATGTATAACCTAGGGCATTTCATTTCACCGGTCATAGGTGTGTAGAGAAGTTGATAACCGAGTTTAGGATAGATGGCCATACTATCAAGAGGGGCAAACTTGTTTGCATATCGGTCATATAGTGCCACTCGAGTAATCTAACTTTGCATCGTCGCTAGGATCGAGTGGCGTGGCAAGTTGAGTGGCTAATCCTTTGGAAAATGATTGTCAAAATGCTAACATACATACACATGGTGGTGTACACTTGGTGGAGTTGGCACATTTACAAAGGAGATGAAGTTGGAGTTGATGTGGATCAACTCAGCGATGAAACAGAGGTGAGAAGGGGTCATTGTGAGTGACCGGACGCTGGCCTTAGTAGGATCCGGCGTATCCGGTTAGTGGCAGCAGTGAGCGCGTGGTCTTGGTCGCGTGACCAGACGCTAGAGTGAAGAGTGACCGGACGCTCAAGGCCTGCGTCCGGTTAGTGCTGACGTATGCTGACGTGGTGGCGTGATGAGCAGCAGTGACACATGGAAGTCGGAGAATGACCGAACTCAGGTGCTGTGTCCGGTCGTGTAGGAGCGGACGCATCTGGTCGCAAAACAGAGGCTTGGGGATCTCTCTGGAAACGACCGAACTCAGGCATTGTAGTGTCCGGTCATCCTCGCGGTGCGTCTGGTCGCAACTTAACCGTTGAGATCGGGCACTCAGTATTTGAAGCTAGGGATGATGTGGCAGCCATCCATTGACTGGACACTGGTAGGGTGTGTCCGGTCGATCCGACCGGCGCGTTCGGTCACCCCGAGTTTTGCCTAGTGAAGGGGTAACGGCTAGTTTAGCCCGTGGGGCTATAAATAGAAGGTGGTCTCGGCCATGGCTAGGGCTGAGCATCTTGGGGGACTTTGTGTCCATGCTTGAGTGTGCTTAGGAGCCCTCCATCTCACACATGCTTGATAGTGATCATCCGATTGAGTGAGCGATTCTAGTGCGATTGCATCATGAGGTTCCATCGAGTTGCACTAGGTGATCGAGTTGCAAGCTGGTGGTGCTTCTCACTCTTGGAGGTTGCCACCTCCTAGATGGTTTGGTGGTGGTGTCCGTTGAAACCCGCAAGAAGCTTGTGCGGTGCTCCAGAGAAGAGCTTTGTGAGGGGCATTGTGCTCGCCCAACGGGAGCCGTGAAGAGCAACTCTAGTTGAGCATGTCATTGAGCTACCCTCACTTTTGGGGTAGGTTCTTGCGGTGCCCGAAGTGTGGGCTTGGTGGGTGATGCCAATTAGCCACTGAACCACCAAGTGAGCGGTCGACACAACGAGGACGTAGCGTGTTGGCAAGCACGTGAACCTTGAGAGAAAGTTACTGTGTCAACATTGATCTTCCCATTGGTTTGCAATCCCCTTACACAAGCTTGTAATTACTTTCATATACATTGTGCTTGTGTAGTTGCTCATGTAATTAGTTAGCTTCTATAGCTCACTAGTTACCTTCTTGCTTGTGTAGCATAGAAGTAGCTCCTTTGCGTGGCTAATTTGGTTTGTGTAACCTTGTCAGTCACATTGCTTAGTTTGTGTAAGTAAGTACTTGCGCTCTCTAATTTGGCATTGATTGCCTTGTTATTGAGCATTGCTATTGAGCTTAGGAGCTTTGTGCTTTTACTTACTAGAACTGTGTAGGAGCTCCCCGGTGTGCAAAATACTAGTGGCATAGGTTTGTGTGACCTTGCTCCTAGAATTGGATATGTGAGCTCTAGCTAGCCCGGCACCTTTGTTGCCTAATTAGGAGCTTTATAAGGTGTTTGTGAACTTCAATTGAGGGGTGTAGTCTTGGCTAGACCGATTGTTTTAATTCCGCATTTATTTAGGTTGGCTGGCGCGATTAAATTTAGAAAGGACTATTCACCCCCCTCTAGTCCGCCATCTCAACCCTACACATATGATATTTATAGTCATACTTATGAACTAGAGTATAGTTATCATCTTATAATATTGATATATGAACTAGTCTATAGTTTGTATGTCATGAAAGTAGCACACATGACTTTATGCTTAAACACTCATATAACTTATATAAACAGAATTAGAGCCAAGTTGAGGTGGCAGTTCATCGTGCTGTTAGGTGTGCCCAAGTTCTTTACATATCGATCAGTAGGGTCGGGGACCTGGGGGGATTTGGGTAGATTCTGTATATGCAAGTGTGATGCTTGGATATGGAGAGACAGGTGAATGCATTGTCCCTTTCCACAGTTGAGGGGTAGGTGGCAGGTGATGATAGCACTGTCCGCCCCTTGTAATCCCCCACGTTCGACTAGGGTGTAGGAGTCCCCCATGTTCATTTGTCATATGAGGTTGCTGGCAGACCAGTACTCGGTGGCCTCCCGACCTGCTTCACACTTAGCCCTAAAACTAATTATGTAACTTGTATGATCATTAACTAATCTTTGTATGACTATACTAAACCAATGCCTGCTCGACTTAGATTATTCTTTAATTCTTTCTTTTCTATTTTATCCTTTGAGGAATGCCAAGTGTGTGTCCACTATCTTGAAATCACCATTTTTACCCCTGCTATAAACAATTGGTGTACTTGCAAGCATTATTATTCAAGTTCATATCCATACTAGACTCTTAATCAAATGCCTTCCTTTGTGAAAATATAAATAACGATACCCTGAATACGTCTGGGTGAAATACTAC